>JANBXA010000007.1:8747500-9963750 GCA_030556225.1 Cricetiscus sungorus | reverse complement strand
AGCTTGGACAACTATGACTATGGTCAAACACATCTGTAGATCACAATACCATGCCAGTAAAAATGTTGGGAACTCCTATCACCTAATGGGCCTTTGGAGGCTTAGTTTCCAAGTTGCTATAGCATGATGAGTAAATAGACATGAGAATCTTAATTTTATAGATGTAAATAGTGCAAAGGGTAGATGATCACAGATAACTCTGATCTCCTACCAAGCATCCCAGGATCCCTTTTGCTAGGTAGACTGTGTGCTGCTCTTCTAGATGCTATAAGTTATTGGTTCAGAACTGCAGCCTGCTGTGGTAGATAGCATTTCAAGGATTGAAGCCACCTTGGCTGGAGGAAGACCCATTTTTCCCCATTTCCCTCCAATGGACATGGATCAGATAAGGATGCAAAAGCTCTACATTCTTACCTCAAGATAAGATTGATAGCAGGCTTTCCCTGACCTCACATTCTTTCTTATCCTGGGAATGGGTCTGCCCTTATTAAGTACTTGGGTCTTCAAAATAAGAAACAATTTGATATTAATGAACAAAATCCACTCTTCCTTTTTATTGATGTTTTGTTTGTTATTTTCCTTCACATTTTTTTCAGTGATTTTCTTTTCTCCTCTTTCTCTGAGAAATATTTGAGATAAATAGATAAAGGGGACAGCACCATACTGACACATAAAATAGGCTCAGAAAAGGTGAAAAGTTCATGTGCCACTCTCCTTGTTTCAGCAAAGTGACTTACCAGGGCTGAGCAGAGCCCTGAGATGTTGCAAACATTTATACAGTATAGTTCATTGGCTGGATCTTAAGACATAGCAACCTGGAGGTAGTCATTTATACAGGTGACAAAATCAACAAAGAGATAATGGAAATGGAGGCTTCTATGTTAGAGTGAAAGCACACCTGAACATTGAAGAGAAAATAAAAGGGTCACAGTTCACAGAGTGAAGTTTACTGTGTGTGACATCCTTACTGAAATACTATCCCACAGGACCATCAGGTGAGCAATTACATAAAGTGGCTGAAATTGTTTCCATGTTTTTTTATTTTTTTCTCTTTCCAACAATATCTATGCAGAGAGTGCTGGACACTAAGTGTGCCTGAATGCAAGTGTGTGTGTGTAAAGGAGTGTGTGTGTAAAGGGGTGTGTGTGTAAAGGAGTGTGTGTGTGTGTGTGTGTGTGTGTGTGTGTGTGTCTATTGGGGAAGCACAATTGCCCATTTGTTCATATGCGTATCTACTCATACTTGTGCAAACTTTGTGCTGATACCTCTGTCTTCTTTAAGATTTTGCTTCATCACTGTTTTAATGAAGTCTACCACTTTTATTGTCCCTGTAACTATGATTCAACACCTATTAAGACTAATGTTGTATACCTGTTCAGCAGGTTTTTATTGCTTACTAGAAGACATAGAGTACCCTCTATATATAATTTATCTTCTTTCATAAAAATACATCTTTTTTCTCAAGGGCACCTCTATTCATGGAACCTTCTCTACTCTTTCTGGTAAATGAGTCAGCCCTGTCCCACATATCTTTAGCATTGTGTAGGGATATCCTCATGGATGCCACTATCCCATGCTACATCTGTCTTCACAATTATGAGATCTTTTAAAATCAGGACAGTGGCATACATTTCTGGTCAGACAGAGATTAAATGTTACCTGAAATATTATGACACCATGTCTGAGGCCTGAGCACATAAAAGCCAGAGTGAATTCAGCATGGAGCAGGGAGGTAGACATGAGGAACTATTGAAATTTGGCAATTGCTGAGAGAAGATGTGACTCCTGGTGGGTCTACCATAGACCTGGATAGGTCCCATACTCAATAGTAGCTGGGACCATAAAAGAATTAAACTTGATGAGCTTTTTTAAGGACCATGTAGTTGGGTGGGTGTGGAGGTGGTGTGAACCTGAGAGGAGCTGAGGGAAAAGAATGAAGAATGAAATGCTCAGAATGCATTCCATGAAACTCACACTTACCAGATGTGAGCAAGTGACAGTATCAAACTTGGGCTTTAAAATATATCACAATTCTTTGTTGCTGTTTGCAACATCACTTTGTGTAACTCTCCCTACAACAGGAAGGCTTATGTGATCTCAAGACCCCCACTTACACTATGGCCCAAACAAAATACCAATACAGCAACAGAAATGTCCTATAGGCCTGGATGGAACTGTGAATGATTTTTAAGTCACCAGGTTTTGAAACAATATGTTAGATAGCATTTTGATGAGAATAACTGATATTTCAAGCACATTTTAGTTTTGGGGAGACTTAAATCTGTTAACTCATGACTAATGCTCACCACAGACCCTAGAATACAACACTAAGCCTTTATGGAATCTAGTAAATTCAGTGAATCTGTCTTGGCTGAGGTTGGTGGTTTCTCTGTTTTCTAAAATGTTTGGCATGATATCTAGCAAAATGCTGGGCTTTGTGTGAAGAGGCCTCAGAAGATTAATTTTTAAGAAAAAAGAGTAGATGTGGTGTGGCAGCACACCAGCAAAGAGGGTGATCGATGTATTCACTCCTGCCATCAGGGGAGTTACCGGCAGGCTTTCCTACAGCATCTGTCCCCCTACTTGTGTCTGTTATGTTCTTGTCTCTATTTCCAAGTCAGGTCTGATAGCACACATAACTTCTCTTTCTTACTCTCTTTTTCACTCCCCGTCTACATAGGCAAACTCTAATAATTTCTCATGACACTTCACCACATTCATGCAGCACTTTTGTCATGCCACCCCTGCTTGATTTGCACGGAAGACCAACATATGCATCTTTCTAGCTCAGCTCCTTGAGTATGTCTGTCTTCCATATTGAAATTTATACTTCCTTACTAACACTTATTACAAACTCCCATCTTCCCTTATTGTGTTTGTCTGTGTCTGTGGTGATTTATTTGCATTTGTATGTTTGTTTGCTGTTCCTTATATTGGTGTTTACATGGACATTAAGTTCTTTGTTGTTTTGGGAGTAAGCTATAATTTTCATTTGGTTAGTCTAACTAGAATTATGGTTAGATTAATATTTTCTAAGTCCCATTCTATTCTATCAAGCAAATATGTTTGGAGAGGGGGACAATTCAGTCTGTAACAAACACCAACTTCTCAGGGGTTGAATAAACATTTTGAGGGATTTAACCGAGAGATAGCTCAGTCAGTAAAGTGTTTCCCACATAAGCATTAGAATCTGAGTTCAATTTTCACAACTCACATATAAGGGACAGACATGGTAATGCATACTTTGAATCCACTGCAGGGAAAACAGAGACAGGAGGATCCCTGGCTAGCCAGCAGAGATTAATTTGTGAGGTCTAGGCTAATGGCAGTCTCCATCTCTAAAAGCAAAGTATGTCTTATCCTGAGAAATCACACAGAGTCGATTCCAAGCCTCTATCTACAACTATACATTGGCATGTGTGTGCATGCTCACACCCACATACACTAAAACAATTACAGGTGGCTTATATCACATTATTCAGAGGAGAGTTTTGATGGGAGGAAACTTCCAAAAGAGCCATCAAAAAACAGAGGGAAAGAACTGAGCATCCTAACATCACACACTACCGAGACTTTGGCTTCTCCCCAATTTATTTTCATAAGCTGGTATTGCAGGATATTTGCTTATACTGTGTGAAAGGTGCCTTCTGATGGGTTTAATAAAGAGCTGAGTGAACAATAGTAAGTCAAGAGAGAATAGGCAAGACTTCTGGGAGAGAGAAGAAGTGGAGATGAATCTAGGTGCATGAGAGATGCTAGTGAGACATGAAACAAGTTGGATATACAAAATAGAAGAGAGGTAAAAAGCCACATGGTTGAATGTAGGTTAATAGAAACAGGTTAAGTTGTGAGAACTAGTTGGAAACAAGCCTAAACTAAAGATCAGCTTTCATTACTACTAATACGTCTTCATTATTTGGATGCTGGGTCCCAATGATAAAGTATTAGTACAGGCTGGAACATGGTAGAGTGGTAACATCAATTTGGGAAAAGCTATCCATGTTACACAGGTCTATATCCACAGTTTTAAACCTCTTAAAATTCATGTCGAATGCATGAGAGAAGTTGCTATTAAGGATATTGAAATAAATAAATGAAATATAAATCACATATTCATCAAAAGTTCTTAATTCTACTAATTAGGAGCTGTTCATACCCAGTTGACAAAGGAGAGAAGCCACCTCAGACCAATTTGCTGGTTTATTCAAATAGTTGCAGTTTTATTTCCCAATCATAAATCTCAAGTACCTTCCACTGTCTTATAGTCCTCATTTGGGGCAGAGATGGTGTGTGTGTCAAACTGCATCACTGTGACCAAATTCCAGGATCAGCAATTTCAGGAGAGAAGGTAATTTAGTTTCACAGGTCTGAGTACATAATCATGCCCTCCAGGTGTGGACCCATGGTAAGGCAGTGAAACAGAGCAGAACAAACACATTGCTAAGGCCACAGGCTTCCTAGGGGACAGGACTTCCTGTTCCTCTCAGTTCATGTCATCTGGGCCCCTATTCTACATAGACATGTCTCCCCACACCCCTTAAGAGGTCAAGGGAATAGAGTTGCCAGTTAAGGTAAGTGACATCAGGTGGGATCCAGAGAGAAGCTCTAGAAACTTCCTTGTTCCTGCTTCTAATCTCCAGCCGCCTTTTCCCAGTCCCTTACTTGTTCCTGCTAATCAAACATCTTCTCTTTTTTCATAATCTGCAGAAATGTAACTGTAGCTCCAATGGTTATGCTAGCACAAACATGGGGCTGGCACTGGGGCTGTAGTTCACATCTTGATTGCTGTCACCATCTTTCTAGCTCATGAGATGACAGAATTCTTTTACTTATTTTGTGTTTAGCATGCCGATCCCGGATTACTTCAAACAGAGCCTAAGGCTGAAATAATTGCTTTATTCTTGAAATACCTCCATGAAATTCCTGATGGAAAGATGTGAGGAATGATAGTGGTGTTGACCAGGAAGGAAACTATTTCAGTGATGCTGAGAACTGCCTCTGCTATGAGTTTACAGACAAGATACCCCAAGTGTGAGCAGCTTGATTCCTCTAGAAAAGAGAGTAACAGAATCCTAAGTCTCTCACATGCCCAGTGTGTTCTCCCATCAAGAAAAAAAGAAACACTTTTCTATAGTATAATATTTTTTTTATTTATGGCATGGCTTTGGATGGATTAATTGGGCAGGGAGTGTAGAAAAATAACCCACTTAAGCCCCCTTTCTTAGGGCCCTACTTTTCATTCTCTGACAGCACTGGCTGTGACCTCTTTTTGTCACCTGTGTGATCATTCACCAAAACAAAGGTGATGAAATCCAAGTCTCATCAAAGGTGTCTGGCTTCTCACCTTCCAGGTGTGAGGAAGAAAGGGTGGGGTGGGGCAGTTAACACAAGAATGCCATGGCACTCTGGTCTTCCCTCACTGACTAAAACCGCAAAGGGCAGTCATGTACTCTTTGTCATGTGAATGGATGGACCCACACAGGGGAAAGGGTGACAGTGATTGCAGCTGGCCATGATTTTAGTTCTAATAACAGAAGAGGTTCAGACAAAATAAGCTGTTGGGATAAACTGCCAGGTGGATTAGCTGTGCCTGACTCAGTGGAGAGGCCAGGGGTTAAAAGATACACTGATTGGTGAAAACTTTTGATGCCTGAATTTTACTGACATGATTAGTGCCAATTAGAATGACACCAGAGAAGATTCTGGGAAGCTGGGGGCCCTTGCTACTTGTCAGGAGAAGGGTTTTGACAGTTGGGGTGCAAGAAAAATGGGTGATTAGGAAGCATAATTTGGTCAATTACTTGTGATTTGGCAGAAGTTGGTTTTTAGGAATGTTTTTGTAACCTGAAAATAGGGGCCTTTGAAGCCTTTGAAATGAGGGTAAGGTGTAAAGGAATAATTTCGACTCAGGGCAGTCTTAAAGAACTTAGGAACTGTCATGATTGATTGGCTTCTCCATAAGCTCAGATTGCCATGATATCTTAGAGATGGATGCTGTGGGAAAGGTAAACTATCAAACACAGGCCTTAAACCAAGGCTGGAAGATCCCAATCTCTCCTACCCGAATAAACTCTGAAACTAGTCAAATGCTGCAGATTATTTGCTTTCATGCTTTGGGAGGTGATGATGAATTTTCCAAAGGACCTGTGGCTTTTTGTGAAAAATATGGGCATCTAGTGGACTCAAAGTACATACTGAATATCAGTGCCATTATAGCACAGCATTAAGTCAGGAAATCCATGATAACACAGCATCTCCAATGTACCTCACAGACAGCTACATAATTGGCACATTTGTTAACTAATTTACTTCTTTAACCATGAAGTTTTTTGGTTTCCATAGCCTACTGCTACACAGATGAGAAAACTCTGTATAGTGTGCTGAGTTTTACCACAAGCACAGGACTAGGAGTGTGGTGGTACAGACATAGGTTGTTCCTAGCCTTTCCATCCCAGGAGATACTTCACCCGCTGGGAGCAGGTGTTGGAAAATAAATCATCGCTTAGTTCAGGAACATGCATTCATTAAGTTAACCAAAAAGTTAGGCAGCCCACAGTGAGACTAAGGCAGAGATGTTTTCACGGTTGTTATCCAAAATAAGAGACTTTTCTTTCTTAGAAATACCTGGGTCCTAATGGCGTTTATAATCACTTTCTTTTAGGTTTGGCATGCACAGTCTTAGGAACACATTAGCCAACCATTCCATCCTTGGCTAAAACTTTTTAATGGGATGAATACACTAGAGTCTTTCAAAGGTAACATGTGATGACATGCCAGGGGATGTGTCAGTCACTCTTTGGTTTCTCAAAAACATTCATTTTAGTTTCTTCAGGATGATACTTAAAACACAAGAATCTTCATGTCTTCAAGCATTTCCATTTTTTGTCTCAACACATATGTCTGGAAATATGTGCTTAGGTATGAGTGTTTTACTTCTGATCAGTGCCTATTCTCAGAAAACTCAAGTTCCTTGAGTCAGAAAGAGAAGCTCTGTATAAATACTAGCAATTAATATGAGCAAATTCTTCTTTAAAAGAGTACAGAAGTGCAGAGAACTAAGTTGAATCATCAATAATGATGAAAAATTAGCATGTGAAGGGATCTCATAAGGTTATTTCTCTTTGGCCATGTGACTTCATCATTAGTCTGATTATTAACTACTTACCTGTATTGGAACATCTCTCATTCAGTAGTGTTCACATCACTGCTGACCTTTGCTGTGGATGCTGCCTTGTGCATTATGAGATATCTATCCATGTCCTTACCAACTATTTGTTAAATGCTAGTGGTGCCATTATCATTCCACTATGATCAAAAAATATTTCTGGCACTGTCAAATGTTACAGGCACTTTCCCACCAGCCTGGTTCCAGAGCTGCATAAGTCCCAAACGAACACACAGAGATTCTATTAGTTATAAAGCTGTTGGCCAATGTCTAGAGCTTCTTATTGGCTTGCTCTGTCTTAAATACTAACCCATAATTACTAATATATATATATATATATATATATATATATATATATATATATAGTCTTATCTTACCGAGAATGCCAAACATGAATCCTCTCGTCTTGAGATCACATCAGGACTTTCCTAGAATCCTCCACTTCTCCTAGTCCCACCTATCTTGTTTTCCTATTGGCCAACAGTGTTTTATTCATTAGCCAATAAGAGAAATATATTTACAGAATAACATATCCCATAAGCCCAACATGAGTAATATTACTCTATTGAGAATTACTGATATGCCTTTATAATAAATATTAGCAAGCAGTTTTTTTTCCCAGTAATGGACTTTGTAGAGATGCCTTTGAGCATTGAGTTCTATATCTCTCTGTCACTGCTACTGAACGCTGCCTATGGAAGCTACATGTGGTGTATAAATAAATGAACATGTTTGTGTGCCTATAAACCTTTACTTACAAAGAAATGGGGGCTCATTGCCCATGGGTTATAATATACTATAAAATAATGTGGTATATTTTGGCATAATAGTAAAATCTATTAGATAAATCTACTCTACTTTGCAGGCCAGGAGACTGATTAGAAAAGAAATGGCCATACAACGTTGGAACACTAGGAGAGATCCACAGAACCCAACTTGTTTAAGTCAGCATGACCCAGACTGAGTGGCTGTAATCAAATGACACAGGACTCACATAGTGGAGTTATTGACCTCAAGCGAAGACCTGGCTGGACTGGTCCCATTTCCATGCACAGTCCTAGGGTTTGTGTCTTTAAAATGTGCTGGATATTACGTTGGGAAAATACCATTTATGTGGATCATTGGATTTCCTGTTTTTAATCCCTGCAAGCATTCTGGCAATCTTCAGAACCAGCAAAACCACAGTCGTGCTGTGTATAAACCCTACCTTGCACAGGCCACCCAACCCTACTGGGAAATTTCTTATAACCAGTTCTTTCTCAGTATTCTGAGTTTCCCAGATGAGAGTTACCCCAAGCTGCAGACCAGAGCTGTGTGGAAGGACCAAGCAAACTGAAATCTATTACGTCTTAGGCTTCATCCTTCAGGGTTGAGTCTAATGTGGTGTAAGATGTGTGAGCCATACCAATTTTTTTCCAGAGAAAACTTGAGAGAACTGGTGTTTTGCTTCAGCACTCTCCTGCCTTGAAGCTCTGGGACCATGCACCTTTGCTTTTCTCACCTGAGAAGACTGAAGGAGTGAAAAGTCCGCTTCTTGGCCTTCTGCATAACTTCCTCTAGTGAGTTCTCTGCAGATGTATGTGTAGATATGAAGAAAAGAAACCCTCAAGACAGCAAGGACATACATGATTAACTTGATGTTTTCAACAGAGTCACCATAAGCATGAACGTGTAAATGATTCTAAAGCAGAACATTTGACCAGGAAATGAATGCCATCTTGAGAGATCTTTATGCACAATTAGCTCTCAATGGCTAAAGGTTTAGCATAGAGAATGTGTTCTGAAAGAATCATGGCTCCCAAGTGATCTAAATCAGGAAGTTTGACTGGTACTGCCAAGAGAATGTCCAGACCAGTGTCCGGTTCTTTGCTATGGATTCTTACTGCTGACTTTGGAAGGTCCTCATTGCTTGCCATCAACCATCACTAAGAAGGTGATAGAGAATTAATGGCTTCACCCCATTTCACACTTGCATAAAGGCCATCTTTCTGGAGGAGGCTTAGTTTCTGTCCTAATTGAAATCACAAGCTATACCCCATAGTTTCTGCTCTAAGCTTTAATGTCCCCATTAACAGGCTACATAGTCACTCATTTACCCTGAATATTACCTCTTCCCTGTTGAATGGCAGGCTCAACAAAGGCAATAAATGTGTGTTGTGTGTGTGTGTGTGTGTGTGTGTGTGTGTATACATAAATTCATATATACATGTATGTATATTTATTGTGTGTGATTGTTTCTGTTTATATTTGCTCCTTGAACTCCACTCCATTATCCTCATTAGCTGGCAAACATTTGAAGGTATCAAATACAAAGCTGGCAGACAGACTTCTTTCCTGGGCATCTTAGGATCTTCTGAAGCCAAGCAACTTTTGCACCACAGTCAGTGAATATTTTTCTTAGCATTGTGATATTTTACTAATTTGGCCTTGAGTTTTCTATTGGGAGAGTCATCTGTTGTGAGGATGCATTGGAGCATTAGCGGGAAAATCACGCTCTGATGTATTGTTCAGGTAAAACATAGAGAAGGGAGCACATGCACAATTAAAAAAAAAGAAAGAAAACAAAACAAAACAAAACAAAAAAAAAACCCAGCAAAATCACTTTATGACTCACAGAGCCCGAGAAAAGCAAGGAAGACAAGGGAACACAGAGTGTTCATGTAGTGGATGGGAATCCAGGAGAGAGAGGACATGTAAGCCTCAGCCTGTATTAGATACATGGGTATTGTCTTCCATTCTCTCTGGGAGTAATTGTAGATTGGCTAATTGAAAATAAGTTTTAAAAAGGGATGCAAATGATAAAAAGAGCACATTTACATGAAGATAGCATTGACCAATGGATTTTCATGATGGTTTCCCACTGTGGAATAGGGTAGGTTTTAATCTAGTGAGCTGGGGAATGAGTGGGTCATTTTGCAAACATCACCTGAGGAGGGGAAGTTTTAACTGGACCAAGGATAAAGTTTCAGACAAATTTTGTCAGGCCTGGACATAAATGCCAACCTAATGGAATAAGCGTTAGCACACCTAATAAAATTGTTTCTTGTGTGAACATAGAGTAATGTACTTTAGACTTTTTGTGTTTATATATGAATGTTCATAATGTTCATGTGTGTATTGGTGCTTCTGAAGATGTATGTAGGTGCATGTTGATGCCAGAGGATAGCTTCAAGTGTTGGCTTTACATGCCATACAACTTGCTTTTTGTGTCCATGCCTGTTACTTTATTGTTTGTGAGGGGGGAGAAACAGTCACATCCCTGGAGATTTTTTTGTCAGCTATTATAGCCAATCAGTTAGATTTAAGTTTACTTGGAGACTTTGTCTTAAAAAATAATGTATTGAATGGTAGAGGAAGACACTCAACATCAACCTTGAGTCCCCATATACATGCACATATACAAATATACTCAAAAACACACGGTGCATATGCACATACAAAATGAAATTGAGGTTTCCAGATGAAAGGTTAAACTCCATGACATCACATATGACTGAGACATAAAGGCAAGTTGTCATGGTATCCCTATAGCTAGACATGGCTGTACCATCTCTATGAAACTCAGGCTATGGACTCTGACTGACATCTTATCTTCTTTTAATACATCTGATTCAAGATGAAAAATTGTTTTCATTTTAGTTTCCACCATAGCTTTATCCTGTAACCAACACTTTGCATGACCACCTTCCAGTGTCCTGATCATTCTGTACATGATCTTTCTGCTGGCCTGAGCATTGGTGCTTATGACCACAAACTTCGGTATGTTTTCCTTGATAGAATTCTCACAGTAAAGTTCCATACAAATTTGCTTCCCATAAATCTAGAGGCTGTAGTTGGAGGTCAAGATATCCATTTACTGGTTTCTTAAAGCCTCACTCCTTGGCTTGTGGCTGGATGCCTTCTCTATGTGTCCTCATGTAATCAACTCATTCTCTGCAACATGATCATTTCTCATAAGACTGACAGGATCTGCCTCAATGACCTCATTTTAACTTCATCACCCATTTAAGACACCCGTCTTTGAATACATGTTGTATCTTTGAGTGTCAGTCTTCAAATAGTCCATTTTAAGAATGACAAGTGAAACCTATAACATGGATGGACCTATTACCTATAACATGGTAAAAATCTTGGAAATGCATAACTATTATAGATATTCTGGACTTAGTATCCATCAGTACCAGGGAGCTTATATACTTTATCCTGTATTGTCAAAACAGCATGGAAAAGTGTGTCTTAGAGGGCTTGCTTTTTAGGAAATGTAGCTCAAACAGAATAATTTCCCCAAGATTACACAGCTAGTAGGTCGGATATAGATTCCAGTATGTTATCCCCACTGTAAAAATGCACTCAAATGTGTTCTTGCTAAAACAAAATGCAAAGCTTATCACTCATAACTCCAGTACTCTTAACCCATAAGGGTCAAACATGCGGTGGTCATAGAAAAAAGCTGAGTTCAAAGGCCATATCACTCTCAGTGCTACATATCAAATCTGTCCTTAAAGGCCACTCAGCCAGGTCCTGGAAGGATGAAAAACATTTAAAATAGCAAGCCTCCACAAGCCTGAAATCAAAAAAGTTCAGCACTATTGCCTCTTTGAGGGCCAGCCTGTCTTCCAGGAATGTGACTATGATAGACGAGAAATAGGTATAAAGTGAGAGCCTTTGCTCCAGAGGGTGCAGAGTAAATGCTGGGTATTACACCATTGTTTATTTGGGCTTCCCAAGTGCATTGAGCTGAACAAGAGTATTTCTTTCACTGACAGCCTTGGTCATTGTGGTGAAAAGACTTATGTTCTGACACATGAATGATGCTTCTGTGTATATACGCATTAGTGTGTGTGTGTGTGTGTGTGTGTGTGTGTGTGTGTGTGTGTGTGTGTGTGTGTGTTGGTAATTTTGTGTGCTGTGTAGGGTGATGGAAGCTACAATTACCCTGGAAAATGAGATGGAACTTTCAAGTCTTGCTTACTCACAATTGCCATTTGGTTGGCTTTCTAAAGTTTTTTGAAATCTATCACAGACTCTTTAAAGAGAAGCTCAGGGACTCTGTTTCTTAATATTTGTTTGCACCTGATTTGAAAGCTTGCTATAACATCCTGTGATGAGGGTAACACTCCCATTAGTGGGGAGTGTGTTACCTGGGGGGGGGGTGATATTTATTCCTCTGCAAACAGATTAAGGGCTCAAGGGAAATGTCATCTATAGGACACTTAGTGCTTTCTGCTTAGCGTTTTACTTATGTTACTTTATTTAATCTTCACTTTATCATGTGCAGGTTGGTTCTGTTGCTGTTACTGTCAGCAACAGCAAGGTTTACTATGAGCTGAACACATTGTTGTGTTATTTTTATACAATACTTAAACTTTCAAACAACTGTGAGTTTGATACTCTTATTTCTCCAGTTTACATTTGTTGAGAGTGAGACTCAGGGAGCTTAAGCAACTTGGTCACTGTCATACAGCTTGAAAGTTGACTTGAGCACAGGTAGAAGAATCCAGAACCACACTTATTACTACTGTTCACTTCTGCTTGTTTCCTTTAATTGGTTAACAAGAATATTGAACCTGAAAACTTTATTAAGCAGTCATAGTCACACAGAAGAAAAAGAAAGAGAGAGAGAGAAAGAGAGAGGGGGTGAGGGAAAGAGGGAGGGAGAGAGGAGGGAGGGAGGGAGGGAGGGAGGAGAGAGAGAGAGAGAGAGAGAGAGAGAGAGAGAGAGAGAGAGAGAGAGAACTTTAAAATGCCATGAGCTAAGGACTCTAACCTGATTTTGTTCTTTTGTTTTCTGTGTCTAGTGTATATTTATGTATGTGTGCAATTGTTTATGTGGGTGCTAGACATGAACTGAAAAGCAACCGTAGCATCACAAGCTTGCAGTTCCAGTGTTCATAAAGTAAAGGCAAGGCTTGCCCATCAACAAGCTCCAGGATTATTAGAGAGACTGTCTCAAAAGTAAGATAAAGAAGCTATTGAAAAAGACACCCACCTCTGCTCCTAAACTCATGTACACATTAGGGCATGTGTGCCGGCTCCTATGTGTGAACACTCACACACACACACACACACACACACACACACACACACACACACACGCACGCACGCACGCACGCACACACACACACACACACACACACACACACACACCACAGAGGGAGAGAGGTGGAGGGAGGGAGGGAGGGAGGGAGGGAGGGAGGGAGGGAGGGAGGGAGGGGAGGGAGGAGAGAGAGAGAGACAGAGAGAGAGAGAGAGAGAGAGAGAGTCCCCTCATATACATCCACCAACATGGTCAGAAAAAAACCCTTGTAATGTGAATTCTCAGTGAACTGCAAGTCCCACCAGAGCATTTTTGACTATTGATGGAGGATGGTTCGGGGACTTGGCTCCCACATAAGAGGATGAGAGTAATAGAAGTTGGAGCCAACAAGGGACAGACAAAACAGACACTTTCACTGATGAGGAAAGATCAGACAAGATGATATGAAAGAAAAACAGAGAAAAACAACATTTTCTCTATAAAAAGGGGAGTTCAATAATGATTATAGGTGTTGTCATAACAGAGGTGATTGTGTTTTTATATGGGGATTTACTTGAAAGAGTTAGAGGCCAAGACAAAAAGCGCTGTTATTACAGTGTTAGTTGTTCATTTTATTAACTGAATTATTAAATGCATGCATACAGCACTTTCCATGGTTATGGATCCAGTTATAGAACATGAGCAGGATTTTTTAAAAAAATCATTGGCAGAAGAAAGCAGGGAAGACTTCAGGGAGTGTTAAAAATTGGGCAAATACTAGTGACTGTGCTGATTAAGATATAGGAAGTCAAGAAAAATCTTAGGAAAAATAATAGGAAATGCCATACAGGTGGACAGAAATTGGAGGAAAAACGTGGATGCCTGGGACATAACTGCTTTTCTTGAAATGTCTGAAATGAAGGAGATTGTCTGTGTAGTCCCTGAAGCAGGTCCATGAATGAGAAATTGTTCAAGTGATATCTTTAAGGAAAACAAAACAAAATTCAGCTGAAGATGGACTTTCTAGAGAAAAGTGCTCCAAGGTAGATTTACAGCAAAGGAGAACTTTGGAGTGGGTGTTACTCCTCTGAGTTGCCTGTAGAATGAGTGCATTCCTGTTGCTGTTCTTATTGCCTGGAAATGGTATAGAGATGGACACAGAGGTCGTACCAGTAACATTGCCTGTTAACATGGGAGGAGGGATGTATGGGGACAGTTAACCATCACTGTATGTTGGAGCTTAAGTGTACCCAAAGATTTGTATGACAAAAGCTTTGACCCTAGTGTGGTGAAATACTTAAGAGTTTGGGCCTGCTGTGGAGTTTTTATATTTGTTAATATCATCTCCCAGAAGTGGTTTATAGTACAGTGACCTCTTTCATGTCCTGGCTATGAGGCAAATGGTTTTGTCATGCAGTTCTATCATAAGAAACTGCTTTGTCACAAGCTCAAAAGCAAAAAGGGCAATCGACCTTGTCTCTCTGGAAGTTGATGACCTAAGATGTTCTATTTTAATGAATACAGTTCATTCTAATGCAAACAAAGAAAAACACAAAAAGTAAACGTATGTTTGCCAATTTCTTCTTCTGTTGGGGAATATTATTTTAAGGTGTGTTATTTTTGTTTATGTTGCATTTGTTTAACTCTGTGAAGCTGTGTTACCTTGCCTATCTAAAGCACCTGATGGTCTAATATGCTGAATGTTCAATAGTGAGGTAGGAGAGAGGAATAGGCTGGGATGGCAGACAGAGAAGATACATATGAAGAGAAATCTCAGAGACAAAAAGGATCTTGGAATGAGAGAGGAAGGAGGAGGACTTCTGGGGCAAGCTGCCCAGCTACACAGTCAGATACTGAGTAAAAAGGAAAGAAAAGGTATACAGAAGTAGAGAAAGATAAAATCCCTGAGGGCAAAGATATATTGGAAAATTTAAGTTAAGAAAAGCTGGCAAGAAACAAACCAAACTGTATACCTCCATGTGTGATTTATTTGGGAGATGGGTTGTGGGCCCCTTAAAAAGCCAAAACTGTAAAACAACTTTCTCCTTCTCTCCTTCTCTCCTTCCTTCCTTCCTTCCTTCCTTCCTTCCTTCCTTCCTTCCTCCCTTCTTTCTCCCTCCCTCCCTTCCTTCCTTTTCTTTTTCTTTTTCCTCCTACTCTTCTTTGACCATCACCAACACCATCATCATCATCACTACCACCACCTCCATCATCAACACCACCACCACCACCAACAACAGCATTACTACTGAAAGGGCCTGTTTGATGTTGGAAAACTGCCAGTATACTCTATTTAATTCACCTTCATAACTAAGGAGTGGTCAATCTTTCATAGCTATAGCAATATAACTAAGGTTGGATATTTCATGAAAAAGAAAGTTGTATTTGACTCATGATCCTGGTAGCTAGGAGATTTCACACTAGGGAGATACCCTTGGCTGCCATATATACATGGGAGAAACTAGTCAGAAACTAGTCAGGTATGTTGGAAATTAATCACATGACAAAATGGAAAAAGAGAACATTCCAGGGTGCCACTTGTTTTTTCATTATTACTCTCCTTAATAAGTACTGACTGTGTTACCATGTCAATTGTGGACCCACAAGAGGGGAGGTTTTGTTTTAACTTTTTTTTTTTAAACATTTATTTATTTTATGCTGGACATAATTATACATGCCTTTTTTAAATGAAAACAAACATATATAAACAATATTTGGGAATTTGGGAGTCGTTCTTTTCAAACTGCTTCATGCTGGTAGGGGGCGCTGTCATGTGGGAATCCTAAGAAGATGCAGAAATCCTTGCTGTAGTGGTCTGCAAGGCTGCATTGTCCCATTGACATTGCTTCAGGGGGGTCTTGCTCTATCAAACCACATTAATCTGGAAGGGATCCACAGCTTTTCATTTTCTGTGGAAACAAAATTAGAAATCCTTTTCCCCAGTAACTTGTCCTTAGACTTAAATTTTGAAGTCAAAGCATTTTATATATATATATATATATATATATATATATATATATATATATATATTGAATTAATCCAGCAGCATTTTTTTCCTTCTTTTTTAAGCAATGGGAAATTGCCAGTCATTTAGCCTAAGCAATTAGAAGTACCCTTAACCCAGCACTAGCAAAGATGGCCTCCTGCCTTTTTTCAGTCTGTCATTCTGGTTGCATTCCTTCAGCTTCAGATGCCACATCTCCAAGCACCAGACACAGTAACAGTGATGACCAGGTGAAACACAAGCATGACATTCCATCTGTCTATTTTTTCAAAGGAAACCTATTTTAGTCAAGTCCTACAGTTGCTTGTTTCTCACATTATAATGGACAGCATTTGTTGCCTCTTCTTGCATAATCTAGTTACTGACAAAGGGCAGGATTTACAATGCTTGGCTAAAACAAATTAGAACTCATTTCCTGAGCTGGAATTCTATTACTCTTCCCTGAAAAGCATGGCTATGTGGAGAAGGCAGAAGAAAACCTGGACAAAATCTAGGCTGTTAGAAAAGCAGTGACGCTAATGGTTTTTCTGAAACAATCATCCAAGCCTGATCTCTTGAAGAGATGATGGTGAGAGAGAGTGTGACCCACTCATGAACAGACAGTAAAGCACTTCCTATATAATGCACAAGGTCTCAGGGGAATCGAAGACCAGGGACTTGTGTGTACAAAGGCAGGCACTGAGAGTTATCAAGGGAAATCTAATTCTCTCTGCCCATCTCTACCTCTCTCTTTGTCATTGTCTCTCTCTCCTATCTCTGTCTCTCTCCTATCTCTGTCTCTCTCCTGTCAATTCTCCCCCCTTCTCTATCTCCTGTTGCCTTTATTCTCAGGGTTGTTATTTTTCTATATATATATCCAAAGTCTCCTCTCTGTAAACTCCATTCATTTTTTCCTTAATCAGTTTCAAGTTAGATGTGGTCTTTGTTGCTAAACCTTGTGTATACTGTAGTAGTCATTTTCTTTTGAAAAATATTTGAAAGTATTTAATGCTAGTAATCCTTCCTCACATTCCTTACTCTGTCCTGATATCCCATGCTTCTTCCCATTTAACCCTTCCCATAGTTATTTCCCATTAACATTTTTACCACCATCTTCTATCCCACACTCCTTTGAATCCCCCACCTAAGTGGTTGATTACTAATTTCCTGACCTCCATAATTATTACAAATGGAACACACATATTTGAAGATTCAGAATCTCGCCACTCAGAATGATTGCTTCCAGCTCCATTAATTTACCTGAGCAATTCATAATTTTGTTTATTAGAGATGAATATCATTCCAATGTGTAAATAAATCACATTTTGATTATCAGTTGATGGGAATCTAGGTTGTTTCCATTTCCTAGATATTTATGAATATAAAACCAATGAACAGTAATGAGTAAGTATTTTTATTGTAAGATATGGACTTATTTGGGTATATTCCCAAGAATGGGACAGCTGGATCATGTGGTAAATCTATTTCTTGCTTCTTGAAGAACTTTCAAAACTGACTACTATAGTGGCTACCCCAATTTTTATTCCCACTATTGTTCCTCCTTTCTCCACATCCAAGCCAGCACTTTTAGCCATTTGTGTTTTGGACCTTAATCATTCTGACTGGGTTAAAATGAAACCTCAAAGTAATTTTACTTTTACATTTTTTTGTGATAGGTATAGATGTTGTACATTTTAAAAGAAATGTTTCTCAGCCATTGTGTTTCCTATTTGAGAACTTCATTTACTTCCATGTCCAAGTTTTTAATTGATTTGTTTTCCTGATATTTAGAAGTTTAATTCTTTGTGCATTCTAGCTACTAACTCTTTGTCAGATATATACAGTAAAGATATTTCCTCATTCTGTAGGCTGCCTCTTCTCTTGACTGATGGTCCTCTTTGCTGTACAGAAAATTTTTTAGTTCCATGAGGTCTTATTTGTTAATTGTTGGTGTTAATGATTGCATTGTTGGACTCATATTCGGAAAGTCTTTTCTTGTACTTATAAGCTCAAATGTATTTTTTATAATTTGTCTTCTTTCAATTCAGTTAATTATGTATGAGGTTGAGATTAGTGATCCATCTGGGGTTGAATTTTGTGCTGGGTAAGAAATAAGGATCTGAGTTTATTCTTCTATACATCCCAGTCCACTTTGACCATAACTATTTGTTGAAGAGTCTGTTTTCTCTAATGTGTATTGTAAACCTCTTTGCCAAATATAACCTGGCTGTAGCCAAATGAGCTTACATGAGGGTTCTCAGTTGTTTTTCCATTGATCATTGTTTCTGCTTTCATGTTATTATCATACTGTTTGTATTACTGTATTTCTGTAGTATAATTTGAAATCTGAGATTTTGTATAGTTTTCTTCTTTAGCTGTGAATATGAATAACATGATTTCTTAGTTCATCAGCACTCCTGTTGATTCCATTTCTTAGCTTTACTGAATAATATTCAATGTCCCTAGTAAGACAGATGTCTCTATGAGATGATAATTTCACTTTTCTGGAAAAATAAAGTATTTATATGAACCACAATAAATGAAAATAAATAAAAATGTTTATAAAGCAGTTACAGCAATTTGTATTAAATAGTTAATGACATTTATGTTAGAAAAAGATTCTCAATAAATAATGTTTTCCACCTAAGGAACCACAGAGGCAAAATACACATAAATTATAAGGGTGAAATAATAGAAATAAAAACAGAAACAAGTAAAGTTCTAAATGATACTGTAGTAAACTCAAGCAGGAAAAAATCCTTTTTGTGACTTCTAAGATAAATTAAAGTTTTATTCCCTCTCTAGGCTGAGAAAGGAGGAAAAAACAAAAAACAAAAAATGAAACAAAAAGAGTTGTGATAAAATTTAATCATCAGTACAATATTGAGAGTTACTTTTTAAGTCAAAATAGTAAAAGGATTTTAACAGATGCTATGAACAACTCTGAGGCTATAAATTCTATAATTTTTATGAAATTATTTAGAAACACCTACCAAAATTCAATTCATGGGCTAGAGAGATAGTTCAACAATTAAGAACACCAGCTGCTACTCTTCTAGTTGACCTGGTTTTGATTTTCAGCACTTACATGGTGGTGCACAACCATCTGTAACTCCAGTACCCTGAGAGGAGACAGATAACTCAAATAGTGTTGCAGTACTTTTCACTGAAGAGAATATAAGAAGATAAATCAACACATCAAAAAATCTTTATATCAGAAAGTCATTGGTTAACCCAATGTGTTCATGTGATGATTGCACCACTAAGCATATCTTCCCCAGGATGTCAGAACTGTACTACAAGGGGTTCAAAACTTTGGAAAATCACTGTTGATTTTTTTTTCTCCCACATAACCCTGCATAGTGCCTTCCCACACTACAAGTAAATGTTAAACCAGTCATTTCTCACTTGAACTCAAGACCTGATTCTTAGAAAAAATGAATGTTTGGAATTGTAAACATGATGATGAGCCTATAGCTATGGAAATCACTAGTCATAAGGGCAATTACTGAAGGTTTACTAAATAGACATGTAACTAAATTTCCTATTAAAAATTTATGTTTATACTCACATATTAATGCTACTCTCATCCTGGGTTAGAGTGGCTTCTTTTTGCAGAGGGGGTAGTTTATGAAAAGTCTCAAACTGATAAAGTTGGGGATGGTAGTAATTTTGAGTGCTTAGCTTATTTTAAAGTACTAGGGTAAACTGAGTTAACACCGTAATAGGATAGGTATTAACTGTGTTAGTGATGCAGAACAATTTTAGATTGTATGAGTTGCTTATAGATATGGAAAACAATATAGCTACTGTGGAAAATATGATAGCAATTTGTCATAAAGTTAAATATAAAGTTCTCAGATGACCCAGAAAGCCTAAAGCCTATGTTTCAGTGTTTGTCTTAGAGTTTGCAAACTTTTACACACACACACACACACACACACACACACACACACACACACACACACCCTACCTACATAGGAAATTTATATAGCAGCTCTGTTTATAATTGTCTGAAAAATTACAGCTCAAATATATTTCAAAAGGTGAATGGATAAACAAACTGTGGTACATCCATACAATGGAATATTTTTCAGCAATAAAAACGAATGAACTGAAGACACATTCAACAACTTGGATGACTATCAACACAGGCTGAGTTAAACAAGACAACCTTAAAGTTTATACATGGCACAATTATGTTTGTACAGTTATCTCAAAGAACAAAATTACAGTGGAAATGAATAAATTAGTGATTGCCAAGGCACGTTAGACAAACAATGTGTGACCATGAAGACCCACTTTCTGGTGATGATGGACTTCTTCTGATTATGTCCACAGTGTGTCTTAACTGCATCTTTATAGATGTGAAAGTTGAGAGTTGACAGAATTAAGAACCAAAGTCAATGGTTCTTAATAGGTCAATATTAAATAATAGGTCAATATTAAAATATGAAGAAGATAGATTAGAGTAGCAGGGCAGAGATCCTTGGAGAAATTAGGACTGGATATTCTAGCAGCAAGAATGAAAATCTGCTGGATGTCCACAGACCTTGATTTTCTTCTAGGCACAGATGTCCAGTATCAGTGTGGAAACTTCTTTAGATCTACACTGTTAGTTTACCTTCCTCTTTGAACATGGTTATTATCTCTAAGCAGAAGCCCCCCCCCGTCTTAGCATTTGAGGACTGCTGAGTTAAAGCAGCTCACAGTCCCATATGGGGAAAGATGAGGTCTTGGCTAGAGATAGAGCCATAAAGGATACAGAGTCCAGGTGTTCTGTGAGACAACATGTCAACTCATACAATGATGCAGTGCAGTGGGCTCAGGATCATCCCCAGGTAAGCTGTATTTTATGGACTGGAACTCTGTTATAAAACATGGGAGGCAATCAGGAACAATTAGGCATTTGGTTGGATGAAGCCACAGTATTGAGAGATACCAAATGGACATTGGCAGCTCTTGTGGTCTTTTTCTAAGCTAAATGAATGAGATATGGGTATTTTTCTTGATGCACAATTTAGATTTGAGGTAATTAGGAGAGCTTTTGTTCAGTCATCTAATATCTAGGAGGCAGTTTTCTGTAGCACTGTGAACAGAAACCACAACAGGTTTCCTTAGCATTCTGATAAAAGTTAAGGAATATCTTTGGTCAGTGGCCAAACTCATTTCATCTAACCAGAAGCAAGGTAAGGCCAGTTCTTCAGAAATAACAGCAAACTTTAGCCTCCTCAATAGCACTTTCCAGGTCTCCTATGACAGTAGGAAGACCAACATTTCCCTCTAGTGGTGACTTAAGACAATAACTTGCTTTTCATGAGTCCATTAAAATGGATTAATTGTATGGGAGCAAATACACACCTTCGTATAAGGAGTCTAGGAGGTAGACTGACAGAATTTATTCACTTTAGTATTGCCATTTAAATGCAATATATTAGAAAGGATTCAGAAATAATGCTCCAAATTCATTGACTGCACAGATATGGATTGTCCATTGTTAAGGAAGAAAAATGAGAAGATTAAAACTGGACCGGTAATATTACATCTTATAGATACAAAAGGTCTTGATTGGTGTTTGAGACAGGATATCTCATAGCTCAGAATGGCCTCTAAGTCATTATGACATACTATGTGTTCACCTTCTAACAAGATTACAGGCATGGAATACCGTGCCTGCTTCAGGAGATGCCAGGAATGGACACCAGGGAAGACTCTACCAACCGAACAAAAGCCACAGCTAATAACACCCTAGTTTGTTGTTTGTTTGTTTTGTTTTGTTTACTTTTATAAAGAAGCAAGATTCACTTGATTGTCAAGTGATGGGAGATGTTATTCTGTATATATGTTTCTCATACCGGTTAATAAAGCTCTGTGGCCAATAGGAAACAAGATAGGCGGGGCTAGGAGACCAGGAGGAGGAAAGAGGAAGTAGTAGGGAGGAGTCGAGATGTAGACCTGAAAGAAAGAAGATGCTGGCTGCGGCTCCCAGATAAGATAACCACGTGGAAATCCTTAGATAAGTAGAAATGGGTTAATAATTAAGGCAGAGCTAGCCCATTAACAATGATAGTCATTGGCCAACAGGATTGTATCAAATACAGAGTCTCTTAAGTGTTATTTGGGGCTCACGTGGTGGCAGGACCATGGTGGCAGGACCCGCTGCAGCCGGCGGGAAGAACCTTTGTGTATCTCAATCACCTTCCTATACACAGTTAGCAATTTTGTTTAGGTTGATAGCTTACCATTATTATTCAAGTTCTATTCTTTAATTTACTTTCATGGAAAATCTTACCTACAAAGTCAAAGTTTATGTTTTGCTGGCTTATTCTCAGTACACTTATGACTAATTCAGGTCTAAATTCTTTCCAGATGGCATAAAATCCCCTAAATACCCACAAGTGCCTTAGACAATTGGTAAAGATTTATGTCTGAGTTCTTTGAATAATCTCTATTGTGCTGCTTTCCTGTAGATGAATACAGAATCTTCCTGTGTTCTTTTTCTATAAGTATTGGCTTTGCTGCTCTGCACTTTTTATATAAATTCCATCACTAAAGGCAGCATTTTCAAAGTTCCAGGCTCTCAAAGTTTCTGTTTTTTCTACTTCCCTTCCTCCTCAGCTTTCTCTTTCTCCCCCTTTCTTTTGCCTTCGTTCTCCATGTGGTTTCTGGCTCTTATGTTATTTGTTCATTTTCAGGGTTAGGAGAGCATGGGTAGCAACAAGTTTCTGAATATGTACATTGACATGTGATAAGACACTTCACATGTGTCCTGTGGATTTCCTTTATTCAATTTCTTTATTTTTCCATATTTTGATTATAGCCTTTCCATATTCTACACCAAACTCCTTGAAGATCCTTCCTACCTTCATCACTTCCCAAATTCTTGTCCTTTCTCCCTCTCTCTTCTTCCATCTCACTTTCTCTCTCAAAAAAATAAAGTGAATATCAAAACAAATACAAGAACTAGCTCTTGTAGACCAGGACAGGCTCCAAAGCTGCGCATAGAAACCCTGTCTTGAAAACAAACAAACAAACAAACAAACAAACCCAAATACAAGAACACATCAGACAACATATGTGCCCCAGGGTATGATTAATATACCCTGTATCACTTGATTAGAGAAAACTAATTTTCCCCTCCCAGCAGTCATCGATTGCAAATAGCTTTTTGATTAAGGGTGTGACTTTGTGTTCACTTCCCCTTCTTCATGCTTGGACTTTGTCTAGTTTGAACCTGTGCCAGTCTTCTACATGCTGTCATTAATACATACAAATACAAATACATGCATGTACACACACACACACACACACACACACACACACACACACATTTGTGTGTCTCTGTGTTAATTGCTGTCTTCTACAAGAAGGTTCCATGACAAAGGTTTAGCCATGCACTGATTTATGGGTACAGCAGTATGACATCTAGAGTCATTTTAGTGCTATGTTCCTCTAGCAGAATAATAGTGCTCATTAGACTATAAATCATGATATTGGCTCTGTAGGGCTATCCCCAAGACCTCTCCTTGGTGAACTCCCAATTCAGCACTTTTAGGAATTCTTCTTGGATTTGACCATTTACCTTCTGACCTTTAGGTGACTCTTGTGGATGTGTCAGATATCCTGGCTACCAGTGCCCTGAGAGCTCCACGTAGGAAAAAGCTACAAAGCCCAGTATCTCAGCACTATCTGTAAACTTCTGCTTGTCTTCCATGCTTTATCACATGACCCATACTCAGGCCTAACTGTGACAGTCTTGTTTATCTAGAGACTTCATTTTACCTTTTCCAGGCCAAAGTTATATACCTTTCTTCATGGGAATGGGTAAAATGCATTCTCTTTGTCCCCAACACCAAGAGTAACAGGCTGTGGCCAGTTGCCATTGGGGATTCCATGGAGTCAATTAAGCTGCTTCTCAGCTGTCCTCACAAATGGCATGATGAGCCATTTGTGTGAGTCTGCTAAGTTAGTATCACAGCTTGGGCATCTGCTCCCCAGCTTCTGATTGCAGCCTGCTACTCTCACCTCTTTGTCCTTTTGAGCCTATGCCTTTAAAAACCATTAACTTTTCTCTGTAATGCTTTTCTTTAGGGAGGTAATGGGAAAGGGGATTGTAGTGAATGTGTGCATGTGACTTGTGTTGCATGTGGAGGGTGCATTCTACCTCTCCATGAACTAAAAGTCTTATGATTGCTTTTCAGGATTTTCCTGTTCATTTTTTCTAGCAAAGCACCATTAATGCCATTTTTTCCCTATGATTTCAATGAAAAAAATTCAAATGGCACCAACTGCTTAAATATTCATGGGGATTATATAAAGGAAAATGAATTTTGAGAACCTCCCACTTTGTGTTCAGCCCTGTGTTCTCCTCCCCTTGGTATTTGTTGTGTTTTGCTTTAAGAAGATAGTATGGAATAAAACTTGAGGATTTAGCTAAGGTCTGCCTGAAGCAGTGGCCTATCCTATTACACTCCAGCAAATGGAGATCAGTTTTTGGCTGAATCCTTGCAAAGTACCTGAGACATACACAGTTCCCACAGTTACCAGATTCTTTCTTGTCACAAGCTCATGGTTGACTTCAAGAGGGAAAGATGTGGCTGAGTGTGAGGTCTCCGATTGGGAATTCTAACTCATTTCTGTGACCTTGGGAACATGACTTTCCTTTCAGGACCCCCATTTCTACATCAGTAAAACAAGGTCATCAGAATAAATGGTCTGTTACATTCTGATGATCTGTTTTGCAGATGGAGAGCTGAAGGTGCTGAGAGTCTCAACAACACCCCCAAGTCAGCAGGGAAGTCAAATGCATGGCCACCCTCTAACTCTCTGTTTATACTGTGTGAGAAACTTCACAACAGATAGGTGAACAGCCTTCCAAATGCCAGTGGGCATGAAATAGGGTTTTCTCCTGAGTCCTTCTTCATAACTGAATGTCTCCACACCCTTCAAGGGCGGCAGGGCCTCATCTAAATGTTAAGGAAAATAAATACTCCAAAATGTAGGATAGGAATGGAAGTCAAAGAGCAACTTGGAAAAGGAGATGGGGAACCTGGGGCCCTTTACCATATGGCCTCAGAATTTCTGATTATTTTCTGAGTGTATGGGATGACATATTGGTTTCTTTAAGGCCATTCTTATACACATCTTTCATGGTTATAATTCATGGGAATTTATATAATGAGGTAATTGGTTTTAATGACTGATTCAGGAAAAGAGAAAATTTCAAATTATTTATGATAATAATAGTTACTTATACTGGCATGGTAATACCTAGGCAAAATGATAATAACTTCCATTTGAGTGATGGAGGAAAGCAGATGCTGTTTTAAATATCCAAGGAATCTAAGGCCTGAACAGAGAAGCAGTATTATTTGAGCTAAGGTATGAGCAACATTCTTTATTAATTCAGGCCTCCACTAATCCTTTTTTTCTCCTATTAATCCTTAATTCAATTTTTCCCACTGATACTTCAATGGGTCCCCATGGTGATGTGAAGCATTATGGGTACTGTATATAGAGCTAGATATTTTATGTGTTTCTGAGTATTTTGGCTAAGTTCTGAGTATTTGTCTTGGGGTCAAGGGCTGCTCTATTTTCAACTGGTTGAAACTTCATGGTCAGGAGCAGATAGCACAGCAAAACTACTTAGCTCCTAAGAACATGGAATCAGGAGGCAGTGGAGAAAGGGCCTAGTCCCCATGATCTCCTCAAGAACATATTTTTCTCCAGAACATATCTCTTAAAGGTTTCAGCCTTTCCAGTAGTGTTGTGTGATGGGTGATCAGTCAAACTTATTGGCCTATGTAGAATATTTAAGCTCCAAATCATAGCATGTAATACACAAGAAATAACTTCTTGAACATATTTATTTTCTAATTTTGTTTTGTTGATTCAAATATTTAC
The DNA here is from genome assembly GCA_030556225.1 of Cricetiscus sungorus. Taxonomy (NCBI): domain Eukaryota; kingdom Metazoa; phylum Chordata; class Mammalia; order Rodentia; family Cricetidae; genus Cricetiscus; species Cricetiscus sungorus. The sequence continues at coordinate 9,937,683 of JANBXA010000007.1, read as the reverse complement.
TTACATGTAGACCACTATTTATATACTTTAGATGGATTAGTCCATTCAGTCATATTACAATCAAGTAAAGTAGGTATAACTATAGCCATTCTCCAGGTCCTGGAGAGATGAGTGAGTTTCTTTAGGTTAATACCTAATATTAAGGAGAGTTGATATACAAATTCACACAGACCCAAACTGGACCCAAGAGCGTTATTTCTGCATTGTATTCTCACCTAGATAATTTTGATGTGAAACACTCTGAAGGCTAGTCATATCCCTGTGGTTTTGTGAAATTTGTCATCAGTTTTAAAGACTCCATCTGTTTCTTTTATCTTAGTAAGTACATATTAACCTAATGATATCTTCCTTATCTCTGACATTTCTGTCTTCAATTTTGGCAGTGGTGATGGTGGGGAGAGACATGCCTAATGGTACCTGATTGTTTGCAATTTTGATTTGTTAAACATTCATTTATTATTATTGTATGTATGTGCTCACTCACATGTACTCCATGGCATGCATGTGGAGATCAGATGACAACCCTGGGAATTAGCTTTTTCCTTGAACCATGCTTGATTCAGGGCTTGAATTCAAGTTGTCAAGGTCTGTGTCAAGTACTTTTACCCAAGACACCATCATTCCAGCTCATCAAGATTTTGTTTGTTTGTCCTCAAGTGGCAGTTTACTCTAATTTTTAGGTGGCATCTCATTTTCATGATCTTCTCTTAAATGTTAAAATATATATGGTTCCCATCCAGTTGTGTCATGAGAGAAAATTTCAAGAATCCATTGTTTCTAAGACTAATAAAAGTAGGTAATTCTTCAATCTCATTATTTCTCGGATTCATTAGTTCAAAAAATATATTAAAAGTCAAATAAGATCATTCATTTTCAGTAATTATTATTTTCATAACTAATTACAAATAAATATTCATTGAATTATTACATGGTTGAATCAGAAGGGTATGGATTTAAACCTTTTATTAAAGGGTTTCAGACACATTGGTTTACTTTTAAATTGCTGAAAACATAGGGGTGCTTTGTGGATGGAATGTCATTATATGTGGAAAAGAATAAATCTCAATACTTATGTCATCATTAGTGCTAATATAGTAGTTGTTTCTCATTCATTTACCTAAGAATAATCAAGCCCAGGACTTAACCCTTAAAGTCTCAAACCTTGATACCAAGTGAGCCAATTGCTTACACAAGGAAGGCAGCTTCAACTGCACTGAAATCTTTTGCCTGGTATTTTTTTCTTTCCCATTCAAATTGTTTACATGGTTTGGATTAAATGAAAGAGAGAACAACAGGGTGCATGATTTTCCTCTGAGGAGGCAGCTGTAGTGGAAAGGATGTGTCAGGAAACAGGATGATCTGTTTGTGTGGCCACAAGTCTGTGATCTCTGACCTGTTTTCATCCTCAGCAGTAGGTATGTGTGGCACTTTTGTCCCCAGGTGGAACTACTGAATGTTGACAAAAAACACACTATCTATGGAGTTCTTTTTTTTTTTCTGTTATTGTTGATACCTTAGAAACCAACCATGGCAGATATTGTAAAACTTCTTTTTCTTCATCAGACTCAATTTTCTTCTCCCCTGTCATGCAAAAGTAAAGAGGATTGTCCTGAAATTCCCAGTCCTTTGAGGATTTGGGTTGCACTTGGGTATCTGCATCAATAAGAAAACAAGCTGAAGGAATGTGGAAATGTGAAGCCATCTGGCTGCTGGTCCACTCTCACACCGGCTCTAGGGGTCAATGAGAGCCCTCCAAGTCTCCAGCTCCAGGAAATATTTGATCTCATCCAAGCAATGCCTGGACATGTGTACTCAGCTATACGGCTTGTCTCTGGACCAGGTGGCAAGAGATTTAAATTGAGGACATTGAGGGAAGTGTTTAGACAATGATTTTAGCCTCCTAAAAGATGTTCAAGTTCTAAGTGCTATTGTGAACTCACTTCGTTACATGTCCATTTCTAAGCAAATCAGCAATGTTTTTATTTGAATTCACACTAAGGGACTTATTTGAAAACCCACCAATGTCCCATAAAGGCTATAATGCCATTATTACACTAATTTCAGAAAAGAAATTTTATTTTCCTTCTAGTTTTGGAATCATGTTTATGTGCTGATTCAAGTTTTTTGCTCCCGGGGTCAAAAAGGTCAAGTCAGACTTTCCAGAGGAGACTGCAAGATACAGGAGGAAAAAAGCTAGAAAACTCTATGAAAGGGTGGGCACAGTATGAAGGAAATAAAACTTGAAAAGAGAAGATAAATATTGAAATGATACAGTAGATCTTTTTTGTTGTTTTTCATGAGTACATACCACAGGAAACTTCTAGTAAGTAGTGTGGGAGTGTTTGTGCACAATGTACCCATATTCAGAGAGCCTTGGTAGAATCAGTCAAACAAATGAACACATTTTGGCAATGTGGGATGATGGGTTAAAGCAGGTACCAACAGATACAAGCTGAGACAGAGTCATCAACAGAGTAGGAGTTGAGTATCTAATCTATATAAAGGGCATTCAAGGGACAAGTCAGAAAACTGAACATATTGGATCATGTGCACAGTTATGAGGTATTGGTGAGATGAAAAACAGACCTTTGGTAAATTTGCATTTTGTGTTAATGATAAACCATTAAAGTATAAGTACATCTCTGATATCCCTTGGGTGGGATATACTCTTAGTGAAACAAAAAGACATTAGCAGTCTGCCTGAAATTCAAATGGAGCTAGTGCTGTGAAGTGTGATTTGCTAAGGTTGGCACTGTGAATCAAACACATCTGTGGAAGAAAGTCATGGAGCCTGCTTCAGTTTCAAATGTGTTAGACTGCAAATCCCTTCAGCAAACAAGTGTATCAGCATGACTTGTGTGTGATTTAGGGAGCTTGGCCTATCACTCTCTTCTCCATGGCTTAGTTCTAAAACTTGGGGGAAAATAATCCAACCAATCAGGTGGTGATGGCACATGTCTTTAATCCAAGCACCCAGGAGGCAGGCAGATCTTTGTGAGTTTGAGGACAGCCTGGTCTACAGAGTAAGTTCCAGGACAGCCTCCAAAAGGTATATTGAAAAATCCTGTCTCAAAAAACAAAACCCAAACAAACAATCTAAAACTTACCCACAGTTCCAGAGACAGCTGCACTCTTATTTTTGTACAGTTCCATTATCATTTGAAATTTCCTCCCTAGTCATAGCTTATATATTGGAGACCTAACCTGTGGTACCTCGGATAAAACTGTATTTGAAGATAGGGTTTTAAACCAGACAGTTTGCTAAATGAGGGCATTCATGTGATGCATGTCCCCCCCCACCTCATGTGATTGTTGTATTTACAAGGAGATGAAACTTAGACACAGAGATGCATGCAGAGTTGAGGACAAAGGCAACAGAGACATACTTGGAGTTGGAAACTTAAAGATGATCATAGGGATGTAGAGCTGTTCATCAGTAGTTCCAGATACTTGTAAGGCTGTAATGGGAAGGTTACTTGCACATAGCAGTTCTGTCTGATCCTGAAAAACATAATGAGAGCCTATTTTAAACACAGAAAAACAAAAGAGACAGAAAATCCACAACAGGGGCTTCCCTTGGAAATGAACCAATACTAGCTCTTAGGCTTCTGGACACTGGAACTGAAAAAAAAATGTAAATGTCAGTGTCCTCACTAAGTGTGCACTGCTAGACAAACCTAGCAAACTACTATGTCTGCCTTTATCACCCCATCAAAAAAAGGAATACATGTATTTTATATTGTTTGTGGAAAGTCTGAAGGTCATCCACAGAGGAAAACACAAAGTACTGTGTCCTAAGGGTGGTGAGACTTTTGTTAGTCACCCACCTGATGTATTTCTCCCACCTGGTGCTGCTCTCTGACCCTCCCACACAATGAGGAGAAAGCCAAGGAGCACAGGGATAGGTAGTCTCCTAAGAACATGCCCTACATTCAGAAGCAACTCTGGTGGCCATGCCCCATTATAGATCACCAGTAAAGGAATAGGTGCATGGTAGAGGCAAAACTTTCTCACAGGTGGATTAAGTGGAATGTATCACACTGTTGTAGTCTGAATGCTTGTCTCCTACAGTTTCCTATACTAAAATCAGAACCCCCAGATCTGAGCCTTGGAAGGTAGTGAAGACAGAGCTCTTATGAAAGAGTGAGTGGTGTACTCATTATCACAAAGGGATTCATTTATCCTTTCTACTATGTGAAGACCTAGCAGGGAAATTCCATCTATAGCACAGGGAGTAGTAACACAGAGTATGGAGGCTTCCACTCTCCTGTTATCTCCTTCCTAAATCTACTTTTCTGTAAGACCCCAGGAGCTTTTATTTTAGCTTTGCTTGTGTCAAACCCTCCCATTCATTCATTTATTTATTTATTTATTTATTTATTTATTTATTTATTTATTTTTGAAGAAAGGCTTTATTTTAGCTTGCAACTTATAGCCCATCGTCATCAGATATCAGGTCGGGAACTCAGAAAGGAACTAGAAGTAGGAACTAATTTGAAGAGAGATGGCTCAGCCATTAAAAGCTAAGCTCACACCCAAAAATATATTATTTTTTAAAAATTAAAATACTATAACACTATTTCCCCTTCCCTACCTCCAAACTTTTCAGTTTGTATCTTGCTCTGCTGCCTCTCAAATCTATAGCCTCTTTTTTTTAAATTCACACACACACACACACACACACACACACACACACACACACACACACACACCCTATTGAGTCCTATTAGTGTTTGTATGTATGAATTCAGGGCTGACTTCTCAGCATTGGATAACCAATTAAAGGGCTTATCTCTGGGTGAAACACATTCTCCCACTCTCATCATTGCTTAGCTGCCTGTGGTTATTTCTGGAGGTAGGGCCCCCATGAGCTTTTCCCTTCCATGATAGCATGTCTAATTGTATTGCTAGTGTTCAGATCTTGTTTTAGCAGCCATATTGTTGAGATACCATGGGTGTAGTGACTCTGACATTTCTAGGAGACATTAGCTTACAGAAACCTTCCTAGACATCTGTCTTTTTTAATCTTTCTGCCCCTTTTCTTTGATATTCCATGAGATGAGCCTTAGGTGTAGGAGTTATGTTGTGTTTAATGATACCACAATAAATTGATTTTTGCATTTTGAATACTTGTGGGTTTATGTAACAGTCCCCATCTGCTGCAGAGAAGCTTCTTTGCTGTGTGTGTGTGGGGGGGCGAGAGCTACACTTAATTTATGAGTATAAGGAAAAGTATGTAGAATTCAATTTGTGGTTCTGCTTGTTTACTGAAGTGGTGGAAGTAGGTTCTCTTCTAAGACCCAAGACCTCACTAGCTCTGGGTAGTTGGGTAGGTGTCCAGTACCAGAAATGATTTCCTTTCTGTTGAGAAGGCCTTCAGTCCAATTGGACAACTGTTGGTTATTGCTAACACATGAGTGGCATTTTTACATCTTCTGGGGTATCTTGGATGCTGGTCATTTTTGTTGTTCATAGGCATCACAGCTAGGTGGGATATTTTGTTGCTTTCCTCACTTAACAACTTGGATAGCAATTTCTGGTACTATGTAAGCTAGACCTCAGAGAGAAAGTTTTCAAGAAAGACTAGCTGAATTCTCCAAGTCTGGATCCAATGTGCATGGTATTATCAGCACTAGGGATTTATTTTAGCTTCTGGGAGGAAACCAAAGGCAACAGCATTAGCTTGTATTGATTTGGTAGTCTCTGGAGTGATTGATTTTTCATGCCTGGTTCTAGGATTTTTTTTATGTTATCTATGGCTCTCAAGGAAAGCATTGTTAGTTCAAGTGATAGGACTTCATTTAAAGTACAGATGTATGTGTTTATATGTACATACATGTATACAAACACACTCATATATTTGTGTGTAATTTGGGGTAAATGAAGGCAATATGATTCCGTTTTGGTCTTCAAATATCTTTAGTATTTTTTCCCTTGTCACTACCTCTCATGGTGTGGTGACCTCAGATGATGCCTTCCTTCCTTAGATTTTCTCCTTCTCCCATTGATGTAGCTTGCATCCTGCTATTCCCTTTTCTCACAACCCTTCTTCCCTATTCCTCATAGGACCTTTTAAAGGGATAAAATGTGATAGTATATGTGAGAGCTGACCGTGCCACCAGTTGTATTAAAAATACTCAGTACATGTTAGTATAAGTTTTGCTTTAAGATTCATTGCAAAATATTACTGATTATTTTAATTTTTAAATTTAGTTTATAAAAAATTATTCATTTCCATGATAAATACTATTTATCTGTAGGGGAAAATGTAATAAAAATTGGAGACCTGAGGGCTGGAAAGATAGCTCGTGGCTAAGAGCACTGGCTGTTCTTCCAGAGGTCCTGAGTTCAATTCCTAGCAACCCCATGGTAGCTCACAACCATCGATAATAGGAATGATGCCCTCTTCTGACATGCAGTTATGCATGCAGAGTACTCATACATAAAATATAAATAAATAAAATTAAAAATAATTGGACACCTGGGTTAGCGTCCAACTCTGAGAAAAGCACAGAAAAGAACCTTGCTTTGTTATCCAAAGAAATGTTAAACTACTGTGTTTCCAGGGGAGTGTGAAACAACAGCCAGGAAGACCAGGCAATGTGCCTTCTCAATGTTATGGTCAGATAGGGTATATGTATATATGGGGATGCTACAGGAAAAGTAACCAGGCAGCTATAGAATGCTAAGCATCAGGGAGGAGGGGGAAAAATCAGACTTAAGATATTGCTTCATCCAAGGTCAATCCTGACTTCTTTAAGGGAACAACCACCTGTGGACAGATATAAAGGCAACACTGAACAATCCTAGATTGAAGGCATCAAGAGTTTCTTGGGGTTCCTGAACTCTACATCATAAAGTTTACATGAAGGTATCCTAAATAACAGATAGATAGGCGCTGCCTTTCAAGAGTTTTGTGTGCATGCTTGTGAGACATTGGTGAAGGTACTGATGCAAGCAGCTGCTTCACTTACAATTCTCATGTCGCCTTTATTAGCATGGAAAACAGATACATCCCTGATGCCAACACTACAAGACCAATGTGTTAAAGCCTTCATTGCTTCATTTGCAAAGTGGCAGCGCTGAGACTGCAGATTACCAGTTGACACAACTACAAAAGTTGATGGAGTAGACAGCCTTGGGTAGCAGGAATACTGTTACAGTGATAGGCTTCTTAAAGGGCAAGAATACTCCAAAAAGTCCATCATTTAGTGTCCCAGGACGAAGACTGCTGCAGGTTGGATAGTGGTAGAACCCCATCAGCTCTTGTCAGCAAGCCTGTGATGATAAATGAAGATGAAGCCAGTGGGTCTGAGATGATGGCTTCTTGGGGCTCATCTTGAAGTGCTTCGGTGAGGTCTGTTTTGTTTTGCTCTGCTTGGGATCATTTCTTTTGCCACTCCAGCTATGCAAAGATAATAATCGCACCAATAGAACTGGTGCCCTTTCACCTCTCCTCCCTTTGATACAGTCTCACTTTCTAGTAAAACCATGACAAATGTCTCTTCCTCTACCTTCAGTAAATGAGCAGAGAATCTGTCTGTTATACTTAGTGTGCCTACCCCCAGAAGTCATTGCTATTTAGTTTGGATTCCTCCAAACGGGGTGAACATTATATCTCTAACCTATGAAAAAGCTTTGCTCCTTTGCAGTGTTGGTGGAATTAAATTTGTTTTCACAGCTGGTTGTACTTGGAGAAGGGTTAGCCGCCCTCTTGAAGGTTCTACCACAGCAGTTCGTCACCGAATCTGCTGTGTGGTGGGGGCTTTGAGCTGTTAACGGGAGGCACAGAGGGAAGCCTAAATTAATCATTTAGGATTTATTTATTCTTTTTTCCATCATAGAGTAAAATGAACATATGCCAACATTTCCAGGGCCAGGGCTGTCTTGACGATGTGAGGGCTAACCACTGACTCCTTATAGCTATCTGCCAACAGGCCCAATCTCTAGATCAGTACACCACCATCTACTTAAAGACTACGTGTAATTTACAGTTTGTTTCTTGGCCCTGTTCTTGGCCTTAGTTGTTTCCTATAAAATCTGATGTGTTAGAGACATTTATGCCACCATTTTATAGGTGGGTAAATAATCACTTATAGGGGGATATGTGGGCCCAGAACTGGTAACTGGCAGGTTAGTGTCTTGAATTTCAGCCTCCTAATCTTGCTTATAAACTATATAGTCTAAGGTATTTTATTATAGAACTCTGAGTGGACTAACACATACCTCAAATCACATAGATTCTCTGGATTTTTCACAGCAAGACCAGGAATTTTCACTGTTCTGTCACTCAGTGTTTTTGAATCAGGAGTTTTATTGAGTACTACCTAGCCCAAGGAATATACAGTTACTTTGACAGAGTTTTGGGAGAACAGCTAAGCAGATACACTGGTGGGAGAGAGGGTAGCTTCTGGGTGTGGGAGTGTATATGAGGTTGACATATACTCTTAAGATTGAGAAGCCTATAAAGGAATCAAGGATTGCTTTTAAGGTAGATATCAGGAAACCAGGTAAGGATACCAGATAGCTATATATAGATAAAATAATTGCATGAAGTTAAGGAGTAATTGCACTGAAGATTTGGGGAGGAACAGAGTTTTATAGAACATTTTGGATACTTTATGAATGGGTAATTAAAGTTACATTCTGTGTGAATGAAAGAGTAGATGCTTAGGGAAGCTTCAGGTAAGATGGAGCCTAGAGTCAAAAAACAGGAAAAGAATGAAGGAAGAATTCCATGGATGAAAGAGGACAACTAAAACCATATGACATGACTGAGAACAAGAATTGGAAAATGTATTCTATTTCTCCTTCCCAGGGAGATCTCCTTGTTACATAGCCGCTCTGGGTCTGTGGACCATAGCATGATTACATTTTAATTTACTGTTAATATTGATTTCTAAGTGAGTACAAACCATGTTTATTTTCTGATTCTACATTATGTTACTCGGAGTGTTCTTTTCTAGTTCCATCAATTTGCCTGCAAATTTCATGATATCATTGTTTTTAACAGCTGAGTAATATTCCATTGTATAAATATAGAATATGTTCTTTATTCATGCTTTGATTCAGGGACATCTAGGTTGTTTCTAGTTATGAACAAAGCTGCAGTGAATGTGGTTGAGCAAATGTCCTTGTGGTAAGATGAAGCATCCTTTGCATATATGCCCAAGAGTAGTTTAGCTGGGTCTTGAGGTAAATTGAGTCCCAATTTTGTGAGAAACCATATTGTCTTTGCAGGTATTCTGGGAATGGGTAGGGATGGGAACAGGAGGGATCAGATCGGGGTGGAGGGAGAGAATACTAAGAAAGACAACTGAGATTTAGGAGCCATGTAGAAACCTAGTGTGGTGGAAACTCCCTGGGATCTATGAGAGTGACCCTAGCAAAGTCTCCTAATGATAGGGGAGGTGGAGCTCAAACTGGCCACTTGCTGGCCAGGCAAGGCTCCCAGGGATGGGACTGGGATACCAACCCAGCCTTAAACCCTTTCACTGCTTGCAGGCTGTGCTGGGGAAATGGAAGTGCAGAATGTGTGCATGTCCTACCTATGAGTGGTCCAAATAGTGGCCCTCACAACAAGAGAAGCCCAGGCCCAGAACTGGGAGAATGGCCAGGAGCCAGGGGGCAGGAGAGCCCAGAGACATAGAATAGAACCAAACACGACTGGTAAAAAATCAGTGAAGTGATTCTGAATACTATAGTGCTATACCAGTGCTTAGCCCAATGCCCAATTGTTATCAAAGGCAGCAACTGATGAATCAGATGCAGAGACCCATAGCCAAACACTAGGCAGAGCCAGGGGAACCTCCCAGATGAAGGGGAGGAGGATTGTAGAAGCCAGAGGAGTTGAGGATAGCGTGAGAACATGGCCACAGAATCAACTAAGCAGGGATTATAGGGGCTCACAGATACTGAAGTGACAAGCAAGGACCCTGTGTAGGTCTGAGTTGGGCCCTCTGCATATACCTTATGGTTGTGTAGTGTGGTATTGTTGTGGGACTCCAAAAAATGGGAATTGGGGGTGTGTTTCTGACTCTTTTGACTCTCCTTCAGACTCTTACCTCCTGCTGAATTGCCATGTCCATCTGAGATATGAAGTTTTGTGTCTGTCCCACTCATATTTTTCTTGTTAGGCCATTATTGGTGAATATCCCTTGGAGGCCTGTCTTTTTTTTTTTCCTTTGAGGAGAAATAAAGAAGGAGTGGATCTGAGAGAGAGGTGTGGTCAGAGAGAGACAGTCAGGAGTGGAGGGAGGAAAAACTGTGGTCAGGTTGTAATATATGAGAGAGGCATAAAAGTTTTAAAAGAGTTTTAGAATGTATGGAGCTATTATCCAAGTCTAATACTGTTGGTGGATCCAGCCTAATAGAAATGGGATTGTGACTGTAAAATTATGTGTCTAGGGGCATGGGAGACCTTAGCCATTGAGGACATTGATATCTGTGCAGAGAAAGCTTCTTATTGTAAAAGACAGCAGAGTAATGAGCACATACTGAATATATCACATGAACAGCTGTGTATTTGAAATATTACCATTTGCATGTAGTCAGCTTTACAAATTAATGAGTTATTTGACTCCTTTTAATGCTACCAAGCCTTTACAATCAGATAGTGTAAATTGGTTCTCATGTAAATTAAACAAGCCACATTTAAGTATGGAAATGTCACCTTTAGCTAGAATCTGAGCTATGAGAAGTGACCGGATACAGAGCTGGGAAGCCTGCTTGGAGGTTATGGGACCAGTGGAAGAGAAGAAGCTGCCTCTCAGATCTATCAAAGACAATTTATTTCTGGCCCAGAGGAGATAATATGTTACCTTATCCAATCATTTCAGCTTTGTCTTACTGTTTTAAATATTTTTATCTTGAATGATATTTTTTTCTTTCAGATTCTCCAAAGTCTCTAATAGTTAAATTATAAGCAGCTTTGCATATGAAATTTTATGCTAAATTTGACATAAGCAATTGTGTGCAGCATTGGAGAGGTTTCTGTATAAGAAAGAAGAAAATCCAAGCCAGGTGTTGTGGCACACACCTTCACACCACAATTGGAGGTTTAGATAGAAAGATCATGAGTCTGAGGCAAGTCTGGGCTATAGAGAGAAGCCTTGTCTCACAAACAAGAGGAAGAAGAGGAGGGGAAGATGAAGATAAACTATCAGAACTGCTGCACATTTTTATGTCTGTACTTAAAAAAAAAGTGTGGATACCTGGGGCATATGAGTATCAGTTGAAAAACTCTTAGGAGAGGGACTCATGCAGATTTTTTTTTAAGTTTTGGTCTTTTGAGATCAATTTGCACACTGCATGGGGAACAGATGTGATCTCAGTGTCTGGGAGACAAGGTTCTTATCTATGAGTCTCTGAAGAGTCATCACAGATATGAATCACTTCAGGTCATAGTTACAACAGAGCTGTGTTCAGAGGTTCAACAGAGGATAATCAGAATGCATTGAAAAGCATAATGAAAGGCCCTCAGTCAAAAAAAGGAAAAGATACACAGGCTGACAAACTCTAGAACATTCACGTAGTCATTATGTCTGTTCATCCAGACTCATATTGGCATCATTTACTCATTCTACATTTCCATGATCTGGTAAATGTTTATCAAATGCCGTTGTGCTGATCCCTGGCTATGCTTTGACAATATGGAAATGATTCACAGTGCTAATTTGCAGAACTCCAAAACTACATGGAGAGATGGATAACCTGACATTTAGACAGAAGGTGACATGATTCTGTGTAATAGCTGGCAAAATATGTCAGAGGAGATTGATTAACTTTTAAATATAAAGGATTTAGCACAATGTTTATGATGTAATGTTTAGTAATGTTTCATTAGTGAAAGAAATAGTGCATTTTTGAACAAATATTTTGACAAATTGTGAATGTTTTTATTTTCTACTCCATTAATCCATGTACCCCTCACTATTCAAACATGCTTGTGACCCTGTTCCAGCTGAATGGGCCAATCAGTTTCTTTCTTTGGATATGTGCCAGAAAGCTGATTGCATTATACTGCTCCAAAATATTTATATGTCAAGTGATGAGAAAAAAAGTAACCTAATTATAGGCTGAGTAAAACTTCAGCTGGAGTGGTCAGGATCGAAGCAAGGAGGAAGTCAAGAATGAAGGTGGAGGGAGAAGCAAGCAAGAGGGATTTGGTGACAGAAGAGTCAAGCCAAAGGGCATTGTCTACATGTCCAATCTGGTTCTATTTGTAAACTAGCAAAATACATTAAGATGCCAATGACAAGGGATCTGGACTTCTGTTTGTTGAAGGAAGTTGGAACTATAGAAGGGGTAAAACCATATCAACTCTAGGGAGAAAGTTTGACTATAAGGTATTAAATGACAAATACACAGCTAATGCAAAAGCAAATGTGACTATATTAGTTTATTTGCATATTCACAAATGTGTCTTATCTCTTTTTATTAAGTCAGTCTGGAAGCAACAAAATCCAACTAACATGATATATGTGGAGGCCAAATCTTTCTTATTTTTTTTAAATACTATTCTTTATTAAGAATACAAATTATTGGTGGAAATGGAAGATTCTAGATTTGAAACAGTGAGAATAGACACTAACTGTTGGGGGTCAGTTCATGGTCATATAGTAAATTATAATGTTCTGGGTGGCTTAAAAAGCAATTATTTTGCTGGGCAGTGATGGTGCATGCCCTTAATCTCTGTGAGTTTGAGTCCAGCCTGGTCTATAGAGCTAGTTCTAAGACAGCCATGGCTACACAAAGAAACTCTATGTGTTTATATGTTTTGTCTGGGGTTGGTCACTGAAGATTAGATTAGATAAACTGTTGGGATGTCGGGATGCTCATCCCTTGGGAAGACCCATTCTCCTCTCTCAGCAACCACTAATTGATTATAGCACTTTGTCTAGAGTAGGTATTGGTGAGAGTTCTCTTCCATGTTTGCATTGTGGAGCTTTTGTTTAGGTGACAATACTTTTGAGTTTTCATAGGTTCATGTTCTCTGTCATATATAAAAATAGTATGTCACAGCAGAAAACCTGATCCTCTGCCTCTTATATATTTCTGATTCATCTTTGAAACTGTTCTGTGAGTCTTAATATAGGGATTGTGTTGTAGCTGCATCAAGTAGGGTTGAAAACACCATGAATAGATGTTCTCTGCATTTGACTATTTGTGGATCTCCTTAATTGCTCCTGTCTATGAGAAAAAGACATTTCTTTATTGAAGGGTGAGATATAGAGGAACAGAGAACAATGATACATTCTTTATCTGAGGTTGGATCCTGGGATCTCCTTGGAGAGACATTTTGTGAGTTCACATTAAAGAAGACGGAGTCTGGTGTCCATCAGTGTTGGTAGTACCCATATACATCCTCAATCAGGAATAGTGGAGCTTGTTCACAGTAGATAGCTTTTTCAATTCTATTCCATCAACCCCCCCCAGCATAGTGGGTTGTGCCTCCTGCATTCAAAGTGGCCATTTTTTTCTCATTGTTGTCTCTCATATGTTAATCCTCTCTAGAAACACTTTTACAAACACATGTAAAAGTGAAATGTGTTTTTTACTGTTTCTCTATACATCTTTCAGTCCACTCAAGTCAATAATCAATATTCATAATCTAACATAGGTAGTCATGAGGTCAAAAGAAACTTGGAGATGACAACTCAGGAACTTAACAGCATTTTAATATAAAACTGACACTAATAGCATTTATCATTTCTTAAACACTCATCACGGGAGAACAAAAAACTTATTTTCCACTTACTCTGAAAAGACATCAACTAAGTGTAAAATTCATGTTGGATTTACAGTAGAGAAAGATCAACTTACTTAGAGAGTGACTTAAAAGCCCAAAAGATTAACTAAACTTTTAAAGAAAATAGCAATGAATAGTCTGTTTATAAAACATTGCTTAAAAGTTTTGTGGGATTTCTGAATATTAAGGTTTTATTTTATTTATTTTTAAATTTTCTGTATATGCATGAGCTCCTGTGCAGGTTTATACATGTGAGTACAATGTCTGAAGGAGCTGAAGAGGCATCAGATTTCTTGGAGTTGAACATACAGCTGGTTGTGAGCTGCCCTTCAAAGGTGTTGCGAGCTGAACTATGATCCTTTGCAAGAACAGTCTGAGCTTTACACTGTTGAACTATGTGTACAGACTCACATTTTTAGCAGAAACTTAATCTAAAGAGCACACAGAAAATACTTAGGTGAGGCCAAGTTCAGCATTACAATTATTCTAATATGTACCCTATGCTTGGAGTTAAAAGAAATACTCCTTTATGGTTTTCTGAGAGGACCTCTACTGCATGAATAATACATACCAAGACATGATCATATGTTATAGATAAAGTTGGTTTTGCTGAATTCTTGTGAATTAATTTTCTTTCCATTATTTGCATATAATTTTTTATGGAGCTTGAATCATTCTGGTTTTTCAAATTTAGACTTTGTACAATTTCCAGGATTCATACAAGCTGGTAGTGGAAGACAACCAACAGCTTAGTTGGAAATCTTGGAATTAGAAAGAAAACAAAAGAATAAGCACAAAGATAAAATAAAATAAAATGAAATAAAGTGAATGACAGTAAATGTCTTACTTGCCAGGACATGTGACATGATGGCTTGCAATGGAGCTTTGTAGACAAATAGATCCATTTTAGAAAAGCATAACCAAAGCTATTTTACATCAATTAAGCTATCCTTTGTCTAACATTTAAATATTTACAAAAATATTAAAAATTAATAATCTTTACTTAGTTCAGAAATGGTTTCCATGAAAAATTGTTCTGTAGAGACAGGGCTGTGCTGAGAAAAATTGACAGCTGCTGATTTTTACGTATTTGCTTTCCCCAAATACTGAGGAGGATTAAAGCACAAAGGACAGAGATAAAAACAATCTAAAAGGCTGGGAAATAGGTTAGGAATTCCTCACATCAAGGGAACTGTAAGAGAATAAACAGAAACACTCAACAAGATGCAGTGTACACATCTTTACCCATGTTTTGGTGAATGTTAACTATGAAGGATAAGCCTAGGGGACCTGGCTAGATCAGCATTTTGGAGTGTATACAGCATGGAGATTCTAGTTGTTTTATAATATGAAAAACACAAAGGTTTCCATTGGCTTCACACAAGATTACTGATAGAAATAAATCATCAGAATCAATTAAGAAAATAGAAAGTAGACATACAATAGCATCTGAGTTGTTAAGAGAGAAAATTGAAAGAGTGGAGTAATATAGAAACAATAAAATGCTATTCATGTGGAAGAAAAGTCAGCCAAAAGAAAGAAACATTAAACACACAGAGATGTTATATCTAGAAGACAAATAATATATTATAGACATGTTTTTATTTTCTTTCATATGTATGTGTACATGTGTGTTCTTCAGAACCCATGTAAATGCTGTATATGCTTGGTACATGGACGACAGGAGGTCCCTGGAGGAGGCTGGCTAGCTGGACTAGTCAAATATGCACACTGTGGTTTCAGCTGAGAGACTGTGCCTCAGTATACAAGGTATGAAGAAATTGAAAGGAGTCTTCTTATCAACCTTGGGTATCCACATATATGTACACTGTCAAGCTTACACAGCATTTATTTGGGTTCTGAGGATCTGAACTCTGAGATTCATATCTATGCAGCAAATGCTTTTACCAATAAACCATATACCTAACCTTCTATATATTCTTAAAATAAAAAGACAGGCCTAAAGATACAGCTCAGGAATTGAGAGATCTTACTAATCTTCCAGGGGTTTGGTTTCTAGAGTGTGGTTTTTGTCATCAAAGTGGGCAGCTTACAACTGTTTACAAATCTAGTTCCAGAAGATCCAATGCTCTTTTATGGAATCCTCAGAAACCTACACACCAGTGGCATGGACACAAACACACACACACACACACACACACGATGTACACATGTAAATAAAATATATATTAAAAAAATAAAAGAAGTACTCAAAAAATGAAGGAAAGGACAACTTTCATTAGTAATTAGAATTTTTGAATGAAGAAAGAACTTGTAAATAAATTAATGAAAACTTGCTTTAGAAAAAGTAGAAACTCAGTAGTTCAATAATAGAAGAATGTTTTGTGAGTCTAGAGGTAAAAGAACAGAAATCACTAAATCCAAAAGACAGATGGGTGTGTGTATGGGGGGGGGAACTAACACCAAGTGTCAGCATATTTACTTTAGAAGCAGTACCATTCAATAGCCTGGGGCATACACAATATTTTCTGTGTAAAGGCTTTGGAATAAAATGATAGTGTACAGTAATACTGGTCTCAAACTTCCAAATTTCCTGTATCTACATGTAAATCCTAAGGGAAATTTGTTACAGAACACACTTTTCTCCTTCTCCTTTGTATGGGGATTTCTTCAACTAGATTGATATTTGAGGAAAGGAACCAAAAAAAGTTTGAAAAATGTCTGACTTCGAAGCCTGCTTATATAGGTCCTCTACCATTTTCTTGAGATGAAATTTCTGGGCTGGCCAGTACTGAAGAGAGGCTGAAAGACGTTAAGTGCACTGCTTGGTTATGTGATCCCATCAACCCCCACTAGAGAAAGTCCAACCTAATCTTTAAATGCACTGCAGACTTCACAGTTATGTCACCTTAACACAAACTCAAATCATTTTCTCAGCTGAGAAAATGCCCCCATAAGATCTGCCTTATAGGCCAATCTACAGCACATTTTCCTGACTAGCAATTGATGTGTTTGAACCTACCTCATTATAACTGGTGCTTAGACATGTGGTCCTGGATGGTATAGGAAATTATGCTAAGCAAATCATGGGGAGCAAGCCAGTAAGCACCTTCCTTTCTCAGTTTCTACCTCCAGGTTCCTACCTTGAATCCTGCTCTGACTTCCCTGGATGAAAAATTACAAGCTGAAAAGTGAAATAAACTCATTCTTTCCAAGTTATTGTTGCTCCTCATGTTTTGTTACAGCAATAGACATGAAGTTTTGACTAAGACAAAAAAATTTGTTCAGTCAAAATCAACAGTCATTCAGTTGTGTCCAGAACAATAATTAGCAGCACCCTACCTGCTCACACTTGTTAATAATAATAATTAAGGCTAGTTTCTAAATTAGTAAATGGATCATTATTAATTTATTTTACAATTGAAAATTTTTTACAATTTTACAATTGTCACGTAGAAGTATATGTTTTGAAGTATACATTGATTGTAGAACAAACAACAGTGGGTAATGAACATATTCTTTTCTGCAAATACTGTCCCAGTTGCTTTCTGTTTCTGTGAAAAGACCAGGAACTAAAGCAACTTGGAGAGGGAAGAGCTTATGTTTTATAGGTTGAAATCCATAGTTCAGGCAAATGAGGACAAAAACTTAAGTCAGGAATTGAACATAAGAGCTGAATTAGAAGCCATGCAGAAACACTGTTTGCTGGCTGATTTCAATGACTTGCTCAACTTTCTTATGCCACACAGAATCACATTTCCAGGTGGCACCACACCAATCATTAATCAAGAAAACATCCCACAGACTTACCTACCAGTCAGTCTGATGAAAGCATTTTTCATCTTTTTAGATGACACTGGATGTGTTAAATTGACAAGAAGTTAAAGGAATAGATAGAATTTTTTTTTCTGTTGTTGTGAGAGCAGTTTACCTACTTTTTTCTTTTTAAAAGATTATTATTTGTGTGTTTGTGTGTGAACATGATATGTGTAAGGAGCCATTACAAGTACCGTTGGTAGACAGGAGAGATGCACATGCGCTGGGTAACTGTCAAACCCTGGGTCCCTGCCTCTCCCGTGGCATCATATGGGCCGATGAGCAGCAGCCAGTCAGGGGGTGACACGTCCAAGGCAGAGGCTGCTAGCCTATATAAGGGATGGGTTTTGTGTGTTTGGGGTCTCTCTGTCCTGTAAGCTTATGCTCTCCCTCTCAAGAGCATTAAAGCTTTACTGCAGAAGGATCCTGAGTGTGCCGCGTCGTTCTTGCTGGTGAGACGGTAGTGCGGGACATCTGGTCCCGAAGCTACCGTCTCGCCAGCAAGAACAACGCGGGCGGCACAGATATGTATGCAGTTACCTATGAGACCAGAAAAGGGTATTTGATCTCTTGGATCTGGAGTTACAGGGGATTGTGAGCTGCCCCATGGGGGTCCTAAGAACTGAACTTCCTCTGGAAGGGCACTGTGCTCTCTTAACTGTTGAGCTGTTTGTCCAGTCCCCTCTCTCCTGTTTTCCAAAAATGCAATATGTGAGTGATATATCCCATGTTGGAGGACAGATCTCCTCCTTGCATTCTGTCTAGTGAATTGGAACTTTGTGTCATTTTTGTCAGTATCTTTACTCCCTTCTTCAGTCCCCCAGTCCTTTACAACTACCATTTATTTTTAGAGATGTTACTAGGTTGTCCTCTTTAAAACAGAGTTCAGAGGTAGATTTTTTCCAAACAGCTAAAGGATACAGTGTTTAAAATATGACAGGCATGCTTGACAGTTTTTATTATATTGACACCCTGGTGAAGGAGGTACCATTGTTGTCCTTAAATTTTTCAACAGTTCATTTGCAGATAAGAAAATGGACCCCAAATGTTGCTGCACTTGACTAAGTCATATGACTGCAATGAAAAGAAGCCAGGACTGAAGTTTAGTCAGCCTGGGTCAGATGTGCTATGCATGTGAGAGTTTGTGTCAAAGAAGTCTTGTCTGTTGGAGATTTTTCTCTCTCCAAATTGTCAGGATGGCATGCTGAGAAAGGAACCAAAAATAAACCATGCTGAAGAAATGTAGAACTTTTAAAAAATGTTATAACAAGGCATGTCTTTTTAATCATTCTCTTTCCCTACACACTACTGACATACACAAAACACCCTAATACAAATACTTAAAGTAATGAAACACCAGCTCAGATGTGTATTTACATTCAGAGTCACAGTGTGCCAGGAAAAACACAAGCCTGCTGCTGGGTTGGGCATTGGTTCCTGGGACTTAGGGTTGTCACCCACTCAAAGATTGTCATCATCAACATTTTAAATTTTGTCCCCTACTTACATCCTTCAGCACTTTGTACAAAAGAGGGGAAAATGAAAGTTATTTATTCTGTTCAGATATATAACACAGGTAAGAGCCTACAGGTTGGGATGTAGGAGGGTGGACATTTGACTTGATCGTGCCACTAAAAGACTGTATCATCTGACCAAGTGCTATTGACCATAGTGTCCTAAGTATCGATCCTGTCCGATGGGGTCATTCCTTGACCTTGGATCCTATGTAACCTGCTCACAACCCTCCCCCCATTTAAAAGCTTACCATACAGCATATAAGCAACATGTACTACCCAATGATAGGAGACAGATAAATAAGACAATGTGCTCAAAAAATTACAAGGATGGGAAACAGGGCTGAAGTCAATGATAAAATAATTCAAAATTAAAACAAAGTCAAGGAAAATACTCAGTGGTTTTAATCTTATTTACTTAGTGCTCTAAGCAGTTTTTACCTGGCCTGTTTAAAAAAAAAACTTTCATTTTATTGTCATAGAGGAGTAAATCATACTTAGAACAAAATTACAAAGGAGTTATTTTTGTGGTTAGAGTAGTTTATCAGTTTATACTCACTCTTTTTTCTTCCTTCCTTCCTTCCTTCCTTCCTTCCTTCCTTTTTTTTCTTTCTTTATTTTCCTTTTTAATTTTTTCAAGAAAGGGCTTCTCTGGTCTCAAATTCACAGAGATCCCAGAGATCCACCTGTATCTGCCTCCAGAACACTGGGACTGAAGGTGTGCTTCTAACATTTCCTTACTCTTTTCTACTTTTGTTTTTTAAATAAGCTACCTCAACTTAATATTCCATGCTTTGTTGACACCCATGGGTAGACTGCCTCTTTCTGAATAGAAACAGATAAGGAGGGTTGGTGGTGGGGGGCAAAGGGGAGGTGACAGGGAAACAGGAGGAGAGAAGCCGGGGGAGGGGAGGAACTGTGGCCAGGATGTAAAATAAGTGAACAAAAATAAAATATATTAATAAAAATAGATTTGTATTATAATCTTTTTATAATAGGTTTATTTTACCATGTGTTTTTAATAGTGTCTGAGTATATGCCATGTGCATGGGGATTCAGGTGGAGGCCAGAGCAGAGCTTTAGATACCCTGGGAATGGGGGAATACCAGGGAGTGGGGATTTATTTTGGCGTGGGGTGGTTTTTGAGACAGAGTTTCTTTGTGTAGCTTTTGGAGCCTGTCCTGGAACTAGCTCTTGTAGACCAGGCTGGCCTAGAACTAACAGAGATCTACCTGTCTCTGCCTCCCAAGAGTACTACCAAAGCCTAGCTGGCAGTTGTGATTATTTAGCATTTGTTGTTCATCATATTATTTCTGCCATATACTTTTGTTAGTAATAAACCCTTATATTAAGTTCCAAATGTGAGATAAACTGTGAGAAGACCACCCATCATCTCTCTGACAACCTTCATAAAGTATCCAGACTGATAACAAGTCACCACAAGACACACAGTGTAAAATTGCCATGGAAATGCCTCTTTCTTTTTAATATTTTTATTTAAATTTCAAACAAGCTTGTTTTATATGTCAATCCCAGTTCCTTCACCCTCCTGACTTCCCCTGTTCCCCCCACCAATGCCCATCCCATCCCCTTTCTGCTCCCCAGGGAGAAGACTTCCATGGGTAGTCTTCAAAGTCTGTCATATCATTTGGAGCAGGTTCCAGGCCCTCCCCATGTGTCTAGGCTGAAAAAGTATCCCTCTATGTGAAAATAGGCTCCCAAACTCCATTCCTATACTAGAAATAAATACTGATCCACTACCAGAGGCCCCATAGACTGCCCAGTCCTCCTAAATAACACCCACATTCAGGGAGTCTGGTTTGGTCCTATGCTGGTTTCTCAGCTGTCAGACTTGAGTGAATGAGCTCCCCCTTGTTCAGGTCAGCAGTTTCTGTGGGTTTCTCCAGCCTGGTCTTGATCCTTTTTCTCATCACTCTTCCCTCTCTGCAAAGGGATTCCAGGAGTTCACCTCAGTGTTTAGCTGTGGGTGTCTGCTTCTGCTTCCATCAGGTACTAGATAAAGGCTCTAGGATGGCATATAAAGTAGTCTTCAGTCTCATTATCGGGGAAGGGCATTTAAGGTAGCCTCTCCACTATTGCTCAGATTGTTAGTTGGGGTCATCCTTGTAGATCTTTGGACATTTCCCTAGTGTAAGATTTCTCTTTAAACCTATAACGGCTCCCTCTATTATAGTATCTCTTTTCTTGCTTCCCCCTATTTCTTCCCAGACTCAATCTTCCTGTTCCCTCATGCCCACCACTTCCTTCCTCTTTCCCTTAATTCCCTCTCCCCACTCCACCCCCCATGCTCGCAATTTGCTTGGGAGACTTTGTCCCTTTCCCCTTCCCCAGGGGACCATGCATGTCCCTCTTAGGGTACTCCTTGTTTAGTAGCTTTTCTGGCTGTGTGAATTATAGGCTGGTAATCCTTTTCTCTTTGTCTAAAAACCATGTGATTGAGTACATATCTTGTTTGCTTTTTGTGACTGAGTTACCTGACTCAGGATGGTTTCTTTTAGTTCCACCCATTTGCCTGCAAATTTTAAAATGTCATTGTTTTCTTTTTCCACTGAGTAGTACTCCATTGTGTAAATTTACCACATATTTTTCATCCATTCTTCAGTTGAGGGGCATTTAGATTGCTTCCAGATTCTGGTTATTAAAAATTAATGCTGGGATTTTGATGGGGATTATATTGAATCTGTTAATTGCTTTTGGGAAGATTGCCATTTTACTGTGTTGATTCAACCTATCCAAGAGCATGGCATATCTTTCCATTTTTTGGTATCTTCTTTAGTTTCTTTCTGTAAAGACTCAAAGTTCTTATTATATAGGACTTTCACTTGTTTGGTTAGTGTTACCCTAATATATTTTAAGTTGTTTGTGACTATTGTAGAGGGTGATGTTTCTCTGGTTTCTTTCTCAACCTCTTTATCATCTGTATATAGTAGGGCTACTGATATTTTTGAGTTCATCTTGTATCCTGCCAATTTGCTGAAGGTGTTTATCAGCTGTAGTAGTAGTTCCCTGGTAGAGTTTTTAGGTCACTTATGTAAACTATCATATCATCTGAAAATAGTGAAAGTTTGACTTCTTCCTTTTCAATTTGTATCCCCTTGATCTCTTTATGTTTTCTTACTTTCTTTTTTATATTGTTACTTTTTAATATCAATAAATAAACATTCATTCCAAACAAAGTATTCATATCTATACCACAATCCCCTTTTTATCTTTAAGAGGAGATTGGTTGTGGTCATTAACCATTTATAACCAACCCCATATAAATGAAAACATACATTATAAACAATATTTAGGAATTTGGGTGTCGTTCTTTCCAAACTACTTCCTTCTGGTAGGGAGCGCTGTCATGGGGAATCCTAAGAAGATGCAGAAATCCTGGTTGTAGTGGTCTGCAAAGCTGTATTGTCCCATTGATATTGCTTCAGGGGGTCTTGCTTGATCAAACCATGTTAGTCTGGAAGGATCCACAGCTTTTTATTTTCTGTGGAAACAAAAATAGAAATCCTTTTCCCCAGTAACTTGTCCTTAGGCTTAAGTTTTGGAGTCAAAGCATTTTTAAAATACATAAATTGAATTAATCCAGCAGTATTTCTTTTAACTGTTGTTATTTCCTCAGCAGTCAAATAATTTAAAGACAATAGAATTGCGTATAGTATCCAAAGTTTCTCTGTGCTTTCCATCTTTACGTTGCTTTTTTATTTCTCTATTTCTTTTACTTCTATTTTTACTTATTTTGAGACAGGGTTTCTCTGTATAACTTTTATCTGGAAATCACTCTGCATACTGGTTTACTTTTTTTTTTTTTTTTTTTTTTTTGAGCCAACAATCCAGCTACCTTCGGGGAAATTCCTGGAGCCAATCTGAGCACAATAGACCTGCCTATCCACCCATAATTTCCACCTGCCTGGTCTCTGACCCCCACCACTGGTCTTCTACTGGAGTTCTGGGTCCCGCCCAGAGATCTGCCTATCTCTGCAGGACCACTGTGAGTTCCTGCAGGCTGGATCCTTGACCCCCATCACAGGGCCCCTGTTAAAGAGGCCTTACTCAGCTGGAGAATGCCAGCTAGACCCCCCCTATTGGTGTGGAAACATCCTGAATTTTTTTCCCCATCACCAGGCCTTGGCTAGAGAGAGGGAGAGACCCCACCAACACCTACTGGAAGAAGCTATGGGAAGACAGCAATACAAAAAAATACCTAACATCAGTAAGACAAGCATAACACCACCAGAATCTAAGGAATCTATACCAACTAGACCTGAACACAACAAAGCAAATGAATCAGAAGGGAACGACTTAAAAATTATCATCATAAAAGTGATAGAGGCCCTCAAAGAAGATGTGAGAAAATCCCTTAAATAAATGGAAGATAAAGCAAACAAAAAATTGGAAGAAATGAATTTCTTAAAGAAAGTATAGAAAGCCAAGAAAAAAAAAAAACAAGTAAACAGGTGAAGGAAACGGTTCAAGACTTGAAAAGAGAAATGGAGACAATAAAGAAAACACAAACCTAAGGAATGCTGGAAATAGCAAATGATCAGGAACTACAGGCACAAGCATAACCAACAGAATTCAAGAGATGGAAGAGAGAATCGCAGGTGCTGAAGATAAGCTAGAGGAAATATATTCATTGACCAAAGAAAATAATAAATCCAACAAATCCTTAACACAAAATATCCAGAAAATGTGGGACACTGTGAAAAGGCCAAACCTAAGAATAATAGGCATAGAGGGAGGTGAGGAAGCCCAGCTCTAAGGGGCTGAAAACATATTCAACAAAATCATTGAGGAAAACTTTCCCAATCTGGAGAAGGAAATGCCCATGAAAGTACAAGAAGCATAATGAACACCAAATTGACTGGACCAAAGAAAAAATACCCCTCAACATATAATAATCAAAACACCTAACATACAGAATAAAGAAAGAATATTAAGAGCAGCGAAGGAAAAAGGACAGGTAACATATAAAGATAGACCTATCAAAATTACGCCTGACTTCTCCATGGAATCTATGAAGGCCAGAAGGTCCTGGATAGATGTTCTACAAGTACTAAGAGTTCACGGATGCCAGCCCAGGCTACTATACCCAGCAAAACTCTCAAGCACTTTAGATGGAGAAAACAAGATATTTAATGACAAAGCTATATTTTCACAATATGAATGTACAAATCCAGCCCTACAGAAAGTTTTTGAAGGAAAACTCCAACCCAAGGAAGTTAATTATGCTCACAAAGACGTAGGCAACAGATAATCCCACTTCACCAGAAACCAAGGGTAAAGCAGGACAAATATATTCACAATACCACTGCCAAAAACAAATCCTTTTGTTTTCTTATTGCTCTAGCTAGAGCTTAAAATACAACATTGAAGAGATATGGAGAGAGTAGACAGCCTTGTCTTGTTACTGATTTTAGAGGAATTGTGTTGAGTTTCTCTTCATTTAGTTGGATGTTGGCTGTTGGTTTGCTGTATATTGATTTTTATTATGTTTAGGTATGTTCCTGTTATCTCTGATCTCTCCAAGACCTTTATCATGAAGGGGTGCTAGATTTTGTCATGGCTTTTTTAGTATCTAGTGAGATGGTGGTGTTTCTTTTTTCAGTTTGTTTATATGGTGGATCTTATTGATGCATTTTCATATATTGAGCCATCCCTGCATCTCTGGGATGAAACCTACGTGTTCATGGTGGATGAGTTTTCTGATGTGTTCTTGGATTTGATTGGACAGTATTTTACTGAGTATTTTTATATCAATGTTCATGAGGGATATTGATCTGTACTCCTCTTTATTGTATCTCTCTGTGACTTGAGCACTAAAGTAATTGTAGCCTCATAAAAAGAGTTTGGCAAGGACCCGTCTGTTTCTATTGTGTGGAACACTTTGAGGAGTATTGGTATTAGCTGTTCTTTGAATTTCTGGTAGAATTCTGCACTGAAACCATCTGGCCCTGGGTTTTTTTTGTTGTTTGTTTGTTTTTGTTTTTTGTTTTTGTTTTTGTTTTTGTTTTTTTTTGGTTGTGAGACTTTTGATGACTGCATCTATTAAATTAGAGTTTATAAGTCTATTTAAATTGCTTATTTGTTCTTGATTTACTTTTTGTATGTGATATCTATCCAGAAAATTGTCAATTTCCATTAAATTTTCCAATTTTGTGGAGTACAGTTTTTCAAAGTATGACCCCAAGTGTTGTTATGTTGTTAAGTCCCCGTTTTCTTTTCTGATTTTGTTAATTTGTATGTTCTCTCTCTGCCTTTTGGTTAGTTTGGTTAAAGGTTTATCTATCTTACTGATTTTCTGAAAGAACCAATTCTTTGTTACATTGATTCGTTGTATTGTTTTCCTTGTTTCATTAACAAAAGTGTATCATTAAATAGCATAAGGAGACTCAATTGTGAAACAGAGACCTCTGCTAATATATTAAAGAGCACAAAATCTGACCACAGGAGCAAATGACTTCAGAGACGTAAGACCAGTTTGACAGACTCAGACTTCTAAATTATTACTTCTATTTGAGTGACTGTTTCTTAATCTAATCCCACCAAATTATATATTCCAGTCTTTCTGTTCCCTTAAGGGATGTGAGTTATCTCTTTATATTTTCTAAAAAGTATATGAGACAAATGGTAAATTTGAAGGACAAATAGAAAAAGAAATCTTATGATTAATAATATTTAATCCATAGCTTCCTAAGAACTTCATGTCCATTAAAAATATACTGATTGAAATTTTTTTCTAAAATAAGAATGCCGCAAATTCAACTCAAAAAGATATTTTACAAGTCATTTGGCCTATTGACTAATACTGACTAATATTTTAAGCCCTAAGAAATCAACAAATTAAAAAGAAAGTTATGCTAAATAAAAAATTCAGGTCAAGTAAGAGGGAGTTAATCACGCAACATAGAAATAGGATTCATAAAATATGTGATGGCATATTTAAAGACCAAAAGAAAAGCTTGATGGATAATGGAGCTAGTTAATATTTTTATTATGCAGTAAGGAAAAATAATTGTCACCATTCTAATTACAAAAATATAAAAGAATGCAGCCTCTTTGAAATTCCTTTAATTTTTCCTTATGATTCAACAGACAAAATCTGTTATGTCCATAGAGTGGAATATTATTTGGACATATAAAGGGTGACATATCCGTAAATGCTACTGTGTATATGAATCTTGAAAACATACTAAATTCAACTACAAAACCCCCATATATTATGTGATTCTATCTGCTAAAGGTCCACATTGAGCAAATTCCTAAACCATTAAATCATTTTCTGGATTGAAGAGATAAGATTAGAAAAGACTTTAAAGGGCCTGTAACAGGTATGGTGATTTTTTTTGAGAGGAGTGAAAATGCCTTTGGATAGAGCTGGAACCTAAGTGGACAGCATCATATAGTGCCTTGAAGTACCTCATTTGAATGCAAGAGGAGAGTGGAACCTTCTGTGAGTGGCACTCATACAGGCCAGAAATGCAATTAGAAAATAGTTAGCGAAGAAGGGAGAGAAGGGCAAAGCATCCTCCATATCTTTCTCAGAATATGGCATCTTAAAAGTCTTTCATATGATGTGATGTATAGCTAGGATGTAGTGAAAAGAAGACACAGTCTTTGAGATGCTTTTGGCAACAAGCCATAGATATCTAAGTTAAGATAAATGTCAACATGCTGCGAACAACAAATGTTAACTGAGCAGGAATAGGGGTAGGGTGTGTTTTGAATTTGAAGAAGTCAGTAATTACATAGTCAGTGTCAGCATTGGCTCCAGCTTGAGGAAAGTAATGCTCCTGCCAATGGCCAGGTGTGCTGAATTTCCTCACCTGTGACTTGTGAGTTGCTGAACACTGGATTCAATTCATAACCACCAGGAAGTTTGTCTCCCAGAAGCTTCTAGTAGGTTCTCTTTCTGTCTTCACTGGATGGATTGCTTTTACTATATGGTGACTTTGGGGGGAATGGGATTCAGAATAGTCATCTGCTGTGGAACAGGCATTGGGAGGTAGCATTGTGACTGAAGACATCCTGTTGAAACACTCAGCACAGTTTGTGGGTTTCAGGTGGTTTATCTCTCTGACATCGGGCTGAATTTGAATTAG
The DNA here is from genome assembly GCA_030556225.1 of Cricetiscus sungorus. NCBI lineage: Eukaryota > Metazoa > Chordata > Mammalia > Rodentia > Cricetidae > Cricetiscus > Cricetiscus sungorus. Next base: position 9,910,525 of record JANBXA010000007.1, on the reverse strand, counting down.
TTTCTCATTCTATTGGGTGTCAAACTTGATTTTCCTACAATACAGGCATTAGTTATTGTCATAAGTTGAAGAAATTGAATTCACATCTTGTCCTATTCAACTATATAATAGCCAATCTTCCTTTATATTTATGACAAATGTACATGTGGGGTTGTTTTTGAGAAATTTTATTTTTTCCACACACTTAGTTGTTTTTATTTAAATCAAATTAATTGTGTGTGTGTGTGTGTGTGTGTGTGTGTGTGTGTGTGTGTGTGTGTGTGTGTGTGTGTGTGCTCATGCACATGCATGCAGCTGTGAACATCACATGCTTGTGGAAGTCAGAGGGCTACTTTTCAGGTATAAGTTCTTACTTTCCTCTTTGCTAAGCCAGTTTCTGCTGGGTTGCTTCGTACTGCAGTATGAAGGATTCTGGTGAGTTCCTGTCTTCCTACCCATCCCCACAAAGGAGTGCTAATATTACAGAAGTGCATAAATATATCTGACTTTTTACATGTGTCAGGGATTGCACTCTGGTCATCAGGGTTTTGTGGTTAGCACTCTTAGCAACAAATCCATCTCCCTGCCTCAAAACTGACTTTCTAAAAGACTTACTTTATATCCATTAAATCATCCTTGAGTCCACTTTTCCACACTTCATGTGATGGGTAACAGATGATGACACATTCTGCCAAGTTCATAATGGACTTGAACATTAGCATGTGGTGAATTTATTAGATTGGGTTCTATTACTTAGATATGTGTGATCCAAAAATATTGTTTAAAAAGTTATTTTGAACATTGAACAATAGTAATAATGACATGGGGCAGCTACTGGGCACAGGGAACTTTAAGGAAAAGGACATCAAAGGACTGTAAGGGACAGAGACTGGGGAAATACACAGAAAGAGACATCCAAACATGACATAGTTACACTCATGAACTCATAGAATCTGTGTGTTCCTCATGAGATTTGCATAATATTGGGACCCTCAATATTTTACCATGGAGAGGGTAACACAGCCATGAGGGCATGGTCCCATGTTTTAGGGTTTATATTACTGCGAGGAGACATTATGTCCACAGAAACTCCTATAAAGGAAAACAGTTAATTGTGGTGGCTTGCTTATAGTTCAGATGTTTATTCCTTTATCATTGTGGCAGGGAGCATAGTGGTGTGTAGGCAATTATGGTGCTGAAGAAGTAGCTGAGAGTCCTACATCTTGCAGGCAATGGTAAATTGTCTGAGTGTCATACTGAGGGAAGTTAAGCAAAAGAGATCTCAAAGTCCACCCACACAATGACATACTCTTTCCAACAAGGTCTACTTCATTTGAAAAAATGAAGCTGTACATCAGCTAGTGCCACTTGTGCCCAAGTCACAAAGATCCTTAAAGACTGCAAGGGAGAGACAGACCCACTGATGCAAATGCATAAGGTTTATTGATTATATTGTTCACCCAACCTTGACAGGGACCTCATCTAGCTGGCTGATGCAGCAGCCACCAAAGGAAGCAAGTTCCCTGTCTACTGTCAGGATTTTAAAGGCAAAAATCACAGGATTACATCAGTAGGTATTGGCTTGTTTCTTATTGGTTGACATTTGGGGAACAATCAGGGGAATTTCTGAAGGTCATATTTTGTCATGAAATACCTGTGCACCAATTATTTCCATTGGTCAGTGCTGAGAGGGAATATTCTGTGGTTTCTGTGGCTCTGTCTTGTTACTTACAGGTGTCCTGTTGTTCATAGATACCAATATTTTTCAGAACTATATCCTGGATACTATAGGGGAAGTTTTGGTCTCCCCTGGAATTTATTTTGTGGCCAAACAGTTCCCAGGAACCAAGCATCTAGGAGGTCAGTGCATCTGAAGTTACTTTGTGTCATGTGCTGAGTCAGAGGCCTACGTGTATTTTCTGTAGCCTGTCATGGCTGCTAAAGTAGGGAGCTGAGTGATGGTCTGGTCCCTTTATTGGTTTACCCCTTTCACCACTCCTTTTGGAGGTCCATTGTTTTCCAAACCACCGCACTCTTACTTAGGTGCTATCAGCAGTTAATATTATTCAGGAAGCAGATATTGCTTTCTTCTGTGGTGTAGCCTCTTGTAAGTTCCAATTCTTATAGTTAACAAACTCTAATTAATTTCCTTGGCCTCACAAGAAGGAGGCATGAAATAAGGGGGGTTTTAAGAAGGGTTCCCATAGGGAAGGGAGGAAGAAAGAATGGGGGGAGAAAACAACTAAATTTTATTGCATAGAAGTATAAAACTGCAGAACAATAAAATATATCTAAGAATGAAGTACAAATGATTCTGAAACACAGTCATAAGATCTCCTTGAGAATTCATATGGGCTCAAAATTGAGATATAGATAGTGTATAATGCCCTTGTTCTACAAAATTTTTCATTAAGAAACAATTGTATATTAGATTCAATATTTGAACACATTTCTCCTAAGCACTTTACCAAAAGGATTAATTTTTCTTTTCAGAATTTGAGTTACTTGTTGAGGAATATACTTTTGTGGTACTATTATTTCCAAGTCATCAGGAAATGAAATCTCCAAAATACAAGCTACCTTGGAATCAACTAAAGTGAAAGCTGTTTTGGATACATTTTGATTGTTCCTTCTAAAATGTGTGTTACTTCAAATGAGATCTATAGGGAGACAAGATCCTTCTATTCTACTTAAGAAGACATTATAGAGGGGTCCATGAATCATAAAATCAAACATAAATATGATGACTCAAAATATTTGCTACAGTGTTTCTGCCCTGCCACTATAGCATATTAGTTTAGAATGCTGGGTTGTGCTGCTCCTAGTTTCTGTTGAGAGATACTGGGTAAGCTATTCTGCTCCAATGATGGACTGTTAAGTCCCAATTGAAGACACCACTTATGTTCAGGTATACAGGTCTGTACAGCTGATGTGGCTCACTGCTAATGCTATCAACTGGGTGTGTTTCTTTATAGGCACTTACAAATGACAGATTCTTCAGGGAGTGAGAAAACGGAATGAAGTACCTGGGAACTCAGGCAGTTGCTACTTTTAATTTAGGGTTACATTCTTCCTGTTCTCTGAGAATTTCTCCTGTGTGAATTTTGTGATTCAGATCTTAAATGGTGCTCCATTCACCCTCCTACTATGTTGAAAGCTTTGTGCTCAATACAGCAGTGCAAAGTGATATGATTGGATTACAAGGGCTCTAACTTCATGAGTAGACTAATCCATGGGAGATGTATTTTTATTTCTTTGTTTTGCTTTGTGTTAATTGAAGGAAGGGTTTATTTAGGCTTGCTGTTCCAGAATGATAAGCAGCTACCATTGCTGGGAAGTGTGGCAGCAGTCAGGAATGGTGGCTGGAACAGCTTAGGGTGCATGTCTGAAGTAACAAGCAGGAAGCTAAGGAGGGTGCACTGGGAATGAGGCATGACTTTGAAACCTCAAAGCCCATTCTAAAGACATACTTCCCCGAAAAGGCCAGACCACCTCTACCTCCCAATCAGCTCCACCAATTGGTAAGGCTGAGGAACAAGCATAACAACAGGGAAGAGAAATAATAGTTGAGGATGCCATATGTTAGCTGAGAGGGATGTTTCCATAAAGGATTTACAGTTCATTGGAAATCAATCACAATTATAATCTCCATGAGAGAATTTTTATTACTCATTGTAAAAGTGGGTTATTTCTTTGCTTCCTGGATGGCTCTGTAGCTTTTCTCTGTCACTAGCTTCTTCCATGAAAGTCAGTATTGATCAAAAGCAAAGGCACTTTGGCAAGGACACATTTTCACAGTATACAAAAAAATTATTTCACAACACCAAAATTGGTATGATGTGAAGTCATATCCAATTAAAAACCATATGGCAATATAATTTGGTTATGTCTGGTTGACATATGCAAACAGGCATCAAATATCCTCTCCATAAATTATACATCTTTATACTTACTTTTATCCTGTACTTCATTGGTCTCTTATTTGTGAATCTATATTTAAAATTTTATTTTTTAAGAATTTCAAAAATTTAAGAATTTAAGAATTTAAATTTAAAAAATTTAAGAATTTAAAAAATTACTGTATATAATTGTATACAGTATATTTTAGGCCCATAAACATACCCATGTTCTCCTCTGACTACCTCCAATACCTCCAACAAATCATCTCCCAATTTCTTCTTTTCCTCCCTTCCTTCTTCCCTCCCTCCCTCCCTCCCTCCCTCCCTCCCTTCCTTCCTCTCTCTTTCTCTTTCCCCTCCCTTATTTGTGGCCCAATGTGTCCACGTAATGATGGCTATATATGCACAGATATGGGTTTATTCAGTTATCATACTGTATTAATTTTTGAATTTCACTTTCTGTTAAGTTTATTCTTTGACAATTTTATTCATGTATATAATGCATTTAGGTTATTAATCTCCCCTACCTGGTCTTATTTTCTACATATTCCTATCATCTTTGCTCACTATTAGTCTCTGTCTCAGGTTCATGACTTTTGATTTTGTTGTATGACCTATTTAGTTTAATCATGGCCCTCTATGTAGACATCAGTTTGTAACTATCATTTTGAGCCTGATGGTGTCCCCAGTGGGTCCACAATTGAAGCAAATGACTCCTCTCTATGAATCCTTCAATAGTTATGGGTATAATGTCACACATTAGCTAAATTGTTTGTTGAATGAACAGCTTATTCATGAAAACTTTTCTCATTAAGTCATTCCTTTTTCATAGATAAGGAAAATCATCATTTCATATAAAATATCCTAGAATATAGATTGTTTTATCCATGGAATAATAGCTATCATTTGCACATTAATAGCAGATATTGCTGCCAAGTATTTTGTACTTGGCAGGCACTAGCTAAGCAGTTGTATGTACTTTCTCAGTTAAGAATCACAGCTAGTTGTCCAGAACAGTACCATTATCATCTCTGTTTTGCAGATGAGAAAATCATAGCACAGATTCTGAATTGTTCAAAATTGCAAATCTGGAAAATGAGAGACTTAAGATTTGACCTCAGCATTGTCTGCTTTTTGCATCTGAGTTTTGACTTCCTTTACTGTATCAATACAAGAGTCAGGCCTATCTTCTGGGACCAAAGGGACTGTTGCAACACTTGCTGTTGCTAGGATTATTTTCTCAACTGCTTTCCTAACAACACAGACTTACAGACATGTACATTATTCTCATTGTGTAGCTGATGTGACTAATATTGACAGGAAAAACACTCTGTCCCAAAGTATATATTAGGGAAAGAAACAGTAAAGCAACAGGATGTGCTCAACTCTGAATTTCAGCTAAGACCCCCCAAACTGAAAATCATCTGTGAAAAGTTGCAGACATAGTCACTGGATAGCTGTTCTTGTCTTAGTCCATTTCCAATCTCAGAGATGCACATTCAAGGTGAATATTTTGGTAGGAGGGAGCCTTGCAGTTAAATGTTGCAAAGACCTTGTTATTCCTAGATTGGGAAGCTAATCTAAATTATAAATCAACTAATACAACTAATACAAGACCAATTATGAAGTTCTATATGTGTAGTGTGTTACATGGGGCTTGGAATGTTAGGCAGTCAAGTGAAAATATTATCCAGTAATGTAGCATAGCAGAAGCTGGCAAAGTGATCCCCAACAATCACAGCAGAGAAGAGGATTCCACTGAGAACATATACACATGTAGTATTGGGGGATTTTCTTTCTCTTGGGTAGAATTGTTGATAACATTCACTTCCTTGCTTTTGCAGGGCTAGTAGCTCAGCTTATTACTGCCTACTGGAAGTCACCTTCATTCCTGTACCATATGGGCATCTTGAGTTGGCTACTTAATGCTCCAAAGTCACATACAAATTTCAAGCAAGTCCAAGGGTAGTGCAAAGTCTGATATAAGGCCAAATAGTGAAAACAGTGGCATCCATCATTCTTGAACATTCTATTGATTAAAAAGTCCAACCAAGTCATGGATGGTGCTTTGTCACACTCAAAAGAATGGTTTATTCACACAAAGATGTAAATACCAGAAATGAGAAAATTTGGGTTACATTTTAGGTGTCTATCCATTGCCTTTTAATTTTTAGTTCTCCAATGTAAATGCTTTTGGATGATAGGAAGAATATGAAAGATCAGACTATAGCTCCAAGATATTTTTTAAGTAGCATATAATTTTTAAGTTAATTTCTCTACACCAGGCCAACTGTCACCATGAGAATGTCTCCAAAGAACTTCTTTTTGAAAGCAAATATTAATGGAGTTAATGGAGTAAACTTGACATGACCATGTTTCAGAATAAAGTGCTTCCTAGATCAATTGACTTTTCTTGTGTCCATAGTCCTATGAACAATAATACACAAGTGAATATCAACTCAAGTTGCCAAGAATCTACCTGAAATTTCATAATAGCAGGTAGAAGTTGCCACGAAAGATGTAACGAGGGAGTGAGAAGAAAATATAACATGGATTTCTAATCAACTCAACTAAGCAAAGCTTATTGTAAAATAACATTCAGTATTAAGTAGCAGAGTTCAGAATTCAAGCCATCCCTTGGGATACCAAACATTCAGTATTAAGTAGCAGAGTTCAGAATTCAAGCCATCCCTTGGGATACCAACTTTTGATTCTTTCTAGAAAAAAAAGATGCTTTTTTTAAAACACACAAACAATAAACAGTAGTGTTATGTGACATAACTCACAGTTCTTGATGGCTTAACACTCAATCATACATTTAAGCACACACAAGAAATACATCTTTGATACTTGCCTTAAACCCTTCTTCCTCCTTTTTGTTCCTGTTGTTTTATCCTTTGAGTGAGACAGGATTGCACAAAACCATAGGATTCAGTGTAGGCTACACTTGCTTTGAACTTGTGACAATTCTCCAGTCTCCTTAGCGCTAGGATTATAGGCATGAATCATGATGTCCTTAATCTTTTCTTTCCTTCATTCCTTTTTTCTTTCTTCTTAAAAATCCTTCTCTCCCCTCACCCTCTACTTTTTTCCCTTCTCATCTCTCTTCTCTATTCTCTTGACTTCTCCTTCTGTCTAAATACTTACAGTTAAGGAAAAAATGCACAGGCTTCAGGGCAAGAAAGAGCAAAGCGAAAAGCATAGTACAATCTCTCTCTATCTCGTGTGTGTGTGTGTGTGTGTGTCTCTCTCTCTCTCTCTGTGTGTGTATGTGTGTGTGTGTGTGTGTGTTTGTGTGTTTTATTTGTGGCAAGGGGATAATAATATTTACCTCCCTTGATATGGGAATGAAGTGAGATGCCATGTAAGTGTTCATCACAGTTGATAGAGTGGAGTCCTGCATGTGCTTGTTTATTTCCTCTGTGACTCTTTTCCTTTTAATTTTCTTTTGTTCCAGGAGAAGGGACTTTTTCAGTCAACACAAAAAAATTCTAAACCAATCCACTTATTGAAAAAAAAATCATCTGAATATTACCATAAAATAGAAAGAAAAGAAACCCAAATCTATGATAAGTGGAAAAAAAACAATCTTTGCCTTTTTATATTCTTTTAGGAAGTAGATTCTACTTGCTTGGACAAGCTTTAGCCCTTCAGATAAAGCAACTGAAGAGTACTTAAAGTATCAGCCAGCATCCACATGTTTATCGCAGAGTTTAGGTGGGAGCTAAGAAAATAAACACTGCGAATGTGTTTGGCATTAGGGTAGAAGGCACTGGCTCCCTCCTTTTCTGCATGTGGAGTCCCTGCTGATGCCTTACAGCCTAGGATATTAGCAAGCTTGAGCCTAGACCCTGAGTACAGGAGGAAGGTGTAGGGTGTTTGTACAGCTGAAAGCAAGATGAAAAACCCCAGGTTCCCTCTCACACCCCATTAGACCCTGGAGTCCATGGAGTGTTGCACTCAACACATAAACACTCTGCTTAGGGAATCCCGGCTGGGGTGTGAGAGGGCGAGGCACAGTCTCCTACAGGAACAATGGCATCTCTGTATGGAGGCAGGCATCCTCACCACTAGAGCCTTGGTCTGGGACACATTAATCATTGCTTCCACCTTGTGCATTTCAGTAAACCCCAAGGCCTTTGGGGATCAATAAAGAAACAACAGGTAAGGAGATACCCAATCAGAAAATAAACATTCGGAGTTATGATTTCCACTCACTTTTCCTTCTCTACAGTAGCAAGGTGGGAGGAAAATGGAATTTGGAGTAAGAAAGGTCCATCGAGTCTGCCGTAGTTGATAATTGAAGGAGTTGCCTTGCTTTCACACTTGCCTACACTAGTTCATCTTCCAGAATATTCTCCAATCTCACATACCATCTTTTGCCACATGACTGCTTATTTTTCTAGATTTAGGTTCTACATGCCTCAGAGGTGATTTTTTTTAATCTCTTGATATATGCTGAGTTATCTCTATGATCAGTGTCCCCATGTGGTGAATAAACTAACATTAAAGTGTCCCCTTCATTAGAATTTCTGTATCTCCATATTTCTCCTGTTTCTCCATCGTTAAACAAACATGAATTTTCCATTGCTAAGATGATTTAGACTGAAAGACAATGTCTCATTTATTTATAGACTCTTTTTTAAAATTAATAGATTTACTGTTGTTCATATTTTGTTTGCAGCTATTATAGTTAACTGGATCACTTTATGCTAAAACAATAACCAACTAAGATTAATGAATGCAACTTTACTAAGAAATAGAATCTTGGTCATTGTAACCAACGAACCTTGAGGTGATTATGACCATTGACTCCCTTGATCAATTGTATGCTTTTTGTTTTCAGTTCTGGAGATTTAACCTAGTGTTTTGAGTATGTGAGACAAGTGCTCTATATTGAACTCTATCTCCAGGCTATAAGTTAAATCTTGAGTGCTTCCCAATGGTAAATGTTTTAGACGGCCTTGGATGAAAGCTTTTAAGTTGGTCTCTAATAGGATATCTTCACACCATTAGAAGCATGTCCTGGAAAGAGAGTGAGGCACCATGTCCCCCCAACCCCCCCCCACTTTCTTTCTTGTTTTTAAGTTGAGTTCTCTCTCTCTCTCTCTCTCTCTCTCTCTCTCTCTCTCTCTCTCTCTCTCTCTCTCTCTCTCCCCCCCTCTGCCTCATATTCTCCTATGTGATGAGCTGCCTCACTCGGGGCCCAAACAATAGGAAAGATTATACATGGATTAATTAGTCATTAAAAATATAAGCCAAAATTAACCTTTTTATTTAAAAGTTAAATATCTCACATGGTCACAGTGGTAGGATAATGGCTAATATCACTGGCTGCATTGTAAAAAGAGAAAAAAATTAAAGGAAACATGTGCTGGAGGATGCCATGGTAATGAAGCTGGAGGCAGAGACTAGAAAATGTACTGGCAGGGGGAGATTGCAAGGGCAGAGGGTGGAATTGAGGGGATTGGGAGATGAATGGATTTGGGATGCTGTAATGTAAAATTTACAAAGAATCAATAAAAATGTTAAAAATCAAAGGGTTCTGGAGATTTGTGATCTACAAAGCCCAAATACTGGAATTTTGTCAAGCAGCAATGGTCACCCATAGAGTTCATGACACTCATAATTAAAGTAACAGCCATAATTACCCTTTGTGACCTTGTACAGATTAGAGAATTGTATCCTCCCATCACAGCTACTTGCCAGATCATCGGAGTTCGCTCTTGCTAGCTCCAGCCTCTGAGTCTAACTTCTTCTTCTGAAAATTCTTACTTCCACATTGAGATAAGCCTGGTAAATAGTAACTCCTAAAACTCTATGGACACATTTCTTTGAGAGATCTTTTTTATTTTAGGGTATCATATTGGATAGCTGTCTTTTGTAACTTGGCTTCTGTCAGATTATCTTTCCTTAGGATTGTTCTTGAGCTCTTTCTGGGTTGTATCTGTTTTCCCCTGACCTTATGTATTTGGATGACATCTCTAACCTTCTTTGTCTTCTTCATCTTTTATGAGATATACCTTTCTTAATTAAGTTGACCTTGTGCAACACCTTTGGTAACTATTGTCTTAGTTAGGGTTTCTATTTCTGTGAAGACACACAATGACCACATCAACTTTTATAAAGAAAAGCATTTAACTGGTGCTAGCTTATGGTTCAGAAATGTAGTCCATATCATCATGGTAGGAAATATGATGGCATGCAGGCAGACATGGTGCTAGAGAGGTAGTTGAGAGTTCTACATCAGGATCAGCAGTCAACAGGAAGTAAGCACCACACTGGGTCTGGCTTGAGCATCTGAGACCTCAAAGGCCATCCTTGGTGACACAGTTTCTCCAACACCACACCTACTCCAACAAGGGCATACTTCCTAATTGTGCCACTCCCTATGAACTTATGAAGGACATATTAATTCAAACCATCACACCTACTGACAAAACAGCCATCTAGACTGTTTATCCAACCTCTTAACTTTGTTAAAACTGGAGAGTAGATATCAAGATAGATGAAAGTTCTCACCTCCCTGGAAAGTTCCAGCTGAAGAGGTCTGTACTTTGTTACTGTAGACTCTCCTCTTCTTAGCAATATAAAACAATAATACCACCATGTAGCAGTAACCAATGCCATGAATGTGGCCATTATCCCAAGTTATTCTTTCTATTGTTCATCGTATAATCATTGATGAAACTCTCTTCTCCCAAAGCAGAGGAAGTTATTCATTCATGAAGATTTCCTTGCCTATCCTGCCCCTAGAATTTTATCATTTTTATATCCCAGAGTCATCCCATAACTGGGCTGATCACACCTGCTGGGTGTCCCTTTCTATCATTATGGAGATTTGTAGAGCAGAGCTATAGCTTGCTCAGCCACACTTTTCTATTAAATATGCCTTATGACCGCTAAGTAATTATATACCTCTAAGCAAAAAACTACTTTTTGCTCAGTCTTGAAAAGAGAGTAGACATCTCTGTGTTGTTATTCTTACCCTCTTATTGTAGAGTATTCTTTGAGAGGGTAACTAAAAGTGCGCAAAACAAAAGTGTATCTTTTGTAATGTTTTTCTTCTCTATTATGGGTCCACCACCCAGCTCACAAATAAGTATATGGAGACTTACATGTACATATGAATACCCAGCCTTAGCTTGGCTTATTTCTGGCCAACTTTTCTTAACAAATTATCCCATCTCACTTTTGCCTTTGGGCTTTTGATTTTACTCTATATACCTCTCTTTATTTCTTACTCTGTGGCTGGCTGTGTGGTTGTGTGGCTGGCCCTTGGCATCCTCCTCTCCTCCTTTTCTTGCCCCTCCTTTTCTCATTCTTCTCCTTTAGCCAAGATTTCTCTTTTTGTTTATTCTCTGTGCCTGTGATCCCCACCTATATCTCTCTGCTGCCTAGCTATTGTCATTCAGCTCTTTACTAGAGAAATCAGGTGATTATAGACTGGTGTTGTAGAACTGTGAGCCGACATATACCTGCTCCCTGTATGTTGTTCATTTCAGGCATGACAGAAAGTCGACTGGTATCATAGATAAAAGTATATATGAGATGGTATATGAGAGAGAATTTTGCCCTTGAGCACTGAGAACTCTGGAAAAGATTTTCCATCTTTGTGTGAAGTGTCCACACAGAGTGGGCAGGAGAAACTATAAAAAAAACTTGACTATGTATTAATAAGTCTTAGCTTTTGAGCCAGTTAACACTAAATAAACCAAGAACAGACATGAGATTGAGCCTCCCACCACAGGACCTTCACCTGCACAGGCTGAGAGTTTACAACTCAGAATTAAAATCTGTAAAATTAACTTTCCTTGAAATAATGAGCCACAATGGTGTGCTTTGCCTTTTACTCATTGTGAGTCAAGGCAAGAAGTGTCCTCAATCCTACATACTTACTAATCAGGAGTAACCCCAAGTGAACTGACACTATAAAAAACCAAAGAGAAACACTAAGCTGCTCTCAAGGCCTGAGATCTTCTACATAGAGAATGTGTGTGCCTGCCCCAGTGTCAATCTGAAAGAGTTAGTTGATCCAGTAAAAAGCATAGGATGTTGTGGTTTAGACAGAATTTTTGTCAAGTTTCTCACATTATTCTGATTGGAGTTAAAAATAAGCCATTGCTCAAATTTAAAATAAAGATATCCCCAAAGTCTGTAGTTACAGACAGCAATGTGTGAGGGTCTGGAAGAGGCAGGTCAGAAGCACTTCCCCTGTGACCATTCAGCCAGTGTGAGCCCAAAGGTGGGGATAGGCTGGGCATATAACGCACTCTTCACCCTACAGATTCACTCCATGTTGTATGTAAATCTTCTCCTTCACCTGTTCTTTTGTTGTTTTGTTTTCTTTTTATATATATTATTTTTTTTTATTTTACATATCAATTCCATTTTGTCTCCCTCCCTCCTTCCCATGCACCCCAACCACCCTACCTGTCCCATTTCCCCCACATACCACAGGGAGGGTGATGTCTTCCAGAAGGGATCATCAAAGTCTGTCAAGTCATTTGGAGAAGGGTCTAGGCCTTCCCTCCTGCCTCTAGGCTAAGGGAGTATCCTCCATGGGGAATGTTCTCCCAAAGTCCTTTTATGAACTAGAGATACATCCTGTTTCCACTGTCCGAGGTCCTTTAGACTGTCCAGGCCTTCTAACTGAGACCCATGTTCAGGGTGTCTGAGTCAGTCCAATGCTGGTTTCACAGCTATCAGTCTTGGGGTCCATGAGCTCTGCCTTGTTCAGGTCAGCTCTCTCTGGTGTTCTGTAGCCTGGTCTTGACCCCTTTGCTTATCACTCCTCCCTCTCTACAATGGGATTCCAGGAGTTCCACTCAGTGTTTAGCTGTGGGTGTCTGCTTCTGTTTCCATCAGCTATCAGATGAAGGCTCTATGATGGTATACAAGTTAGTTATCAATCTCATTATCAGGAAAGGGAATTTAAGGTAGCCTCTCCACTGTTACTCAGATTGTTAGTTGGGGTTATCCTTGTAGGTATCTGGACATTTCTCTAAAGTCAGTTTTCTCCTCAAACCTATAATGGCTCCATTATGGTATCTTTTTTGCTCTTGTCTATTTGTCCCCCAACTCAGTTGAATTGGTACAGGAGACTGCTTCCTGAACATAATTTCAATAGCAGAGACACCGAGATGGACAATTACTAAATGAGACCTCCTGAAACTGAAAAGCTTCTCTAAGGCAAAGAACACAGTCGATAAGACCAAATGGCAGCCCACAGACTGGGAAAAGATCTTTACCAACTCCACTTCTGACAGAGGGCTGATCTCCAAAATATATAAAGAACCCAAGAAATTAGTCATAAAACACCAAATAATCCTATTAAAAAGTGGGGTACAGAACTGAATAGAGAATTCTCAATAGAGGAATCTAAAATGGCTGAAAGACACTTAAGAAAGTGCTTAATATCCTTAGCCAACAGGGAAATGCAAATGAAAACACCTCGGAGATACCATCTTAGTCCTGTCGGAATGTCTAAAATTAGAAACACCAATTACAGCTTATGCTGGAAAGAATATGGAGAAAGGGGAATACTTCTCCACTGCTGGTGGGAGTGCAAACTTGTACAGCCATTTTGGAGATTGGTATGGTGGTTCCTTAGGAAAATGGGAATCAGTCTACCACAGGACCTGGCAATCCCCCTCTTAGACATATACCCAAATGATCCACATCCATGCAACAAAGACATCTGTTCAGAGTAGCAACCTAGATGTCCCTCAATGGAAAAATGGGTAAAAGATGTGGCACATTTACACAATGAAATACTACTCAGTGGAAAAAAATATGTAATCTTGAAATTTGCAGGCAAATGGATGGAACTTACAAGAAACCGTCCTGAATGAGGTAAACCAGTCACAAAAAGAGGAACATCATATGTACTCACTCATATATGGATTTTAGACATAGAACAAAGGATCACCAGCCTGTAATTCACACCACCAGAGAAACTAGGATACAAGGAGGAACCTAAGAGATACAAGGTCCCTCACAGAAGTGGAAAGGAACAAGATCTCCTGAGCAATTTTGGAGTGCCAAGGACAGTGAGTAGAGAGGGAGTTAGAAGAAACAGAAAGGAAGGAGGGGAAAACATGTGGGACCTCACCTGCTCTTTCAGGAAGAAAAATGAACTGAATTTGATAGATGGATCATGTTTACATTGACAAAGTTGGAATCAGTTTGCAACACTCTTTAAATGAATACATCTTACTGAAATAGCACTAAAAGAATAAAATTTAATTTATGTCAGTACCTTAGGAAGGAGCCGAGGGAGATAAGAAAAAGGTATCTAGTGGCAAATGGGTCTACAGTGTAGGCCCATTGAACCCAGGAAAGCACAGTGCAGATTTCTGTATTCTTTGTACACAGAGAACATTATTAAGACATTGGATATCAGGAATCCAATGTTTACACCAGGATTCTGCTTTTGTTCATATAAAACAAGAAAGTCCAAACTGCCAAATGAGCCTTGAGGCCTAGGAGAATCAACTCTTCCCTCACCTAGCATCTCTCTCTCTCTCTCTCTCTCTCTCTCTCTCTCTCTCTCTCTCTCTCTCTCTCTCTCTCTATCTCTCTGTCTCTTTCTCTCTCTCTCCTAACTCTTATCAGTATCATTCTAGTATTTTAAATAGCCATTTGTGCTTCCTTACTATAGGGACTCTGGTGAATATCCCTTTTCCATTTTGAGCATCCATTGCAAATATGTACCTATCTCCAGATTTTGTAAAATTTCTCCCTTCTTCCCTTTTAGTATCCAATAAATATCTTGTTTGAGTGTGTCTGTGTTTCTTATAGTGACTTGGATGGAGGGCACTGTGGTAAGCATAAACAGATAAGAAATCTGCAGGGATCAGGGACAGTGTCTCTTTAATATTTCATCACAACATTACCAGTGGTAATTGCTATTCATCTACTATCCATGTCTCATAAAATCTGTTCTTTTCTTTCTTTTTTGTGTCCCTTTAACCTGTTCATATTATCACATCATAAAAAGGGGTCTGGATTCTTCTCATTCTGAGTGTGTACTTGGAAGCCTCGGGCAGGAGTATTCACTGAGTAGATCTAGAAGATGATTGAAATTTTTAGAAGTGAAGAAGAATAGGTGTACCTAAAGACTATAAAATGGGATTGCTGGAAGGGAAGAGGGACATAAAGACTTAGGATGAAGGGAAAGTGTGTAGAATTCAGTTTGGCATATGTAACTGGAGGATGGATAGTCCAATAGGTATTTCTTAATCTTTGGACAGCCATAGAATCCAGTGGCTGCTATGTTAAATAAACTAAAGGCTAAAATATAAACTCATTAATGGATAGAGAAAAGCACAGCTGAGGTGTCTGGATGCTTTGTACACATAGAAAATCACCTAATTGTTTATAGATCAGGAATCCAATGGCTACACCAGGAATCTGCTTTTGTCCCTATAAAACAAGAAAATGTGAGGAGATAGTCTTTTTTGACTCACTGACCTTCAAGTCTATGTGACAGTAAACAATTATTAGCTGAGTGGACTTATTGTAAATGTACTTCTAGTGCTTCTAGATGTACATTTGAGTCCCAAAATTGGTACCTTAAGTAGAATAGGTGTATTTGTACAGCCAGGGAGTCAAATGTCTGGCTCTAAAGAGCAAGTCATTAACTGTCTCTGACCTGGGCCTCCACACAGCCAAGTAAATAATAAAGATGCTATGTAAGCAGGAGGCCGTTGTCATGGTGAACATGAAAGCCCAGGAGTCATACTTCAGCACATTATGGACAGTTTATTGAGCACATCCAATCATAATGTGAGACAAATTGGCACTGGGGATTCCAGTGGCTGCAAGCCAACTGGACCACCAGGGTAAGAAAAATGAAGGGGATGCCAGAAGGGCCCGAGTCTTCTCTGCTCAGAGTATAGGATCCACTTCTGCAAAGTATTCCTTCAGGTTGAAGTCTATGTCATAATTCCATTACTGTTCCAAACTGTTAAAATGAGACATGCAGACATTCATTCATGAATTTCTTCATATATTTAGTGAATATAAATTTGAGCCCCCGGTAAATGTTAGGCAATATGATAGGCACAGGGGTGAAGGTAGTGAAGGAAATCTTGCATGGTCTTTGCATGAATGAAGCATAGAGTCAGATACTGAAGAGGAAGGCATGGCACTATAAAAACACAAGCTGTGGTAACTAACCTCCTCATGGGGTGTTCCCTTTGACCTCAACCAGAGCCAAAAGCAACACATTGAGTACAAGTTTAGGGAAGTAGAGGCTTGAAGAAAAATCACATACCAAAAAAAGAATATACCTATGAGAAGGGAGAATGTGCCACTGAACATAGAAAAGATTAAGGGTCAGAGAGATAGCAACTTCTTATGCTTTAAGGGAAGAAGTGGAACAGACCCTCAAATCTTGTCTGAAGTTCATTTGCTTTTGCTATTATTTTGTGATGTACTAGTTAGGGCAAGTATAAAAGGAAAAGTTCTCATGGCAAGACTGGAAGTCAGAATGCAGTCCCCACTTCATGAAGGCCTCTAAGTTTCCAGCACATGAATCTTTGGGAAATGAACCAATATGAAACATAGAAATCTGCCCTTGAGCCTTACAGCTTACAACTTCATAAGCGATAATCCAATCATTTAATTTCTAATGGCTCAAAGTCATGTCAGCACTCAATAACCCCAACTCAAAATCTCCAAAATTAAGATATATATGACTGTGAACCTCTGAAAAATAAATATAAGCTTTATTTCTAAGATACAATAGAAGCATAGTGGAGGAGTTAGCACTTATATTTAAAATTGAGGAATGGAGGACAAAAATCAGAATGAGTTTAAAATAAGAACAAAATCTAGCAGATCAAGCTTTAAATATTAAAGCACCAAATTCAAAATCAAGGACAAATTGTGAGAAAAAGTAGATACCCTAAGACTTGTGTAACCCAGCCCTATGGTTTTGCTCTTTATATCTTTCCACATATTTTTAATTCAAATGTAAGTATATTTCTCCTCTTCCACTCCTTATTTCAATCCCTCCAATGCCCTGCTCTAAAATCTCCCATGCTCTGACTTCCTCTCTCTCAAAATCATGGATTTCTTTTCTTTGATTTTTAGTCTCTCACACACAAACACACACATGCATACACATATCACCCTCTCAGTCTGTTTAATGTTGATTATGTATATATTACCTGAAGGCTGACAATTACTATTAGACAACCAATTACAGGGCTCAATTCCAGGAGAAAATCAATTCTCTCTCTCGCACTGGCATTCATTAGTTTCCTGTAGTTCTTTGTCTTGGGGGGGAATGATATTTTCACCATTAATATTATCATATTATCATGTCTATGGTTTTTTTGTTGTTATTGTTGTCTTGTCTTGCTTTGGCATCCACATTGTTATGGTATCATGGGTATAGCTTCCCTGTCATTTTTAGGAGACACAATCACACAGCAAATTTCCTGGTCCTCTGGTTCTTACAATCTTTCCATATCCTCTTCTGTGATGTTCCCAGCTTTAGATGCCATGACCATGGCAACTCTTATTTAAAAAAATCAATTTAATTGCGGCTGTCTTACAGTTTACAGTTTCAGATGTTTATTCCATTATCATTATGGCAAGAAGCATAGTGATATTCAGGCAGACATGGTACTGGATAAGCTGAGAGTTCTGCATCCTGATCCACAGGCTGCAGAAAGAAATCGTGTGCTACACTGGGTGTAATGAGCATATGAGATCTCAAAGCCTGCTCCCACAGTGACACACTCCCTCCAATAAGCTTATACCTTCTCATAGTGCCACTCTCTATGGCCAAATATTCAAACAGTTGAGACTACGGGACTATTACTATTCGAACCACCACTCATCTTCCCTTCCTATTCATTTATGTATTTATTTATTTACCAATCAGTGCTACTGATGTATAGGCCTTATGTGGGAAACCATAAATTCTATGAGTCAATGGGAGTAACAGTTATGTCATATGTAGAGGACAGCATTTCACAGCAGTCCTACCTACCTTCCAGGTTTTACATTCTTTCCTGTCCTCTTCCTTGATGTTCTCTGAACCTTGATGGGATTTGATAAAGATGTTTCATCTTATTCAGAGCATGTTCAACACTAATGCATCTCTACATTAACTACTGCCCATTGTAATAACAGGCTTCTCTAACTAAACTTTGGGGGCAGTATAAATCGGGGAGTATAAAGATAAATATTTGTAGGGTAGGTTTATTACAAAGAGAGAAATAAAGCAGTTCTCTGATAGTAAGAAAATACTTTCTAGCATTTATCCATGGAGGCACTCAGAGGCTAAAAAAGCTGTGGTCAAAGGGGTAGAAATTTTGGAGTCATCTATATGCTGCTGGTTTTGCAAAAATTAAAATGCAAAAGTGGTAGGGTTGCACTAATGAATGAGAGAAAAGGTGATGGGGCCAGGCAATGTGCAGGAAGTTCAAACTCTTTGTATAGAGCCACAGGGTGGACTGTGTAAGGAGGTCTGGGGTTGAAGTCTAAGTTGAGGAGCTCTTTTCATGCTTTCCCATGCCCCTACATTGATAATTACTCATTATAGGTATAGTTTACTATAATGGTTTTGTAGAGTGACTTTGGGAACAACAGACTCTCTCCTGGCAATGACTTCTCCAGAATTGGTTGGATGGATGACTGACTCCAGGTGGCTTTATTAATAGCATAGCTTCTGCAGGTGTAGTCAATATGAGTGTTGCCATGGAGTTGGTCCAGTGGCAGCATTTGTGGGAATGTCCATCTGCTTAGTTGCAGCCCTTTGAAGCAGAGTGAATTCACCCACTGCCTTTGTTAAAGCAATTTGGCTGCAAGAGCAAGACATTTGTGGGTTTCTCTGGATTGCAGAATGTGCAGCACTCTGGTGGGCCATGGAGGTGAGGTACAGCTGCAGTGTTAGGCAAAATAGCACATGTGTGTTTATCATGTCATACTCGGTTGCCAGACTGGGCAGGGTGCCCTTTTGTATGTGAAGAAGGCTGCAGGGCATCCATAGATCCACCTGCTCTGGTTAGCTGCTAAGATGCCTCTCGGAATTGAGGGTGATTGAATCTGTTTCTGGATCTCTTGGGTAGACTTCTGATTGTTTCTTGCAGGCAATGGGAGGATAGGAAGGGTCGTTTGTTTCTTATTTTCATAAAATATACATGGTCTCAGAATGGTTCTGTGAAATAAGTTACTACACAATGAAGGACAGTGTGGGCTGGGCTCTTCAGCTGAGGTAAATCAGTGGCTTGATTCCCAGCATCACTCTAAACTGGGATCATGGCCTGAGAGTCAGGCAGGCTTTTCAAGCAGCAAATATTTCATTTGTTCATGAGAATAGTAAGGACTGCTGGATATTCGCTTTTACCACTGAACAGTTTGGCTTGGTTCAGTGTCAGCCTTAAGTATAGAGAGATAAATGTTGCTTGTTGAGTTCCCATCTTTATTAGGCTATCTTGTGTCTCCAATACCTTTACCATATTCTCACTACACTCCAATGCTGTTTCAAGTCATTACTGGAAGCCTCTCTCTCTCTCTCTCTCTCTCTCTCTCTCTCTCTCTCTCTCTCTCTCTCTCTCTCTCTCTCCTGTGTGTGTGTGTGTTTGTGTGTGTGTGTTTGTACAAGCATGCAGGTACTGTTGGTCAGCTATTTAGCTTATGTCTTTAACTGTATCTTCCAGTTTCCCTGCTCTTCACACTTAGAAAGTATCATTTATTATGTTATATTCCAAGTTTAACATTTTGATTAAATTTGTAGTTGGCATAGTGTGACTTTTTTTCTTTTCTGATTACACTTACTTATTTTTCTTAATGTGATGTCCTCTAGGTTCTTCCATATTGGTCTACTTGACAGACTACTTTTTCATAAAAGCTAAATAATATTCCATTGCATGTCTTTCTTCTAGTCTCTTTGCATTTTCATCTTCTGATAGGGATTTTCTCCAGTTCATACAGTTATGAGTGACACCACAACAAGCACAAAAGCTCTGATATCATTTTGGGTGCCTTATTTTAATTTCTTTGGATATATAATACACGTCCGGAGAAGAGGAATTGTAGGATCATATAGAAGTTACATCATCAGCTAATTATTCCCTCTTCACTGAAAGAAAAACAACGTGTAATTATGGTGTTAGCCCTTTACTGGTGAAAGTAATAAAAATAGAAGGCTAAGTCCAGTTTAGGGAGAGATCAGTGCAAACACCACTCAAGGAGTAGTCTACCAATCATTGTCTGAACAGATGTACAGTGAGATTTTCCCATCTTTGTGACTTCTATTGTGACATTTAAATGGTTAATATAATCAAAATAGAAGAAGGAAACATCAATTTTTATAATTAGAATTGTCATGACCTTTCTCCCCCTTAAACTAGCAAATTACTGTCCGTATTTATGACTCTTGAACAAATATTATTTTCTCCAAGATAATTTCTCCACTTCCCATGTTCATCTTCTGTGTGCTAACAACATTCTTAAACTCAGTGCACCTCATTGGTCCTGACCATAATCACCTCTGAGACAGGATAATCTCTGCATTTGTGTGTGCCCACAAATTTTGTATTCTGTATTGTAAACTATTTGGGTCTATGTCATGGTACTGATAGGGTTTATATGTATGTACATTCAAGATATTTATCAAATCCTCAAATCTATCATAGACTTTTTGATTGGATGAATATTGGGTACAGTACCAAATGGTGTTTTGTTTCATTCAGTCTAAAATAACTGGTAGAAATGGCTGATTCTTTCAGAACAGGTAAGAGAATGGAAGGCAGAAGGAAACCAGTAAGCAGTGCACAGCACCAAAGAGCAGTCTCCTTTTCTGTTTGGAAGATAAAAATAATGCATACAAAATAGGATTTAACCTACTACTATTGAGAATCTAGGAGCATTAGGTTAGCATTCCATTGTGTATACGTGAGGTGATTGGTCAATTGTTTAGAATATCTGATGTGTCCAGCTATATGCAAAATGTCAAGTCATGAGTGACATCCACTGTTTTAAAAACATTAAGCACCCTGTGACTCTTCCCCCATCATTTTTCTTTACATAGTCACATCAGGGGACAAAACAGGCTTTCCTCTTTTTCCAGATGGCAGCATAAATTTTCAGGTCAAGTGATATTAAAAATAGATAATAGTCAGGACCCCATGAGTCTCTACAGAAAGACTAAACAGTCACAATAGGGAATATCACTGTTTTGGTTTTAGTTATGAACTTTTATGTACTCAGCTGCTTCTTGGGCAGACTTTTACTGCAGTGGGACTTGGAGCTCTCTGAATTCTGGTTCCACATCACTTCCCGTCCTTTACACTCTCTCAGCTCTGTGCCACAGAAGTCACAAGAAACAGCCTCACAGCTGCACTCTGCTCAGAGTGTGCTTTCCCCCAAGGCACTGGTTTGGTTTGGCTCTCTGAATTAGAATCCTGTAAGTTCTCTCTCTAGTTCCTGTTCTCTTCAAATACTCAGGTTTCATAAGAAACAT
The DNA here is from genome assembly GCA_030556225.1 of Cricetiscus sungorus. Taxonomy (NCBI): domain Eukaryota; kingdom Metazoa; phylum Chordata; class Mammalia; order Rodentia; family Cricetidae; genus Cricetiscus; species Cricetiscus sungorus. Next base: position 9,889,162 of record JANBXA010000007.1, on the reverse strand, counting down.
GGACTCATAAAAAATGCAAACCAAATTATTTCAAATGGACTTAAAAGGCTCAGTTGTTTTTGTTTCAACTGGACAGGGATCATTATGGATTCCAATGAATGACTTTTTTTGATAATCTTAGTCCACATCTCTAAAGCTATTCCTATCAGGCATCTTTCTCAAACTCAACAAGTTGAGTGGTCTCATTATTTCTTCTTTAGTACAACCCATTCATTTTTTTTAAGTTTCTTGCATCCATAAAGAACTTGCTCTATGGGAGGTCTCCACCTGTGTTTCTTCCTGGTGTCCACTATGTGACTAATGTGAAGAAATGAACACTTGGGTCACACTGGATAAATTGTGTCAAATGGCAGTCATATGATATTAGTTAACATCAGGATGCAATATATGTATTCATCAAAAATGACTAGAGCTGAACACACAAGACAGTTTGCCATTTCAGTGAGGACCATACCTAATTTTTATTATCATGATTTGCTTGTAGTGCAATTCTAATAATTACTACTAAAAATCAAAGTAACAGTGACCTGGACTAGACATAGGATATTATAAAGTAAGAAAATATTGTCAGTGTTTCATTAAAGTTGAACATGAGAGAGACCATAGATAAAGAATAACTCTGCTCCATGAGTGAGAAACATGAAGGCTAAAGAATGTGTGACTCACATGAGATCACACAGTCAGTTGGTAATGGAGTGTAGGCTAAACTGAAGTTGTCTGAAAGCAGTACCTAAGGCACTAAGACAGTCAAGCACTCCTGGCTCAAATTTCATTACTATTTTATATCCTTGAATAAATTATCACAAAATCCTAATATTAAATTCTCTCATCTATAAAATATGACACCGATATCAAATCTGAAATTTTTCCAGGAAGCTAAGATGATGTACCAATAAAACCAAGCACCTTGATATGAAATGTTCATGAAACTCTTGTGGCAAGATTAATGTATCATGTACTTAAGGGCTGTGGTATCTGTGGGGCTATGACTATATTCTCCTGTTTAATCCCCTTTTATTACCTGATACTTCATGATCAAACACAAATGTTTGGTAAAGTAATCATAGCTCTTTCTCAAATAAGTGTGTGAAATAGTCTTTCAATCACAATCACTAGGAGAAAGATGACTTCATGAACAATTTTTATGAGAGATCACTCTATCTATAAAACTTTTGCCATCACTGATTGTATCATGGGCTACTCCAGCTGATCTTGGTCAGTGGGATCATGTCTGAAAGAAAGAGAAGAGCAGAACTAAATAAATGAGTGGGTTATAATGGTAGTAGTGGAGAAATTGAGTTGGGTCCATTATTGGCAATATCAGATGCCAAAGCCCAGAAACTATTTTGAAAGAAAAGGATAACTGTGAATAAAAAGAGAAAGTCAGTTGCAGAGAGAAGTTGGAACAGAGAACAGTAGGTGACATTATAGTCTTTGGAGGCCAGAAGATGACTTTGATGTGAGAGATGATGCACTCATGTGCTTCACTGAGATGGATCGGAGCAGGTTCTTTTTTAGTAATCACAATCCCATGAGTAGAGGTGATGGCTAGGGATGCAGATAAGGCTTTAAGAGCAAAGTAAGGAAGAAAGAAAGTGTGCTGTATAGTTCCATGTAAACTCGACACAACTGGGATCATTGGGAAGTGGGAACCTCAATTGAGAAAATGTTCCCACCAGATTGGCCTGTAGGCAATGTAGTACATTTTCTTGATTGGCGATTGATTAAAGAGGATCCAGCTCATGATGGGCAGGATAAGCCCTTGGCTTGTTACAAGAAAACATGCTGAGAAAGCCATGGAGAGCAAGCCCATAGGCAGCACTCCCCTGTTGTCTCTGCTTCAGCTCCTGCCACCAGCTTCTGGCATTCCTTCACTTCCTACTTTGACTCCTCTGGGTAACTGACTATAAGCCATAAGGTAAAGTAAACCATTTCCCCTCCAAGTTGCTTTTGGTTATGGTACTTTTTTTATAACAGAGTTTTGAAATACACTTACTGATTCTAATTTAACTAGAGGATTGTTTTATTGTTGTTATCTTTTACTTATGTGACTATATCATTTCTCTCTTCTTTTTCCTTGTTCCAAATGGTCCCAAATACTTCTCCTTGTTCTCTTTCAAATTTATGTCATGATATTATCACAGCATAATAAACCCTAAGACAGACAGGAAAAACTTGTTCCCAATATCAGAACTAGATTGTTGTCAAATAATCTGTTTTTAATGTGATGTCACCCAGCTACTTCCAAGATCATGGGGGTTTAGCTTGGAATAGGGCCATAGTTCTTCTACCCATCCCCCCACTCAGCCTTAGCCCCTCTTCTTCCTCCTTTGAATTCTTGAATGGTGACCATGTGAGCTGTCACCCAAATGTGTGGTCTAAGCTGGCCTTTGAAGAGTGACATGATGATCTTTGATGACTTCTGCCCTGCGCTTTTACTTGGAACCCCTGGCTGTCTGTTTGCTTTCCTAAATGTTTGCAGACTTAGGGCTGATGAGTTTTAAGTGCCTACAGTGACCAACATCAGACCCTTTAGTTTGCATTTACTTTAGATATTGAGAAATGAAATGAAATGTGTCAAGATACACAGCATGCCTTGTCTGTACCTCCCTCCCTTATATCTTCTTTTCTTTAATTTCCTTCCCTTCACTCTCCTAGTCCTCAAGGTTTCATAAATAATGATAATAACTACACTAACATTTTCTATAGGATTTAGATGTTGTATTCATGATAGAAAATTTAAAAAATCTTGAATATATCAAAAAAGTACCAAGATTTTATTCTAAAGAATCACTAAAACTAACCTTTTGATTTATCCATTTTTTTATTTTCAGATTTTCTTTGATAAACAGAAGATAAATACATAAAAGAAACTGGTATATCACACTGAATCATTTTTCCTTCCAATGCTATCAATCCACATAAAGATATCTCTCACAAACATTCTTAGAAATTGTTATCTTTAACTACTTAATATTTAAACCCATAAACACTTGTATCGCAACTTTTTTTATCTCTCCATTTCAGTTAGTGATTTCTCATATAGTAATGAATAGTTGCCATATTTATTTTAATTCTGTGTGTATGAGTTTTGCCTGGATATATATCTGGGTACTATACATATGACTGGTACACATGGAGGTCAGACGAGGATGTTAAAACCAGAGTACAGACCATTTTTAATTGCTTCGTGTGTTCTAGCAAACACACATGAATCTTTTGTAAGAATAACAACTGTTCTTAACCACCATCTATAACTCCAGTTTCAGAGGAGCCAACACCCCCTCCTGGCTTCTTTAGGTACTACATGCATGTAGTGCACAGAGACACACAGGCCAACACTTAACATATATATTATATATATATATATATATATAAAATATGTACATGTACATATATAATATAACAGTAAAGAAAAAACAAACAGTACAAAATATCTAAGAGACCACAGTGTCCTTATCAATATCAATAATTAAAATCAGAAAACAGTACAATTATTTTTAAACATTATTTTCTCAAGAAACAATAATTCTTATTTACTTAGAGTTGCATTCAGGAACTATAATTAGACATGACAGTAAAACAAATCTGTTACTACCATCAAGATGAGAAGTTACCAACTGTTTCATCACATACATTCTAGACAGAAAAGTGTTCAAATTAAGTAGCAATAAAATACACTTGTTATATATTTTAGGTAATTTAAAACAATCATTGGCTTCATAAACTATGTAAGAAAATCAAAATAAAATTATAATATCAATTGAACAGTCATATAATTTGTAATGTGATGAGAGGATTTAAATTAATACATGGCTGACTTCCATTTATTATTATTATAATTTTGAAAGACAAGAGTGTGCTAAATACTAAATTTGTTTTGTTTGGGGCATTTCATAAAACAGACATCCCAATAACTAAGACAACACTATTTGCAAACAATAATGAAGGGAGAAAAATGAAAAAGGAACTTTTTCTCAGTAAGAAGGTCAAGGACAGGGTCAGATGTGACCAACTGTTCTCTGGTATGATGCTGGTGGCTGCTCTGGGGTCTTTCTGAAGATTCAATGTACCAAGGGATACTGGCAACTTTATCTGTGTCTATTCAAACTAGACATGCTTGCTTGAACAATTGACGAGTGCTACTGACACAATGTTTTGGTTTATTTTAATTGTAATCTATGAATACTGCACCTCACCACCCACACTCTACTCTTTCTGCCTCTTTGTGAGATGATTGCTTTTTACTACATATTTTCTGTAAATAACATATGCTCATATATGTATTTCTACTCCTAACCCAGCATTATATGTTATCTTTTAACTCTATCGTGTAAATAAAAAAATAACTTTTCCTATGAAGCTTGTGTTTTATACATCACCATTGTTCCAATATAGTATTGACAAATTTTGACTAGATGGCTATCCAGTGTTCATGAAATTATAACCAAGCCATTGTTCCTAGTTGAGTTCTATGGTAAATCATTATAAAATCATCTCTTGCATTTTTTTCATTGAAACCATTATTTGCTTTGTATTGAAAAATTTTAAACATTCTACATGTTTCTTATTAATATGATGTCATGCCAAAGCTTTCAGGAATCGACATTCCCTTTGGTGACATTCAGATGCATTATGTATTCTGTCACTTTGATATTGATAATACAGTGTCCTCTTCACACAGTGACTTGGGCTGTGACCTCACCAGCTGGTACTTTCTCTATCCAGTGCTTTGCTTGTGTTCTGGCCATTCTGTTGTTCTCAGTAGCCACATTCTATTCTTGCTCTGTTGGGGGCATCGAGTAGTAACTTTCTCACTTTGAATGTGTGCCTCATACTTTACTCTGAGGACCATGACTGTGGGAAGATCTTCACGCCACTTAGGCACTTGACTGACTTTTTATGAGCATAACATTTCAAAAGCCAATTTCCTTCAGAACATTGAAGGCCATTCTGCTGCATTCTGGCTTCCAGCAATGTTATTAAAGCAGAAAGATATTCAGATTCTTACTTCTGCATGTTCATTGATCTACAATTCCAAGGAAACTCTTTTTGTGAGGCAGAGTGATCCTATCTGAAGCTGATATATTCTACAGATTAGGGAAAGGTGATTTTGTTTTCTCAAAAGGGTTAGATTATAAGTATCTTCGGCTCTATGGAGTACAGATTCTCTGTTATAAGGTCAGCAATGTCACAGTCTCAAAGTTTTTGATAAATAACACATTACCTAACTCATGGAGGAAAGAATAGGTGTCCTGCCACAGCAGGAGATAGTAGACATCAGGAGAAATGGTAAGACATGGAGATATGTGTTACATAGAAGGGACATCTATGATACAAAGGCATTCTTTCCCTTCCGCTACTGCTAGAGGAAATACTTGGTCTCTGTGAGTGGCAATCAGATCTAGAGTACATATTGTCAGCCAATGTCCATTTTGTTTTTCAGAGAACTGTGTGGCATGTTAATATTGTAGGTAGTAACAGACCTAGGTTGAAACAGACAAATGATAAATCTAGTTTTATTTCTCAGTTTATTAAATTTAGAGAGATCTGAGATATTATAAGATACAGGTTCCATTTCTTTCTGATTCTTCTTTTGACTGTCTTGGTACTCAGAAATCCATTTGGATAAATGTAAACAAACACCAGAAATCTTCGAAGAAATATAGCAGAGAGCTCTGTAAGATAATTACAACTGCAGAAAGTTACAGTTTGGGGTGATGAATGTGTCCAGTTAATCAGGCATTTAATTTTTCTCTTGCTCTTGGTGAATTTTAAAGCCTGGTTGTCTTCCTACATAATAAAATATATCAGTGAAATAGTTGTTATATTCTGCAGAGCATCAATCTTCTAACAACAACTTGTGAGTTCTTATTGATATCAAACGGAAGTCATGGTTAAAGGAATTTTACTCTGCGGTGAGGTTGAAGTTCAACAGGACAGTATTTTCCTGGTGTGCTAGAGAATCTGACATCAATCCCTAGGACCTCCGATATATATGAAATATATATGCAATTTATATCCTATGTGTGATATTTATTTTTGAAAGCTACTATTTTACAAAGTTATACAGTTCTATATTTAAGCGTCTAGCATTTCTATTTGTAAAATTCAAAAGCAAATATATTAAATGGTAGAAAATACATCTATTATTATTGACCAGCCACCCTAAGAATTATGTTTGACACTTGAGTGGCTTCTCATACCCACAAATGGCTTGCTGCATTCTTGTTGTACTGCAAATTCAGCTTAAGTTCCTATCCACTAATGGTTATGTCATGCTAGCATGAACCTTTGTGGTACTCATGTTCTCATATGCGCTTCTCAATAAATGCTTGTACACCAGACTACTTCCAGCGTTTCTTATCACCTTCTATCTTTCTTTATTATCTGTAATAGAAATATATGGCAATGGAGAAATTTTCAATGCACTAGCAGAAATATTTATTAGTGGTTGTATAGCTCATTGAAACAATCATATTGCAAATTATTCCTGGAAATGTATTGGTTATAATATATGCATAAATAAGTGGATTCCACACAATACAACACCGACATGCAATGCATTGCATGTTATATTAGTATATGTATTTTATGCTTTGAAACACATGCTTTCTCAAACAATTCATGAGCTCATAAGTAATTGAAAAAAATACTAAGATGTCAATGAAAATAAAGACAAGGCCTGCTCTTTTGAAATGATGAAAATAATTACATCAGAATCAAACAAGTCAATAATCCCTGGGAATATGCTATTGAGGGAAGAGAGAACCAGAAATGTGGACATGCACCATCGTAATGGTCACAGTGAGTTCAAAACTCCTCATGGAGGACAAAGAGTTCTGACTGGTTGGCCACAACTTGGGAGGGGAAATAAAATGGTTGCAGACACAAAGGCTGAAGGAACATGATAATTTAGACCTGTTTAAAAGGGGTGGGGTGGGGGAGAATATCTGTGGGTGTGCAGCAAGAGGTAAGCATCACTCTGTAGGAAGGTGTGGCTTCCCCCTTTGCTCTGGTTTAGACACCTTGCTTTCCAAGGAGGTTGCCCTCCGCTGGCTTGGTCCCTTTTCATGATGCTATAACAGGACCCAGACACACACTACAACCTGAAGTTTCTGCTTAGCACATTATGGTGAGACCGATGGACTTGGAATCCAGGTCTCATGATGTGTATGGGAAGCCATACAGGAAAGAAGCTAGAAGGTACAAAAACACCCTATTGTTGCACAGACAAACTGCTTGCCTTTGTTTCTTCCCATGCATTTGGTAACAGATACCCAGGAACACTTGACTGGCACCATTTTACAAATAAGGACTCAGAAGCCAGCTCAATGGGGTGGCCAGGATGTTTTGGGGTCTGAAGCTGGGAGTGTTTGGGCTTAATTGGTTCAGGGGGTGAAAATTAGTTGTAGCTCACGGCGCAGCAAGATTTAGTACTTTCCTGACATCTGAAATGGAGTCTGTGCAGTGGGGGATGACCAAACATTTAAGTCGTCGCCCGCTATTAACTCTCTGGGCAAGGAAACACGCGTCTCCATTTATACTGAATGTCTTGGCGCTCAGGCAGAGGCAGCTCTGGGGCATGTGTTTCTCTGTGTCTGTGGCATGAGGCCACACGCCATGCCTAGGTGCACGTTAACATGACATAAATGTTAATGTCCTGTTCTAAAACCAAAGCCTGCTGGAGAGAGGAAATACCACCCCCGCCATGCCCAGCCCAGTGTTTGGATACTGCAGTCTATATTTTGACTCCAGAGTGTGATGACTAGGTAACTTTTCACAAGGATTTCATTTTTTCCTTGTCAAGCCACATTATTTTAAGGGTGACAATAACTTGGCTGCAAATGAGCTGAAACCATCAAGGTGATAAATGAGTTACTGGGAGAGGGAGGCACCGGCCTGGCCTCTGCCTTGCAGGACCACACACCTCTGTCCCTCTTCCACTTTTTTATGAAGAACAATGTGTCATAGATCTCTCCTCTCTACCCCTCCCCCAGGTCTCCTTCTCTCCCAGCCTCCTGCTTCTTAGGGCAATAGAGGACCATGAACACTTGCCTTTGGAAAATATACTGTATTGCAAAGAGTTTAAGAAGGACAGAGCAGAGTTGATTCCCCTCCCCGTTAGCAAGGATCTGATTTATAAAACTGCCTTGGAGACAGTTTCTCACCAGGTTTATTTTCTCTGTCAGCTGGGACGGCTGTGAAGTGCTGCTGCTTATGGCCGGCTCAGTGGTCAATCTCAGCTCTTGAGTTGAAACCTAAGAGTTATGTCCAGAAAGGTCTGGGGAGTTGGGATGCTGGGTTTCATGCCAAGAAAGACGATTTTCATCCAGTTTTACAAAATGTAGTAGGGGATAGGGGAAGTCTATGCTTCAAGTCTCACAGCTATAACCATACATAAGTTATTCTTGTTTAACACAGTTGGGGAAAGAAGTTTGTTAAAGGGTTAATCCCTGAGGCTTAGCAGTCAGGATTTGAACCACCAGGTGTGCTCTGAAGCCTATTTCTATGCCTTTGCCTTCATTTTTGCCCAGATTTCTACTCGAGATAACCCTCAGACAATAGGGTGTACTGAGACAAGTGTGCTCATCATGAATTCTCCTTGCTAAGATGTCCAGGAACAGAGCTCTGCAGTGGAAATGAACTGAAGTGCATCTGTAGAACCTCACAGAGAGCTCTGAGCTTTCTGTGTGCCTCGATCACATTAGTCTCCACTCATTACTCACGTGTGTATGTGAACACACATACTCCTCACCTGTGTTACTTTTTAGTATTATGCCATGCCTGTGCAGTGGGAAGGCGGGCACCAGGGGCATATATGAACTATATACATTGCAGTTCATTACATCCTCAAGTGAGGCAGCCACTTCAGACTGATTAAGTGTGTTCGTGGCTAATAGGCAAAGCGTGTGTGCAGTCAAAGCAAAGGGGGCACAGGCCAGCTGTCTTAGATATGACCATAACATAGAGCTTCAGTGTCTCAAGAGCCGAGAAGTGGACCCCAGTGCCATCTATTAGCGTTCACTTTTATAAGCTGCTTTATGAAAATGGAGTTGAGAAGTCATAGGCTGGGGTGTATGTAAAGCCACTTATGAGAATGTATTTAGTGCAATGATTTGTTTCCATTGTCTAACATGTTCATTGGATTTCAGGGAGCCAGACAGCCTGGATTTGGTGTTATTTTTGTCTTACTCTAGTAGAGAGCATAATTTTAGATAAATGCTCAGTGAATGACAAATTAATCAGCCATGAACAATTTGCCTGATTCTTACTTCTTGAGCCTTTATTGTATCACGATTAAAGAAGGATATAAATAGTGGTCAGACTATGCTTCTGTGAAGAGACAAAGAAAGTTTTTTTTTGTCAAAGGTATTGTACAAATCATAATGTATTTTCTGACTTATAAAAAATGGATAATCCATAATGAAATGATTGAATTTATACTAAATACTAAAAAGCTACAACCCCCAAATCAATGTCCATTTCAGCTCTACCTTCTAAGTTCTAGACTCAATTATTAACCATCAATCTGATAGCTCTGGGCTATTTTTAAATTTTTCTTATATTTTATTTATTTACTTGTTGTTTGGAGGGTGAGTGCACAATACAGTGGGAATGTGGTGGCTGGAGGAAACCTCACAGGAGTGCGTGTTTCTGTGTGTGTGTGTGTGTGTGTGTGTGTGTGTGTGTGTGTGTATGTATGTATATATGTATGTATATATATGATTTTGATCTGTCTTTCAACTCTCTCTCTCTCTCTCTCTCTCTCTCTCTCTCTCTATCTATATATAACACACATGCGTGTGCACACACACACACACACACACACACACACACACCCTTATTCTAGAACATGTTGATGATTCAAATAACCCATTCCATAATATCTCAATGCTTCTCATCATCTTTTTCCTTCATGACACTTGACATCACTTGGCATTATATCTTTCTTTTTCTCATTTAAATTTGTGGTTTGGCTTCCAGATGGATGGATGTTCCATGCAGTAGGGACTTGTTCTACTACAGTCACACAGTTATTTAATTCAAAGTATAATCACAATACATGCTCAAGATCACTCTCTCTCCTCTCTCTCTCTCTCTCTCTCTCTCTCTCACACACACACACACACACACATGCACACATGCACACGCACACGCACACCACACACACACACACACACACACACACACTCAAACACATCTACTAGGTGCTAACTGTGTTTTAAGAGATATCACAGAAATGAGAGAACCCTGTGCCCATATGGGTTTTACATTAAGATGGGATATATAGGCAGTAAAAATGGAATTAAGACAAATGGTCTAAATACTGGTTAATGAGGTACAAAGATGTAAAACTGGAAAAGGAGAATGCAATGGTGGAATATATTATTTTAAATCAGATTTTAAGATGAGCTCAGTGAGACACTAGATTTCAGGAGGACCTGAGGTTTGTGTATACTATTGTCTGCATGGCACTTGCACAAAGGATTGCTAATTTATGATGTGTACAGTTTAACATGTACATGTGTATACACACATTTACATATATATATGCAATGTACCAAGGAATAAATATTTAACTTTATTTTGCAGAGATGTTATTGCATTGCATACCTGTGTTATGTGTACCATGTGTACCTCTGGAGTGTGGAGTCAGAGGTTAATGACAGGTGTCTTCTTTGTTAGATATCCAGTACATTTATTAAACATGGGTCTACTGTGAATCCAGAGCCTGCCAATTTGGTTAAACTAGTTATTCAGCTAGCCAGCTGGCCCTGGGTAACCTGTCTCCACCTCCTGAGAAGTGTGATTATCAAAAGGTTTCCACACATGCCCAGCTGTTATGTCAGTACCACTTATCTGACCACCAGTCCTCACACTTGTGCCACAAGTATTTTATCCACTGAGTTATTCCTTCAGTCCTTTGCAGAAATATTTGTAAAATAATATGCATACTTAAAGAAACTCATATATTACAAGGTAAATTTGTAACATTTATTCCTTTGATACATTTAATAAAAATAAATTTATTGCTGTAATTATCAGTGGGAATTGAACCTAACCAACTTTTCCTCCCTGTGGGTTTCATATCTTTGTGTTAATTTTTGTTTTAAATTCTATTATACCCATAGTTATCAATCAATGCTGCTGTGCAATGCATAGCATCTTAGCTAGGGTTACTATTACTGTGAAAAAAGCAAAAATAAAAACAAAAACACTATGACCTAAAACAAACTGGGGAGGGAAGGGTTTATTTTATTTATACTTCCACATTGTCGTCCATCACTAAAAGAATTCAGGACAGGCAGGGTAGGGACCTGGATACAGGAGCTGGTGCCGATGCTATGGAAGAGTGCTGTTTACTGGCTCGCTCCTCATGGCTTGCTCCACCTGCTTTCTTATAGAATCCAGGAATATCAGCCCAGGGATGGAACCATCCAAAATGGGCTACACCTTCCTGCATGAATGACCAATTAAGAAAATTCTCTATAGGCTTGTCAACAGCCTGTTCTTACAGAGTTGTTTTCTTAATTGAGGTCCCTGTTTTGGATGAGTTTAATTTGAGTCAAGTTGATACAAAAGTATGCAGCACAGTGATCATGGTTTCAAGTCTGTGATATAGTTAACAAATAGCTGAAATAACAAATAGACCTCTAGATTTCCACAGTATGTGTATGGCAGTGTGCTTGGGTTAGCTAATCGAGTTCTAGATGTCCTTGGTATGTTGTTGGCAATGTTTTTGGTTTATGTGGTGGTTTTAGCAATGCACATTACTCACTAAAATAAGAAAATAGACAAACCAAAAATGGAAAGCATGGTAGTGTGTGGACTGATGATAATTTGGAATAACTGACAGTTATGAGCAATTCAGGTCTGTGCGTTCAAGACACAATTCAAAATGATCACACAACAACAATAAAAAAAACAAATTTTATTAAAAAATAACTTTGTTCCTTACCATTCTTGTGTTCCTGTATTCCTTGGAAGACATGGTGGCATATTTTATCCTCTGTTTTTGCAATTTGCTGCTTCCACTTAGCATTCTTTTTATCATCATTCATGAATAATCATATAGAATTCCCTCATCTCCTTAAAGTTTCCAGCTGCCTACTATAGGCAAGTGTGGGGACTTCTTTTCCTAGGGTCATATCGACACACTAGTCCACAAATATACATGCTGGCAAAATATCCATCTGTACATGGTAGAACACCACATCAAATTTTTTAGTCAATTTAAAATCCAACAATGTGTGAGTGTGTTTGATTAATAGCAAAGTGAATCATCTATGTTGTTGGCGATTGCAACGACTTTGACTCTGGTAGGAGTGACAAATGCGACAGCCACTTTAGAAGGTAGGCCTGCAGTCCTCTGCAAATAAAATATGCTCTCACTACTACTAAATCAGTAATCACACTACTCTTACCCATTCAAATAGCTTGAAAACTGAACATCCACACGAAACATGCACAATGACATGCATTGTATCAGCTTTATTCACATTTGTTAAAACTTGGATGCAACCAAGATATTCTTCATTGGAAAAAATATCTTGCTTGTGGTATATCCAGACAATGGAATACCATTTAAAACTAAACAACAACCATAACAAACAAAATAAAAAGAAACCAGGATGACCAATTCATAGGATGTGGCAGAAATCTTTTTGCTTAAGAAAATAATCCAAGTTACATAGTATTCAAGTACAATAGAAAAGGGAAACATCTGTATAGTCAATAAAATGATGAATGATCACATTGAGTTTGGGAGGAAGAAGAAATGAAAAGACAGATCATTGAGTATGGGAGTGTAATGGTTGCCACATGCCACTATAATGTATGGTTTTCAATGCTCATAGGAAGTATAACACCATAAGTATTTTCTATTAGAGAATGTGGCCTATTGGGCTGATAAAGACTTCTCATTGAAGGTTGATTGATTGAACTAAATGTGCCATGTTGGTAGATGATGTCCCAAGAATAAAGCTGGGCTTGTGTGGGGCAAACACACACACAGACCTTTCTACACTCTCTATTGAACATTTCTGCCTGAAAATTAAACTCAAATTTTAAAGTGAAAATAAGATTTAATATTATTACACAAAAGTAATATCCATGTGTGAACTCATGGATACATATTGGTTCAATAATCATTACTCAGTTCTTTCCAAGTTTTACTCATGGTTTCAGAGAGCAGAGAATCTTTGACCTAATAGATATTTAAGATTTTAGTGAGATAAGCAAAGAAATAAACGCATAACCATAACAAAGCCTGAGAAATACTGTGAAGGGAAGGAAGCCTGTCTCTTCCTTGCATTGCTCTGTTCTGGCTTTTTATGAATTTACAGAGTCAAGGCTACAAAACAAAGAAGCCGACCCCTTAGTTTATTTGTTTTGCCTTCTCTTTAGTGCTGCACCTGTGACCTCAAAGCTCTTCATGACTAACTTTGGTCACTGGAGAAACTGAACTGACTTATCCTGACCTTCACAATCTACCCTGAGGCTAAATCCAAGCCTAGGGGAACAGACATTGGTGTGGTCAGGGGCCCAGTTCAGCTGTGTTTATTAAGAGAGGGTCTCAGGGGTGTCTTTGTGCTGTGCAGCCTTCTCTCTGCATGCTTTATTTTTTACGACACTTAAAGTCATTAATGCATTTCTTGCTTTTGCTGTAATGTGCCATTTAAAATATCACATATCTTAATGTCTGATGATGGGAAGTAATTTTGTTTGAGCACTTTCCTTAGAGTGAGAATGGCAAGCAGAACACAATCAGTCACCAGTATTTACCAAGCTCACTTGGTGAAGACAGAAGGCTCCATCAAAGCAGGCTCACTGCCTGTTCTGATCCCATCTGATCCCTGACATCTGGAGGGAAAGGAGTAGAAGGCTCTACAGTCAGCTTTCAGGTCCACTGTTCGCTCATGAGCCACAATTTTCAATGCTGTCTGTTCATAGTATCAGTGCTGTTTGTCCATGGTGTTTGCTTCTGGATTTCCATAGTCTTCAGTGCTGGCTGACCAGTTTCCCATCCTGTCTACAGCTTTCAGTGCTGTCTACTTGCCTAGGTTGTTTAGTGACACTTTGGGGAAGCTGCTACCTCTCTTCCATCTTCATTTCTATAAATGAACAGTATTGGCCCTGTGCAGTAGTCTTCAACCCTGCTCATATACTACAGATCCTTTAAGACACTGGAAAAAAGAAAGAGAACTGAGAACAGTCTCTGGGCTAGAAAGATCACTCAGGGATTAAGAGCACTGGCTACTCCTCTAGAAGATTAAGGTTTGATTCCTATCACCCAAATTCAAGCTCACAACCATATGTATCTCCAGTTTTAGGGGATCAGACACTCCTCTGATCTCCATCTGCACCATGTATGCACGTGGTATGCAAACACATGTGCCAGCAACTACCTATGTACCCACAAAAAAGTAAAATTTAAAAACAGTTTCCAGGACCCATATTAAATGAGTTCAAACATCTTGTGCTAAGTTTGAGTATGGACATTGGTAAGTTTTGTTTGTTTTGACCTCCTTGAGTGGCTCATACACACAGCCTGCATGAGAAACCAGTAAGAGGAACAGTATCAAAGGTCCTTCCATCTCCTAAGATATCTGGATTTATGAGTTCTCATCAATGGATAAACCTCACAAGATCAACAATGTTCCCCTACAGCAGCTAGAGGAAACTGCTTGATTCAAGATGTTTTCATTTATTAAACTAGATATAGATTGGGGATCTACTACATATTTTATACTATAGTTGCTGTAGATGTTACAGTAGTAAGAATTCTGATTAATAGGTTAGACCAGGGATCTAGGTAAAAAATATTAAAAATGACAAGTGGGAAGATTACCTCTACCATGTTTTAAATACACCTGGGACTTCAGAAAACATTCTGAAATGTCTAGAAGAACAGACACCAGTGCAGAAAGTCTGGAACTGGTCATGTGTTAGTTGGAGGTGTTTGGGGTCCCAAGGGGCTCTATAAATTGGTCCCATATGTTGGAACATCTTTGTAGGAAACAGAAAAGCCAACACATATAGATATGCACACAAATACACATCCTCCCTCCCTCCCTCCCTCCCTCACTCTCTCTCTCTCCCTCCCTCCCTCCCTCTCTCTCTCTCTCTCTCTCTCTCTCTCTCTCTCTCTCTCTCTCGCTCTCTCTTTCTTCATCTCTCCCTCCCTCTCTCCCTCTCCTTCCTCCCTCTCTCTGGATTTGACTCACATAACAGAAATGCTTGGATACAGTACTGACTGCAAGGATGCTTAACACAACACTGCCTTTTGTATGGCTGTCTGCTTCCTGAGACTGGGTCCGTCGTGGTGTCCAGTGCTGATGTGCTACTGTGGGTACCAGAGCTGGAGGAAGGACAGCAATTTCTTTCCCAAAGAGGCAAACAGTCTTCTTCTGGTTAGCAACAAGCTCAGCTATTTCCTGTCTGGTTGTGGCGTATTGGTAGATGGGATTTGTTGACTGGCCCAGGCCGATTGGAATCTGTTGAGGGAATGCTATTCTTTTCTTCTTTTTATAGAGGAGGAAATTGGTGCAGAGAGCTTTATGGCTTGTCAAGGTCACAAAGCTAGTGGGAATGAGTTTGGAATGTGAACCTAGGCACATGATTTCTGCCCCTTCCCTTATTAATCACTTAGCCATCTTAAAATTTCTGGCTAAGCAGGCCTTTTGTTTGTTCATGGTTTCTTCTTACTAGTAAATGCAGCACCCCTATAACTCCAGTGCACTTGTGATCTTCATGACTGACTTTCATCAGTTGATATTCTGGTACCGGTTGCCAACTCCCCAGTGTTCTATTTCCTGTTTCAGATTTCTGATTGGGAGAATTCTGATTGGTCATCACTGACATCGTGTGAACAGGACTTACATGTCAGATCTCATCATCGTTCAGCTTGCTATGACAGATCTAATCCTTTGTCAACTGAGGAGTGGTTATCACATGCAGACACTACGTCCCTTCACTCCTCACAGCTGGAACTTGGTACAGGGCTTCTTCCCTTAGAAGCAGACACTAGGGTTGATTGTGCACTGGGCTGTTCATTGTGGTGATCTGAAATGTGGGGCCAACCACAGCATCATGAAGAATAAGCAGAAAAAAGTCCTCAACTCACCAACTCTTTTATATGTGGCCATTAAAAGGGTCTTGAAGGCAGGGATAACAAGTTAGATAAGGAGATGGACAAAAGCCATGCAGGTTCAAAAGCTGCTGTGTCAAATACTGTGCTTGGCCATTTCATAGGAGGTACATATTTAACTGCACCGTGTCCCACAGAAGCCCACATTTCTAGAGCTGAAAGTGAGGAATGTGGGAACACTACCATGTACAGAACAGTTACTGCTATGGACCAGCAATGGGCTTTACTTCAGTACTAATTTTCTTCAATCTAAACTTATGTATCATCTGCATGATGATGGCTTTACCTAGGAGTTCAGAATAATCTGCCTCTACGGTAGGTCAGGCACACTGAGAAGGGACACCATGAAGGGTTGGTTTAAAGAAAGAAAAGTGAAGCTTTAAGTCAGAGTCTAAGTCTCAAACATAAGAAAGGAGACATGGGAGAATGGGGAGATGTTATTCTGTATATATGTTTCTCATACTGGTTAATAAAGCCCTGTGGCCAATAGAAAACAAGATAGGCGGGGCTAGGAGACCAGGAGGAGGAGAGAGGAAGTGGGAGGAGTCGAGATGTAGCCCAGGAAGAAGCAGGAAGCCTGCCGCGCGGCTCCCCGATAAGACGACCACGTGGAAATACTTAGATAAGTAGAAATGGGTTAATAATTAAGACAGAGCTAGCCCATTAACAATAATGGTAACTGGCCAACAGGATTGTATCAAATACAGAGTCTCTGAGTGTTATGTGGGGCACACGTGGTTGTGGGACCATGGCGGCAGAACCAGCGGCAGCCGGTGGGGAAACCTGCTGTAACAAATGGTGTCAGAAGCGGGATTGAGAACTTTCGCTTAAAACTTAACAAAAGCTTAAAAAATAGTTTTTAGAAACAAGGAAACAGAGACTTCTTGGTAGCAGCATTTTCTTGATTGGATTTGTTTTGTTGTAGACAGAGATTTGCGCGGCTCCTTTAAGAGAGGTTTCCAAAATTAGCATAAGCGGCAAAAACCGCCTTGCTTTTAAAGAGCTCTGCTAACAATTCATTGGTGTGTATGAGAGCTACAATGTAGGTTTACACTGTGTTTTAAAAAATACGCTGGCTTGGGAGAGAAAAAGAAACAGGATACAATGGTTTAAAAAAGAAAAAAGAAAGTAGAATCGATGGGTATGGTGGCACATGCCATTAATCCCAGCACTCGGCAGACAGAGGCAAGCAGATCTCTGTGATTTCAAAGTAATCCTGGTATGCAGTAAATTGCAGGATAGATAAAAGTTACACAGAGAAACCCTGTCTCAAAATATGCAAAAATAGAAGTAGAAGAAATAGAGTAATAAAAAAGCCACGTAAAGATGGAAAACACAGAGAAATTTTGGATACTATACGTGCTTCTGTTGTCTTTAAATTATTTGATTGCTGAGAAAACAACTACTAATAAAAGAAATGCTGCTAGATTAATTCAATTTATATATTTTAAAAATGCTTTGACTCAAAAATTCAAGCCTAAGGACAAGTTACTGGGGAAAAGGATTTCTATTTTTATTTTCACAGAAAATGAAAAGCTATGGATTCTTTCCAGACTTATGTGGTTTGATCAAGCCAGACCCCCTGAAACAACTCCCCAGGTGATCCAACATTCAAAGCAGTTGAGACAAAGCCTTGCAGACTACTGCCAAGATTTCTGAGTCTTCTTTGGACCCCCATGACAGCGCCCTCTACCAGCAGGAAGTAGTTTGGAAAGAACGACGCCCAAATTCCCAAATATTGTTTATAAATGTTTGTTTTCATTTATATGGGCTTGGTTATAAATGGTTAATGACACAAGCAATCCTTGTAAAGGTAAAAAAGGGAATTAAGGTATAGATATGAATACTTTGCTTTGGAATGGATTTTCTTTTATTGATACAATTTAAGGTCAATTTTGTGATATGTATATTTCTCCTCTTGTTTAGGTATTGTGTTTATATAGCTCATTGGAAAATGTAATGTATAATTTAGTACAGATTAGAGAATTACCTATGATAGTCAAAACTTAGAGTTAAGTTAGTTAGGATTTCTAGATATGCAGAGATGTATTTGAGATGACTAGGCATTCTTCAAACCTTTCAAAGACCTACAGAATATGGCATTTAAAATGGTTTAGGGTTTTTCTTGACAGTGAGGCACAACTGCTCCTGGTAACACCACCTGCATCAAAAAGGAAGATGGACATTGAAGAGACTCGTTATGAAGTTTGCTTCTAATATGGCAAGACTAGCCATTTGAACAAGGTACTTCTCTTGTCTAGACTGTTTGACTTTATGTTGTAGAAACTGGACATGCAGGACCCACAAAAAGGTGACTGCTGATGCAAGATGGACATTGCTACAGATTCCTGCTTCATGGAAGAGGCTGCCTGACAGCCAGATAGTCTACAGGACACAGACAAAAGTTTCCTGCCTTGTTGAGGAGTCTGGACACACACTATGGCCTATGGGCTGAAGATGGAACATTACAGAAGAACTTCAGGTGACTGACCAGGCAATGCGTTGTCTCTGTCATTTCTAGAGTTTATATATTATCCTTCTGTGGTCTTTGAAGGAGTTGAAGACAGATAGTTATGCTTATAGTTTTCCTTAGTTAGGATTAAAGATAAGTTACATATAGGACTTTAGACTCACAAAGATAGGATTGATGATATTTTCTTTAAGTCTTACAAAATGTTAATGGACTAAATATTGTTACCTGTGATTCTTATTTGATAACTGTTGTATGGTATATTTTGCTATGTTAAGGTTAAACCCCTTCTTTTACTTTAGACAGAAAAGAGGAGATGATGGGAGATGTGATTCTGTATATATGTTTCTCATACTGTTAATAAAGCCCTGTGGCCAATAGAAAACTAGATAGGTGGGGCTAGGAGACTAGGAGGAAGAAAGAGGAAGTAGAAGGTGGAGTCAAGATGTAGCCCGGGAAGGAGCAGGACGCCTACCGCGCGGCTCCCCGATAAGATGACCACGTGGAAATACTTAGATAAGTAGAAATGGGTTAATAATTAAGACAGAGCTAGCCCATTAACAGTAATGGTAATTGGCCAACAGGATTGTATCAAATACAGAGTCTCTGAGTGTTATTTGGGGCACACGTGGTTGTTGGACCATGGCGGCAGAACCAGCAGCAGCCGGCGGGGAAACCTGCTGTAACAGAATGGAGCATTAGATACTAATGTAGCTCTGTGACACTATGTCAGGGCATAGGGAATCTCTTACAGGGATTGCCTATTAGAGGAGGTCGTAGCAACCAATGGTTGCAGGGCAAAGGCAATGCCAAAGCCAGTGTGATACAGCCATGGACTTAAGGTGATGGATCTAAATGTGTCAGACCTTGTCAATGGAAGTCCAGATTCACTGCTGACCTATTTTCTTAGACTGACTGAGCAGTGACCTTCTGAGATTGTCTTACATGGCTGAGCAGTAACTCATAGGAATTGTATGCTACATTCATAGAAAAATGTATTTTGTTTTGCATGTACATCTGCATGATACTTGTTTATAATTTTATTCCAGTATATTTAGTGTCTGAGAATCAAGACCACATGTTACCAAGATCTCAAGAAATAGAAAACAAAACAATAAGCAAGACAGTAACATCAGAAGAGACAATAGGATTCCTTTTGTTGGGATATTCTGCCCTCTGCTGGTCGACTTTTATATTTTTATATTCAAGTACTTAAAAAAGCTAATTTCAGACTTCAAATTATATCTCCTTAGTGGAAACTAAATTGATTAAAATGAGAGCACTTTGCATGCAATACATTTATAAAGTGACTATTACCCACCATTTGTATAGGTGTTTATGTGTGTCTACATGTAAGCATATTTGTCTATATGCATAGTCACAAAGCTATAAAGTCAACACAATGCTGGTCAGATAGTAAGCAATAAACAGATGTTGAACAAATGAGTGACTGGATGTCCACACGCAGGAAGGTGAGCATTACTGTGGACATCAGTTGTGCTCTGCTCTAAGCACCTCTGCATTGTGCCAGAACCATGGCTTTCAAGGTGCTGAGTGCTGTGCATGTGTGATCCCATTTGATAAGAAGGAAATTTTCTCTAACTTGAGGTCACAGGCAGGGGCAGAATGAATGTACGTTCTTTGAGCTGCTTCAATACACTAGGGAATTAGGAGAGATTAATTTCTGTTGTTCCCCGTCTGACCTCTAGAGGGCCTTCTTTTTATATCTTCCTCATAGGGAAAGGCAGGTGGAAGAGCAAGTGCTCCCAGAAGAGCTGGGAAGAGAGCTGTGCTTATCATTTTATAAGGATTCTTTTTCACCATAACTGACCAGCTCCCGTGATAACAACATTCATACATTTCCGCGAGCAGGATTTTTTATGACTGCCTTTCTCAGCCGTACCTCTGAGTTTTCAACATTTCCTTTTGGAAATGCATTACAACCACAGGATGTTTAATGTGACCCTGCTGCTCTTAAATTTGATATATAAATTTGGACCTATACATTTCACATGGAAACCTGACTGTGTAGAGCTTTCCACAGTGTTTTCAGGTGAAGAAGAGACTGAGAATCAAAAGGAAGATTGTAGATCGAAGCTTTGATGGTCCCCTTTGTTCTAGGAGCTGAGCGCTCATGCCCTCAGGAACTCTCCTCAAAGGAGGGCACTGAAACCCATGGTATTGAGTTTCCTGGCTTCCTGACTTACTGAAATTTCTGTGGAAATGCAATGTAGTGTCTCATAGATGAGTAATGAGGTGCTTCTGCTGGTTTTTCGCCTACAGTTTAGTAAGAAGATTCTAAATTGCCTCTAAGTACACAGATAGTTTTTGCCAAAGTAATGGTGCTTTATGTGTCTTGGATACATAAATGAATGAATGAATGAATGAATGAATGAATGAATGAATGAATCATGTGAGTGGTACTGATCAGTTTTCTGCAACTATAATTAAGTTATAAGATGGCAATCTGTGACCTCTTTTGAGCCTCAAGTTAGCAAACATCTTTTCTTAATCTCCTCCTAGATAGTCTAGTTGTGATCTTTTATCTTACCCTTCTCTTTTATAAGTATACTCAGCATGTTGAATAGATGTCTTGCTTCCCTGCGCCAAAATATGTAAGGGGGATTATGTTGCATGTCACTGAACACTTTTGACACTTCGAGATGTATACTTTTCTCACTACAGTTCTTCCTTCCCCCACATCACATTTCTTCCTTTCCTTTTAACAACAGACAGGAGACAGCTCTGGGATCTTGCAACTCTTGTCCTCTCCTGCATTCTGTCTCTGTCAGCTTGAGAATAGCCACTCTCCTAAGGGCAGAGGGCTGCATAAGACATACAACACATCCCCCTCCACCTTATCCCTCACAAAGCTTAACAATGGGGGGCTGAGTTTAGAAGGGATTCTAGAAGTCTCCTCATTGCAGTGTCAACTGTCCCACTATTTCAGGAGGGTGGATATGCATTCATTCATCCCTGGGACCAACCAATGGATAAGACCATCTAGGTGAGCTGACTTTATGAGAGTTTCATCTCCCTTCAGTCAGTGCTCCAGTCTGGTTAGCACTTAACTGCACAGGCTGTGTAAGTAATGAGATCATCATGAGACTCAGCAGAGCATTACCCAGGCATCAATGCTCTGTGCCCTCTGGGCACAGTTGGAAAGGGTTGGAGGAAGGGAACAAGAGCACTGTCAGCAGCAGAGGCATCTGCTCAGCTGATTTTTTTTTAGACTGTTTCATAGCATTTGGTTTTTAAGCAGAAAACCGCCAAGAACCTAGGAAAACAGCTCAATGGAATAGTGAAAGCATTTGCCCTAAATTTAGATATTAATGAAGAACACACATGTGTGTGCCACTTACATGCTATAAATTGAATTTAGTGATTAAAATACCCACACAGTAATGTCTGCTTATGATATATACACACATACGTGCTTTTAAGGCTTAGACAAAACCTTGTACTGACTGATTTCTCAGACTCAACACCTGAATTAGCTGTTCTCACAGTATACTCCAATATGGTTGATCCTTTTGAACAACCATGGCAAAGTATATTAAGGTTTTCACACTAAGGCAGTCGCAAACTATGAATATACTAGCATAAAATATTTCACATAGAATAATATATATATATATCTTATATAGTATGTATTTCAAAAACATATGTTTATACTTGCTACAACATGGTTCATCTTCATAGTCAACTCAACAAGACTTGGAAACAATGAGGAGACACAATCCAGGAGATTTTGTGAGTCACTTCTAGAGCCATTTCACTGGGGAGAGATGATCCATCCTAAACATGTGTGACACCATTGGCTAAGGACTTAGCATAGCAAAAGGAGGAGTGGAGAAACCAACCCTGCTTCTCCATCTAGCAGGACTGTGAATGTCCCCACTGCTGTCGTTGGGAGCCGCTCCTATCACCATGATTCCTTACCATCATGGGCCCTACCTCAAATGGGAGCCTACCCCAAGATCAACTCACTCCCTTAAATTGCCTCTTGTCAGGCATAAGTGTGTAACAATGAGTAAAATGATCAATACAATGCCTTTATGACTAATTAGAATGATGATAATGCTAATATTCTAAATCACGAAGCCATAGTGTTACAGGGATTTTGAAAAGGAAAGAAAAACAGCATTTCCAATCTCACCATTTTAACACAAGTTTGGGTTTTTGTTTCTATTTTTTTTTGTTGTGTATTCTATACATTTTTCATTAATATATCAACTTTGTACCTTTGTGTCCTATTGTATTCAGTTATAACAACACTGTTACATATTATCACTCTTCGTGTATATTCATACTTTCATAGCTTTGTAATGATCCATCAAGTGAGTAAAAATGGTTGCCTAGCAAGTTCACCCTGGTGCTTTCCCATTAGCAGTTAACACATTTTTGAAGGCAGAAATTACGATCATGACAAATGCTTTCTCAAGTGCCAATACATGATTTAAACATTTTCATGTATTTTAGAAGCTTAGCCATTGTGACAGTTGTTTACCTAGTCATGTCCCCTAATGACCACTGTCCACATCTATCAAATCAGACTTTTTGATCTCTCACATAATGCTAGGGAAAGAACCAAGCCCTTAATAATGGTAGGCAGTCATCTTACCACTGAGATCTGATCCAGCCACAAATTCAGGCATATTCAGCTTCTCTTAAAGCATTCTGCTGAGTTCTCCAGGACAACAATCCAATCTTGAAGGAACATACACAGCATGTCATGGTGTCATTTTTTTCTTCTGTTTTATGTAATCCTCTTACTTTGTTCTGATTGTTAGAAGTTCTACAAAGCCCTCCAAGCATCAAAGCAAACAAACAGATCTAGCAGGCAGCTGGGGCCTGAGAAATGCATGATCAAGATATGGTAGGCCTTGCTGCAATTATGGGGTCTGCCTGTGAAATGCTTGCTCTTTTTTTTTCCAGGTTATGTAACTCAAGTCTCATCTTTACTACTGAGCGTTTTATACACAGAAGTGAGATAATCTCAAACTGCACATTTGTGTTTGCATACCATTTTCTCCTTTGACTCAGTTGTTCACCACCTATTTATTAAACACTTTTTGTGTGCTGGTGATTGATCTCTTTTTAAACTCACACTGTGATTGTTTTAATAGATAGTATGCTTCTTTCCTTCCCAGTTAGGGTCTTATTATGTAACAGAGCTGGCTTTATACTCACTGTTCTCATTCCTTCACCTCCTGATTTCTGTTATTCCAGGTCTGAACTAACATACCTAGCAAAAGTCATAATGTTATTTATTTTTGTGCCAAAAATGACTGAGTAGCTACTGTAGACAGAAGTTTCTGTCCCAGCCAGTCCTCCAGCCATTTAGTCCCAAATAAACACACAGAGGCTTAAATTAGTTATAAACTATTCAGCAGATGGCTCAGAGTTCTTATTGGCTAGCTCTCTCTCTCTTAATTATTAACCTATTTCTATTAGTCTGTGTAGCTGCAGGTAGTTTTGGCTTACTGGTGATGGCCTAACCTCTTCTTCCTTGGCTGCTACATGGCATCTCCCTGGTGATTCACACTCGGTGTCCTCTTCTCAGCATTCTCCTAGTTTGGTGGCCCTACCTGTAGCTACTTCTTGCCTGGCTACATCTTGCCTCTCCATTGGCCAAAACTGCTTTTTCCATCAACCAATAAAAGAAACATATATGCACAGCATACCAAGATATCCCCCATCATCTCTTCCTTTCTGTCTATCAAAAATGAAGGTTTTTAACTTTAACACAGGAAAATTATATATAACACACTAGTTATCAAACAAGAATTATAGTTACAATATTTAGTCCATTAACATTTGGCACAGTTTAAAGAAAATATTCTATCATCTATACTATCTTTCTGAGTCACATATATATATATATATATATATATATATATATATATATCTTATCTTTTATCATAATCAAGGAAAACTATAACTATAACTACCTGTCTTCAATGCCATCAAAGACCCCAGCAGGATAATATATAAACTCTAGAATTGATGGAGACAACTTGCTGCTTGGACAGTCACCCAAAGTTCCTTTGTAACACTGGGGCATATCTTCAGCCCATAGGCCAGTGTCTGGCAGATATTTTGATGAAGCAGGAACCTTGGAGGACCATCCTGTCTCTTGGCAGTCCAAGTTCAGCAGTCACTTATCTTTGGGATCTGCTTGTACAGTTTTGACAGGGTACTGTCAAGCAGTCCAAGCAAGAACAGTTTCTATGCATTCAGAGCCCTTTTAAAGTTTTTGTCATGTTTTATGTGAAGACTTTTGTGCCACAATGAGTACCATGTGTTGACAGAATTTTCAATCCTGTCTGATCCCATAGCCATTTAGTCCCAAATAAACAGAGAGAAGCTTATATGAAATATAAACTATTTGGCAGATGACTTAGGTTTCTTATTGGCTGTTCTCTCTTCATTATTAACCCATTTCTATTCATCTGTTTATCTATCTACACATGGTTTTGGCTTACTGGTGATGTCCTGGCCTCTTATTCCCTGGAAGCTACATGGTGTCTCCCTGGTTACTAACTCTGTGTGTCCGTCTTAGGTTTCTTTTAGTCTGGTAGCCCCATGTATACTTCCTGCCTGGCTACATCCTGCTTGTCCATTGGCAGAAATAGCTTTATTCATCAACCAATAAGGGAAACACATATTCACAGCATACAGAATGACATCCCTCATCAAGCAGCAGTAGACCAGATGCTACCGTCTGCCCACAAACAAGGCTTGTAATTAAGAACTCAAACACTTGTGCCACTTTGATTTATTTCAGCTTTGCAAATTATTATAAAATATAATAAAAAACACAGATGTTAAATGTTAAGGGTAGCCACAAATATTTGTGAAAGTTGTAGTAGTAATAAAGGACAGTGCAGATTTCATTATTTTTTAACTGTTCTAACTCCATTTTTGGTTAGAAGCTTAGAAGAACATGGTGATAGGGACGCCCCTTGTGAACATGAAAATGTAACAAAGAGCTTGGCTTCTGAAGAAGGAAGGATGAGTTTAGATTGCAGTGAGCCTTGAGACAAGCTATAAGAGAATTAATGACAGGCTTTTTGGTGGCTTGATCACTCTGCTTGTATCTGTGAAGATGTCTGTATCAGGAAATTAGAAGCCTCCAGGAAAACACCACCATTCTGTTCTCCTCAAACTTATATGTACTTGAAATTTCCACTTTACCAATCTCTGCTTAACACTCATATCTCAGACCAAACACTACATGTACCCAAAGCACATTCCTCAGGGCCTCCCCTTTCTAACCTGTCCTTTTTTCATTTTTATATTTATTTATTTTTATTAATAATATAATTTAAAATTTTTACATGTTGATCCCAGTTTCCTCCTCCTCCTTCCCTTTCTCCCTCCCTCCCTCTTACTCTCTTTTCCCCCTCAGATGCACCCTGACCATCCTCCCCTCCCATTCCCCCACCCCTATTCCACATGTAGGGCTATGCTATCCAGGTGGGGTCATGTAAATCTGTCAAGTAATTTGAAGTAGAAACTAGGACTTTTCTCCTGTTTCTAGGTTAAAGAAGTATCCCTTCATGGGGGATGTGTCGCCAAGGTCCTTTTGTGCACCAGGTTCTACTGTCTGAGGTCCCTTAGACTTCTCAGTCCTTCTAGCTGAGACCCATATTCAGGGGGTCTGAGTCAGTCCCATGCTGGACTCCCAGCTATCAGTCTGGGGGCCCCATTAGCTCCTCCTTGCTCAGGTCAGCTGTCTTTATATGTTTCTGCAACCTGGTCTTGTCCTCTCTCTCTGCATCTGGATTCTAGTTTGACTCAGTGTTTAGTTATGGGTGTTTGCTTCTGTTTCCATCAGGTACTAGATGAGGGCTCCATGATGGTGGATAATTTAGTTGGTGATCTCACTTTCAGGGAAGGGCATTTATGGTTGCCTTCCCATGGTTGCTCAAAGAGTCAGTCTTGTAGGTCTCTGGGCCTTTCTTTGGGTTCAGTTTTCTCTTCAAACCAATAATAACTCCCTCTTTTATGTTCTCTATCTTTCTCTCTCTCCCTCCCTCTTCCTTTTCTGTCTTCTATTCCTACCCTGACTCAACCGACTCAATCTTCCTGCTTGCTCTTGGGCCCTTGGAGAAAACTATTCTGGGACCCATACATGTTACCTTCCCGTCAACATCATGTATTTTCCTCAGTACTCTTCCAGCTGGGGCCCCTTCCATTTCAGGCTGGGTGTTCATTTAACAACACAGGGTTTTCATGTGATTTCAGGGAGAAGGGACCTCATGTTCTCATGGTCTGTGGGAAAGAGCAGGCAAGCCCAGTGAATTGGCTTGGAAAGAAATCTCTATGTAATTAAATAGTTTATACTGCTAAGATGTTTTGGGATGTAAGGTTCAGTGGCTAAGACCACTTGCTACTCTTCCATAGTACCCAAGTTGTGTAGTTAGCACCAATGTCAGGTGGCTTACAACTGACTGTGACTTCAGCTCTGGGGAATCAGATGCCCTCTTCTGTCTGCCATTGGCACACACAAACACACACACAATAGAAATTAATAAACAATATTGTATGCATTATCTTTCTATCTTCCTCTATGTTCCTAAGAGTCAGAAATGAAAACTACTCTGTCACATTCCAATACCCACAGGACAGTGTACATCATTAAGTATATAGACCAGTGTGTGTTTTTGTGATGAAACCTAGTTAGGAAAAATAAAATAGTAAATCTCATTAAGACAACGGTGCAATCAATCACAGCACACTGTCTGTTTTCATTTGTGACAGCAGTGGGGCTCTGTTTAACCACACTCCAGTTGAAAGTGACTCTGGACAAATGGAGTATCACCTCATCTTTTTGCTAATGAACTGAGAAAAAGTACATGTTTGAAGCCAGGTGTGGTGTCTCATGCTTATTCGACTTGCACTTGGGTGGCTGCAGCAGAAGGATTATCAATCCTGAAATAGCCTGAACTACAAAGCAATACACTACTAAAGCAAAAAGAAACAATAAGTAAACACATGTTACTTGATCAAATTTTAGTTAGGCTTCCCCTTGGCCCAGTTTTAACAGTCCCTGCAGACAACTTAGCAAGAACCTCTGTCCTGTATGATGTGATCTATCATATACACTCACACACTCACACCATGTCTGATCACTCTAATTCACTAACAGCCTTAGCAAGAAGAATTCTTTTAGGCAAGTTCAGCAAGAATTGACCCCTATTCACAGAGGGTTCTCTTAGCAATGTTTCTTTCTGTGATCTCCACCCCTTGACTGGCACTAAGCCATGCGTCTTAGCTATAGGTTCCTTCCTGCTCGTGTTACACCTTGTTTCCAGTCCTTTTACACCCACTGCAGTAGTTCTTCATTTGTGTTCACGGTCTTGAACAAAGTCTTCCTTACTGTACTTGAACAAGGGCCACTAAAAGATTTCACTTTGACCCAACACAACAAACTTTGCAAAGTTAGCATGACTGTTTCTTATGAAGTCAGAATCTGTCATTTGTGAAGAGTTTCTCTCCACTGAGATATTGTAGTTCATGGAATGAAAATGGCCCCCATAGGCTCCTATGTTTGAATGTTCAGTACTCAGTAAGCGGAACTGTTTGGGAAGGATTAGCAGGTGTGGCCCTGTTGGAGGAGGTGTGACCTTATTGAAGAAGGTGTGTCACTGGTATTTGAATCCTCAAATTTTGAGGTTTCAAAAATCCATGCCAGGCCCAGTGTCTCCCTGCTTCAGGGATGTTGTCTCAACAACTAAGTGATCAGCCACTGCTCCAGCACCATGCCTGCCTGCTCCCAACCATGATGGGATTCCTTCTAAAACTGCAAGCAAGTCCCCAATAAAATGCTTTTTTGTAAGACTTGGTTTTTGGTGGTGTCTCCTCACAGCATTACTAAGTTATTAAGACAGGCATTATCCATTTTATTATCTGTCTACTTTCAACATTACTTTGTTAAAGCATTCAGGGAAATATTGTAAAACTTTATGTGTATTAATGTGTATGTGGCGAGTGTATGTATGTGCTCAAGTGCTTGCAGGGGCCCAAGGTGGGCAGAAAAAGAGTATTGAATGAATCTCCTGAAACTGGCCATTGTAATATGCTGTGTGGATGCTGGTAATGGAGCCCAGGCCTTCCACAAGGGTGATTAAATACTCATAATGCTTAATTGTCTCTTCAGCCTCCTTCCAAAGAATACAGAGAATGTCTAGTATATGTGTCTTCCAGGAAGTTGAGTTTCTTTTAAGTGATGCTCTGAAGATACCCACGGAAATGCTGTGGTTCAGGTACAGAGATCTCTGGGCTCTTGTATTGCTTCTGTCTGCCCGTTTACATACTTGTATCATTTTCTGTTAAAAGGGACCAAATGACCAACTCTGGTCAACCAACTGATGGAACATCCAGCCATCCCTCGACTGTTCTTGGTACAGAAGCAACAAAGTGGGACAGAAAGGGAAAATAAAACTGTTGCTCCCACATCAAATTGTGACACAGATTGTGTCTCTATTGCAATAAGTTATTGTTAGCTAATAATGCAAGAACATGAGTTAGATGATCAAGTATTTTTTAGGACAAAACCATCTGACAACTTCTCAATTATATTATAGATCACACCAGGAATCTGATGCTGCCTCACAGCAACCCACGTCTATTGCTCAATTACTTAAAGATACCATTTTATAGTGTGAAATTTCAATGATGCTCATAATTGTCTTTTGCTGCCTTTAGAGTGTTTCAGTTTAGAATGTGGTCGTCTTTACTAAGCAGTCACATCTCCACATTGTAGGGAGTTTATTCTCTCCCTACTATGACCTCATAAGATTATGATTAAATACACTTAGTTTTCTTTGAATGTTCTGTCTTCTTTTTAGAAAACAATTTATCATTTTTTTCTTATAAAATCTATAGCCTTGAGATATTGATGCTGTGTGGCATATGGTAAGGGAAATGGCTATAAAGTCCAAAGCTCCAGAAAAATCTAAAGTCTGCCACACCCACTGCAAGTGTTTCTGCAGGTTTGCCACTATCTTCTGCCCATTCCCCAAATCCAACACTAGAAAAGCAAGGGACTTTTTACTAGATTGTTGTGAAATTTCAATGGGTAAAATGACTGATGATGCTTGACATTTGGTTATAAGAAAAAAGTTAAGTTTTTTTTCAATAGACATTTGCTACCACTTCTGCTAGGGAAGATACAACCTCGCCTAGACTAGAAAAGTAAAACAAAACTTCTACTGTTTAGTCACCTTATGACAAACATCCACCAGATGGCACAATTTAGTCAGCATTGTCTCTTCCCAGGCTATCCAGTTCTTACAGTTCGTATATATACATTTGTCCAGTGTGATTTCTCAACTGCATACTTTGTAATGACCACAATATCTGAATGTAAGTTCAGGAGTCTCATGCTGTGCCATCTTGGGTTTCTTTCTAATCCTTATGGCATTTCTGGCATAGACACATCATAATTCTTATTCATTATTATTAATTGTAGAAGTTTTGTTTCCTTAGTCCAAGGAATTGTCTTATTTTCACAGACTACAAGAAGAAACTTTCAAATTACTTTACTATATGGCAATAAATGTAACGTTAGCAGAAGAGCTCTTTTCATGATGTTTGGTCCTCAAGGGGCTTGGAGAAGAGCTGCCTTCTCCCCAGGAACCTGGGAAACCTCAGAGGAGCCCCTGTGTTTTCTATATCTATTTCTAGGGTTACTTCAGAGAGGTACTCAGAACTTTCCCCTTTTAGCTCCCCTCATAGCAAAAAGTCCAGCAATCCAGACTCTGACACACTTTCTGCTAACACCTTGAATATTTATAGGCCTGGCCCTGTGTGCCCTAAGGTTCTATTGCATTCTATCTCTGTAAGCATTCCTTTGCATTATGGAGTGATTGAGGAAAGGCTAATTAAAAAGCATATCTGGGTTAATCATTAAGGCAGAGCTATCTTAAGCAATGATAGTACCTGGCCAACAGCCTTATATCAAATACAGAGTCTCTGCGTGTTATTGGGGGCAGGTGTGGTGACTGGACCAGACCAGCGGCAGGGGAAAAACCTACTCATAACATATATCAAGGTATGTAAAGCAATTACAAAAAGTACACACACACACACACACACACACACACACACACACAACACACACACACACACACACACACACACATTTCTCCATTAAGGTGAAAATTTTATTAGTATAAGTATTAGTTTGGTTTCTGTTGCTATGTTAAACACCATGACCAAATGTGACTTGGTGAAGAAAAGTTTATTTGGCACACAAGGTATGGCTTATGTAGCAAATACTGAAGCAGAAAACATGGAAGGACACAGGTTACTATCACCATCTCAGGCACTATCCCTGAACCTCAAGGACTCCATCTCCATCCAATGCCTGCCATCTACATCCCTTGCCATCTTCCTCCATAAATGTTACTATGTGAAATTATATAATTCCTTATGGTTATGTGTTTAAGGTTTTTCTGTTTCCTTTCAATCTCTAAATTGTGGGGAGAAAGACTACAATAAAATAGCACACATGTTGTGAACCTGTGAACAGCAATGGCTTAAAGTCTTTATTGAAAGAAACACACAGGCAAAGTGCAGACATTCAGGTTTATCTTAAACCACATTACTTTTATAGAGTCTAGGTCAGTGACTGATTCATGCCACTAGTACCAGAGAGATGCTGCTATTGATAGGAACACCCCCATGGAAACCTGTTCAGCCTCTCTTCTCACTGCTTAGGTCGACAAACACTAGGCCTGGTTTCTCACCCTTCAGAAACCTCTCTCTTTCTACCTCCTGAGAAACATCATCTATCTATGCTGATTGTCCTACCAAATGCCTCCTCTTCTCTTGACTCCAAACCTACAGCAAACTGCCTCTGCTTCCTGCATCATCACTTTCAACAGCCTTTATTGACACTTGTCCTGGGTGACTGAGCTTTAAACCATACATCAAACCAGTTTCAGAACTTTTCTTGTGCTCCTTGTCTCTATAGCAACAATATTTGGGTATTATTGTTGTAGCTTAAAAAGTGTGTTTTCACATTGAGTCAAAAGTTTAGGAGGGATTAACATAAATAAAAGTCACAGGTTTACTTTATATTCAGTTTTTCTAGTATTCAATGAAACTAATTATTAAATTTAAAAATAATTTCTTAAATTTATGCAAAGTCCCCCAGCTTTGTGGCTGTGACTCATCCTCAACACTGGTTCTCTCCTTACTAGGTATTGTTTGTGCTTTAAATGTACCACTCGGTATCTTTGCAATTGAGACATTATAGCTATCTCTGCGGTAGTGCCGTTATCTCTGTTCTACAAGAGACAAATCAGGAACTTATAAGGGTTAATTATTAAGTAATAAAGCCAATCAGTAAGTAGAGGATGAGATAGGACAACTGTGGAGGACATATCTGACTCACCAAACTCAGCGCTTCCCACAGCTGAGTTCCCTTCAGGCTTGGTCATCCGAAACCCTGTATAAGAGAAGCTTATCCCTTTTGGCACAGCACAGTAGTGTCATTGATGTTGCACTTCTGACCTACAGTGGCATGTGTGTGCACATGTGAGCACAGGTGTGTTCATGCCACAGTATACATGTGAAGGCGCTGGAAAACTTTCAGGGGCCAGTTCTTTCTCCCATCATACCTACTTTTTCTATTTTGAAAAAAGTCCACGTTAGTTATGTGTGTGCATGTGTATATATGTACATGCTTGCTAGCACTTTCATATGATAATGGTCTGAAAAGACACTTTTCAGGGGCCAGTGCTCTCCTTCCACTAAAAGGGTCTGTAGGGTCAAACTCAGGTCTTGATGCTTGCTCATGAGTATCATCACCACTGAGTTGTCTTGTTAGCCCTTCCTCCTTGGTTTTGAGGCAGAGTCTCTCTTGTTTCTTCAACTTCGCTTGGTACTCCAGGCTTGCTAGCCTGCTCACATCTGGATTTTTCTCTTGTCTGTGCCTCCTATCGCTCTGTTTGAGCTACAGATATTCACCGCCACATATGCCTTTCCCTGTGTTATGCAGGTGTCTGAAATGACATCTTCAGGTTTGTACTGCAGGCATCTTTACACACAGAGCCATCTCCCCACTGTCTTATTCTTTTTTGCCATGTTCTGGCCACATAATCTATGTTTCAGGAATTCTTTCTCCCTAGATAATATTTCCTCAGAGTGGATTTTCCCTTCTGTTTTATTAATCTTGTCCTTGAAGTTTCAAAAGTGTTTCTCCCTTGACTGATCTGTCTCTTCCTAATTTGTTTTGACCACACCCCTCCCTTTGACCTCTGTTTCTTCAGGGTACCATTCTTGAGAACTCCCATCCCCATTGCCTGGCTTAATTGCTTGTTTGGCTCTGTCTTCTACAGCCCCCAAACTATCTGGGTCTTTTTTATTCTTCTTCTTCTGCACTCTGCTCATATTAGAGCTGCTTGTTATGTTTCCATTCACCTTCCAAGGTGACAACTGCTGCAGGGCTATTAGTGCAGATTTCTCATCTCTAGCAAATCTAGCCCAGAAATGGATTCACTGTATCACCATTAACACATAAACAGCCTCCCCGTGGAACAACTCCAGGGGAAGAGATGCTCAAACCCATTTTTTTTCTTCCCCTACCATCATAAATATTTGAAGAAATAAGATTTTAAAAATCTATTGCATTAGTGGCATAATTCTGCTATTCTGACCTAATTTAAACCTTATTGATTTTTTTTGGGGGGGGGAATCTTAGTTGGATTTTAGAGATACCATTAAATCATCCTTTATACGCAAATGACTACAGAAACAAGAATTCTCCAGCATACTGCTGCTGTTTGGTCCTTAAAGAACCTGTTCAACCTTCCAAGAGTTTGACAGTCTGTATCGATGAAGATACTGCCAGGCAAAGCCTCTGCCCATATCTGCCGACTCAGCTCTTGGACTCATGCCCTGTGCTGGATAACTCGTTTTAATTAGCCCCTTGATAATCTTTCCTTTCTCCAAAAATACTATTTTTCTGCAGGGAGACAAGGAAAACTCTCTTCTTTCCAATAGATAATTGTGGGTCTCATCTCACAGGATAAACGTTGTAACATATTCCAGGGGGTACTTGTCAAAATGCATGCTAACCTATCTGTGTTTATCTCTGCACAGTGAGTGAGCTTCTCTAGAGACATATGGATGGCATGTTCTTCCCTCCTGTTATTCATTTTGAGTAGGTGGTTTTGAAATAATTTTACTTGTTTAGTCCTCCCTTCTTGTAGAAGATGTGCTTTTTTTCCCCTACTATATGGAATACTACCGAGATCTGGAGAACCAGAATGTACCAGCTCTGACGTAATTGTCACCGGTCATATTTCAACTTCCTCAATGAGACTCAGTCCCTTTTCCTGGGATGAGGCTAATGGTTTTACTTTATTTAATATTATATGTAAGTCTTCTAGAATGGTGCTTGGTACAGTAACCT
Organism: Cricetiscus sungorus; assembly: GCA_030556225.1. Taxonomy (NCBI): domain Eukaryota; kingdom Metazoa; phylum Chordata; class Mammalia; order Rodentia; family Cricetidae; genus Cricetiscus; species Cricetiscus sungorus. Next base: position 9,855,106 of record JANBXA010000007.1, on the reverse strand, counting down.
TTCTCTATAGAAAAGTAAACTGCTGGAGGACACAGATTTTTTTTTAAAAAATTTTTTGTTCTTTTTAAAAAATCTTTGACTTTTCAGAGCATGATATGTGTGTCTTTTGAAGATGACTGGAGGCAAAGTGGCTGGACAGAGAAGATCTGGGATCTGGTGTGATACACTGTTTCTATCTTGTTCCCTTTAGTGGTAACAACTATTTTACCAAAGGAATAACTGATTTCCCAATATAACTGGAAGAGCATTCACTTTGAATATTATTTAAAGATGTTTAATTGTCTTTTGTGTCTTTGTTGATGTGCAATATAATGTCATATTAAAGAGTTTACCATTAAATATAAAGTTCGTGGGAACACATAGTAGAACTCCTTCTACCCATTCTCACAAAGCAGTGTGTGATTGTGCAACTGAACTGGAATGTTGTTCCTATATGCATAGGACTGCATAGGACTCTGTAAGTTGAGTTTTTTGCTACAGTCATCATCAGGTAGACAGATGAGTCAAACTTCCTACTACTTAAGAATTTGTTGGAAACAAGGTCTGGTGTCTTAGAAGCTGTCCTCTTATTTTATGAATTTGAAGATTATCATTATCTAGTCCCATCACTACAACTGAAAATAAAATGGCTATTATACAAGAAAAGCCAGGGCCAAGTACTTCTGAAGGGCTTCTTTGCTGTGAGAGGTTATTTCTGTAAATGTAAAAAAAAAAAAAAAAAAAAAAAAACAACGCCCCACTAAACCCAGAACACTTGTAGAATGAGATGACTCATCCAGGCATTTATCACTGAACCTTCAGACCTGAGTTCAGTTCTTAGGACTCACATGGTAAGAAGCGAAACCATGCTTCTGGAATTTGTCCTCTGATCTCCACGTGTGTGATCACACACACACACACACACACACACACACACACACACACACACACACCACTTGAAGAAAATAAGACTGAACATTCATAAGTGGAAAAATACACACTGAGCACATTTTTACGTGTAATATCTTCTTTGATTATCTTCAATGAATGCAGAAGTAAGCTAATAAAACCTTAAAAATCTATAAGTGCATAATAATTGCTGGATCAATTAAGTTATAGTTTCAGAGTTGTGAGGTGTTTTCAGTGGTGATGATAACATTAGTGATAATAGGAGCTAATGGTTATCAAGTGAACACCAAAAGCATAAGAACATGTCATTGGGATGTTGAACATAGAGATATCATTCCTAACAAAACACAAAACTGTAATATCCTGGGTTTGTAGGCAAAGATACTGACACTTTTGTGTGTTCTAATCATCACAAAACTATAAACACAGATCTGGAATTTGACCCTAGAAGTATTTGGGTTCAGGGATAAGTTTGTAAGAACTATGAAATCCTTAGTTTTATTCACTAAAATCCTTTCACATGATATATGGTGTAACAAAACCAAACACGTTATGAGTTATGCCTGGTGTCAGTCAGTGTGCATTAAATAAACACCGGGGACATGGGTATTCCAGTCCTGAAATTCTATCAGTCTTTGATCATTTATCATGCCCACTTTCAGTGTGATTCTTAGTCCAGATGCAATCACGCTTGCTGTTTGTAGTTCAGTAAACTGTGCCCTTAGTTGTCTCTTATTCTTTAAGTCTCAGCTTAAAAATTTACCACTCTAACTAAGCAAAACAAAAAGAGTCATACCAGGCCACATTAACCCATGGGTCACAGGACTCCCAGTGGCATAAACCATAAGGCTTACTTTTGCCCATGCTACTCTGGGCAGCCCAGGGCTCTGCTTTGTATATCATTGCTCAGGTCAAGACTGAGCAATCTGGTGAAACAGTAGTGATTTACAAGGTGTATTTGTAGCTTTGGAGACCAGTGTTCAAGGCTACTCTCAGGTTTGAGAGAAAATCTCCACAGCATAGCAAAAACTGGATTTAGGGTTTTTCTAACCTGAGGGGTATGGAATAAGTTCAAACACATGCTGTAAGGGTCATGCTCTTTATTCCTCTGTCTATTTTTCTTTCTTCTAATTTTATAAGTTCTAATTCTTACTAGTTCTCCTTTGTTTCAACTCTGTTCCAATTCTCTCTAGTTCCAGTTCTCTCTTGCTGTTTTATTCACCTAGCTTAAATACATTTTTATAGGAGTCTTGGGGTAATAAGAAAAAAAATTATAAGAATTATATCTCACTGATCATAAATAGTACATTCCTTGGGTGAACAATAGGAACAGAGTCATTCACCATGGCAATGCAAGGTTTCAAGTTTTCTGGTGTAAGACTGTGATCTGAGGCTGGGACACAGTGCCTGGTAACACAAGCTGTGAGATGGGCCATTATCAACCAGACTTGACAAGAGAAGAATTGGCATTTTTTTAATGCTGCATTTTGTTAATTACCTTAGTTAGATATCTGCTACTCTGACCTTGTGCATATCTGTAAAGTTTTTAATTTATGATCCATTTATAGAAATATTCAAACTAGACTGAACTTGCTTTGAGGTAAAAATGAGCTAATTGTGTGTAGTTTGAGTAAAATGAATAAATTATGCATTTAAGTGTCTTAACAATCATTATGGGACAATAGATCTATTTATGAAGCATATTCTACTACACCTTCTTCATTATCAATATTATTCATCTAATGAGAAATCATCTTCCTTATCATCCACAGGTATATGTACCCATAAGATTGAGATGCCACCATGAGATTACACATACACATCACATGTGATTACACACTACAGTGCAGGCATTGGGGAGACGTCATAGCTACTTTAACAAATGTGAAATTACAGACAGGAATAACTGTTTCTAGAGTCAGTGGGTCCCACAGGCCTTGCCCAGATGGGATTCTCCCCCATCAGTGAATCATTCCTTTGATGGTTTGAGATCTGAACAAACACTAGTTGTCACCCATTTGTAGGAGGCAACTCCCTTGGCCTCCTACAAAAGTGTTCTTTCCCCCCAAAAGGGAAAGTGTTGAGATCTCTTGCAGAACAAAGTGGCTGTGGTGATGTGATGCCTGGAATGTCATGCTCACTGTTACAGTCCTTCACCTGGAAACAACCAGTGGCTCATCTATACTCAATGGGGTCTATAGGAAGATGGATCCTTAGTATTTGCCTAGCATGTGCAGAGCTGGTATTCTTGAAGGCAGCACCCCCTCCAAGACTCCTTGTATAGGATGCATTGTGTCTTCCACTTGAGGTCACAACTTGTGTCATCATGCTTGTATCTGGACTCTGATGCTTAGCTCCTCCCGCTCTTGCTCATCCTGGTCTCTATTTTCTCTTGTGGAGTGGGCTTTAATTCAGCCAACAGCTTTGCAGACAGGCCTTGCATTTGGGTTCCCTTTGTTACTACTTGGGGTAGCCTCTCTTTCCTTTTGAACTCACAGTATCCCTTAATTTTTAAACACAGAACAAAGCTTCAATCCTTCCTATTGTTCCTTATCAAAAGTGGATGATCAATATCTCCATATTGAAGCCTCTGTTCTTCATACATGGCAGCATGATTTCTGCCTGCTCTATTCTCTTGCTGTGGCTCTGTCTGAAGTTACAAGGAAAAACCTATTTTTACCTCATTCACATTCTCTTTTCCCCCCGCATGGTGGGGGAGAAAAGATTCACATGCCTAGTCTATAGAAGTGAATATCCAATGAAGGGCATAGGTAATTGCCTTTGGGTTACAGGCAGTTTGAATCTAGAATTTGGGACACGTTAATAACTTTACACTCATGAAACTTCATGACCTCTTTGCTCTTGCTAAATTTTTAAAGACTGTAATGGGAAGTGATGACTGAGATGTTGGATTTTCATTACTTTCAAGAGGTACCTCCTCCAAGTATTTGTAGCTCTCCTTAGGACAAATAAATATTTTATGTACCATTGTTCTCTGGATGTAACCCCTGCTTTGGAAACAATGGAATACTCTCAGTACAAACTGTTATACCTTAAATTTGATGATGTCACTGCATAAACATTTACTCAAAATGTACTAGCTTAACCAGTGAAGTTTTATTATATCTAGTGATTTCTGTGGTTCTAGAATTTGAACAAAGCTCAGCTGAGAACTTTTCTACAGCATGTTGGAGTTGGCCTGCCTCAGCTCAGGAAAATCAATTTTTAAATATTCAGAAAGTCTGTGCATGCTACAGTAAACCTTCACATGCTTGAACTAGATGGAATAGAGATATGTATTTGCATCTCTGAAATGAGAAAAGATGAAAATCTGTTTTTAACTTTTCCCAGAGGGCCAGTTTACCAGAATGCTCCTGCATCTGCCTGAAATATTCTTGACAGGAGACACTCGAGGATATCCAGCTGGCAGATGCACTGGCCTGTAGGGCCCATGAAGGCTTCACTCATGTGGTTGATACTTCACAGGGGATGGCTAGAAGGCTCAAAGGCACCACCTATCATAGCATAAACAAATGGACTGTCTGCACTGTAGTCTCAGGGTAGTCAGAGCTCAGATACAATCACTTAAACCATTGGGGGCAACTACTCCTAGAGCTAAGGTGGAAGCTGCCAATCTTTTTTGATTAAATTCTCTTGAAGAGTTCATAGGTCAAACAAGTCCCTATGCAGCCTAGATTTGAATGAATTAGTATCTACTTTTCAATGAAAATATTAATAAAGAATTGGTGAGCATCTTAAACTTCTTTTCTACTGTTAGACACATGCACAATTGCCATATTAATCTTTGAGTCTTACTGAAACACCAGCATCTTTATCTTATCTCATCCCTTTGTATTAATCAGAATAAACTCTGCCATGTTGTAGCATATATATCCTGAAAAGTGGTTTCCTTTCCTTATTTTAGTTCAATGTGACCATAGTGGATCAGTCCAGGTCCAGGCAGATATCTAAGCACCCTGTCTTTCACAGCTCTGTCACTGGGTTGTTTCAAAAGGGTGTTTGAAACTCCCAATTTGCTCTCATGGTTTGGGATCAAAGAAAAAGAACTACATTGGAGATTTTAGAGCCCAGGCTTTTTCCTCCAACACTGACAGCTATTTTACCTTCTTCCAAAAGATATAACTCAACCCCAGGGTCTAAAAACAATGGACCCATTACAAAGCTAGGGTCTCTTTGGGGGGATGGCAGCATTCACTATGTCTCCATAACATCAGATACTGTTCCTTATGGTTTAGTGTTCCTAAGAAAGAAGGAAAGTTATCTCTCCTAGGAGCCCTACATCTATCAGCTTGATGCAGGATAGCAGCAGTACAATGTGTATGTGTTAGGAACCTGGAAGAAGGCATAAGTTGGTTCTTGGTCTAAGCTAATTAATGTCCAGTTCTTCCTGGATTGAATTAATTTTTTTTTTCTGAAGAGACGGAACTATTTCCTCCAATGGGCCCCCATTCTGCTGTCAGGAAGACAATCTTCTGCTTGATGACCTCTAAGGCTATTAGTCTTGTAGTTGAAAGTATATCTATTATCTAAACCCATCCTTGGCTACAGTCAATGTAAATAAAGAGAATGGAGTATTTCCTTATGAAAAACTTAAGCATTATTGATAGAACAAAGGTGAATACAGTCTTGTTTTTAGCCTTGAACACACCCTTTCTGTATCATCTATTATTACTTTTATTCTAATTCCTTGGTGGATTTGACTCCTTAACCATTTTTCTGTCTCCTATTTTATTTTCCCACCCCATCCCCCAGGTAACTTTCTGTGTACCCAGAGTTCTTTATAAGTCATGCCTCTCCAATTTGATATATTTCTCTGCTTCTTTGTTGTAAGTCATCTTTCTTTCTTGAGTCAAGGAGAGTAGATAGTTGACAACATTTTGAAATAGTACATGAAAAGGCATCAAACATATTCTGATATTCACTGAGAGATGAGACTTTGTACAACTGAGAAGCTGTAAAGAGTCTTTCACACAAAGCCTTTTAAAAGTGCATCTGTAGGACTCGAGCTGGCCCAGCAGTTAAGATCACTGGCTACTTTTCCATAGAACTTGGGTTCTATTCCCAGCATCCACTTGGTGGTTCACAACCATTTGTAACTGCAATTCTAGTGGGTATGATGCCCTCTACAGGATTCTACAGGCACCACAAACACATGTGGTCTATAGATCTACTTGCAGGAAAAAAAAAAACCAAAACAAAACAAAAATATAAAAAAAAAACCCACGTACTATAAAATAAATAATAATTTTCAAAAAATATAATAAAATTTCATCTTCTGCATTCCTAGGCTTAGGAAGGGCTGGCTTTCAGCTTTTACTGACCAGCGTAACCCTGAGTCCCTAGACATAGATATTTTCTTTTCTGCTGCTTGCCAAGGATTTGGTTCTTTCCCAAGGACGTTTTTCTTTTTATTTAGTACTTGTCAATCACTCACAAAAATGGCAAACATACACTCATAAAATCTGTTTATAATTTCTTTTCAGCTCATGAGGAATATGGCACTACTTCCAAATTCACCATATTTCCCCAAATTGTGGTGATGTGTGGAATGAGTCTCTGGATGCCCAGTGAGTTGTAACTGCTGCTTGTCACATGAGGATTTACATACTACTTCAAAGATATGGATACCTACATGAACATAATTTTGTTTTGTTTCTGATTCTTCTTATTAGTTTTGACTATGTTTTTATAGCAACTACCACCAAGGCACCAAATTCAAAATTTTCAAAAGTGTGCTGACTTCAGTGAGAAAGAGTACTATATCTCACTGGCCCAGTATCATAAAAAATTATTCTTTGCTATTATTTTGGTGTTATGTGTGTGGTGAGTGTTTGTTTTTTCTTTATTTTGTGTTTTTTAATTTTTTTTATTGAGCTGCTTCCACTTTGTGTTCAAAAATCACCTTTAAATGCCAAATACTTTTAATCCCAACATTTGGGAGGCTGATATAAGAGGTTATAAATTTGAGACTATCTTGTGCTAGTAAGTTTGGGGCTAGCTTGAGCTGTACCATGGGACCTTGTTTCAGAAAACAAAACAAAACACACAAACAAAAAACTAAAAAAATTACACAAGCCAACAAACATAACCAGGCTAGAATCACCACTTGATATAGAGGCGAGTGATATGAAGTCCACATTTATGGTAAGGAGTGGGTCCTGTAGACATTACTTACCAATGTGCAGTTTCCACTGTCTAGAACTCATGTCTACAAGCCTTTGTTTCATGTGTTAAAAAAGAAAAGTAAATTCATCTTAATGGATAAGCAGAATCCTGTTACCCCATATTTTTCATGCAATTAATATTATTTACTTGACCCAAAAGACATATGGCATAGATTAAATTGCCCATCTCTCATTTTTCATTGAGTCTTACTATCATTGATCTCTTTTCATTATGTCCATTGTTTCTATTGAGATAATCACTGTATTAGTTCAGATCTTTACTTTAATCTCATAGGAACCAATATAGTCATTGCCTTACTGACCTCCTCAATTCCTGCCAAAACTTTGACAGTCAAAATTTGAAAGTATAGAGACTTACCACTTTTCTCCTCCCCATACTTCCATTATAAACATCTCCCTGATAGTGCATACATTAAACATTAAATTCAATAAACACAATAGAATTCACAAGTAAAATCAAGGATAAAAAGTACATTTTTATCTAAACACGTACAGAGAAAGCTGTTAATGAAATTTAATATCAGCTCTTGGCCAAAGCCCCGAAGAAGCTATAAATATAAGATCATGCATCATTATTATAAAGGCTGTGTATCAAAACTCTACAGCCAACATTATACACAATGGGGGATAATTGGAAGTATTTTCACTAAAATCAGGGATGAGAAGAGTGTCTATTCCCTTCACTAACATCCAATAATGTATTTGAAGTCTTGGACCAATGAGACAAAAGGAAATAAAACAGTCACAATTATGGAAGCAAGAAATCAAATTATATTTATGCATAGGTGATCTGATCCAATACTTGCAAGGCCTCAAAGATTGCACCTGCAAACTTTTATGCCTGAAAATATTTTAAATGAAGTATCATGATACAAAATCAATAATGTAACATTTGGAAGCTTTCTGTGTATGAGAATAATTAGGTAGGCAATCTCATTCACAAATTGCTTTAAGGAAAAATAAAAAGAATCACATATAGAAGTAAACCTGACAAAAGAGGGAAACCTCCTTAATGAAACATTAGCACTACAAAAGAAAGCTCAAGAAAATACTGGAAGAAAGGAAGACCTCCCTTGTTCACAAGTCAGCAGAATATATACTGTGAAAATTGCTGTCTTACCACAAGCAATCTTGCCAAAATTCAGTACAATCCTCATCACTATTCCAAAAGGACCAGGCAGGCAGACATCAAAGTCCATAGCCAAACAAAAAGAAAAGAAAAGAACTGATGAGTATTTATGTACATGATTTGAAATCACACAACAGTAGTCAACTCATCTATTCATGTAGTTCTATCATTCAGAATCCAAGACAGAATGTCATGATTTTGATGACAGTGTAGATAACAGTTATCTAACTCTGAACTCTGAGAATGATTATCAAATTATAAGCAGAATTTTTACTGTACACACACACACACACACACACACACACACACACACACACACACACCATGAAAGAAAGAGAAGAAGACTATGAAGAGGGGAAGGACAGGCAATAATATAAATATAAAAATGTAGTATGTCCACAACACCTCCTATAACCTTCTGAGTGCAGTGGCCAGTATTTGCTGAATATGGCAGAATTGTATTTTGTCTTTCTTCCCTTTTCACTCTGCTCCATCCAGTATTGACTGTTTTTAACATCCACTTTTTGAGAGACTTGTAGATCCACTGCAGTTGTCAGACTTAATCTGACTAATTCTAAGTCCTAAAGTCTATCATGCTTCTGACTCCGCCCACATCTGTCCAGGGACTCCATTAGCTTCTGTCATGATTTAATCTCTGTTTTTACTCTTAAGTCTTAGTGTTCCTATTCTTACCCTATTCACTGTGTCTGTATATTCACCTGCACCGGCATCATAGATTTGCTCATAGTCTATCTCACCATTAGTAGAAACTGCTTCTCTTTTCCATCTTACAAGTTGATTTTGGCCTTTCTCATTTTATCTTGTTTTGCTCCATATGACTGTCATCCCTTGGAGACCTGTTTCTTTATGAAGAGGAAATGGAAGGAGAATAGATTGGAGGGAGAGGAAAGATGAGAGGGTAGCCGGGAAGAGTGGAGGGAGGGTAAACTATTGTTAAGGTGTATTGTATGAGAGATGATTCTATTTTCAATTCAAAGACTAAAAAATAAAGCAAAGTAAAAATATGTTGAGTACCTATCATTTGACTAACTATCCATGTTCAAAAATTATTGGTATTTCCACAGTTATTACTAGGCCATGAACATTTCCTTGTTAACACATCATGTTATCATTGTTGCGTATAGGATTTAAAAGTTTGTGCATAGTTTTTCTAGTTATTTTTATAATTTCAGATTATTTAGTACTAGATATACACATTGTGGTTTCTATATATAGAACAATCAACATTCCTTAAGAGAAAGTCTAGATAAAAAGTTTTTTGTGGCAAAAGAGTTGTTTCAAAAATTGTATTTATAGTGACAGATTAATTTCAGGAACACTTCTCTTTTCATAGCTCAGTAATATTTTACCCATTTTTCTAGACCCATAAGGAAAGAAACAGCCATTTTCTTGGATTACATATCTCAGAGCAACAAATAGTCGTAATGTGACCATAGATTTCCTGAGAATAAACTGGATAAGGAATGTTTGCTCCATCTGGTTCTGAAAATGAAAGCTCCATGCTTGCACAGGGGGTATTTAACTATATTGTCAATCCTTACATCTATATTTAGGAGAGATTTCACCATATAAATGAATTTCTATATAGAAAAACAAAAACAAAAAAATACACCAACCTTCTGTTGGCAACTCTGCATATATTAGTGAGGATTAAGGAGAAAGAAAAACAGTTTTACCTTTGGTTCCTCAGAAAAAATTAATCTATCAGGCAGCATGTTAATCATGCTTGCTCCTAATGTGGTGGTCTTGTGATTAATGTTTGCACACATCTGAGGCAGGGAATGGATACACTTCTAGAAATTAATTTTAATTTTGACTTCAGTATATGAACCATGGACAGCACTATATCTCCCCTTTCTTATACAACTCTGTAATAAAATGGAGATTGCAGGTCAAATTGAAATTATGGCAGCATAGCAAACTTTTATCCTTTTATGTTCTTATCAAGACTTTCACATTGTTTCTCATGTTGCTATCAAGCAGGAAGTCAGTATGGCCAGCTTATGAACTTCAACCAGTAGAGGAAACTGGGTTGTCCTGGGTTCACAACAACATGCTCTGGCCATGTAAAAGGCCATATAAAAAGTTTTTTAGCCTTGTATTCCCCTTAATAGAAATCTGCAAATTTTACAAGGGGGGGCTTCCATTATGTGGCTTCTTGGGGTGTCTATGTTTTCTTTCTTTTTGCCCTGTGCATACAAATGCTGTCCTGGTTAGTTTTTATTGTCAACTTGATGCAACCAAGGGTCAGTGGGGAAAGAAAGTATCAATTGAAGACTTGTCCAGATTACATCAACTTACAGTTAAATCTATGAGGAATTGTCTTAATGCTAATTGATGAGCATGGTTTAGCTCATTGTCAGTGTTTTCAGCTATGAACAAATGGCCCTAGGATGTAAAAGAAACCTGGGTGATTACAAGCATGAGGGAGTAAGCCAGTGAACACTTCTCTTCATGGTTCATGCTCTAGGTGAGTTACTGCCATGATTTCCCTTGGACTGCTACCTGAAAGTGTAAGCTGAGATAAACCATCTCCATTTCCAACTTGCTTTGGATCATGGTGTGATAAACAACCACAAAAGCAAACTAGAAGTAACCTTAAACAGCTGGATCAGGACAGAGTTCAATTGGTGAGGTTCTTGCCATGCAAACATAAGGACCTGAGTTCAGTCCTCAGCAAACATTTAAAACTTCAAGAATGGTGATGTGTATTTTTAATCTCAGCTCTAAGGAAACAGGGAGATCCCAGGGGCTCATCTACCTGTCATGCTATCTCAGTCCGTGAACTACAGTAGATCTCAGTGAGATACCCTGTCTCAGAACATGTGGGTTTCTGGACAACAATAGCTGAGGTTGATGCTGTCAAACATGCAAACAAACAGCCACCTATATTTTGCTAAAATGTATGATTTTCTGATCATCTCTCTGGAAAGTTGCATGTGTTCATTATACCCAGGCTGTGTCCTAGTGATTTCTAGTAATGGACCCATGCATATCAATCAGCAATTAAGGTGCATAGACAAGTCTGATCTGAACAGTTGAGTATCCATTTTATCAAGTAACCCTTGCTTATGTAAACTTGACAATAGAAAGGACCACACTCATCTAAATATACACTATCTGACTACCAATGACAAAATTTGTCTGACTTACTTTTCTGTCTCACACACTTTTCTATTGCCACACAGCAGTGGCTAATAGAGAAAGCAGTTAGTGAAAATATGCACATGAATAAATGTTAGAACAAATAAAGTCTACCTTATAAATCATTACAAATCATAGCATTACATGAGAATAAATTCTAGTTTGGAAGCATTGGGAAATAATTTGTTGGATAACTACCCTGTCTCAGGAATGGTTCAAATAAACTGTGTGACTAGGACTCATAATTTAAATTTTCAGTTCTCAGTTCCCACAACCATAGAGATGGTAGCTTCTAATGTAAGTGTTTCATGAACAATCATTGAGAAAAATCTGTCTCAATATATGATATGCTTAATTATTTTTATGTTATTCCTTTCTTGCTTCTTGACCTATCAATAAACAGAAATCATTCAAATGGGATGAGCCTTGTCATACTGAATACTATGGGTCTCCCCTTCCTTTAAATAGCATACAGCCAGAAGCAAGAGTATTTTCAAAACACAGGCTCATCTTGATTTAAGAGATACATGATCATTTTTAATACCGGACTGCATAATTGTGCATCCTTGCATTTCTCTAATGTTTTGTGTCCACCAACCCTGTAAGGTGGACTAAATTTAATCCTATTTTTAAAAAATGTGATATGCAAGAAGTTGTCTCTTTCTCATATCTATGCATACAAAGGAGCCAAAATAGATGCCCTTTCTACCTCCTCCTGAGTCCCAGGAGAGTCCCTTCCCATGTCTGCAATCTCTATCCATAGGAATCCCTGCTCTCTGAGCATACATTCCAACAGGGACTTCTCACATCAGTTGCCTTCTACCTGTTTCCCTCCCCCTTCCCCCAGTGGGCTCAGTTTCCAGTAAGTACTCTCATCTTCCAGCTCCTGGCCTCTGGCTCCTGTAGGCAATGTCAAGTAAATATGTCGTCAAGGTAGTGTGTCATAAATCCATCAACTCTACCCAGCTTCGCCCTGGCACTACTATAACCTAGTGAGCACAGCTCAGGTAGGCTTGGAAGAGCCTTAATGGGAAAACAAATGAGCTTGCTCTCAATGAGCTGTAACCTTCTGCCTGAGTTAATATTACAGTGGATTTGTTTGCTTCCTGCAGCTGGCTAAGCAGTTCCTGTGACTGGGACAACAGTTTCCATGGATTTGTTTTTACCCCTCACTAGACTTGACATGGAGACGTTGTATTTTACAATTTCCATGCTGCAAGGATTTTGTGATGAGCTTGACACAGGGTGTTGTGAGGCTGAGCTAAGGATATAGAAATAACTGTGTGTAGGAATAGAACATTGTCAGACTGGGCAGCCTAATGATCCATGCAGACCCAGTAGCTGTTCTAGGACAGCAATGGACTGAAAGAATTCTGCCTCAAGGAAACAGGGAACTGGGCTTTGTTTCTTCTTACATTTTATTAGGTAACTGTAGTTAATTCCCATAAGCCATAAACTTGCCCAACTTTAAGAGTTACTTAAGACAAAGAAAATACAGATTCTTCAGTTCAATCAAGATTATTGTGTAAGAGAGCCCGAGATCTTATATTTGTAACCTATATTTCATATGGTCTTTGCAGTTTGATATATTTGAAAATATGGGCTTCCAGTATATCTGTGCCCCTGGAATCCCCATAGTTCATCACCTGGCCCATATTTTAACCTGATTTTGGTACCCAGGAGAGTTTCCTAACATTGAAAAATTATATTCTGAATTGAAGGTTTGCAGAATCAGAATCCTTAGGAAAAGGACTTCGGAAACTGTATGTATGACAAGTTCACTAAGAGATTTCTACAGACATCAAGATTTGAAAATCTTTAGCTTATGTTTAAAGATACTATAAACTTCATATGTTGGCTGCAAGGTGTGAGGGAGATAAAGTATTTAACATAGTTTCCACTGTGTGTGTGTGGGGGGTAGGGTGATTGGTAAACATTAGTTGCAAACACTGCAAAGACATTAGGCTTTCCTTAGGCAGAATTTGTGTCATTATTTCTGATTTCCACACTATGTGAGGAAGGTACATGTCAACTAGTCAATATGGAATTATTGATCAAAGCTATGTTTCCACTTCATACACTTCTGCTTTTTATTCTCCTTTCTTATGCCTATTTTTAGAAATTTTGGTGGAGTAAGAGCTGCATATTGACCAGAGCTATTTATGTCACCATAAAATGTTACCTTTGGACTCACTGAAGCAGTGTCTTCTGAGATGGACAGGATGATTATTAGTCTTATTCATATATGAAAAAGCAAACCCAGAGAGGAAAGGCCATTTGTCCAAAGTTACTTACTTTAGGGGAAAACAGGAAAGGAAAAGAAGACAGAAAGGAGAGAAGGGAAGGGAACAGAAAGGAAGGGAAGGGAAGGGAGGAAAAGACAAGGAGTAGAATGCAGATGCTCTATCTAGTCTAATTCAAATCACCACACTGTCACAACCATGATTATAGGATCAATGTCATCAAGTCTTTCTTAGTCTTTATTTTTTCCTAATGCCACTCATTTCCATAAACAGACTTCAGAATGGCCTACTGTTGTGCCTCAGTTCTGTAGTATTGGCACAGAAACATACAGGTAGACCAATGAAGTCAAGTTGAAAACCCTGATATTAATCTACAACCTTCGACCACCTGATTTTTGACTAAGAAACTAAACTTATGCAATGAAAAAAAGAAAACATTTTTAACAAATGATGCTGGCATAACTGGATGTTGACGTGTAGATTACAGATAGATCCTTATTTATTGTCATGCACAAAACTTAAGTCCAAATGGATCAAAGACCTCAACATAAATCCAGCCACACCGAACCTCTTAGAAAGAAAGTGGGAGGAACCCTTGAATGAATTGGTACAGGAGATCACTTCACTCCAGTAGCACAAACACTGAGATCGACAATTAATAAATAAGACCTCCTGAAACTGAGAAGCAAAGTGCATGGTCAACAAGACAAAACGGTAGCCCAAGACTGGGAAAATATCTTCACCAACCCCACATCTGACAGAGGGCTTATTTCCAAAATATGCAAAGAACTCAAGGAGCTAGTCACCAAAACACTAAACAATTCAGTTTAAAAAAAAATGGGGTATAACTAGGCATTGGTGGTTTGTGCCTATAGTCCCAGCACTCTGAAGGCAGAGGCAGGTGGATCTCTGTGAGTTTGAGGCTGGCCTGGTCTAAAGAACTAGTTCTAGGACAGGCTCCAAAGCAATACAGAGAAACCCTATCTAGGAAAACAAAAAACAAACTAACAAACAAGTGGGGGTATAGAATAAAACAGAGAAGTCTTTATTTCTCAATAGGGGAATCTAAAATGACCAAGAACACTTACGTGCTCAACATCCTTAGCCATCAGGGAAATGCAGTCAAAAAAACTCAGAGATACCATCTTACTCCTGTAAGAATGGCTAAAATCAAAAACATGAAAGGACAACTCTGCTCCACTACAGGTAGGAGTGCAAATTTGTACAGCCACTTTGGAAATCAGTATGGCGGTTCCTCAGGAAAATGGGAATCAGCCTACCACAAGATCTGGCAATTCTACTATTGGGCATATACCAAAAATATGTACATTAATACAACAACACACCTGTTCAACTATGTTTATAGCAGCATTATTTGTAATAGCCAGAGCCTGGAAGCAACCTAAATGCTCCTCAACTGAATAATGGATGAAGAAAATGTGGTACATTTACACAATAGAATTCTACTTAGTGGGAGGAAAATTGGAATCTTGAAATTTGTAGACGAATGGATGGAACTAGAAGAAACCATTCTGAATGAGCTAACCCAAGTCACAGAAAGACAAGGATGGTTGGTAATCACTCATATTTTAATATTATACATAGAGCAAAGAACTACCAACCTACAATCCATACAGCCAGAGAAATGAGAAAACAAGGATGGTCCCCCAGAGAAGGGGAAAGGTAAAAGAACTCCTGAGGAAATTGCAGGTACAGGGGGAGTGGAGAGGGAGGTAGGAAAATGAGAAGGAAAGAAGAGGAAGGAGGAGGAGAACATAAGGGTGCAGGAAGACTGAGTTGGGGGAGGAATAGAGGAGAGTAACAAAGAGATTCCTTAATAGAGGGGGCCATTATAGGTTTAAAGAGACATCTGACACTAGGGAAATGTTCAGAGATGCACAAACATGACCCAACCTAAAAATATAGGCAGTTAAGGAGAGGCTACCTTAGATGCCCTCCCCCTGTAATGAGACTGATAACTACCTTAAATGCCATCCAAGAGCCTTCATCCCATAGCTGCTTAAAGAAGAAGCAGGCACACATACCTAAGCACTGAACCAAACTCCTGAAATTCAGTGGTAGAAAGGGAGGAGGAGTGATCAAAGGGGTCAAGACTGTTGGAGAAACCTACAGAAGCAGCTGACCTGAACAAGTGAAAATACATGTACCCCAGTTGTAAAGCTGGGGAACCAGCATTGAATCAATTCAAGCCCTCAGAATGTGGGTGCCAGTTAGGGGGCTTTGTCAGGCTATAGGACCTCTGACAGGGGAACCAGTTTTCATCCCTAGTGCACAAATGGCCCTTGGGATCCCAGTCACTATGAAGGGATACTCTTTAAGTCCAGATACATGGAGGAGGGCCTAGGTCCTCCTTCAAATGATGAGACAGACTTTGATGATCCTCCATGGAAGGCCCATCATCCTTGGGAAGTGGGTGAGTGGTGGGATTGAGGGTGGTTGGGAAGGCATGGGAGGATGGGAGAGAGAGGGAACTGTGATTGATATGTAAAACGAGATTGTTTCTAAATTAAATAAATTAAAAAAGAAATACTACTATCTCAACATTTATTAAAATGTTTTTTGAGACATTTAAAATACATCACATTAGCTCAGTGGCTAAGAATCTCAATGGTAGACTGTTAGGTTAAGAAGGTGCTTTATTTTAGGTTCCTAGGAAGCAAATAGAGGCCCAATGTCAAATGAAACATAAACCTAGACTCAATATTCCATATAAGAATTTCCATTATATTAATAATATAATTTAAAAATTTTACATGTGGATCATAATTTCCTGTCCCTTCCTCCCTCCCTCCCTTCCTCCCTCCCTCTCTCCCTCCCTCCCTCTTACCCTCTTTCCCCTGTGACATGTGTGCCCCTACCAGCAGGAAACAGTTTGGAAAGAACTATGCCCAAATTCCCAAATATTGTTTATAAATGTTTGTTTACATTTTTAAAAAAGGCATGTATAATTGTGTCCAGCATAAATAAAAAAATGTTTAATTAACAAAAAAGAATTTCCATTATAAAGAATTGTTTTAGTTTTTTTTGTATGTGTGTTGCTTGCTTTGTTTTTGTTTTTTCTTATTTCCTCAAATATGTTTAAAAAGTTTTCTGAGTTATCCCTCCCAGAGTTTACAATTTGCTTGAAGTTTCCTAGTGACTAGTAAACTGTTGAATAAACTTGATGAAATGCTAATGTGTGTAACTGTGCATTTGCTGATCTCCTAGTATGATGGCTTAAATGAGAATGTCTTCCACAGGTCATACACTGAGTACTTGCTTGATGGAAATGTATGAAAAGCATTAGGAGTCATAACCTGCATAGGGCTATTGTTCAAAAACAGTTTCAAATGATTTTTCTTTAGCTATATAATTTATTTCCAATAGAAACAACAAGTTTAACTGTATACTCACTGAATTTGGAGAATGGTACACATCAGGCCAACCCAAACTACTATGTAGATTTGGGACACCCCTCCCATTCTTCTCTGGTCCTAGTCTTCATCCTCTGGGACAGTTAATAGTCAATGAAATTCACCTATTTTAAGGTGTACTTCTTTGAACCCATGGTACATTTGCATATGTTGGTGCATATCCCTACCCCCAAAATAAAATCAGACATACTCAGGATCTGAGGGATTCTCCCTTGCTTTCTCATTTTCTCTTTGGTTTTTAATATTTAGTAGCTATGATATCCTTGAAGATATTTCTATTTATTCTTCAAGACAGTATCCTGTCATTCTCTATCATAAAATAGTTACTGCAGAACAAGCATCTCAGCCTGCTTATTTACTAAAGTCACAAACACCCAGGAGTACTTCATTTTCCCACTGATTAGTGGTAGAATAATCAGTTTCCCAGAAGTTCGTTTGATTGTATAGGAGGGGACAAAATGCACTTCAATTGTGGTCTTCAGAAATTAAATGCAGATCTACCAAATACTGTTAAAGAAAAAAAACAAAAAAGTGCAAACTGTTATGAATAAAGAAGTGATCAGTCTCATCTTATTGTCTGCAACACAAAATTAGAATATTGAAAAATATGTATATTTAATGATTGTTTAGTTATTGTTATTATCTTTTATATCCTGACTGCAGTTCCCCCTCCCTCTTCCCTTCCCAGTCCCTCTCTCCAACCTCCCACTCTGTCCCAAATCTCCTGCTCCTACATTTCTATTCAGAAAAGGGAAGGCCTCTTGTGGATATCAAACATGGTATATGAACTAACAGTAAGACTAGGTACCTCCCCTTGTATAAAGGCAAGCCTAGGTAACCCAGAATAAAGAATAAGTCTTCAAAAGCAGGTAAACAGTCAGAGATCTACACAACTGCAACATATATACAGAGTACCTAGGTCAGTCCCATGTAAACTCCCTGGTTGTCAGTTCAGTCTCTGTGAACACCTATGAGCCCAGATTAGTTGAGTCTATGAGTTTACTTGTGGTATCCTTGACCCCTCTCTCTCCTACAATTCTTCTTCTGCCTTATTTGCAGGATTTCTAGAGCTCTAAACGTTTTGCTGTGGGTATCTGCATCCGGCATGCATTCCTGGATGAAGCTTCTCTGATGACAGTTGTGCTAGGCACCAATCTGAGAGTACAGAAGAATATTATTAGGCATTGTTATAATGTCTTTTTAATTTTCTTTTACACTTTTTCTTTCTTTTCTCTTTTGTGACAGTTGTATTTGATTCTAACCTAGGTATCTGGGCTATCTAGCCTCTGGGCTCTGATGCTCCAGGCAATGTCAGGGGTGGGCTGTCTGTCATGGCATGGGTCTCAAGCTGGACCAGTCATTGGTTGGCCATTCCCATATTTCCATGCCACCTCCAGTATACCTCGTAGGCAGGACAAATTGTAAATCGAAGGTTTTGTGGCTGGGTGAGGTCACAATCCCTTCTTTGGACAACTTGCCTGGTTGCAGGGGATGGCCAGTTCAGGCTACATATCCCCTATTTCTTGGAATCTTAGCTAGGGTCACCATTGTAGACTGTTGAGCATTTCCATTGTACTAGGTTTCTACTTCACCTCTAAATGCCTCTTTTCCCTGTACTCTTCCACTCCACCCCCTATCTGATCCTTCCTTTTCCCATTCCCTTCTGCCCCTCAGACCACGGTTAAATCTATTCTAAAAATTAAGTACTTTTCAGTAAAGGAATTCCTTAAAAATAACCAAAATTACAGAAATAAATGTAGAGATTAGTGGCATTTTGAAGTGTTTAATGATAAATTTTAAGTGGAAATAATCATAACATAGCATATGATATTTATATACACACATATAAAATATTAAACTATTAAACTACTAAAATAACCTGTAAAATCAAAATCACAACTTAAAGTAAAGATTAAGTTATATTCATTCTCAAGTTTATACGGTGTTAACATTGATTGGGTTATATTCACAGAAATAATTTCACCCAGATTTTAACACAGATAGAAATTAAAAATCATTATTGAGTTAAGTAAATCAAATAGTATGAGTAATACAATATGATTAATTGCATATTTAAAATGATCATTCAGGAGCATGAGAGATGGCTCAGCACCTTCTACTCTTCCAGGGGACCAGGGTTTGATTCCTAGCACACAACTGACAGATGACAACTGTCTATCACTTAAGTTTCTAGAGAATCCAGTGTTCTAGTCTGGTCTCTTCAAGTGCTGAATGAACATTGTGAACTTATATTCTAGTAGGTAAAACACTTAGAACAATAAAAAATTAACTCACAAAGCTAAAATGAATTTTCAAATAAAATAAAGACAAAATAATATATTTTATAACTGCTGGAACAGTTCTAAATTGTTACTTGAGAAAAGGTAAAATAGTCATGTGAGATTTTTATGTCCTCTATATTTAATTATGGTTTTCATAATTTTTTTTAGCAGTAAGCATACATTTTGTTAATAATTAGACAAACATTAAAGTATCTGTTTAAAATACTTGGGACCATCTGAATAAAGTAATTAGCATTGAACAAAGTCCACACCATGATATACTTTGTACTCATACTAAAAACAGTTCTGCTCAAATAATACTATTTAACTTAAAGCCATGAAAAAAATGTATGTTTCCCCATTGCCTCTGAAGAATTCACCAGTTATTCCTATGACATTTTTTTTCTGTGTACTTATGTTGCTGTTTTATAGACTAAGCATTACAATTAATGAAGACTGAATACCAAATGTTGTGAATTCATTAAGAAAATGTAAATCTTCTAAGCATTAAAAAAAAAATCTTCCAATATATACAAGTATCTTAACAACTCTGTAAAGGCATATGTTTGAGAATGTAAGCAGAATTTAAAGAAATTTTTATATGGAACAATTAATTAAGTGCTCTCTTTAAAGCTTTAGATTCAACTTCAGACCTTATTGTGAGGGCAATATTTGAAAGCAGAGGTCATCACCAGATTGTCACACTGTGCTATCAATAGAACTCTAAGATCAGTAAAAGTGATATAAACCTTAACTGCTGCTCTCAAGAGACAGCAATAACTGACTGTTAAAATAAAACATTTTGATTTTTAATAATACTTTTACTCTTTGATAATTTCACATCAAAGCTAGTACTTCTTCAGCCACCTCCCCCATCTTTACTTGAGATCCAGCTAGGAAATAAGATAGTAGACAAAACTTGTCCAGTTACCAAGCTTTCTTATTTTTCAAGAGCAAAATGAACAGTGCTTGAAAGACAATGTAAAACCTAGAATAGTTGTAGCAAATAGGGGGGTGCACATTGTAGCACATTGGATAATGCCATAGGAGTACGTGACGTTATCCTACATAATGAGGTGAGACACCTTCCTCTTGCAGGAGTGGTCCTTGTGCCTGGCCACATGTCTCTACAGTTTTAGATAACATAAGTGTTCTAAATTATGCAGCAGTATAATCTTCTAAGGTCGTACCCACAGGAATAATCTGGAACAGAAAGAATTAATGAGAAGGTCAGGATGAATGTTTTTAATTTAATCAATTCTGAATGTGAAAGATACACCTTCCCTAATGCATGACCATCATAGTCTAGATAAAGGAACTCACAGATCTATCTACCCTCTGTGGAAGGATTCAGGCAGGCTTACCATTTCTCAGTGCACAACAACAGTCAACTGGGAATAGGAAATCCTGAATTAGGATTCATTGCAATGTAGGATAGAGGTAAAGGGTGAAATCATCTTTGTGGCCACCTGGCTGCCTGCACCAGACTTCACTGAGATGAGTGAATGTCTGCTTTGTCTTCTATTGCATTTACCTTCTACCACAGTTAAATTGGGTCATCATGGTAGATATTGATAACAACAAATCAAACTGTGTAAGTGTTTATATAGAGAACATCTGATGCTTTCCTAACAGTCGCAAGCTGAGGTGTGAAATATACAGTACATACCTAGTTGTCCATCACATTCTCCAACTTTAGTCTCCAATAAAGGTAAGAAGATCTATAATCATGAACTATACAGAACCAATGGTCAGCTTTCTATAGTTCTCAATCACAGGAAGTTATTATCTTCTTGCAATACTCTGCATCCCTATCTTCTTGTGAAAGCAGATTTGGATAGTGAATATAAGAACAGTGTCAACTCAGCCTTAAAATTGATTTCCCTGTATATAATTAAATGACATCTCCTATTATAAATAGAGAACAGTTATGAAATGCTCCATGTAGAAAAACAAGTCTACGCACACACACACACACAGTGTATGCTGGTTACTATTTTGTCAATTTGATGTAAACTAGAGTCATCTGGGAAGAGGATCCTTAAAAAAACCCCACCTCCATTAGATAAGCAGATCTGTGGTATATTTCCTTGGTTTATGAATAATGTAAGAGGCCCCAGCCAATGGTGGGAGCTGCCATTCCTAAGCAGGTAGTTTTGTATGGTATTTTATCTCAATGCTATGACTAGTATATTTTTAGTAATTTGAAGTTGGTCATAATGAATGTGTTTCCATTCAAATACTTTAAAATAGCATTTCCCCCTTATCATGCAACAAATACTAAAAATATTGCCACATCATGGACATGGGAAAAGTGACAAAGGGATTGAAATTTTTTTCCAGTCACAGATCTTGTCTTCCAATGTCACTGCTGTGGTCAAGCATAATAAATCACTCATCAGTGAGTAAGAGTGGCTGATCACCATGCTCCCTGATGGGTTCTTGGATTCACTAAGATTACCAGAAACAGAGAACTTGGTACTTTTCTAGGAGATGGTCTTCCATATTCTTTCCTTGTCCACACTTAGACTAGTCATATTGCTACAAGAAGACCAGATGCTAAGACTCTAGGGTGTTACTAGTATGTTTTCCCAGCCACTGGTCTGGTCATGCTGCCATGCCAGCCCCC
Organism: Cricetiscus sungorus; assembly: GCA_030556225.1. Classification (NCBI taxonomy): domain Eukaryota; kingdom Metazoa; phylum Chordata; class Mammalia; order Rodentia; family Cricetidae; genus Cricetiscus; species Cricetiscus sungorus. The sequence goes on along the minus strand of JANBXA010000007.1, from coordinate 9,833,130 downwards.
AATTACACGCTGAGACTCTGTATTTGATATAATGCTATATGCCAGGAACTTGTTTCTTATTAGCTAGCTCTTTCTTAATGATTAACCCATTTCTATTATTCTACATATTTCCATGTGGCTCGTCTTACCAGACAATGGGCAGGCATGCTGTTCTCCTTCGGCTCTCCATGCTGACTCCTCCTAACTCCTTCATCTTTCCTCCTAGTCTCCTAGCCCCGCCTTTCTTGCTTTCCTATTGGCCAACAGTGTTCTATTCATTAACCAGTATGAGAAACATATTTACAGAATAACATTTCCCACCCTCTCCTCTTTTCTGTCTAAAATAAAAAGAAGGGTTTTAACTTTAACATAGCAAAATATATCACACAACAGTTATCAAATAAGAATCACAGCTAACAATATTTTGTCCATTTGCATTTAGTAAGATTTAAGAAAATATTCCATCATCTATCCTATCTTTGTGAGTCTAAAGTCCTATATGTAACTTATCTTAATCCTAACTAAGGAAAACTATAGCCATAACTATCTGTCTTCAACTCCTTCAAAGACCACAGAAGGATAATATATAAACTCTAGAAATGACAGAGACAACTCACTGCCTGGCCAGTCACCCGAAGTTCTTCTGTAATGTTCCATCTTCAGCCTATAGGCCATAGTGTGTCTGGCAGACTCTTCAGCAAAGCAGGAAACTTTAAACTGTCTACCTGTATTGGCAGTTTGTCAGTCATTTTTCTCTGTGTCCTGCAGACTGTCTGGCAGACTCATCCATGAAGCAGGAACTCCACAGCACTCTTTATCTTGTATCAGCAGTTACTTCCCTGTGGATCCTGCATGTCCAGTTTATACAGCATAAAGTCAAACAGTACAGACAATGCAGTATCTTGCCCAAATGACTAGTCTTGCCATATTGAAAGCAAACTCCATAACGTGTTTCTTCAATATCTGTCTTTCTGATGCAGGTGGTTTTGCCAGGAACAGTTGTGTCTCATGTCAAGAAAAACTGTAAACCATTTTAAATGCCATATTCTGTAGGTCTTTGAAAGGTTTGAAGAATGCCAATCCATCTCAAATACATCTCTATATATCTAGAAAACCTAACTCACCTAACTATAAGTTTTGACTATTATAGGTAACTGTCTATAATCTGCACTAAATTGTACATTACATTTCTAACTGAGCTATATAAACACAATACCTTAACAAGAGGGGAAATATACATATCACAAATTGACCTTAAATTTGTATCAATAAATGAAAATCCATTCCAAAACAAAGTATTTATATCTATACCATAATCACCTTTTTACCTTTAAAAAGATTGCTTGTGGTCATTAACTATTTATAACAAAGCCTACTTAAATGAAAACAAACATTTATAAACAATATTTGGGAATTTGGGTGTCATTCTTTCCAATCTGCTTCCTGCTGGTAGGGGGCGCTGTCATGGGGGATCCAAAGAAGACTCAGAAATCCTGGCTGTAATGGTCTGCAAGGCTGTATTGTCCCATTGACGTTGCTTCAGGGGGTCTTGCTTGATCAAACCACATTAGTCTGGAAGGAACCCACAGCTTTTCATTTTCTGTGGAAACAAAATTAGAAATAATTTTCCCTAGTAACTTGTCCTTAGACTTAAATTTTGGAGTCAAAGCATTTTTAAAATATATAAATTGGATTAGTCCAGCAGCATTTCTTTTATCAGTAGTTGTTATTTCTTCAGCAGTTAAACAATTTAAGAATAACAGAATGGTGTACAATATCCAAAGTTTCTCTGTACTTTTAATCTTTATGTGGCTTTTTTATTCCACTATTTCTTCTGCTTTTATTTTTTCATATTTTGAGACATAGTTTCTCTGTGTAACTTTTATCTGTCCTGGAATTCACTCTGCACACCAGGTTTACTTTGAAATCACAGAGATCTGCTTGCCTCTGCCTCCCAAATGCTGGGATTAAAGGTGTGTGCCACTACTCCCATCCACACTCTGTCTTTTTAAAACCATTTTATTCTTTTTCTCTCCCAAGCCTACGTATATTTTAAGACACACTGTAAACCTTCATTGCCAGCTCTCGTACACACCAATTAATTGTTAGCAGAGCTCTTTAAAAGCAATGCGGTGTTTTGCCGCTTATGCTAATTTTGGAAACCTCTGTTAAAGGAGCTGCACAAATCTCTGTGTCAAGCAAAACAAAGTCCAACCAAGAAAAATGCTGCTACCAAGAAGTCTTGTTTGTCTTTGTTCCTTTGTTTCTAAAACCTATACGTCAAGCTTTTGTTAAGCTTTCAGTGAAAGTTCTTACTTCCACTTCTGACACCATTAAGTTATGAGTATGTTTTCCCTGCCTCCGGTCTGGTTCCGCCACCATGCCAGTCCCCAATAACTTGCTGAGACTCTGTATTTGATATAATGCTATTGGCCAGTTACTTGTTTCTTATCGGTTAGTTCTTTTTTAATGATTAACCCATTTCTATTAATCTAAGTATTTCCACATGGCTCATCTTACCAGACAGCGGGCCAGCATGCTGTTCTCTTTAAGCTCTCTATGCTGACTCCTCCTAACTCCTTCGTCTTTCCTCCTAGTCTCCTAGCCCTGCCTATCTTGCTTCCCTATTGGCCAAAAGTGCTTTATTCATTAACTAGTATGAGAAACATATTTACAGAATAACATCTCCCTTCACTAGGGTACTGAGTGAATGAGATTTTTCCTTCATGAAACATGAAAAGAGAGAAAGTGAATGACATTCTGACCTTTACCTGCTCTTAGAATAGTACATACATTCTTGGCAGGTAATTCATTGCACCCACTTCTGTTCTTACCTGTCTCTTTGACTCATTACAATCCTCTTGATGATCCCATTGTTTTTATACCCACAATCAATGGCAAATTCAGGAGCATGGTAATAATAACTATTATAGGGTTATAATGTCCAGTAAAGACTGCCTAATGAAGATGTTGGACTTATATAAGCCTTGTGGTTCTGTAAAGTTTGAATGGATCAAGAAATCTCATCCACTATGTCTTCCTTGTTCCCCTTTTGCACAAATCTAGGAAAAATAAAGCCTCTTCTTACATAAGTCTTGAGTGTTGACACTGGACAGTGAGCAAACAGACTATTTGGTATTTAATGTCAGAAACTTTGACTATGATTAAGGATAGGACTTATTATAAGATTCTGAGCATCAAGGTTGAGAAGGATGGAGATGGTAGTAACCAAGGAAGGGGGGACGAATGGATAGAGTGGGGAGTATAGTGCAACTTAATTTGCAATTATAATAATCAGAAACACCTGGGATCTTTCTCCAACAACATTTCTATCTCAAATTTGTTGAGTTAGAGTACTTGGGAAAGGAACCAAAACTCAGTATTTAAAATAAGCTTCCTGAATGATTTATATTCACAATCAGTTGGAGGAAACTTTAAAACTTTCTATTTCATTTGAATTCTCTTTATTGAGTCTGCCAGTGTTTCAAATTATGCATTTCAATATTAGCAAAATTGAGCTGTGTAATTTAAATTTTTAATCCCCCGAACATTTAAAACCTTGCATTAATTTGCAGCACATGCCCCCTCCTTTAAACGTGACCTTTATTTTAATCGTAGTGAAATTTATGAAACTTGGTTCTTTCTCCTGACTTACTCTATCAGAACTAAATACATTTTGGTCCATATTAAACCCTTAACATACACATGAGTAATATTAGTGATTCTCCCAAATCACAAAGACAAAAGTACAAATAATGTAAATACAATTCTAGTCAAACTTTTCATTTTTTTATGACTCAGTGGGGTTTGCCATCAACATGCAAAATGCAAGAGCAGGTAAAAAGGAAATGACAAAGCCATGTTTTCATGGACTCTGGTTAATTGTACATACCTGGTGGTAATGAGCAGCATTCAAGATGCCATGTCTGAAGAGACTGCAGTTTTGGCACAGAAGAAATGAAGCCTTGAACTACCTAGAATGAGTGAGTGAATAGTTCCAGTATATACTTTGGGCCAGAGTTTATTTCCTCCTTGTTCCATTTTGCTTTCCAACATGGTAGGCAGTGAAATGCAGTTGGGATATGATGAAGCCAAATGACACAACAAAATACTGGAATGTCTCTTGGGGTCAATTTTGAATCCATAAAGTAGCTCTTCATATTTTCCAAACTCTGCTCCAAAGAATGTTAGTGATCATGGTGGTATTTCTGAGTCTGTTTTGGAGAAGATAAAAACAAATATGAAATATAGTGTAGAGCAATATTTCTTCTGGAAAAAACTGAAACCCAGAATTTTAATACCAATGAAAGAGTATAACATTTCAGTGCAACAAGATGTTGTGTAGGTATTTTTTTTTGTATTTTTAAATTTCTTTACTCAAGATACGTCTGTGATTTGTTTTAATTTTTAAAACAGAGGAGACTGAGACTTAAAGACCTCCAGTTCAAATGATGATGATGAGAGAGCAGTGATTCACAATTAAGGTCTTAAGATTACAAAAGTCTACAATTGTCTATTTAACCATAACTTTAAGTAAAATGCAAATAACAACAAAAGTTCAGTTCTTCATATATATTTTCATTTAATGCCAATGATGTTCTTTTAAAAGCAAAAAGGGTAATTGCAGAAAGAAAAAAAACCCATTTCTATTGCATCTCAGAAATGTATGTTAACACTAAAATTGTTTTTATTAGTTAGATACTTATATAATCAAGGTATTCATATTATGAATCTGGTCATTCATTTGGCATTGGGACAATATGCCTCAAAAGAGAAAATTTTGGATGAGATCTGGCTTCAGATCTCAGTTCTGTTTCCTGTTATTGGGTACAGTTGTTACTGGGAACCATGGGTGCATTTTATCACTCCAGGTGCTTTAATGAACATATTTTGAACTATATGACAGGAATTTCATCTGGTTGTAACTGGCCACAGTCTAAAATGATGAAAGGTAGATCTGCAGTGTTGCTTGATCTCTAAGATAAGTGGATAGCTAGGTGTGAAGAAGACATAGTTAGCCAAATGTATGGTAGACGCTGAGTCTCAAAAAGGACCATGCCCTGTGAACTGTGTTTTGCTGTTGGTACCACTAGCTCTGCCCAGGACAGTTTCTATACCAGCCTGGGTGCTCTATCTGTCACTCTTGCTGACAACCATACTGGCATCTTCTGACAAGAGGAGCTTGGCTATGTATTCTCCTTCAATTGGGTCTTTTCCCTGGGCTTTAGAGATTTCACCAATCATTGAGAAAGAAAAACAAAGAATGTTAAATATGTTCCATCATGTTGAAAAATTTTTGAAACTAATATTCAACATGAAAAAAGAGAAAGACTATTTTAAGTAATTGATCTCAGGAAAAATTTATCCAGAGCTTTTAAGCAACTAGTTATTTCTAGTTAATTAATCACATATTAATATCTTAAATTTTATTTTTATTTATACCGTGGTCTACATGATATTATTTAAACAAAAAGAGCTAACATGTGCTGGCAGCCTATAACTGAAATGGGTAATGAACTTGTAATATTCTGTTTGATGCTTAGGGTTGCACAGCAAAGGAAGTGGACTGGGTAATGAAGGCAACAGAAATTTTTCTCAACTATGAAATCAAGATGACCTTAGGTGTAATTACCTTTTGATTCTGTTTGACATGGAGATCGTCACTTTTCCTCTGTCTTCACATGGCTTCTACTTTCCGTAAACATGCTTGCCATATTAAATTAAGTCTCCTACACATCATCTTGTTTTAATTGGATCCTTGAAGAAATAGTAGCTAAACATAGTCATTTCTGTAAGTATTACAGTTCAGGGATTATCCATACAAATATAGCATAGCAAGTATTAGTATAGATGACCTTATATAATTAATTACAGATGTTTTAGAATAGTTTAAAATAGGACAAGACCTGAGTGTTGGAAATATTGAGTCTCCTTTTCAAAGACAAAGAGCTTGGACACACAGAGCAATTATTTAAAGACGGTCTGGAAAACTTCAACATAACTTTTGTATTACCTTGAACATAATCTCCTAGCTCCTTTATAGGCTGTCTTCATTAGGATTTTATTCCTGTGAAGAGGCACCATGACCATAGCAACTCATGAAAAAGAAAAACATTTAATAAAACTGGCTTAAAAGAGGTTTAGTTTGTTATCATCATGGTGGGAAGCATGGCAGCATGCAGGCAGATATGGTGCTGGAGAGGTAGCTAAGAGGTCTACATCTGCATCTGCAGACAGCAGGAAGAGAGTGTGATACTGGGTCTGGCTTGAACATTTGAAACCTCAAAACCCACCCCCAGTGGCCCACTTCCTCCAAAAAACCCACACCTACTCCAATAAGGCCACATCAACTAATAGTGCCACTCCTTATGGGCCTATGGGGGCCATTTTCATTCAAGCCACCACACAGACATCCACTGAAATGTGTTTATGTCTATTTCAGCCCACGTGTTGACTCACTGAAGTTTTTGTTATAACCTGATAGTATTTTGCTTAAGTCATGTAACATTCGCTGGAAAGTTAACATATCCCATTGAGTGTCTTGCAGTCAGTCTCACTGTGAAGTGGGTGGAAGTTGAGAACATGCTTCATCCCATTTCACAGTAAAATATTTAACTCTCGTATTATGAGTATGTTTTTCCTGCAGCCTTGTCTCACAGCCACTCCAGCCCCAAATAACACACAGAGATGCTGTATTAGATATTATGCTGTTTGCCAGTTACTAGCATTTCTTATTGGCTGGCTCTGGCTTAATGATTAACCCAATTCTATTAATCTAAGTATTTCCTCATGGTCTTATCTTACCAGAGAAAGGGGCTGGCATTCTTCTCTCTCCATTTTCCATCTGGAATCTCCTCCATACTTCTTCCTCTCTCCTCCTAACCTCGTAGTCCTGCCTATCTTGTTTTCCTATTGGCTAACAGTGATGAATTCCTTAACCAATAGAAGAAACATATTTACAGAATGACATCTCCTATCACTCTGGTAACTATAAAATATAAGAATTAGGTATTTCTCTGTCTCCTTAGCTTCTATATAAATATTTTTGATAAATTCATACATGTAGAGGAGAAAGAAAAATGAGGAAAGGTCATCTTTCACATTTCCTCTCTGAAGGGGATGGATCTCATCATGAGGAATGCACCCACTTGAACTAATTACCTGCCAGATGCCCATCTTCAAATACAGTAACTGTGTGACAGAGTTTCTGCCTATGAATTAGCTGGTGGACAGGGACATAGGACTTCAGCTTTTACCAGTTCATAAAGAAAGGACACTTTGAAAGTGGCATTTTATCTTCACATAGTCACCCTGTCTTATCACAAAAGTATTTTGGGATAGAAAACACCTCTATTATTTACTTAATTTTCTTCTGTTCTCCATGATCTGTGGCTATGTCTGCTAGATATCCCAGAGTTATCTGAGGGAGTCCCAGCTGAGCAACTGACTGGTGTGTAGGTAGGTCTGTAGGTGTGTTTTTGATTAATAATTGATATGGGAGAGACCAGTGTAGTGAGATAATCACCTTGTCCACACCTGTGGCTTAGACTACGTCCATTGGGGGTGGAGACAGGGTCGGATGTGACCTGGGGGAAAAGACTGAGGAGGGGGTAGGAGGCTCTCTGGCTGGCAGACTCTGGAAGGGTTAGGATCCTATGGAACCCACAGTGTTCATCTGCCTATGTTGTGAGTTATTTCTCCCTGAATAAACATCTATTTGGCCTAGTTGTTTATCCTGATCTTTATTAAACTGCAATAGACCTGTCCACAGTTTGTGATTCCTCCTCTACACAGATAGTCTTGAGAAATCAAGCTGAGCAAGCCAGAGGAATAGGAAATCATGAAGCAGAATTCCTCTGTGTTTTCTGCTTCAGTCCCTGCTTCTATATTTCTACCTTTAGTTCTTAGTCTGGTGTCCCTCAGTGATAGACTGTGTGTGACCTGTAAGCTGAAATAAACCTTTTTTCCCCTCAAGTTGCTTTTGGACATGATGGTTTATCCTATAAAAAAGGAAAATGTATCCTAGCTTACTATGTCAAATTTACATAATGCCCTCACTTTCAAACTTCAAAAGACAGTAGTCATACCAGGTTTACAACATAGGTAGGGAGCAGGCAAGAAGAGAGAAATAATGAGACTCAGAGAAAATAGCAGAGTATAAAGAGATAAGGAAATGTACATAATAGAAGGGAAGAGGGAGAATGCATAATGAAATTCATGGAAGAAGAGGATTCAGAAGTGTGTCTTTATCAGGTGGGTCATGGTTCAAAGCCAGCTTGGACCAGAAAGAGAGTTCAAGGGTAGTCTGCGCTCACCTGGAATCATCAGTTTTCATTATATATTTGTATACATGTCGATATGCTTATATAAAATTGTGAAAGCATAAATATGCTTTAAAATAAATAGTATCTTCTCAAATTTGCTTTCATCATATTTCTAAGAGCACCTTACTTGTACACGAGTCTGTAGGCTGCAAATGAGATTGTTCATAAGAGCATAAACACCAGTCTCAGAGAGAGTACTCAGGTCCATCAGAGAAAGGAAGATAGAAGACAACACAATGCCTGCATTGTAACACAGCAGGCATATAATCAAAGTGTAACAAATGTTTGCATTATTTCCTGTAAAATACCTTAATATGTTTTCATTATGTGGCAGAAGTGATCAGGTTTATCTAGAACAATTATGGTCAAGTAAACTCTGATGGAAATATAAAGGGTACAAAAAGGTGACTGTCCTGTAAACAGATAGGCAGCCATGATATGCCTCACAGTGGAAACAAAAGAGGAAAGTGAGAATTCAAATGAGACTGGCAAAGTTACAGATAGAATTTTATTTAGTTTAGTATGGGATGAGGAAGGGGTTCCTGGGCTGGTGAAGGGATTAGGACTTCCTTTGGAGCCTGTAGGGATCATTTTCGTTTGCTTGCTTTTCTTTTCCTTTTTAGCCTCTTTGTAATACAAAAACATCACTTGCTTGTAAAATCACCCTTGATTATGCAGTGAAATTAGTGTCTTCCTATGTGTCACCCTCTTTTACTTCCAAGTCCTCTCCACATTATTCGATCCCAGTGATTGAACTAAAGTTTAGTTTCAAAATAAAAGGGAGATAATTTGCAAGTACTTAAATTGTGTCTTAACTAATGAGAACCATGTCTAGGGCTGGAGTGGTAACTCAGTAGTTAAGAGTACTTGCTGCTGTTGCAAAGGACCTGGGTTTGGTTCCAAGTTTCCATATTGGTAGTTTACAACTGCCTGTGACTCCAGTTCCAGGGAATCCAAAGCCTTCTCTGGCCTCTGTGGGCACTGGCATATGCGTGTCAGACACTAATAGTTTTGTACCCATAAACAAAAATAAATCTTTAAAAAATATGTCCAGAGAAAGGAACCAGGACTAAAAAGCACAAAGGCAGACATGGTTACATATGGCAGCAGAGTTACATATAACGATAAAAATTAGAAATAACTCGCTAGAGGGACAGTATATGCAGTAGAGTAATGCTAGACAATAGAAGCCCATGCTTACCTATGGTGCTATGTGTAAAATTAGAAGAAACTTCAGTGCAGTGAGGTTCCTGTACTGGGAAAATTAAACATTGTTTTTCTTAGATTTGCTTTATTTGTAATTATGATCTCCCATGTTCTCTCTGTCTCTGTCTCTGTCTCTGTCTCTGTCTCTGTCTCTCTCTCTCGTCTCTCTCTCTCTCTCTCTGTGTGTGTGTGTGTGTGTGTGTGTGTGTGTGTGTGTGTGGTGCCTGTGGAATCCTGGAAAGAGTGTCACATCAACAGGACCGGCAGTTACACGTAGCTGCATAGCTATGTGTAGGTGCTGGGAACTGAACTTTGATCCTCTTCAAGAACTCAGAACCACTGAGTTCAGTACTGATTTTAAAATGTTTTAAATGAATTTATATATCCCTTAGCTGAGATATTTTACTGAGAGTGAATAGGAAAGAGGTATAATATACATGTTAAATGAAAACCTCATGACAAAACTGACATTTTGCACAATTTTTGTATGTTACTAAAAAGGCTAAAAAGAGAAGAATATGTGGTTGATGTACAATCACACAGGGAACACCTTCAGCATCACTGAATCCTTCCTGCTGATCTCTAAGTGGATACCATGTGTACACACATCTGATCCACTGGATTTTCAGTCCTCTACACCTGATTTAGTATTTGTCTCCAAACCATTGTGAAACAAAGAAGGCACTCTGATGGCCCTCTTCTGACCTTCTGGTTGGAAGCGACCCACAGATGTCACTCATCCTCATGCCACTGGTGTCTAATTATTACACTCTGTGTTTTTCAGACTACAGGCACTGCTGACGAGTTTCTAAAAGATTTGTTTACAAATAATTCACAATTTACATGGAGTTTTATCTATATTTGCCTAAATGATTTGTCTTGGTCACATAATTAACACATCTGTTTATATTTTACAGCATATGTTTTGCCCACACTTGCTTTGAGGAATGAGGGGACATCCAGATATTCCTCTTAGAACTTCAGGCAACTGAACTCTATACTTTACTGTTTTAAATGCTAAGTTTTAATGTTTAATGAAAGGTTAAATATGAAGTAATCTTGCACTAGGAAAATTAAATGGAAAAATGAAAGTTGATGGAACTGTAGATGGATATTTCTTGTCAAACAAGGTTGGCTACAAGTTATTATGAGGACTCCCTGGACTTCTTGGAAAAAGATTAGCCTCTCTTACTGATAAATCAATAGTAAGATGTTCAGGGAGAAACATAAAATGAATTTGTTAATTCATAATATCAGAGGATATCATTGCAACTGGTGAGATACAGAACTCACCTGCCAATCACTCCAGTACATTGTAAAATATGCAGAGTAGCATACTATCTTATAGGTGCAGGTGTAATTTTAAATTTGAAAGATATTCTATAATGCTGACCAATTCATGACAAGTCTAGAAAGTGCCATAAAAACCAGGCAGTAATGTCTAGGTAAGTTTACAAACTGTACGTAGTTGGCCAATATTTCACTATACATTCAAAAAAGCTTTGAAGACAAGAAATAGATAGAGACACAAATACCTCAACTCACAGTCTTAGGGCCTTGTCTGCTCTAACAATGTCTTCAGAAAACCAGCTAGTCTCCTTGAGCAGTTTGTTCTGTCACAGATTCCTGTGGATTACACGGAGAGCACCACCTACTGGGCAGAGCAAGAACTTTGCAACAGGCAAAGCACAGATTGCATACCCTCATTCTCTTCATGTGATTTATCACTCTTTACAAGGAAGGGAAGAGGTAAATGTTCAATGCTATCACTGATGTGAATTTGATGCATATGCCTTCCATCATGGAGTTTTATCTCTATTTACATAATCTCACATTACAGGTGCAAAAACTAAGGCATAGGATGATGATGTAATTTGTCTGTCAGATGTTTAGGTGGGAGAGCTGAACTTGCTGTTAGGCCTGGTAGAATTTGCTACACTGTGAGATCACTATTTATGCCACAGGTCATACACATGTGCATATCACACACACACAGACTGTGGTGGCTCACTCCCCATGTGCAGATTTGAGACTTGGCTCTGATGGTTACCAGCTGTGTGATGTCATTTCCCACAATTTACTCAATTTCTGTAATCTTTATATTATCTTGCAATAAAAATTCAATACACTCACCTATGCATTTTAAGTATTTTATAAACTCAAAAGGTTTGAGTTTATTATAATAATCATGAACATCTCTATTTGGGGTTTATATTCTGGATTAAAAACTGCAAATGTTAGAGAGAACAGGAGTAAAAGATGAAATGAAAGAAATGAGGTATTGAGGTATAAAATCAGGATTCTTTTACGTTTTGGTTAAGAGTCCTCACCTTTAACACAACATTTGCATAATAGTCCAACCTGCTATTTCAATGAGGACATACACACATATGTTCATAGGATATTTTCCCTTTAGAAAACACACACTTGCATTCCAGTTCCTTATTGATAGAATACAAATCTTGCTATTTACACTGCAAAGTATAGAGGATTTACCTTGTTTCACCAGATGTTTAAATGTTTAAACTTTCAGCCACTCTCTTCCCTTCTAATTCTCTGCAGAGCACATCACTTCACATTACTAGTACTGATGAAAAAGGGTGGTTTGTGTTGTGTATTCAAGATTTTCACATGTTACAACAAGAGCCTTTTGAGCAGTATAGTAAAAAAAAAAAGTAGCTTGGAGTTACATAGGTGGGGGTAAAAATGGCAGTGCTACACAACATGTCCTTAGGTTAAAACATATGGTATCCTTTCACTGGTTGTGTGACTTCAAGTTTCATGGTATTCCTGTGGCCCACCTCTCAAATTTACAAAGGAAGCAAATAATAGACTTCATTGTCTATATTATTTACGGGTGTACCTATAAGTTGACAGCTTATAATAGGTCCTGACTGTTAGTAGTGCTGTGTTAGCTATTTTCTAATTTCTGTGGCTGTAGTGTCATATGTGGTAGATGTTATTGGATGTCACTGTTTTTACTTATCCTCTTTGTTATTGCCTCCTTTTTGCCTGTACAAAACCATGGCTTTCTGAGGCCATTGGTTAGCAAATGTTCCAGACCACAGAAGCTGCCCCACATTCTCCTCTTTTAAAATCCATGAGATGAGCATGACTTTTGATAATTTTAAAGGTCATAAATCATAGAAGAGCTTGTGTAACAGAAACCATGTAATGTCCACGAAAGCTAAAATATTTAACATCTGGCTCTTAATAAAAGAATTTGCCAGCCTTTGTTTTATGGTGAAGATACTGTTTCACTCAGTAATTTATGCCCCCCCTCTTGTTGTGTGTGTGCGCCCCTGTGAGCATGTGTGTGTTAACTTTGGAAAATAGGAAGCATAGAAAATAAGGAAAATGTTAAAGGAATATATGACAGAAGCATGTGGAAGAAAAAATTCTTTAATTTATAAAAGGTCTTCTAGTATGTCTATAAGGACAGGGAGCTCCACAATCAAGAAAGTTTGGATGCATTTAGAGTTGGAAGACAGAAATATTATAAAAACACTTCATAGATAATATCTAATTGTTTTTATGAACCTTGCAAGTGGACATATCTGGATTCAACAGGGTCAACTACTGGGAAAAAATAATATCCTTTGAGTTATAATATCTCTAGGACATAGGGTTTAGTGTTTCCTAATAACCTGTCTGTTAATTTCATGCTTACATTCATGTGCAGAGGATTTATTGTGGCTTTTTAACTTTTATTTGCATTTCCCAATTGAGAATTAGATAGTTTTGACCCTTTAGTTTTTTTTCACAGAATGAAGTATTTTTCCATAATGAATTCACTCAATACTTAGTTTCTTATAAAACAACCATTTATTTGATTATGAGTTCTTCATTTATGCCTGACTGTGTCTTATTTTGATAATTTAGTACATGCTAGAGATGTAGACTCAACTGTAAGCATAACAGAGTCTTTCTGGCTGAACTACCCAATAAGATATCACTGTCTAGATTCTAGCAGTCTATACAAGTTTGCTTTATAATAAATGAATATAAGAAAGCAAGAATTAATGTTATTTGAATGTTAATCACATATATATATAGGTGTGCAATGTACTTAAGCACTGGGTCAATGCCAATTTAACAGACTTCTAGCTGTGACATTTTTCCCTATTGCAAATGTGTGATTTTTGAACTTGACCATAAGCAAATAAACCAAGAGAGTATATACACCATCAACTGCTTTGGGTTACATGCATATAAATACCATTTCTTTTCACCTTCGTGGTGTCAAATGTCCTTTAACATGCATACATTTTAGGTAACCCCAAAACTGTCCTTCCAGTACTCCAAAAGCAGTGCTTTCCAAAAGGGTGCACTTTAATCAGACTCATAAAATCATGGAGGTAGGGAGGAATTTGGATATTACAGTATGCTTACTTCTATTTCACAGTTAGGGCTATTTCGCATGGAGACAGATTAATCAGCGGGTTTTGGATTCAGTGGTTGACAATGATGGAGGTGATGATGAGTATGACAACTCTCATTCTGAGTTCTTTGTATCTACCAGGTAAGGGAGTCACTTGATAAGAAAGACTCATTTTTAATATCATAATTTTCTGTGATGGGAAATGTTGACCATATATTACAAATGATGTATTTGAGACTTGGGTGAAATAAATGAGTTTACATTCTTAAAGCTTTACATTTCTAAACTCCACTGTTGTGGGTTATTGGGGCTTCACATGTAGGGATAGGATGATTCTGCCAACTTGTGCCAAGAAAGCCTGAGGGTTCAGATACGATAAGTGTTCATTAGAGAACAATGGGTTTAGATCCAGGAAAAGTCGGGAGTTCAAAACCACATTGGGGCTGGAAAATGGATTGATTTTTTTTTTCTCTACAAGAGTGAGGACCTGGTTTTGGATCTTAAGAACACATATAAATGGCAAGTAGTCATGGTGGCTTATTAATAATTCTATCTTCTGAAAGCTGAGGCAGGGAATCCCCAGAGCAAGCTCGTTCCCTAGTGAGACTAAATAGGAGAGGTCTTGGTTTGGCTGAGAGTCTCTTCTCAATGATTAAGGAGGAAGAGCTATGTACTATTCAGGACATTTAGATTTCCACATACATACATGTACACATGAGCCCACACATGTGCAAAATGCAAATATACATATGTACACCACACATACACATACACAAAAATGGAAGAAGAAAAAAAACACAACAAAAAAACCCACCCCACCATGCCTATATTCAGTGTAAGCTCAGTCTCTAATTTTAAATTTCTTCATTTGTCAAACAATGTCAGCTCCTGATCTCATTAGGTAAGAAAGGATATAAAGAATTTAGTCCTACATCTACATGCAAATGTAATGAAAGTTGTTAAATTGGTATGCATGATAAACATCCCTGCTATTAATGACATAATAACATTGAATATTAGACAAATATCCCTTCTTAATAAAGGCCTTCTTGAGTATCATATTTAATATATGACCAATCATACTTGCCTTTGGCCTTTTCTATTTTCTTTTCCAATACACTTTCCTAACATCACACACTTGTTTATTGGTATCATCTTACTATAGCAGAGTTAACCTCATGCTTTCTTTTGTTGATGTTCATGTCTTAATTTCAAGAACTGTCACTTGTTTGATAAAATTGTTGGCTTAACTCCTGTTACTATTTTTGTTCTATGCTAATAGCATTTCTTCAAAGGTCACTATTACAGTCTGAATTGTGTCACCCTGAAATCTATGTGTTACAATCTTAACCTCCAGCATTTCAGAATGTAACTGTATTCAAAGACTAGTTGTTTTTAACAAATAAATGATTCAAATAAGGCATATTTATCCACTTGATCTGTTGTTACAGAAATACCATAAAATGTATAGGTTTAATTACCAAAACTTATTTTCATGACATTGAAGAGGCGTAGATCAAAGCACCATTTAACTAGTGTCCACTGAGCATTCATTACCTGGTTTGCATCTAGCTGGATTTTGATTTAATACTACTTGGAGAAGGTGATGGATGACAAAGGGTATGCTATTTACCTAGTAGTTAACTTAATTGGCTTGAGAAGAGTATATCACACTTCTATTATTGTCTAATGGCATTTTCCCAAGGAATTATCTAAGAAGACAAGACCCACACTGATGATTGCTGGTACCTTTCTTTGCTGCAAGAGGGGGAAAGTGGAATAATTATTTTTCTCTATTCCCCAGAATCTTTATATAAGTTGTTCTAGTACCCTATAACCTTTCCACTATGACCTCTGAGCTGGAGGACAAAATAAGCCTTTCTACCTTTAAGATCCATTGTTCACTACAGTGAAAAGTTTGACTAAAATAAATAGAGAGACAATAAAGATCCAGTAAAGACAGATAACCATCTCCTAACCTAAAGGCCACCATATAATCATAACCTGTTGAGTGTTAAGATAGTTCATCGGGTAGAGTACTTGCTTAACATACTTGAAGCCTAGGTTTTTATCCCCAGAACTGCATAAGCTGGACTTGTTGGCTCACACATGTAGTAATAACACTCTCAAGGCAGAGGCAGGTGGGTAAGACATTGTCTCAAAAAATACAAATTTTAGGGAGTCACAAACAATTAGTTCATGATGTGAGAGAAAGTGCTAATTCCAATGCTTGCTATCTTTTCAGAATAAGAAGGGAACTAGACTAAGATACTCAGAGAGGAAAGCCCACATCAGAGTACAGGACTAAGATAACCATTTACAAAAGGAGATACTCAGAGGATTGTGACTCTGTTGAGGCATTGATAATAGACTTTTTGCTAATGGAAATGTGAGAAGACAGACTGTTTCTGTTTAAGCCACAGTGGTAGAGCTTTGTTTTCCAAGGTAGCTGTGGGAAACAATTGCATTATTTCATGTTTTAGTGACTAGCTTCTTGAGTTCTTTGTATATTTTGGGGATCAGCACTTTGTCAGATGTGGGGTTGGTGAATATCTTTTTTTCCATTCTGTAGGCTGCCATTTTGTCTTGTTGATTGTGTCCTTTGCTTTATGGAAACTTCTCAGTTTCAGGAGGTCCCATTTATTATTTGTTGATCTCAGTGTCTGTACTACTGGATTATGTTCAAGAAACAGTCTTCTGTACCAATTCCTTCAAGGGTACCTTCCACTGTCTCTTCTAAGAGGTTCAGTGTGGCTGGATTTATGTTGAGTTTTTTGATCCATTTGGACTTAAGTTTTATGCATGGCCATAGATATGGATCTATCTGCAATCTTCTACACACCAGCATCCAGTTATGCCAGCATCATTGTTGAAGACAGTTTCTTTATTTCATTGTATAATGTTAGCTTCTTTGTTAAACATCAGGTGTTCATAGTTGTGTGGGTTAATATCAGGGTTTTCAATTTGATTCTATTGGTCTACCTGTCTTGTTTTCCACTATTACCAAGCTGTTTTCAAGACTATAGCACTATAATAGAACTTTAAATCAGGGATGGTGATGCCTCTGGAATTTCCCTTATTGTAGAGGGTTGTTTTGGCTATCCTGGGTCTTCTGTTTTTCCATATAAAGTTGAGTATTGTTCTTTCAAGGACTGTGAAGAGTTGTGCTAGGATTTTAATAGGGATTGCACTGAATCTGTAGATTGCTTTTGGCAAAACTTGCCATTTTTACTATGTTGATCCTATCCATTCAACAGCTTGGGAACTCTTTACATTTTCTGGTATCTTATTTAATTTCTTTCTTTAAAGACTCTAAATTCTTATTGTATAGTTCTTTCACTTGTTTATATAGCATCATCCCAAGATATTTTATGGTGTTTGTGCCTATTATAAAGGGTGATGTTTCTCTGATTTCTTCCTCAGCCCATTTATCAACTGTATATAGTAGGGCTACTGATTTTGGTTTTTGTTTCTTTTCTTTTTTCTTTTCTTTTTCTTTCTTTTTTTTTGTTTGCCTTGATCTTGTATCCTGCCACTTTGCTGAAGGTGTTTATCAGCTGTAGGAGTTCCCTGGTAGAGTTTTGTGGGTCACTTATGTGAACTATCATATCATGTGCATATAGCGAAAGTTTGACTTTTTCCTTTGCAATTTATATCCACTTGATCTTCTTTTGTTTTCTTATTGCTCTAGATAAAACCCCAAGTACAATATTGAAGAGATATGAAGAGAGTGAACAACCCTATCTTGTTCCTCATTTTAGAGAAATCACATTGAGGTTTTCTCCATTTAGTTTGATGTTGGCTTTTGGTTTTCAGTATATTGCTTTTATTATGTTCAGGTATGTTTCTGTTATATCTGATCTTTTCAAGACCTTTATCAAGAAGAGGTGTTGGATTTTTAAAGGTATTTTTCAGCATTTAGTAAGATGATCAGGTGGTTTATCTTTTTCAGTTTGTTTATATATTCGATTACATTGATGGATTTTTGTATATTGAATCCCAGAATGAAGCTTACTTGGTCATGGTGGATGATTTCTCTGATGTGTTCTTAGATTCAATTTGCCAGTATTTTATTGATTATTTGTATCAGTGTTCATGAGGGATATCTATCCAGGAAATTTTACATTTCCATTAAATTTTCAAATATTGTAGAGTACAGGTTTTTAAAATATGACCTGAAAATTTTCTGGATTTCCTCAGTGTCCATCTTTTCATTTCTAATTTTGTTAATTTGCATATTTTCTTTATGCCTTTTGGTTAGTTTGGATAAAGGTTTGCCTATCTTGTTGATTTGCTCAAAGAACCAAATCTTTGTTATATTGATTCTTTGTATTGTTTTCCTAGTTTCTACTTTATTGATTTCAGCCCTCAATTTGATTATTTCCTGGAATCTACTACTCTGGGATGAGTTTGCTTTTTTTTTAACTTTGATAATTTTCTTTTTATTTAAATTTGAAACAAGTTTGTTTTACATGTCAATCCCAGTTCCTGCACCTTCCCTTCCTCCTCTGCCCCATCCACCAACCCCCCATCCCATCCCTTTCTGCTCTCCAAGGAGAGTGATGCCTTCCATATAGAGTCTTCAAAGTCTGTCATATCATTTGGGGCAGTGCCTAGGCCCTCCCCCATGTGTATAGGCTGAGGGGGTATCCCTCTGTGTTGAGTGGGCCCCCAAAGTCCAGTAGTATACTAGAGATAAATACTGATCCACTACCAGAGTTTGCTTCTTTTTGGATTCCATCTTTGTATCCATTCTCTTAGCTTATGTCTTTTTATAGGCAAGTTAAGATCATTATTATTATTGAGGGATATTAATGGCCATTGGTTGTTAATTCTAGTTTGTTTTTGATTTGTTACTGGTGGTGTTATTGTATGTGGATTTACCCCCATTTTTTCTTTTTGCTGTTGGTAAAGTTGGATTATCTATTGCCTATATTTTTGTGGGTGTAGTTAATTTCCTTCAGTTGGAGTTTTCTTTCTACAACTTTCTGTAGTGCTGGATTAGTTGATGAGTAGTGCTTAAATTTGGTTTTGTCATGGTATATCTTGGTTTCTCCATCTATAGTGCTTGAAAGCTTTGCTGGGTATAGTAGTTTGGGCTGGCATCCCTGGTCTCTTAGTGTTGGTAGAATATCTATCCAGGACCTTCTGGCCTTCTTAGATTCCATGGAGAAGTCAGGAATAATTCTGATAGGTTTGCCTTTATATGATAGTTAGCCTTTTTCCTTTGCTGCTCTGAATATTGTTTCTTTATTTTTTTTTTGGAGTTTTGATTATTATGTGGCAAGGGTCCTTTTTGTGGTCCACTCTATTTGGTGTTCTTTAAGCTTCTTGTACTTTAATTAGCATTTCTGTCTTTATTTAGATTGGGAAAGTTTTCTTCTATGATGTTGTTGAATATGTTTTCTGCACCTCTGAGTTGGGTATTTTCACTTTCTT
This sequence comes from Cricetiscus sungorus, assembly GCA_030556225.1. Classification (NCBI taxonomy): domain Eukaryota; kingdom Metazoa; phylum Chordata; class Mammalia; order Rodentia; family Cricetidae; genus Cricetiscus; species Cricetiscus sungorus. Next base: position 9,813,801 of record JANBXA010000007.1, on the reverse strand, counting down.
CTATACCTATTATTCTTAGGTTTGAACTTTTCATGATGTCCCATATTTCCTGGATATTTTGTGTTAGGAATTAGTTGAACTTAAGATTTTTTGTGTTCAATGAATTTATTTCTCCTATTGTATCTTCAACACCTGAAATTATCTCTTCCATCTCTTGTATTCTGTTGGTTATGCTTGAATTGCAGTTTCTGATCAGCTTTTTTATTTCCAGCATTCTTTCAGACTGTGGGTTTTTTGTCTCTATTTCTTCTTTCCAACCGTGTACTGATTGAATTGTTTCTTAAAATCTTTTGTTTGTTTTTTCTCCCAGTTTTTAAAAGGATTTTCTCATTTTTTATGATCTCTACCATCTTCATAAAGTTGTTTTTAGGGCTCTTCTGCTTCATCTGTGTTGGATTGTTCAGGTTTTGCTGGTGCAGAGTCCCTTTACTGTGGTGATGCCATATTGATCTTTCTGTTGTTGACTGTGTTTTTATAATATTGTCTACCCATCCCTTCTTCTTGGTGGTGTCTCTCTCCCTTTCATTCTGGGTATATAACTAAGGTTCTCTTCCAGCGGATGCAAAAGTTCCAGTACTCTGATGGCTCTCCTCTTCCAGTGGGTGGTGGTGGGGCTAGGGCACTGGCAAACTCTGGAGGGGCTGGTCTTCTGGGACAGTGCAGTCCCTAGTCCTCAGAAGGGTCATAGCAGGGCTCTGGAAGGTGGGCTGAAAACAGGGCCAAAGTTACCCCCTCCTGTGTGTGGAGGTAGGACTAGGAGCAAGCAGACTTGGATGGGCTGGTCCCACCAGGATGGGTGTGCAGTCGTTAGTCTCCAGGAGACTCTGAGCATGTCACTGGAAGGCATACTCCATAATTATGTTTTTTAAATATGTATTTTTTGCTTCATTTTATTATTTATTTTGTTAGTATGTTATTGTAATTACTATGTGAGGAATTAAAAGAGTTAATATTTGTTCTACTGAAGCTGTTTAACAGGAACCATCACTATGAAATGCTAATTTAGAAATATGTCAGACTAAGAGCATAAAGAAAAATTGCTTTTTATACATCCCTGGGACTTTTGCAGAACTTGGTCCAATTTCTTTTGAGCTTCTTTGATTCATTTTCTGTTACAAATGTGTTCAAAGCTTTCAGTAACACTCCACGTTCATGACCTATATATACAAAAAGTCTGATATTGTTAAACCTATAAAAACATTCCCAAATCATGTGTAATTTAATTTATATATGCTGAATTATTGAATATATGTTAGGCAGGATTTTCTGCTTATGAATTTACTTTTATGAAAACTAGAACAAATTTCACAGGGTGACTTCTGGCTCTAGATTTCAAGCACATTTCATGCAATACCAATGTATCCGGGGTATGGGTGGTATAAGACTGGCTTTTTTTTTTTATCATAATTTAAGCTATGATCCTGAACTGATACATTATCTTCCCAGTAATTTAAACTTGAACAATAGGAATATTCTTAAAGGCCATTTCTTCTCTGGCAAATTGGTTCACAATTTCAAAAATGGTTCTAGCTACTTTATAATTAAACATTTATTTTATTTTTTATTTTTATTTTATGTGTCTTGGTATTTGGCCAACATATATGTTTGCACACCACAGTCATACCTGAAGGGGGCATTGAATCTTCTTGAACTGAAGTTATAGATGAGTTGTGTATCACCATGTGTGTCCTAAGAATTGAACTTCAGTCCTCTATAGGAGTAGTAAAGCCCAGGCTCTAATTTTGAAGTACATGGACCTCTAATAAATTTTTATCTTCATGTAGAGCCTCCAAAATGCCTGGTACTGTTGAAACTCACATGAAAAGAAGAAAAGCAAACAGAATGGGACTTGCGGCACAAATATTTGACTTACCTGATGTAATTTAAAGCATTATTTGGAAACACCTTATGAACAACATCCTTTCTTCAAGCAAGAGGTTTTAAATGTAGGTCACATCAACTTGTACTCACTTGAAAATTACCTCACATGACAATGAGATAGCTAGCACAGGACAATGAAAATAAATAATAAACCTATTTTGTAACTGTGGCTTTTGAACAAATGTGTTACACAATGCTATAATGGAACTCATGAGACAGGCTACTTATGAAGAACATGGTGTTTATTTAGCACAGTTTTGAGTGTTGAAAGCCCAATGGGGTGATACAGGATCTTTCAAGGCCCGTCATTTTTATTACCTCATGACTACAAGCAAGTGCAAAATTTGATTAATAAGTAAAAGATTACAACCCAACAGGATGCCAAGGAGATGAAGTGACAAGGATGAGTGTTTTCATTTGTTTTTGTTTTTTGAAACAGGGTTTCTGTGTATAACATCCCTGACAAGGTTGAGATTTTCATGACAACTCTCTCTTGCATGATTTAAGGGGAATCATGAAAAATACTTTAGCCTCAAGTAGATAGGTTGCCACAGGGCCCTTGTACTAAGCTGTCTCTTAAGATTCTTCTAACTTGTAATACTGACACTCTGGAGGGCAAGCTTTCTGTGCAGGAAACTTTAGCATAACAAACACGAGGATCAGAGCACACAATAATGTAAAGAAGGAAAACTTATGCACCAGTTCACAGATTTCAGACATTGATATGGATGTTATGTCTAACATCTATAAGCAAGTGTGCATACTCAATATAGTTACAATATGTTCATTGAAAGAATACTCATTTTAGTCATAAGCAAAGCAAAAGCATGCCAAAACTCTCACTTCCTGCTCTTTGGAAATCCTGCCTGGTCTTTTCCCTACTTCCCTCACTGTTCTATCTTGGAACACTGAAGGTGAATTTTAGAAAGAACCAGCTATGTCTCCAGACTTTGCCCCCAGTCTACAGTCTTTGTTTTCAGAAGTATGTTTCTTGTGAGATACCATGTTCTTTTTAATCTTCTATATATGTTTATGAACATAAGAGTTTCTGGGTATTTCTCAGAAGTTTGTCTGAGAAAAGATACTTAAGTTTCTTCTCATATCCAGGGTCCAAGGTCAGTTAGAAGTGTATGTAGAGAAGGAAGGCCATAGCTAAGATGGCTCCTTATTCACCTTCAACACTGTAGCTCAGAAGATTTACATACCAGGGTTGAGCTGCAGTGATACAGGAAAAATCATTGCAAAATGGTAGACAGACTCAGTTGAACACACAAAGACCCATGTCAAAACAGGAAAAACACTTAATGGAGCCTAACACACAAAGACCCAAGTCAACATAAGTAAACACATAATGGAAGAGGGGATTCATATGGGGTCTCTCTGACTCAGAGTATCCTGACTACGGTATGATTTGGGTTCCCAGCATTGAAAACCATGAGTAGGTACATGGTTCATTTTGTCAGGAATGATTTATGATGTTAAACCTGGACTATGACAGAAGTCTAGAAGCTACATACATCCTAGGTAAATGGTAAAACTATTTTTAAATGGCCTAAAAGAGATGCATAGCCCTAAAGTGGATATCCTAATCTAACAATGATGACTCAGTACAGAGAGTAAGACATTAAAACAAAGAAAGAGCAAGTTCATGAGGAAAGGCTTGAATTTATTTGGTTGACATTTCCATATCATTGTTAATCATTGCAGGAAGACAGGAAAGGAACTAAAAAAGGGTAGGAATCTGGAGGTAGAGCTGATGCAGAGGCCATGGGGCGGTGCTGCTTATTGGATTGCTTCACATGGATTTGTTCAGCTTCCTTCCTTCCTTCCTTCCTTCCTTCCTTCCTTCCTTCCTTCCTTCCTTAATATTTTTTTATTTAAATTTGCAAAAAGCTTGTTATACATGTCAATCCCAGTTCCTTCACCCTCCCCTCCTCCCCTGTCCCCCTCCCTACCTCCATCTCATTCCCTTTCTGCTCCCCAGAGAGGGTAAGGCCTTCCATGAAAGTACTTCAAAGTCTATCATATTATTTGGAGCAGGGCCTAGGCACTACCCCATGTGTCTAGGCTGAGGGAGTATTCCCCTATGTAGAATGTGTAACCATTATGTAACGAGTAAGTTTTTCTGCCGGCCGCCTGGTCCTGCTGCCACGCCAGCCCCCAATAACACGTTGAGTCTCTGTACTTGATATAATGCTGTTGGCCTGTTACTTGTTTTTTTATCGGCTAACTCTTTCTTAATGATTAACCATTTCTATTTTTTTTTAAGTATTTCCACATGGCTCATCTTACCGGAGAGCAGCAGTCTGGCATATTGTTTTCTTTAGGCTCTCCATGCTGACTCCTCCTTATTCCTTCCTCTTTCCTCCTAGTCTCCTAGCCCTGCCTATCTTGCTTTCCTATTGGTCAACAGTGCTTTATTCATTAACCAGTATGAGAAACATATTTATATAATAACATCTCCCATCATCTTCTCTTTTCTGTCTAAAATAAAAAGAAAGGTTTTAACCTTAACATAGTAAAATATATCACACAACAGTTATCAAATAAGAAAAGTTATCAAATAAGAATCAGAGTTAACAATATTTGTCCATTAACATTTAGTAAGACTTAAAGAGAATATTCTATCATCTATCCTATCATTGTGAATTTAAAGTCTTATATATAACTTATCTTTAATCCTAACTAAGGAAAACTATAACTGTAACTATCTGTCTTCAACTCCATCAAAAACCACAGAAGGATAATATATAAACTCTAGAAATGACAGAGACAACTCGCCTGGTCAGTCACCCGAAGTTCTTCTGTAAAGTTCCATCTTCAGCCCATAGGTCATAGTGTGTCTGGCAGACTCCTCAGCAAAGCAGGAAATGTTAAACTGTCTGCCTGAATTGGCAGTTTGTCAATCATTTTTCTCTGTGTCCTGCAGAATGTCTGGCAAACTCTTTCATGAAGCAGGAATCCTGTAACAATGTCCATCTTGTTTCAGTAGTGACTTTTCTGTAGGTCCTGCACATCCAGTTTATATAGCATATAGTCAAACAGTCTAGATAAGAGCAGTATCTTGTCCAAATGGCTAGTCTTGCCCTATTGAAAGCAAACTCCATAATGTTTTTTCTTTAATGTCCATCTTCCTTTCTGATGCAGGTGGTGTTACCAGGAGCAGTTTTGCCTGTCAAACCCTAAACTATTTTAAATGCCATATTTTGTAGGTCTTTGAAAGGTTTGAAGAATGCGTATTTATCTCAAATACCTCTCTACATATCTAGAAATTCTAACTAACTTAACTCTAAGTTTTGACTATCATAGGTAACTCTCCGTATTCTGTACTAAATTATACATTACATTTTCAATGAGCTATATAAACACAATACATAAACAAGAGGAGAAATATACATATCACAAAATTGACCTTAAATTTATATCAATAAATGAAAATCCATTCTAAAACAAAACATTCATATCTATACCATAATTCCCTTTTTACCTTTAAAAAGATTATTTGTGGTCATTAGTCATTTATAACCAAGTCCACTTAAATGCAAACAAACATTTACAAACAATATTTGGGAATGTGGGCATTGTTCTTTCCAAACTGCTTCCTGCTGGTAGGGGGCGCTGTCATGTGGAATCCTAAGAAGAGGCAGAAATCCTGTCTGTAGTGGTGGGCAAGGCTACATTTTACCATTGATGTTGCTTCAGGGGGTCTTGCTTGATCAAACTACATTAATCTGGAAGGAATCCACCGCTTTTCATTTTCTGTGGAAACAAAATTAAAGTCTTTTTCTCCAGTACTTGTCCTTTAACTTAAATTTTGGAGTCAAAGCATTTTTAAAATATATAAATTGGATTAATCCAGCAGCATTTTTTTTATCAGTAGTTGTTTTTTTCTCAGCAGTCAAACAATTTAAAGATAACAGACAAGCATACAATATCCAAAGTTATTTTGTGCTTTCCATCTTTACATGGCTTTTTTATTACTCTATTTCTTTTACTTCAATTTTTTCATATTTTGAGACAGAGTTTCTCTGTGTAATATTTATCTTTCCTGGAAATCACTCTGCATACCAGTTTTACTTTGAAATCATAGAGATCTGTTTGCCTCTGCCTCCTGAGTGCTGGGATTAAAGGCATGTGCCACCACACCCAGCCACAATCTGTCTTTTTAAAACCATTTTATTCTTCAAGCCTACATATATTTTAAAACACAGTGTAAACCTTTAGCTGTTTGAAAGCTGTGCTTTTTCTTTTTGTGCTTATGCTAATTTTGGAAACCTCCTTTAAACTAGCTGCACAAATCTGTCTCTAGCAAAACAAAGCACAACCGAGAAAAATGCTGCTACCAAGAAGTCTTGGTGGTCTTTGTTCCTTTGTTTCTAAAAAGCATTTTTTAAGCTTTTGTTAAGTTTTAAGTGAAAGTTCTCAATCCCACTTCTGACACCATTATGTAACAATTAGGTAAAGAGTATGTTTTCTCTCTGGCCGCCTGTTCCCGCTGCCCCGCCAGCTCCCAATAACACGCTGAGACTCGAGACTCTGTATTTGATATAATGCTGTTGGCCTGTTTCTTATCAGCTAGCTCTTTCTTAATGATTAATCCATTTCTATTTTTCTAAGTATTTCCACATGGATCATCTTACTGGAGAGCAGTGGTCTGGCATGCTGTTCTCTTTATGCTCTCCATACTAACTCCTCCTTATTCCTTCCTCATTCCTCCTAGTCTCCTAGCCCTGTCTATCTTGCTTTCCTATTGGCCAAGCATGCTTTATTCATTAACCAGTATGAGAAACATATTTACAGATTAGCATCTCCCAGCAAGAATGGGCTCCCAAAGTCCATTGATATACTAGGGATTAATACTACCAGAGGCCCCATAGACTGTCCAGTCCTCCTAACTAACACCCATGTAGGGGGTCTGGGTCAGTGCTATGCTGGTTTTCCAGGTGTTAAGATGGGGTCCATGAGTTCCTGCTTGCTCAGGTCAGCTGTTCCTGTGGGTTTCTCCAGCCTGTTTTTTACCCCTTTGCTCATCATTCCTCCCTCTCTACAACTGGATTCCAGGAGTTTGCCTCAGTGTTAACTGTGGGTGTCTGCCTTCCATTAACTACTGGCTCTAGGATGAAGGCTCTAGGATTGTATATAAGGTAGTCATCAATTTCATTATCTGGAAAGGGCATTTAAGGTAGCCTCTCCACTATTGATTAGATTGTTAGTTGGGGTCATCCTTGTAAATCTCTGGACATTTCCCTAGTGCTAGATTTCTCTTTATGCCTATAATGCTAGCCTGCTTTCTTATAGAACCAGGAGCACTAGCCCATGGATGACACTGTCCATGATGGACTGGATCTTCTCCCATCAATCACTAGTTAAGAATATGCTTTACATCTGGGTCTTATGGAGGTTTCTCAATTGATGTTTCCTCCTTTAGGATGACTTTGGCTTGTGTCAAGGTGACAAAAAGTCTAAGCAGTACTCTCTGGGGCTATATAATAAATCAAGTGGATATGTCGCAGTAATTTTATCAGGTTGTATATCTGACTATCACCAAGAAGACATAAAATAACATCCCTCACAACTTATAAAATGGTTAAATAATTAGATTATAGGAAATTTACGTGTATTGTTTTTTTTTCAATATATATTTACAAATGGCCACTAACTACATTGAAAGGTTGTTTAATTACCAATGAAAGGAAATTAAAATAAAAATTCAAGAGAGCTATTACTTCAAAGCCACTAGCATGTCCAAATGCAGACAGGAGTTACTGAAGAGGTAGAGAAGCTGAAAATATGCATCACTGAGAAAAACACGCGGTCACATATGGCATTGGTTCAGGAGAAGAAATGTTTCTGAAAATGCTAAGCATAAATTTACCATCAGATCTAATGATTCTGCAGGTTTACACCCAACAAAAATAAAGTCATATATCAACACAATCTCCTAGCAGCATTTTTCTCCATGGACCAAAGGCTGAGATGTCTCTGATATCCATCAGTGTAAACATTAAAGACAAAGTGGATGTCAGGAAGGTAGAACAGCACTGAATAATAGAAAGCTAGTCTTAAACATCTGTGTATTTCTTCATTCCATTATGTTGGAGGCTTTGAATAGAGTATATTGCTTCTTTTTCTATTACTTATATCTTTTCCCTTCCTTCTTCTTTCTTCCCTGTCTCTCTTTGCTCTTTGTTTTGTCTTTCTATCCTTCATTCTCTATACCCTCTGCTTTCTCCCTCCACACATCCTTATCTTTCCTCCTCTCTCTTTTCCCTGTTCTTTTGTCTTTCCATTTATTTCCCTTTTCTTCTCCATCCTATCTTCCCTGTTTCCTCCTCCTCCTCCTCCTCCTCCTCCTCCTCCTCCTCCTCCTCCTCCTCCTTCTTCTTCTTCTCCTTCTCCTTCTCCTTCTTCTCCCCCCCTCTTTCTCTTCTTCAGAAAGGCCATCTGAAAGACAAGCAAATGAATTTGTTTAAGAGAAACAGGCAAAAGGTTCTATTGACAGTGTGAGGGTGAAGTTTTCCTATGGTCCACTGGGAGGTAATACAGTTATTGAAGTGTTTAAGGGATAATGCTAATTTTTTAAAGTTCTCTCTCTCTCTTTTCTCTCTCTCTCTCTCTTTCTCTCTCTCTCTCTCTCTGTGTTTGACTCTGTCTCTCTCTCTCTCTCTCTCTCTCTCTCTTTGTGTGTGTGTGTGTGTGTGTGTGTGTGTGTGTGTGTGTGTGTGTGTGTACTGTGGGTGATCTGATGCCTGCAATCAGCCAGAGAAGTATCAAATCCCTTGCAGTAGAATCAGAGGCAGCTGTAAACCTCCTGACTTGGGTCCTGGAAACTGAACTCAGATTTACTAAGGGAATCACAAGCTCTCTTAGCCACTAAACCATCTCTTTAACACCACTGTCTGCTTTGTGGTATTTGATGAGAAAATTTTTCTCATCTCTATTTATAGTATATGGACAATTAATTTCTCATTAAAAAATAATTTCTTCAACTTTTTTGTTCCCTATTTTGTGTCCAAAAAAACCCTATTCACAAAGGAGATCCAATCTACAGAGAATATCATATAAAATAATACTATAATACATAATATTCATGGTTTCAAGACACTTGAAATAAGGCAGGCAGGAAAGAATGCTGTCAAAAATTTTAACATTTATACATTAGATTGCTTTGTGATGTCAATTTCAGAATGATTTCTTGTGCTTCATCTAAGTAATGAAACTTTTCTCCTTTTTAATATAAGGGTATCTGTAGCATGTATGTTTCTGCCAGCCCGCTAGTCTGGGCCCACAGCCAGCCCCAAATAAAACTCAGAGACTCTGTATTTGATATAATCCTGTGGGCCAGTTACCATTATTGTTAATGGGAGAGCTCTGTCTTAATTATTAACCCATTTCTACTTATCTAAGTATTTCCACGTGGTCGTCTTATCGGGGAGCCGCAGCGGGCGTCTTCCTTCCTCCCTGGGCTACATCTCGACTCCTCCCTACTACTTCCTCTTTCCTCCTCCTAGTCTCCTAGCCCCGCCTATCTTGTTTCCTATTGGCCACAGAGCTTTATTAACCAGTATGAGAAACATATATACAGAATAACATCTCCATCAGGTATCTGCACTAAAGTACACTTCAGAAACTAATACTAATCATTCTAAAGGAAAATATTGTCTAAGGAATAAATGTAAATATAGATGTTTTTTATTTTTATTCTTAGAAATTTTGAGTAGGCACAAAAATCTGACTTTGAACTTTACAGCTTCTAGAACTTTCAGAAATGAATGTATGCCACCTGTAAAAGTCCCAAGCTATTGCATTTTGTTATAATAGTCTAAATAAACCAAAGCACTATTTCTCAGACTCCAACCCCATCCTTATAAAACAAAAGTGTGTGCATTAGAATATCATTGCCTGGAGCAGAGTGATATTTCAAATACCTTAGTGGTGAAGGCACTCTGAATGATAATTAGATGAGACTGGAAGTTGTCCTTGAGTTTCTGAAATCACAGGCACTCCCTTCTACCTTTCACTCCCTATGGTTTAAGAAGCTTGGCTTTCATCAGAATTATTATCTTCCCCATTTTCCAGAGTGGTATGTTTGTGTTGTGTCTGTCATTGATCAATCACCATGATATGATACCCAGGATTTGTATATTGTAAAGAAAACAGACACATGGCAGCTTGAAAGGCTTCAGGGAATGGTTCATGTCACCATGGCTTTGAACCGGTGGCTGCCCAGCATTTCATGACAAGAACATGTGGCAGCAGAAGCATGTTATCCTTGTGGTGTTCATGAAGTAATGGCAGGAATCAAGGGCTTTGTCAGTTACTTTTCTGTTGTTGTGATAAAATACTGTTGTCAAAGGTGACTTATAGAAGAGTCTGTCTCAGCCTGTAGTTCCAGAGGGGTAAGATGGCATCCTAGTGCAGAGTTTTGGCAGCCAAGATAGAAGTAAGAAGCTGAGAGATCACATCTCAACTGCCCACAGAGCACATTCTGACCTGGAAATTTGGCAAGGCTATAAGTTCTCAAACCCAACTTCCAATGGTGATGGACTTCCTACAACAAGGCTTCATGCCCTAGTAGCTCCATAACCCCTCAATATGCAGTAGCAACTAGAAACCAAGTGCTTGCCCACATGAGCCTGTGAGAGACATTCCACACTACAACCACAACAAGGGTGTAAAAACCCACATCATATTTTTCAAGAATATATCCCACTGACCCAACCTCTTTCTGTCAGCAACCTACAATTACACCAAAGTTTCCAGAAGTTCCCATGAACACTTCAGATGGGCTACAAGGTCTTGAGTGTCTGGGTTTTTGGGGAGAGACTGAATTTTGAAAGCCTAACACATGGACTAGTCACTCCTCTTTAGAAAGAATCCCTGCTACTTGGTACTTGGTCATTTTGTTATTAACTAAGTCATTATGAACATGGATAGGTAGGAGATTAGAGAAGAGAATTATCCAATTTATATTGTAAATGTGAGTGGAATTGTTCATATATATATTAAAAATAATATGGGGGATGTCTTCTGTGCTGACAGAGAGAGTCATTGTCAAGAACAGGCTCCTGAAATACCATTAGCATCTACAATGCTGAATGCTGTCGTGATTACTTCATCCTTTCAGGCTTGGGGGAAATTTGAATATATTCTCCTTCCCCAGATCATGTGACCACAGCACATTGTCCTTCTACCACAAGACCAAGGCAGGTATCTCTTCTGGGCCTCTGAAGTGAAGACATGTGATTTTATTTGTGAAGCAAAATGCCTATTTCTTGAGAGAATGTGATGAATAACATGTGCTAAGAATTTTAGACTTTTCATTTGCAAAAGAAAATGAGTAGATGAGACATGGGACTATGTACTTACAATGAGTCCCAGGTGTCGGAAACACTTATCTGGCCTATAAAACTCCCTGATGAGGCTTCCTTCCCTTGGCTTCTCACATAGTTCAGTTTGTATTTACGCAAATGAGAAAACAAATCAGTAGTTAACAGGAGCACTGCTGTGCTAAGACATTAACTTTCACTTTATAAGCAGATGAAGTCAGTAAGTGCAGGTTACCCCACTGGGGCCTCTGCCAGGCAGGGAAGTGTGCACACTGTTCCCCTCCTGCTTGGTTGGCAAAAATAGATTCATATTTGTCAATGAAAATCAACAAAAAATGGAGTGGATTTGGGCATGTGAAGGGATTCATATGTATAGGTGATAATTCATGTAGATAAGAGGTAGATAAGCAGACGAAACAAAGATTCTGGTTTTGTATTAACTATATGCATTCATTTTCTGGGATCACTGCAATGCATGATCACACATAGGGTGTTAATACAGCAGAAATTTATTGTGTTATAGGACAAGAGGCCAGAAGTCTGAAATCAAGCCTTCCTGGACAAGTTGAGCAAAGGTGGCATGCCATGGATTTCTCCTTGCTTCTGGTGATCCTCTGCTTTCCAGACACAGCTGTATTCATTTAATTTGAGTCTACTCCCACCTTTTCTCATTTTTACAAAGACATAATCAATTGGTTTATGGCCTACTTCTAACCAATTTAAGTTATTTTTGTTGTTGCTGCTGCTGCTGATTTCTTCTGTACAGTTCCATTGGGAAATGGGTCTACATTTGCAGCTATTTTAACATGGTTTTTAAAGGTCCACAGGTCCACTGTAGATGACATGAACATGTTTAGAAAGAAAAGGAAGACTATTTGTTCTTCTGTTTTGGGAAATATTAAAGAGATATATTACCCGAGGAATGAAGAAAGCACAAGTCTATAGTTTTGGACCTGTGGCCACTCAGTATTTTGTTTCAGGAACAGGAGCATCACAGCATTAATGATTACCCATGAGTGCTATGATCCTGGAACCTCTGCACTCCTTGCAAGCAGCTCCATAGGTCATAGTATCTCTTCTAGACATCACAGTTCTTCTGAAAGTCTTCTCCTTCAGAGTTGCTTACTGAGTCCATAACCTTGAGAAGGGCTTCTCACATACTTTTAGGTTCAGGAACTTCTTGAAGCTTGTGAGTGGTTTACTTCCGAGTCTCATGAGCTTTCCTGCTCTTCTCTTGGAGTAAATATTTCAGTTCAGAAGAAAGTTCTGTGCAGGTGATTACTATAATAGAATTGTATCTGGCCCTTGATGGTAGAGGAAAAGAGAGGCCAATCATGTGTGCAGTGTAGAGCCTATTATCCAGATTGCCCATATCCCCAGAGATAGTGAGTAGGAAGAAAATAGTGGGATACTTGTATGCACAGTTCCTGAAATAGTGAAAGCAAAAAACAGTGTATTTATATAGTACAAAAAAATGAGGCAAGGAATGAAGCACTTCAATGGACCAGCATCTTGTTCAAGCGCATAGTGGCTACTTTCCCTGTTACCTTGAGACTCTGGTCAAGCAGCATTTGTGCTGGCAAAAAACAGGGCTGAATTATTTCCAATTGCTATAACAAAACACAAAAAACAAAAACAAAAACAAAAAGCCAAGTATCTTAAAGCAGAAATTCATCCTGCCATAGCTTGGGGGGGGCGTCTAAAAGTCCAAAATGGTTCCATTAGGTTTAAATTAAGGGGTGAGCAGGGTATTGCTTCTAGATGCACAGGGAGAGAAGCTTCTGGATTTCCTGTAAGAGAACCTGGTCCTTGAATTTTCTATGTCCTAGCAATAGACCACATTCTCATATTCTCTTGTTGGCTTCTATCATCACAGGTCCCCAGTTTCCACCTATAGGGATACAAAGGACTCATCTTGGTAATCTGAGAAGATATGTGCATCTCAATATTCATAATCAGATCCTTTCTCATGTGAGGTAACATATTCTTAGGTTCAGGACGCAAGTATCAACACTTAGGGGAAGCAATTATTCTACTAACCACCAGGAACTTCAGTTATCATTACTAGAAGTGAGAGCTATAAAGACCCCCATCAGGACAAAATGCTAAGATTACCTGCTATTTAGTATGAGGACCCTCTGAACACTGGCCCTGTTCACTGCATAAAGCCTCTGTTCACTCAGGTAAATGTTGGTTTTTAAAGGTGTGCTCCTGCATTTGTCAGTGAGGGCAATGTAAAGACTGTGATATTCATCTCCTCTGTTTATTCCAGTGTTCAGATGGGTTAGTTTTCTGCATATGCATCCTATGCCCAATTCAATTAAACTTTTTAGAAATCTGTATGCCATGCACAAATAAAACAAGTAAATTATGAATGCCATATTATTAGCAGAATATGCTAGTTATATCCAAATGTATAGTAGATCTATAAAATATCTTGGTATAATCTATACCATGAATAAATGATATAAGAACATATGTATAACATGTGTAGTGTTTTCACCAAAATGATGCTAATTCTATTATTTGTATACATATATTAATTAGGTTTATATAAATATATGAAATGTATATATTACATGTGTATTTATTATATAGAAGTATACTTTTACTGTTTTCACTGTTTAGTTCCTGGAGATATCTTTACTGGAGTAAGTCATGTTGGGTTAAGCAAGAAAGATCAATGCCATCAAAAAAAAGTTATAGTAGACTATTGAGCACAAACTTCCAGGGAGGAGAGGCAGTATTCATTGAATGGTTAATTTAACACCTGTATTGTACAACTTTCATTCTAACTCTATGCAGTTGTTGAATCTCAATTATTCCTACTTTACGCTCCACCAAACAAAGACATTGAAGGCACTTCCTTTTTAAAACCAGGCAGCCAGCATGTGTTAGCATGTGAACTGAATTTTAGGATAGTTTATGAATCCAACTGACAGCTACATTCTGATCTTGGCATGCTTGGGTAGTTGTAAATGCAGCTGATAAAAGTGCCTCATTCACAGACTGGCAAGGCTAAGTTTATGAAATGAGATTCTGCATGTGAGATGAGTTCAGTTATAAAACACCATGGTGGTGTGTGACTTAGCATGCTACAAACTGTATGTGAGGGAATACTAAATAGAATGTGCTGTGTTAACCTCTGGAGGGTACAGAGAAAGTTAATAGTATGAGGAGGGATTGTAGACAAAATAAAGCTGTCTACTTCAAATATTCCAATTTAGTTCTTATAGATCTCACAAGTCATTTCCACGTTCCCTGTATGGTTGGGGAAACAACGGTTCAGGATAATCTCTGATGGTTCCTTGGCTTAAGATTAGATTATTTCAGGAAGCCATCCTCCTTTGACTTCTCTCTTTTCCTCAACCATGAGTGTGTCCTTGGTAGTGAGAAACATGTTTGCTTTTAGCAACACACTGGAATACTAATCCATTATTTGAATCATAGATATGTTTCTGTAAGAAAAGATTTATAATGCAAAATAACAATTTAAATAAAACTTTATTATCAACTTCTTCACACTTGGAGCCATCTGCTTGTCCTTACTTTTGTAAGTGCAGTCTGGCTTCTCAGCATTCTAAGAGTGATTCTAGGGAAAGCATGAAATACTGAAAACAGAAGACAGTTCTTTTCAGGCCTCAGGGCAAGTTCTGAGCTCCCTGGAAAGATTTGCTTTGCATCCCACAGTGAACCTTGATGCTCATCAAAACCTCCTGCAAGACTCAAGTTCCCTCTCAGATCATAGCTCAGCATTGAGTGTTTACCAGCTGTATATCCCTTCTGTGTGTTCGCAAAAAAAAAAAAAAAAAAAAAAAAAAAAATCCAGAGCTCTGACCTTTAAAACCGTAAATACAGCTTTGCAAATTGTCAATGTTTTCAAGTTTTGCTTGAGACCAAAAACATGGAATTTTAATGAATATGTCCCAAGAATCAGCCTACCACAAACATATAGAACATTGCCAAAGTTTGGATCTTAAATGTCTCTACAAGCCTGGATTTTGAAGACTTGTTCAGTAGCCTGTGACACAATTGAGAGAGATGGTAAGACCTTCAAGAGGAGGGGCTTTAGGGATTGAAATTAAATTCATATTCTCTCTTTTCCTATCATGAGCAGCTACTTCATCAATATTTTGTGCCTTACTCATGAACTGAAATGTTGGAAACTATGCAGCAAAGTATACTTTTCTTCCCCCTTAAAATGTTTTCTGTAGGTATTATCTCACAGCAGTGAAAATGTAGTTGAACTACAAACTTTGTCATTTTCCTTTCCTGTGCCTATGCAACAGGTACATATTTTGTACCCATCCATTTCATTGTTACTCCAATAAAATGCCCATAAAATCACCTTTCCTCCCAGTTTGAGTTGCCTTATTTTCATATGGGGAAACTGAGAAGAGAAACAATTTAACTTTAATGCCTCCTATAGAATTTGAGTCAGTAATATGAATTATCTTAAAATAATAATAAAATGAATTAGTAGTAAGTAGTCAATAGAACAACCCCTGCTATATATAAAACAGTGCAATAAACTATGAGTTTCAGATTTAATAAAGCATTGTTTGGCAGCCAGAGCATTGGGTGACACCCTATTAGTATGTTGAACTTTAATTGTGCCCAAAACTATGTTTAGCTTGCTTTGGATATGTGCACACATATGGCCATATTTGATTTCCCCACTCATTGTACTTTACACATGGACAGCTCACTTATTAAAGGCAGTAATAATGTGTATTAACCAAAAGAACGTAAGGACTGAGCTGTAGTTTTCTACATTATCCTCTGCTATGGAAGTAGACAGTCAATCATATCCGTGGTCCTATATCAAGCCCAAATTCTTATTTGGTCAGACAGAGTAGATTCCCCTCCCTGCTGATATGTTGATCTTGTGAACAAGAAAAACACTTTAGTCATCTTAAGACACTGAGATTTTGGAGTTAGCATTATGGAAAGAAAACCTATTCTTTTCTGACTGACTTAATTATAAATTTGTTCTTCCAATGTGAATCAGTAGCTGATTTATATTGATGATCTTCAATTATTTTTATTCATAATAGATATTGAAATATATTTGAATGAAAATTCTTCTTATATTTCTTCCTTCAGCTATGAATAGTGTATGTGAAAATCTGTCTTGAGATGTGCACATTCTAGTAAAATTAAGGTCCAGTCCATTTCTTGGCAGGATATGTCTCTATTTAATATTGTAAATTTCAGAGTTTTACTTGTTTTTAATTTTAATATTTATATCAAGAGTACTAAAAGCTCAATTATCAGTGTTCTCAATGAGAAATGACTAATTCTAACTAAATTTCACCATGACTAGACTGTGATAAAGTTATATGGAGGAGATTGGTCACCAGGAGCTGAAAGAAATAATGTGGTATTGTGCACTGTCTTGATGAAGGATAAAGAACCTCTCTTAACACACACATACCAGTAGGGTATAAATTCTGCTTCAATATCCATGTTTATTGCTGAACTGTTTGCATTAGGCAAGAAATGGGAACAGCTTAGATGTATATCAACAGATGAATTTATATAGAATATGGACGTGCATAAAATGGAATTTCATGAAGAGAGATGAAATCATGCTATTTGCAGGAAAATAGATGCAACCAGGGGTCATAATGTTATGTGAAGTCAACCAGACTTAAAGACAAATAATATATGTTTTATAAGTAGATCTTAGAACATATATATATATATATATATATATATATATATGTGTGTGTGTGTGTCAACTTACATATGTATGTATATATGTTTGCATCATGTGTAGATGCATATCTATTTTTATATATGTGTAGGTTATGAAGATATAATTGTGATGTTAAGAGGAGAGAAAGCAATCTTAAAAGAAGGGGAAGATTGAGTACTGGAGTATACGTGATAGTGGTACAGAGGAGGGCAGGGGCAGGAGTAAATTTGGTGCAAACAAATGACAATACAATGTAAAGACACTTATGCATGAGTGCTGTATGATTAAACTCATTATTTACTTAATAAAAAAGGAAATTTTGTTTAAGTAATTGATATTGTTTAGCAAGAAAATTTTCACTAACAGGCCTCTAAAATACTAGTCAAATCTCATATATAGTTATTGTTTAATATAAGCATATTAAAATCAAAGTATTTTGTTCAATATGCTTATAAATTGTCCTTTAGAATTTGAGTTTTTACCAAATGGTCTGCTAAAAACAATGAAATGTGTGTTGGCATCTCATTCTAACCCATAATGCACTAGTTCATTCTCTTATTACTTATTGTTTTTTGTCATATTTCCTTTTAAACAAGGAGACAGCTAGAAATATTACTGGAAGTAGTAACTAACAGATGCTAGGGATATTTACAGAGAATGTAACAGTCTTTTGGAGCAGAGATTCCCGACTAATACAGAAAGCAAAGGTCAGAGTAGTTCTATAGGAATGCTGTGTATTATGAACTCTAGTATACTAGTTTTGTATACTCAGTGGTTAAAAGTATTAGTCTTGTTTTATAGTTTGAGAAACTGAAGCAGACAGAAAACTAGAAAAAATTCTCAAGATTCATGGCTATTCATTTGTGGACTTCTATTCACACAAAGAGATTTTAAAATCTTCTCAAGGCAAAATTAACTAATATTCATAGTGATGTTGAAAAATGAAGCTAACTTTAAATTGTGTCCAGAGTACCATTTTAAAGGATGAAAGTACACAGTATTTGGCTCTGTTTCATTCTAGTAGATTTACTTAATTGTTTGTTATTGAAAATGTGTATGTTTAGTTTTCCACACAACTCACCTTCCACAACAGATGTTTTATTTTCATTGAAGCTATATGTAAAATCTGAGACATGGAAAACATAGACTCACAAAAGTCTCAGGGTACATTTCTTCACAAGAAGTTAATTTTGTTCTCAAAACATATGTCTGTTCAAAGTTGATTATGGATGTGCTCAATATGTGTTTTTGTTTTCTTATGCCTTGATACAAAATATATGATTCTTTTCTGTGGGGGAAGGTGGGAGAGAGAGAGGAGAGACTGCATAATTGAGGTTAACTGAGTAACCATTTTACTTAATTGTTCAATGGATAACAAGGTCAAGTTTACAAGGTCAAGTAACAAGGTCAAATTTAGCTCTAATGAAGTGGGATATTATCTTCTTCTAGAAGGGGACATCAAGGGCTCATGCATGGATAGACAACATAGTGATCAATTATTCTTAACCAATAATATAATCCTCAACAACAATAATATCCTATCCACAGAAGAAACAGCAGCAAAGGGTTTCTCAACTTTAGAACTATGAATTCTAGCTACAGTGTTTATTTGTCTACAAAGCAAGTGACAAGCAGCCTGTATGGAGAAAACAGCCACTATTCTGGACCTGAAAGTGTTGTTTCACCTGTTTTACAATGATATTTCTTTCATATTTCTACTTCTTTATGGAGAAATTTAATCTCAACCTGAAAATCATTATCATCCCCAAGCAAATAATATAGTCAAACATTATGTAGACCCCTAAATCTATTTGCTGAATATTCTCAATTCCTGTCTTCCCAGACACACCCATGAGAAGCATTTGTCTCCAAATTTCCTTGATTCCTAAAGTAATGAATTCATACTAGTTTACTCTAAGTAAATATTATGCTCAATCTCACTTGTTGTCACTTAAGACTGCTTCCTCAGTGGAAGCAGTAAACTTTATGGATGTCTTAGATATACTATTTCTCAGCACTGTGAACAATGCACTATTTACATAAGCCTGCTATTGACTCAGGGTTTAGCCTCCTTTATCCAGCTTGAACATGACAAAATCCTTAAGAGAAAACCAAGGGATATTTTCCCAGCCTTTTAATCATTATTCTTTTTCTCAGTGGGAGTCTTGCCAAATCTTAGCTCTGGGTCTGGCCTTAAATATCTGAAGGTAGTTTCCCATTCTAGCCCCACTGTGGTCTCATCATGGATTTATCCCAGCTTTCTAAATGCAACTAAAAATAAAAAATGTAAAGAGGAAAAAAGAATGAGCTTTATGTCCTACACTGTCTTCCTTTCCAAGCTTTTAAATATGCACAGATTACAATCAGGCTTTCTTGTTCTTGTCACTTTGCCAAGGTTTGAAGTGCCTTTGAAATTCACCACCTTTAAACATTGCTGGCATAAGTCAGTGTTTTTCTGGCCATTGAACTTTTAATCTTAGAGCTATTTGTTGAGTCCTTACAATGAGTAGAGTTCAACAGATCATTGCAGATATGTAGTTTTGCAAGGTCATTGAGAAAAGGAGACTTTCACATGGAAATAAAAATCAATCTTTGGCATGAACATGAACAAGAAGATTACTTAGTCCTTATATTAAGAATTTTCTAGAGAAGGGATATATATATAAATATATATATGTATATGTATATATATGATATGCATTATGATGTTTGACAGATGAAATTATAGAATATCAGAAGTTCCATTGAATGTCTTCTGTATCTTGCACATTGCACCAGGAAAATCAGCACTGAGATTTAGCTGCAGTTAAATGCTTGAGAACCTTGAGTTCTAATGTCTAAAGGCCATTGTGGAAAACCTGTGTGGTGTCTAAATGTAACTGGCTCTCATAAGCTCATAGAGAGGCATTATTAGGATATGTGTTTTTATTGGAGTAGTTATGGCCTTTTTCGAGGAAGTGTGTCACTGTGGGGGAAGGCTTTAAGGTCAACTTTGCTAAAGCTTTGCTCAATGTGACACTCAGAGTACTTCCTGTTGCCTGTGGTCAAGATGTAGAACTCCCAGATCCTTCTATGGCACCATGTTTGCCTGTACACTACCATGACACACCATGACGATTATAGAATAAACTTTTGAAAATATAAGCTACCCCAATTAAGTGTTTTTTCTTTATAAAAGTTGTGATCATGGTTTTTTTTTCACAGCAGCAGAAACCCTAACTAAGATAGCCTTACTTAAGACAAAGAATGATAGCCTTGATGAAGCTGTGTGTTCTCTTCTCATCTTGGATGATCCTCACACTCACTGTTGACAGAACTTTTTATTAAGTCTACTGTTTCAAAGGCATACCCTTTTCATACTGTCTTACAAACCCAAGAATGATTACCAGCTCTCTCAGTGGTCCTTAGTCCACATTGTCAAGCTCAAAAGTCCCAATGGTGATGCAATAAACCAATCAGAAGGAATTAGTAAAACCAGGTTTATTCTGAGCTAAGCTTTCTTGGATGGCTCCAGGTGAATTCAGAGGTGGGGATTTTAATGCTCTTCTGGGGTAGAACCACCAATGGCAAGCTTTTTAGGGGTTGAGTATTGACTGAGGTGACTCATAGGAGAGCACTCACTTGTCACCTTGAGGGCGGGATTTAGAATGGGGCTACCAAACACACACATCAGATAAACCATCTCTGTTCTATATCCAAAACTAATGACCCACTGCTTCCTGGTGTGCAAGAAGCTCTGCTGGGAGTTTGGTAAAAAAGAACTCACTCCAGAACAAGCCCTGCATATGGTTGGCTGCACAGACTATTTAATGCAAGGCAGGCTTTCAGAAAACTAACTGTTCCTTTACAATTGGCCACATCCACCTACACAGCTTTTAACAGAAGCAAAGAACATATTTTCATTTCCCTTGACCTTAGGTATAACTCTATCACAGTTGCTCTCAAATTGAGAAAGGAAAATATACATTTTCCTTGATTTCTCTTCAATATGACAAATCAAAAGAGCCTTTAAAAATGATGTCCTAAGACAGACATGTTTTATTGGTTATTTGGAAGGCCAAATAACTGTAAAATGAAGCTTTGGGAACATCCAGTGTTCTTAGTGTTGCATTTTACTTTATTTGGAATCCACCACCCATATTTTCATGCTAGTGCTTTGCAAGATAGAGCTTAATTCTCATTTACCTTCTATACTAGCAATCATGAGTAAATCCGGTGGAAAAATCTCACCTCAGGGTCTTCTGGTAACTCTCCATATAATTGCATCCCTGAGGTTTTATGGCAATGATCCATTTTCCTACAAACTAAAACTACATATATTTCCTCTCCCAAGTAAAGATGAGCATGAAAAGGAAATGAAGTACATTCATCTTATACATATTTCATTTTTATTTTATTAAATATTTTATTTATTTATTATGTATATAGTTTTCTGCATGCATGTATGCCTGCCCACCAGAAAAGGGCACCAGATATCATTACAGATGTTTGTAAGCCACCATGTGGTTGCTGGGAATTGAACCCAGGATCTCTAGAGGAGCAGTCAGTGCTCTCAAGCCATCTTTCCAACCCACAAGTTTTATTTTTACTTATACATTTACCTGTCTTTTCATTGTTGATTACACTCCTGACAGCACTGATCAAATCATGGCAAAAGCAATGTGCAGGATATTGAGTTTAAAACTCTGTTTTGTTCCAAATATACCTGTTATGTTACTAGGATTTAAGTGATGAACATCTAATTTTTGGGGGGAGAAAATGGGGGAAATGTGACAGTGTGTTCAAGTGTCTTTTTAAATAAAATAGCGCATTATTAATATGGAATAAAAGAATCCCAGTGGCTTACAGTGTGTGAACCAGCTGAAGGACGTGGATCTTTCTAAGAGTCTCCGATTCAGGTGATTCAACATTCCTTTCTTTCAGATTCTGTCTTTTTAGTCCCTTGATCACATATTTGAATTGATGTTTTCTGCTTGGTCAACCAGCTGCTGCTACAATGAGGAGATGACTACGTAATCAACACCTTCATCATTAGAAAGCTACTGCCAGAGAGGGTGGGCTGCTGTGAACTGAGCAGCCACAGTAAGATAGTGTGAAGTAAATGAGATGGTAGTTTTGGTAGGTCAAAATGAAAGAATGCAATTCAAGTCCCATGGGCTGAAAATACATTTGGTTTCTTGTCTGTGGCATTGGCATGTTTCCTTCCTCTCTCTTATTTCAACCATATTACTACTACGTGAAGTGTTCATACCAACTATTTATAACCTCAAGGTCATCACAGGATCCAGCCTTCTTCAAGGACCCCTTCTTCTATTTTTCACTGGGTAATAAAATGATATAGTGCAGTCATGATTTCCATCAGATACAGGGTGAAACACTCAAGCAGTCTTTCTGTCTTAAAACAGAAATTTTTTTTATAGAAATTTTGGTTTATAGAAATTTTGTTGAATGATGTAGGCTCCAAGCAGAGATAAGAATCATCCTGAATTGTTCTTGACAGACTGATTTTTCAGGGACATGGTCTCTTGGTGCAAACTAGGAAAAGCCTTAGTAAATTGGGGAAAACAGTTGATAAAATATATTTTAAAGCATGCTAGTTGTGTGTTTATTCTATACAGGGAACTTTGGACCTGGCACCATGACATTCACCTGGGGTTCTGTCACCTTTTATTTACTCAGACCTTTTCCCCATGGTTACCAGGTTGCTGATAAAATGCAGAAGGCCAGCTTATCTACAAAGTGAGTTCAAAACTAGTGTGGGCATCACAGCAAGATTTATTATTATCACAATAATAAAAACCATGTGTCAAAGATCCATGAGAATTCCTGTCAGAGAATAATTATTTAATAAAAAATTAACAATATTATGTATGTTTCAAATGTTTTGTACATTGTCTATTGGGTCAAATGAAGTCATCATATCATTTCAGATTACAATCCTTAACTACCCTCCTCCATTTTATAATTTTCAAACAAGGAAACTGACTTAATCTTATAGAGATTAATCTCAGAGAGTACAGGTTAAAGAGTTTAAACTAGGACAGTAAATGTATTTTTGACCCAAGATTTCCATTTCTAGGTCATGCCCAGGCTACTTTTACTTTGGTCTTATTTGTTTTGTTCCTTAGTTTGACTTTTCTCTAAAGTTTGACATGGATAGTTTCCAATTTGATTGTTTCCAGTATCTTGAGTATACAGTTACTTAAAGATTTAACTGCCATTGTTTAAAGTATTTTATTTTTGCTAAAACTTTGTGTTTCTATTCAAATGACACAGGTAATTAAACCAGATTCCCATTCTTTTACTGGCAGTGTACAAACATTTATCCATACAACTGAGATTTTTTTATAAACTTATATACAAAATTAATACCCAACTGGAAAAGGATTGTCATTTTCTCCAAAGCCTGCTTTAAATGAATTCTTGTGAGTGTTTATTCTGTATGTCTTATTGACTACCCCATTTCTTTTAAGATCTTAAATATAAACAAAAATAGGGTACAGTAGTAAGAAAAAATATCAAACTACAGTATTTTTCCTGTTTCTTTTTTCTTTTAGATGACAAATACCACTTCTTTCATTAATATACATTGATATTTGTTGAATGATTGGTGATTAAATAGATACCATGTGATTGTTTCACTTTTGTTGGCAAAAACAACAACAACAACTTGGAGAGGAATAGTTTTATTTGTCTTATACTTACAGGTCATGGTCCATCTCTGAGTGAAATAAAGGCTGGAAATGAACATAAACATGAAGATAAACTGCTTATGAGTTTGCTCATTTTTCTATTTCCAAGGATCACACTCAGCTAGCTTTTCTATACAGCCCAGGAGTACGTGCTCAAAAATGACACTGCCCAGAGAGGGATGGTCCTTCTCACGTCTATAGTCAAGACAACTCTTTATAGACATGGCTATCATTCTATCTGATCTGGGAAATCCTCCCATTGAGATGCCCTCAAATAACACTGTGCTACGTCAAGTCGACAGCTAGAGCTAACCAAGAAAACAGTTTCAGTGTTCCAAACACATTGGTGTAAAGAGTAGAGTATAAGAAACATTATCTGCAAAAATATTAACTGGAAGGAAACAGGGCACCTGGGAATTTACCTCCAAGTTCCCTTTCACAGAAATCTAAGGCTGTGATTTCTTCACTAGAGTTCTGTTTCTGACTTCACTTGGTTCTTCCAAGATAACTGAGCCTATGTTGACAAAGATAGTTGGGAATGATATTAGAAACAAGAAATAGAAACCAAAGCATCACCTCAAGGTACTGCAGGTTTTAGCCACAGCCTTTAAAAGTAAATACAACTTTAGTCTACTTTGCCAGTGTGGTTTTATAGTTATTTCTCTTAAGATAGCTTCCAGGCTAATACATTGTCTTACTTCATTTAAAACCAAATGGTTCCCCCCCCCAAGAGATACTGACCTTAGAGGGTGTCTAAGGAGATCAGAATGGGGTGAACAGTACTTCCACTTTATCTGATGTCCACACCTCTGGATGTGACTGGATAAGGATTATCTTAATTCAGAGCATTATGATACAAGTTGTGATCCTAAAAGCTGCATTTCACAGAGTGGTGACAGGAGCAGGTGCTCACCTGCAGAAGTTTGTTGTTTACAAGGGTCAGATTGTCTTTGAAGTCAGATCAGGACAAAGCTCAAGTCTTCAGTGAGACCTGTTCTCTCCACTCTGGCAGAGTAGACTTACTCTGAAAGACTAAGATCGAATAGTCTAAACTCAGATCAGTGTAGAATATGGTTAATCTATGAGATCTCTGATGGCCAACATACTGGTACAGTGGTCCACATGTTAGAAAAATTCATTAATATGTCTGTGTTTGTTTAATTTGAGATTATATAATGAGAACACTTTTTACTTCCATTTCCTCCTTCCAAAGCCTCCCCTATGTCCCTTTCTCACATTCCTTTAAATTCATAGCCTCTTTTTTCACTTGATGCAGATGTGATATTTGTGTAGGTATATAGACATGTATTCTGAAATATAGGCTCTTCAGTCTGCATAATTTGTTGTATGTATGTTTTCAATGTTGACTTTTTGACACTGGACAATCAATTGGTGTTCTTTCCAAGGAAAGATGACTTTTTTCCTCTGCCCAGCTTTCCTCCATTGCCTATAGCTCTCTGTATATGGTTAGTTTAATAACAACTACACACAAGTTAAAGACACCTGAGTAGGAAGGTTTGCTTGAAGAACTATCCTTGGTTGCAGTGGAAGGCCAATCCTGATTGTGGGTAGGACTTTTCTGTAGTAGCCTGATGGGATAGTAGCCTGTAAATATGTTTCTCATACTGGTTAATGAATAAATCACTGTGGCCAATGGGAAAGCAAGATAGGCGGGGCTAGGAGACAAGGAGGAAAGAGGAAGTTGTTAGAAGGAATCAGCATGTAGAACCAGGGTTTAATAAGGATCAGGATAAACAATTAGGCCAAATAGGTGTTTATTTAGGGAGAAATAACTCACAACATAGGCAGATGAATGTGGCGGGTTCCACTGAATCCTAAGCCTTTTAGCATCCACCAGCCATACAGCGGCTCCGACCCTTCCTCAGCCTTTTCCCACAGGTCATGTCTGGCCCTGTCTCCACCCCCAATGGGCGTGGTCTAAGCCACAGGTCCGGACAAGGTGAATATCTCACTACAGTAGCCTAGAAAAAAATGGAATAAAAAGCTTGCTCTTTCCTTTTTATGGCTTGATATTCCCTCTTGCCACAAGAGGTGATCTGTCCCATTGTTGCTGCTGCTGCTGCTGATAATTCATTTTCTGTCAGTAAAAGCCATATTTCCTAGCTTTCATCACAGAATAACTCTAGGAACCCTTTCAGGCTTGGTGCCAGATTTAAACTACTGAAGCACACCCTCTGTGTGGATGGAGTGCATGCCACTGTCCCCTAAGAAAGACACAACTACTCTGGAACTCCTTACCCTGTGTAGACAGCCTGTCTCAAGCCCAAGTACTGTGTTCTTGGGTTCTCAGTGGCTCACGTGTGATTGAACTGTCATTATTTTAAGCTTTTTAAAATTATTTATGTATATGTGCACATACATACATACATACATACATACATACATACATACATACCCTGACTCTGTTACACTAGAGGTCCTGACACAAACATTTCTATAGAATTGTAAGCTAAGATGCCAGGCTCATAATTTGATGTTTTCTTTTACCTTTTTAAAATGGTGATATTGGGGATTGAATTTAAGGCCTTACGCATTTGAAGCCATTGCTCTACAGCCCCAATCCTGTCCCAGCTGAAAAGAATACTCATTTTAGGACAATGAGGGATTAGGGAAGTGATGGAAATGGAAGTATTGGAGTGACTGTACAGCCTATTACTGATAGTCACAGACAGCCACACCTCTATGAAAGAAGTAGTGGCGTCAATGGCAACAGCAATGCTCAAACTCCCCAACTGTGCAAGAACAGGTGTTTGCCTCTGATGGACCTCAATACCTGTGTGGTATGGAATGTAGGATCTGTCTCACGATTGAATTGTGTAACCATTCATGAGACAAGGATAATTTACACATCTGATTAGAAGTGTGGTTGAAGGTAGGAAGGTACATTTTAAAGGTTAGACCAAACAGCATTCTTGACAGCAACCACAGTGTGAATATTGACTTAGCTTTTCTGACTTGGACAAAGGAATCTCCTCTTATAATTTCTTCATTATCCAGATAGTTTCTGTCTGACTAAAATGAAAACAATAGAAATATTTGGTCTACCAGATATAGACCTCATCCTGGAGATGAAGGTGATAGGAATCAGTTTGTGACAAGTACAATGCTTATAAGCCACTTGCTGTAGATATATTAAATGTAGATGTCTTTGGGGATATCAGTCAGTGAACTATCCTTTTATGATTGCTATCATCTTGATTGCTATCCAATCCCTGCCCTCAATCCCTGGATTTAATTTTAAGAAAGATGACTTTTCCTGGGCCAAGAAGCTACTTGTCATGGAGAAGAATTGTTTTCCACCTCTTGATAGACAGGGATAGTGATATCCTGATCTTGGAAACATACTTATATCTCTATATGTTCTACTGGAATATAAAGTAAGGTGGGCATCTCTCCATTAAGCAAAGAATGAAGACTGAACTATAACATTGAAGAGTCTGTATAGGAAGTGTTATGATAGAAAAAAATGCATGTCATTATCTTCTTTAGAGATAATCCTCCTAACAGCTAGGAAAAGTCTTCAGAATGAGCATATTTCAATGAAAGCAAAAAGAGAAAATGGAGCCGTTGTTCAGAAAAATCTTCCTTGCTGTCAAAGATTCTTCCTCCTTAAGCCTCTCTTTGACTTGGAACCTCCTTCAGTAACTCTGGTGGCTTGGTTTCGTCTAGAAAGATGCAGTGCTGATGGGAGATGTTATTCTGTAAATATGTTTCTCATACTGGTTAATGAATAAAGCACTCACTGTTGGACAATAGGAAAGCAAGATTGGCTGGGCTAGGAGACTAGGAGGAAAGAGGAAGGAGGAAGGAGGAGTCAGCATGAAGAGCCTGGAAAAAGTAGCATGCCAGCCTGTTGCTCCCTGGTAAGATGAGCCATGAGGAAATACTTAGAATAGTAGAAATTGGTTAATCATTAAGAAAGAGGTAGCCAATAAGAAACAAGTAACTGGCCAACAGCATTGTATCAAATACAGACTCTGTTTTATTTGGGGCTGGCGTGGCGGCGGGACCAGACCGGTGGTGGGAAAAACCTTCTCATAACACAGTGCTGGGTAGTTTTTGGTCAAATTGACACAAGTTAGAGTTACCTTCAAGGAGAGAACCTCAATTGAGAAAATGCCTCCAAAAGATTCAGCTATAAGGTGTTTTCTTAGTGATAGATGGGGGAGGTACCAACCCATTGTTCGTAGTGCCATCTCTGGGCAGGTGGCCCTAGGTTCTACAAGAAAGCAAGGTAAACAATCCATGGGGAGCAAATCAATAAGCAGCACCCCTCCATGGCCTCTGCATCAGCTTCTACCACCAGGTTCCTGCCCTGTTTGAGTTCTGGTCTTGACTTCCCTTGGTTACAGACTGTCTCCTGGAAGTGTAAGTGAAATGAACCCCTTCCTCCCCAAATTTCTTTGGTCATGTTTGGTGTTTCATCACAATAGTAACCATAACTAGGGCAGGTCCCATCCCTGGAGAGAGCTTTAGTTAGGATCTGAAGTGCCTCCCAAAAGCTTATGTGTTAAGAACTTGATGTTCAGCTTGGCACTAGTTGAAGTTGGTGGACTTTGAAGAGGATGGTGCTATGGGAAGTAATTGCTTACCAGTCATTTTCTTTTGAATAACACTGAGGGATCTGGTCTGTTCTTTCTGTTTACTTCTCAGCTGCTGGGAAGGTGATAGGAGTCAATCTGGGACAAGTTCAATGTTCATATGCCACTTGCTGTAATTATATGATGTTGTCTTTGGGGATCACAGCTTATATCACCAAGTACTCCACAACACGATGCTTTTCCTCATGTAAATCCCCAAAGGGAGGGGGCAAAGAGATGATGGACTGAAACTTTGACTCTATAAGTCTACCTTCATTGTATGTTGGTAATGTCAGAGTTCAGTGCAATCCTCAAATTAAAAGCATGGAACTCCATCCCAGTTACCTAGAAGTATACTGAGCCTGAAAGATACTGGGAAGCTGTTCATTATTGACCAGACTGATCAACAGTAATAGAACTGGAAATGAAGCCAGCTTTCCTAGGAACAGACAAGACTCTTTGCTAGAACAGTTCTCTGTTCTTCCTTCTGCCCTCCCTAATTATTTTATGTCTTTTCTTAGTTTCAGATGTGACAGCTTTATATCTTCAAAGCAACATGAATGGATTTGCAGGCAGTGACAACACTGCAGAGTTCAGATGTGTTTATTACTGTAAGCTGAAAGCTTCCGGCAGGCAGAGTTTAATGAGGCAATCTCAAAGCCTCTTAGACCATTGTTTGCTTTTTGCCTTTGTTTGCAAATTCATTACAACTTTATGTAATCTGCTAGAAAATGACAAGAGTCTAACAAAATATAGCACAATTCAAGGGACTGGGTGAAACCAAATTGTCATCGCCTCTTTCTGTTGCAATTTGAAAGGACCAAAGGGACTGGCACCTGCATGGTGTTTGTGAGGTCAGGAAAACAGTGATTTGGCATAGATTCTTCCCACAACAATTCCACCTTTAAGACCCCATATCTTGTATTCTACCTCAGCTATTGAAAAACCTCTGTTGCCCAGAAAATTGCTTCTAAAAGTTTCTTTGAGAAGCTGTCCTCAAAGGTAAGGTATCGGTGTGAGTAAATATTAGCACTAGTTTTATAAAACAATAAAGACATTTTTTTTTATTCTGAATTCTCAGTTTTACTAGCTGTACAGTAGAAAGGAAGGGGGAAAAATGAAAAGAAGACAAGAAGAAGAGTGAGAAAAAAGTATGACTAGACAGAAAGGGAGCTAAAGGATGAGGATTATGATAAAGAGGAAGAGAAGGAAGTGAAAGGGGGAGGAGGGAGAGGAGGAAGAGAGGAGGGGTAATCAGAGAAGAGTGAGGAGAAAGAGGAAGAGGGGAGAAAATGGGAGGAAGAGGATAAATAGAAGGCTCAGGTGGAGTGAGCAACAATAAGGGATGCAGGTGTTAAGAGAGTCCAGGAACATGTATCTTGCACCAATGGGGATTTAGTTTGTCAACATGAGAGCATTTAGGGTTAGTTTAGTTGCCATGGGAGTCTTCAGTCTGCCCTCCTTCTGCACTCTTAAAGCAGTGGGAATTTTAACTTGCTATCCTTTCACTTGCACCACCTGGCGAGAATGCAT
The DNA here is from genome assembly GCA_030556225.1 of Cricetiscus sungorus. NCBI lineage: Eukaryota > Metazoa > Chordata > Mammalia > Rodentia > Cricetidae > Cricetiscus > Cricetiscus sungorus. Next base: position 9,784,064 of record JANBXA010000007.1, on the reverse strand, counting down.
AAAGCTTGCCTGTTCTTCAACTCTGTTGTTTAAAGCACTTGGGAGGAGCATGGTCAGAGGTGGAATAAGGGGAGGATGGCATGCTTCAAACAGATAATGAAAGAAGTGAAAAGAGATGTTTCAGTGGAGCCCTGTGTATGTTACATTTGGGAGGAGAGGCTAGGTAGCAGTTATAGATGGAGTTTTTTCAAAGATTACGAGCAGCTATGGAGAATGTGAGAATTATAATTCTGGAAAATTAGTGACAATCTTCTTGAGAGATGTCCTTAATCTATCAAACACCTTAGCTCATAGTTTTTGAACACTTTGTTTAAAAATGTTTAAAAACTTCTCTTTGTGACAGCTGAAGATGATTACAGAAAACCACAACCAATCAAAGCACTGAGTTGCAGAACCCAGTCTCATTGAACACATCTGAAAAATCACCCTCATATCTAAGGCTCAGGGAACATTGTGGAATCAGGGTAGACTGACAAGAATTCAAGATCCAGATGACCATGTAATTTGCCGTGAGATTGTGTCTCCTAGTAATGTCAGAAGTTATACCCATAAAGTTTCACCAACATGACTGAACAAGGATGACACCATTTGGTTAACCAGTATCAAATAGGCATTCTTGAAAGCATACATATAAATAACATTATGTAAACATGACAGGTTATATTTAGGAATATATATGTATATTTATGCATGCATATAAAATGAAAAAAAGAGGCTATGAGTTTCAAACAGAGAGAGAGAGAGAGAGAGAGTGGGAGTAATAAGAGGATTTTGAGGGAGAAACAGATGTAATTATAGTATAATCACGAAATAAAAGAAAAACTATGTGAGTAGGAGGTGGGAAACATGCATTGTGTTAAGGAGTACTGGCTTCTCTTAAAGAGGACCTGAGTAGCTTGTTAAGGACTGTGGACCATTGTTTCAGCCTTGTTTCCAGGTCATTTTGAGTCAGATAGTAAGTAAAGTCAGGTTTGGCAAATAGGCCTTAAATGCAGTGCTGTAAAAACAATGCTAAATAAGTCAATACAATAGTATATATATATATATATATATTAGAGGATCTGAGTTTTGTTCTCAGTACCTATGCGTGTGGTTACATATAACCATCTATAACTATAGTTCCAGGGGATCCAAACTGTCTTCTGCTCTCATAGGCATCTAGACACATGTGCTGTATATACATACACTTAGATCACACACACACACACACACACACACACACACACACACACACACACACACACATACTTTAAAAATTACTACATAAAAACCAGGTCAAGGCACCTTTATAGTGTAGTAGGAAGTATATCTGCCTCATAAAAAAGTAGGTCATAAATTGAGTTGGGCTCACTTGATCAGTGTGGTAAGTAATTACAGGAGATGGGCCCCTGAGACAGTGTGAGAAACAGCTCTAGAATGGTAGACTCTGTATTGATAATGCTCCATCAATCTTAAATTTAGGGTTTTCTCTATTTATAAAGCAAGAGCAATGTCCCAAAGAGTCTTCTCCAGCAAGTGAGTTTCAAAGGGTAAGATCAGGGGAAAAGGAGGGGTTGGGTTGATAGTCTAGATTTTGAGACTAGAAATCCCTCAGTTGTAAAGTTCTTCCATCAGGACTTTGGACTCCTTATTTCTTAGCAGTAAAGAACAACAACATCTTGAAATTTGTAGGCAGATGGATGGAACTAAAAAAACCATCCTGAGTGAGGTGACCCAGACCCAGAAAGACAGACATAGTATGTACTGACTCATAAGTGGATATTAGATGTAAAGCAAAGGATAACCAGGCTACAGTCCACAACACCAGAGAAGCTATGTAAAAGGGGGACCTTAAGAAGGACACACATGGATGGGCCCAGGAAGGGAAGATAGTTGAGATCTCTTGGGTAAACTGGGAGTTGGGGTAAAAGGGTGGTGATGGTGGAAGGGAACATGAGAGATCAAGAAGACTAAGTTAGAGGGACAAAGGAGGAGACCAATGAAAGAGGTGTCTTGATAGAAAGAGCCATTAGGGGTTAGGGAAAAACCTGGTGTTAGATAAATTCTCAAGAATCTTCAGCGATGACCCCTAATTGTCAACATAGAACCTACATCCAGTAACTGATGGGAGCAGATGCAGTGACCCACAACCAAGCACTGCACCGAGCTCCAGGAATTCTGCTGAAGAGAAGGAGGAGAGATCATATGAACAAGGAGGGGGATCCAACCATGAAGGGAAACTACAAAGATAGCTGATAAAAGCTAGTAGGAGCTCATGGACTATGGACTGGGGAACCTTAATGAACTGAACTATACCCTCTGAATGTGGATGGCAGCCATGTGACTTTATCTGTTGGAGAAACACTGGTACTGGAGACAGGACCTTACCCAGGAGCATGAACTGATTTTGAGGGGCTCATTCCCTATAGTGAGTTACCTTGCTTAGTCTTGATACATGAAGTAGGGTCTTGGAACTGCCTCAACTTGGTATGCTAGATGTTGGACTCTCAGAGGAAGGCCTTACCCCATCTGAGGAGTGAATGGGTGTGGGAACGGAGGAAAGCAGGAGGGGCGGGAGAAGAGGAGGTAGGGGGAACTGGGCTTGGTATATAAAATGAAAAACAATTTTTAAATAAAATAATAATAATAAACCTAAAATAAGGATTTTGGACTCTTGACAATTTTCCCATAATTCTATCCTTAAGGAATACATCTGAGTGATAGAATGATGTGAGAACAGGAGAGGAGAAGGTTTTCGGACAATCCAGGCCAATATTTTCATATACATATGTATGAGAATATTATTTTTAATATTACATTATAACATAATGATATAATATGTACTATTGTAAGTCATTTATAATGCACCAGGCCCTCTATGTATATGTTACAGCTATTGAACTACTATTTTTATGGGACTCTTGATCATGAGAATGAGTGTATCCCCGACTCTTGCTTGTTCCTGGGATTACCATATCCAAGTTTGATATATTTTTGTTCCATCATATTATATTTTGTTTGGTTGTTGTCTCTTAGGAGCCTGTTCTTTTCTCATGAGAGACAGAAAGGGAGAGTATTTATAGGGGAGGAGAAGTAAGAAGAAATGGGAGGAATAGAGGCAAGGGAAACTATAATCAGGATATATTGTTTAAGAAAATACTCTTATTTTCAATAAAATACATCAAAATGTTGTAATTGAAAAAATTATACAGTAAGTCTAATCATGGTCTCCATTGAACCAGCTCCTCCCAGATCCTCCCAGTTCCTCCCAGCTTCTCCCTACCAACCCACTCATTTAATTTTAGGATCTTTCTGTCTCTCCTTTGAAAACAAGCAAGTAAGAAAACAAAGCATGAAAAAAAACACAATACACACAGAGAACCCATAAAAGTACAAGATCAGAAACCATAATGCATATGCAAAATACAAGTAAGACAGAAAATGCCCAAACGAAGCAAGGTGGAACAAAAGATATTCATAAGTAGAGTTGAGCTTGTTTAGTGTTGTTCATCTGCCACTAGGCATGCGGCCTATGCTTAAATGTGCTTTGTATTCCCAGTGAGACATCATTAAAGAAAACAGACATTTCCTTTGTAAGTGATTATCAATTGCAGACACCTTTTTGGTTAGGGGAACCCATGTCCAGGTCTATTTAGGACTGGGACTCATCTGCCTTGAACCTGTGTAAACTTTGTGCAAGCTGCCATTGTCCCTGTGAGTTCATGTGTGTATAAGTCTTGTTGTACTTTAAAAACAGTATTTCCTTGGTGTTCTCCATCCATCCCCCTTTCTCTTCTCTTTTTATCTTCTCTTCTACATAATTTCCTGAGCCCTGAGGGGAGGGTTTGGTGAAGACTTGCCATTTGGAACTGAGACTCTCAAAATCTCTCACTCTGCACACTGTCCAGTTGTGGGTCTCTGCAAGAGGAAGGGTCTCTGGCAATGGCTGAACAAAGCAATGCTGTGGGGTATAGTAGAATACCATGTGGGGTCCTGTTACTTTTGTGTTGCTTTAGCAGAACAGTAGTGCTTAATTCCCCCCTAAACCAATTTCTTAATCACACTTGAAAAAAAAAAGCCTGATGAGATGTGGTGATCACTTGATCGTTTTGGAATTTTTCTATGGAAAGTTCATTACTGTATGATTCTATAGAAACGATTCATATTTTGTGTGTTGTAAGTAAAATCACGTGTTCAGGAATGAAAAACAAAGATCCTTGGCATAAAAGACCTGGAGTACTTTGAAAATACTTGTTCTCAAATAATTTCTCGTCAGCTCTTTATGCTCCCACCAAATCAATAACAATAAGACTTTAACTGAGAAAATTTTCACATCTTTCACCAGATGTCTTGGGGACAGGGGAGGTGAAAAGACTGATTATTGTATGAGAGCGAGACACAAAGGATATAAGGAAGGGATCCAATTTTTTTTCTTGCTTTTACAATAAAGTAGATAATCCAGAGAAACATTGTATACACTGCATTTATTTGTTCACCCCAACCCTGCACTCTGGCTGCCACTGTCCCTGTGCTCCAATCACTCAACGTCCACCTTTCCCTGAGACACTATCTGTTTTGCTTGTATGGCCCAGTGTTACTTCTTTTGCTATTGAGCTATGTCGAGAGGAACCCCATCCCATTCTCTAATTAATTTCTCCAAGAGTGTGCTATTGATTATCTTATCTAAAATGGTCCAACTTAATTTCAATCCTATTATACTCTATGTTTTCTTCATAGGTCTAATTGCAGGATGCAATTAAGCTTGTTTCTTTTGAAGTAGTTACTAATGTGTACTGAGTATTTATTAAGCACCCTGAATATTTTTAATATTGCAGAAACAAGTTTTGTGAAAAGTGCAACAGGTATGTGTTGATATAATTTCACCACAGCATAAGGTAGTAAACTAAGGCACACAGAATTTAAACTTGTTTATATCATACAGGAACCAAGCCCTCTGTCTGGTTCATTCCTGGGCTATAGTTATATCTGCCACTTCTGCCCAATCTGCTCATAAGGGATTACATTCTACTTAGGGCAGTGTTCCCCTCTGACCTCAAAGCTGCTTCTTGAGCTGCTGGAGTGGTTTCTGGTGCACACTCTAAGTTCAGGCATCTGTTGAAGATGTTAATAAGGGAATGGGAGTGGACAGGAAGATTCCTGAAGGTTTTCAGGAGAAAATGGGGTGTAACGCTTGGGAAGAAACCACAGTAGCCAGAGTAGTGATACTGAGTAGGAACTTTTTCCAGTTTTAGCTTCTTTTTTTTTTTTTTAATGGAGAGGGGTAAGGGTGGGGCTTTTGTTTAGTTGTTTCTTGGTTCTATCTAAAACCCTTACTTGACTTATGCCTGATATTAACCAGAATCATAAATACTGCCCCCTATTGAGTCTCATTTCATCTGACTTGAGCTAAGCAGCCAATCACAGAAAAGGAGAAAAATCTCTATCAGCTTTGGACACAGAGTGAACATCCAGGATTTATTAAGGACTGCATAAATTAAAGAGGAAGAAAATAAAACTGCCAATCAGCAAATGGATTAGTAATATAGACACTTCTCAAAAGAAGACAAATCAATGGACAGTAACTTTTTAAGGAACATATCCAACATCCCTATTCATGAGGGAAATGCAAATGAAAACTATTTTGAGACATCACCTCACCCCAGTAAGCATAGCAATCATCATGAATTCTGACAATAGTTACTACAGAGAATTTAGAGAAAAAATAACCCTTACACACTTCTGTTGGGAATGAAAATCTACACAACCTTATGAGAATCAGCTTCCAGTTTTGTCAAGAAATCAAGACCCAAAGTAACACATGGCCTAGCTCCTGTACTCCCAAACCTGTATCCAAAGAAAGCCATACCCTGCCCTACTACAGAGGTATCTGCATCTCTATACTGGTTACTACTCCATTTACAATGGCAAGACGATGGGACAAACTAGATTCTTTCAACAGAAAATGTTATACATATAGAAAACGGAGTGGTGTTCAGATACAAGGAAAGAATGAAATTAGAAGTAAGATGGGCGTACTTGGAAAGTACAGTATCAAGAGATGTTAGAACAAAAGTTAGAACAATGTTAGAACAAAATAAAATATTTGTCCTCTTTCATATATGGATTCTAACAAATATATGTACTATATAATGTGTGTGTACACATGTATACATACAGAGATGAATACACTATAAAGTTTATGAAAGACACAAATAGAAGATAATGTTAGGTGATAAAGTAAGATAGAATATGGACAAAAGAACATTGAGTTCTTAAAGAGGATAGGTATAAAGCTAACAAAGCTATTTTTTTCTTTGCAATTTTAACTCCATCATATTTTTTTCTCGTTTTTCTGATGAATAATGGATAGAGACATAACCAATAGTGAAAGTATAAAACCCAGAGACTAGTTCTATTCCTTCAAAATGGCTGTTGTTATTGCTTAGAAACTCACTGAGATGACTTGGTAAGTCAGTCTTTGAGTGGCTTTTTTTCTGAACTAGCTTTGTGATAATGTTATTTTGAATTTACTAGAATATAGTGATATTTTAAAAGAAATTTCATGAGACCTGTGTAAGTTCAGGGTAGATCAAATTCCAACAAAAAGAAGGGAGTGGCTATCAGTCTGAACCCCAGTGGATGACCCATTTGTAATTGATACCTGCTAGGAGAGGTTGTCAGTTTTCTTTAGGAGTGTACCTGGTACCTGCTGATTCTTAGGCTGGTGTGGGCAGAGTTTTTGTAAATATTCCAACCCTGGGTGACTAAAATGTACTAAGGTGATATTACTGAATGTGGAGTTGTCTGAGCCAGTTCAGGATGACACTGTGCCTCCTGCAAGTTTACACTGAAAAATAACTTCTCCAGAAATCAATAGACAGGCATATTAACAAATGTCTTAGATTAAGTATGACAACTCATAGAAATTCCAAACCTCACAGTAGTTGCTTAGCAAGCTGTAGGCTTTTCTTAGCAGTACAGCTTGTGGCCTGTAGATGGCAAGAACGGCTCACTGTTCTGATGGCTCTTACTGACACCTGTTGCAGGCAAACTTAAGCTCTGTGCAGCAGCAGTGTAGCTGGTTGCCTACAGCTCTGCTCCCAAGAGCAGAGCTACATATTTATTTCCTTGGAACATCTTAAAACCTTGTGATGCAACACATTTTTCATGTCAGGGATTTTTCATTTTCCTGAATATTTTTGCGAGTACAGTTCATAAATGTATGCCTAGGAAGGGCTTTTTACATGGATGACTTCTGATCTTGAGATATAAATAAAGAATTATCCACACACACACGTACACACAGAAATCAAAACCAAGCCAAACCAAACCAACCAACCAACCAAACAACCAAACAAACAAAAACACAAAAAGAAAACCTGTCTATACTGTGGAAAAAATCAGGTAAATTAAAAATAGAGGTCACCAACCTTAAACACAAATGTGCCTGCTAAGTATGGGCAGTCATTGCAATGTGAAACACTCCCTCTCTCAACTCTAGAAGAGAGCAGTTTGTTACTTCCTTAACCCTAAGACTGGAATTATGTGCAAATATGTGCCTATTGCTTTAAATCACATGCAAGCTGCTGCACTGGGTGATAGGGGATTCATGCTTGATTAAGCACAAAAGACAGACTTTGAACCATGTAATTTGGGGGGAGTTTAATAATACAGGCAAAATATTGTGTAGACATTCAAGTTATAAAGTCAGGCATGGTAGGGCATGCCTATAACGCCAGCACTCCAGAGGCTGAGACTTGAGACTTGGTGGGAGCTTGATGCTAGCATGGGCTACTCAGGGCTATCTAGTGAGATCTGCATTCCTCTGGGCTACAGAATAGCATCCCATATTGAGACAAGTTTATACTCCCCTCAAAAGAAAAAAATTCAAGCATGGAATTATATTATACTCAATAATGAAAGGATTATTTTTCAAAATGGTGTAATAAAAATTGTCTGTGGGATTGCAGAGAAACTCTGAAAAATCTGGGAAGGGATGACACTCCAAACAGTTGTATCAGTTTGGGCAAAGCCATGTTTTATGAGTTCATTTGTAATCTCTACCCCCATGATTATGTCACAGATAGAAGTGAATACAAAACAGTGAAAGTAAATTTTAGATTTCACAACCAAAAATCCATAAGATACAAAATCAATGAATTCATATCCACCATGTACTTAATTTACCCAACCTCTAACTCTATACTATATTAAAATATTTGCATTAAGCAGTGTTATAGTTTTTAATCTATTGTTACTGTAAAAGCATCCAGAAAGTTCAGAAATCAATTAGCAATGAAAATAACCCATAATCCTATTTTTCTGATAAAATAACTCATATTTCAATGTTTGAAAGGCCTTAATGATTAAATAACCATTTCAATATCATGATGGCTATATTTATTAAAATGTGACTAAGATTGGAAAAAAGTTATTGATGTATAAAACCAGTCAGGACCATGACAATTTTGTGTCTTGTTAAAATTTATAGGCAATCAATAAAAATGATTTTCATTTTTGAAACAAGAAAGGGGGAACTTGTTTCTGTCTTGGGTTTGTAATTCATAGATTTGTGTTAAAGTCACACCTAAAATGAATTGCCATGTAGTTCCCTCTCTTTTGGTTGCTCTATTTCCTCTCTGTAAAGTGCTGTTATTCTAGGTGAGTAGATTATAAAGGAAGACTGGGTCTTGGTTGTGCTGCAAGCCCAGGGGAGGTAATGTTTTCCAAATGGGAATGTCAAGTGAGTTTCTTTACTATCATCATTTGAGAACCTCAGATATATTAGGATATCTAGAACTTCTAACCACCAGAGATATAATGGTGTTTTGAAATAGTCATCCTAATGTTACGGAGGTATAGAATGCAGTGGGATGTTCATTCACACCTTTGTTCTCTACTCCATCTGTACTGGTAGCAACTCACCCAATTGTGTAAATAGAAATTTCTTTAAATATTGCATAATAAAGGCTGATATAAAATCGCCTTGATAGTGAAACACTTCACAAAGTTTCCTTAACAATGTTACAGAAAGATGGGAAATGTCTCAGTGTACTCAGACTGAATACTAGGGACAATAAATCTGGGGGGGTCTTCAGTTTTGCCTAGCTGAATTCAGTCATAGAACCACAATTCTTCCCTGTGCTTATTGGAATCACTTAGATTCTGGGAAGTCATAGATATTGTCGTTTGTACCCTAGCAACTTTGCCTATGAAACACAGGGGAACTATGCTCATCTATGTTTCTATAGGTTTATTATGCCATTTCCCATGAGGCATTACCTAATGGGATATACCACGGTTTTCCTGTCATTGACAATCTTCATTGTTTACTGGATTTGGAATCACTTATGGGACATGCTCATGGTTGTATCTCTGAGGTTGACTCCAGAGAGAATTAACTCAGAATGGAATGTCAATTTTTAATGTGAGATTGGGTGCCAGACACAGTGGATAGGAAAAAAATGAGGTAGAAAGCTCAGGATTCATTTTGCTGTAATTCCTTTTTGCATTCAATATGAGTAGCTGTCTCATGCTGCACTTGCAACAGCTAGTACCTCTCTTGATACCTCCCGGCCCATGGAAGGCTATATCTGAAAACTGTAAACCAGAATAACATCATCTCTCCTTAAGTTATTTTTATCATGCATTTTTTTGGAATAGAAAATTAAATAACACAGAAACTGGTAGAAAGGAGTAGGGCTTTTTGCTGTGATAAATCTGATCATATGAATCATAGTTTTCATTTTAATAGCTGGTTCATGGGAATGATATGCAAGGACTGAAGCCCCAAAGTGCTGTAGGCAGAATTTAATGGAACATTCTGGTGGGAGTTCCAAAGTTCTAAATGCCTACAGAAATGAGGATAGCAAAGAAGGTGCTTATGAATCTTTAAGGGGTAACAAGAACTATATCAGTATCAGGCCACAGACCATTTGTGTTATAGTCTTCAAATGATTTAGCTACATGGCTCTTGTCCTGAGTGCTTGAGTGAGGCTGAATTCAAATGAAATAGACTAATTTATTTGTTGGAAGGAATTTCAAGCATGTGTATTATTTAGGCTGTTATTACTTTTGTTCAGATTTATAGTGAGAAAGAGCAGTAAGTAGAGTAAACTAAAGTTTAAAATGACTACTGGAGGCAATGAAAGTTCAGAGAAAATAGATATAATTGTTAAAGAGACTAGCACAATTAAGGAAAAGCCTCACACTGTGTTAGGACCATAGGTCAAAAATGGGCAAAGATATCCTCAAAGAAAGATCCTACCAATCAAAAGTCCTGTCTTCTAAAAATACACATCTACTAGAAACATAAAGATGGACCAGCACTTCCATGCCATACCCAAAAGGCTCTCTAGGAATTATTTTCTCAGGGCCAGTCACCAAGGTGCAAAGAAGTATTGTAGTAGGAGGGGTATACTGAGTTTCTATTTGGAAGCTGAATTGGAGGTGGCATCCACATGGTACTGGTTTTGCACTCACACAAAATACAAGAATTGGGAAAAGGGCAAGGATGCTTGAAGAAAGGTACTCAATATGAGCAGTATGTGGAAGGGTCAGTTTTCCTGCAAGATGTTCTGAGAAATCATTGCACGAAGATGTGATAATATAGTGTAAGTTTCCATAGTGATACTGGAGATTGAAAGACTATGGGTAATTCACAGAGGAAAACTGCCTGTTCAGTGCGTAGCTAGACCAAGAGATGGCTCTGGTGACAGATCTAGAATCTGTTAGCACCCAGATGTTACTACAAAGAGTCCCAGTAGGCAACCATGGAGATACAGCATTTGGGTTTCTCCTGCTGGGTCTTTCCTTGCTATGTCTTCACTCCTTTTATAAATGAGGAAATGGAGGTGTTTACTATAGGCTAATGTATATTGAAAGTATATAACTTATTTTTATTTTCTAGAGGGTCACAATTATTTGTTCTGAGTTGCGAAAAAAAAACAATCAAACAAACAAAAACAGAAAAACTTTAGGTTAGGAATTTTGAACAGTGTTGGAGCTGTTAAAGACTCTCTTTTGAAGCAGAACTAGATGCATGTTTTGCATTATAAGATGGCTGTGAGCTGTCCCAGGAATAGAATATTATGAATTAAAATTTACTTGTTTGGGTATCAAGTTGACATGGATTGATTTGGGATGTTCCTCTTCCTTGTCATCATGACTAAATTGGGCTTGTCCCTTAGGGCATTTACATAGATATTTAACTAAGGAAAGAAGAACCACTTTGACCATGGGTGACAAAATGAGCTGGAGTCTCTTACTGTATAAACAGCAAAATGGAGAAAGCCAGATTAATGCCAGCCTTCATTTATCTCTGTTTCTTGTTTAGGTACAATGTGGATAGCTGCCTCATGCACCTGATGCTATAGCTAAAGTAGTTCTCGTCTTTACACCTTCCAATGAAATCACTATACACTCAAAGTGTTAGCCCCAGTCAGTTATTTGTGCTTTAAGTCGCTTTTTGCCAAGTGCTTTGGTTACAGCAACGAGATAAGAAGCTACTAACTCACAAACGCCATGATGACCTAATTAGCCTAACTTTGTTGTGAGTCCTTCTTAGCAGTCAGGTTTCCTGCTGGCTCTTTTCTCTACTCCAAGGTACTTAATTGAGTTAATTTCTGGTTAATTTCTGGCTGGAGTCCTGGCATCTTTTGTGGCATTATTTTAATTAACAGTATTTTAACACTAACAAACTTGAATCTTCACGCACCTAACCTAGAAGCAAACATCTGGAGGTGGTTAGACTTTGCTTAAAAATACGACTACTGAAAATATCTCTATAAAATAATGAGAACTCTCATTTTTTTCTGACATTTTACGATTATAAAGAATAGAAATGATTTTGACTTATTCTTACTTATTGGACTCACATTTTACATTTGTGACTATAAGAGCCCCTGTAGCAAAAGGCTGAAGGCTTTATAAAATCCCAAGGCACCTTTTTCTTCCTGTCAGGATTATCATTCTTGTCTAGAATTTTAGCTAAATATGATCTTGCCACTAAGATTTACCTCATTTTCTCCCATCTAAATTTAAAAGTACCCATTGCCAAGAATAGCTTATTTTAGTATCCAATAAGATTATTGAATATCTTTGTACACCAGATTCAGGAGAATCATAAATTCACTGGCAGCCTGTTCTGCAGTTAAAAAAAAAAATTATGTCTGAAAAAAAGGAGGGTGTTCATTGTTATTTATGAGATTTGTAGAATGGCCATCATCTAGGTACTAGCATAAATTCTATTTCTGGAGGCAAAAATTTGATTAGAGGTAAACAATAGGAATTTTATTATATATCTGATCTGAACAAAATGCTTCAGGTGATAAGACCCTAGAACCACATTATTTTATCATGAAAACTCTTGTATTATTTATGGTGACTGCCAAGATATTGGATAACAAGAGAGAAGATACAACATCATGTATTAAGAAGTAAATCAGGAAAATTAATTACTGAACTAAATCTAACATTTCAGGAAAAAGGTGAAATCCCAAGATGGCTTCAAGTCTGTCATTTCATCCAAGTCTCTAGCAGACTATAAGTCTATTTTTCAGGAGTTTACCATCTCCACTTACTTATTTGCCCCACAGGAGAGAGGGCTCTTCCCTTTTCAGAATCAATGAAGTCACCTTGTCAGAAGAGAACAGCTAAATTTATTTTTTAGCATTACTTCTATTAGTTATTTTAATAATTTGGAAGTTATATCTGTATACCTACATATAAACTAATATCCACGACTCTAACATGTGTATGCTATTAGTTGTGAGTGGGGCTATAATGAAAATCTTCATGGAATAAAATTGGTGACATGGATGGGTGTCTCTCTGTGGCCTGGACAAGTATCTGTTCTTCATAGATAAAGAGGTACAGGAGATTCGTCAAACATTCATTAACATCACATTAGATTTATCTCTCAAATCTTGAATTGTTCCCATATGAGTTAGCATTTAGCCTTCTGTATCCATAAACAAGGTAAAGCCTTGTCATGCATTTGTATTAAAGTACTGCATTACGATTTGAGTGTCTGTGTTGGGAGATGCCAGAGTTTGAACTTAAGGAACCAAGTTGCTCTAGGTCCTTTAATAAGCTGAAATCAAAGCTATGACTACATGTGTAGGGATATCTGTAAAGAACTATGAAGTCATATTGCTGTGGGGTCTGATGTTTGGTAAGGAGTAAAAGCAGAAAGTATATTTTATTTTCCTAAGGGTATTTGGTTGGGATCACAATGTATCCTTAGCATACAATCAACTATCAAATGTTTGCCATGTGTACATTAACATTCCCGCCTAAGGGTTATTGGCAGTGAGCTGTTCAAAGGAAGAGTGTCTATGGTGCGAATGTGATGTGCTTAAAGAAACAGAGCAGTTGGGGTTCTTTTTCAATTACTTCTCTGCAAGAGATCTGGCAGGTTTATTCCTAAAGTATCACAGAAGCTAATGCAAAATGCACTAACAGGTGCACTGTTGGCACAATGATTGGGTTTGCTCCAGATTTCTAGGGACTTCTGAGAGCGTTATTGAACATATCTTTTGACTTGAGGGTGATAAAACAAAGCTACTCATCAACTAGTTGCCATGAAAAAAAAAAAAGAAAGAAAAAGAAAAAAACCAACTTTGGGTTTGCTCCCATGAACAACATGGGAGTATTTGGAAACCAACTATTTGACAACTATTGCCCCATGGTCAGTCTGAGACAGCCCAGGATGACAACCACAAATGTTTGCAACAGGAGGCTACTAGCACACATCAGAGAGTAACTTCCAGAATTATGGGCAGAGAAGTAGCCAAGTCCATCAAGTCCATTATAATAACTTAAGGGAAAAGAGAAAGAAAAATTTCTGAATGCTAATTATTTCTTTTTCAGCCTCTGTAGGTTTCCCAGGATGTAGGGGGAGTCAAGTAGTATTTTCTCTGTGTTTATAATTTCCCTCTGAGACTATCGTTGCTTTAGGCAAATGTATTCATGTAAAGAATCATTTTTCTCCATGTCAGAGCCTGTAATAAATGTCAGCTTTTTTTTCATTTTTATTTTGGCAGCTGCAGCTACTACTGCACACCCACCATTAATGAAATTGAAATTACATATGTTAGGAACCTCAATCACTTTATTTCTAGAGACACTCAAGATACCCAAGATCACTGGACACTCAATGACTTTTCTCTACTTCTTCAGGTCTGAGCTTCTGTTTAAAAGGCCAAAACATGCAGTCCTGTGTTTGTACTACCTTTTCTCTGAATTTTTAGGAGAAATAAATATTAAAATATTTCTAGCATTGTTAATTCCCTTCACATTTGGCATTCTCTATAAACTCTTCCTAAAGCCAGACATTCAGTATACAAAATTTAAAATTTTTAAGGTTTGCTTAGTGAAGCCTCTGAGCCATTTAATAAATAGCTCTCACATTTGCATAGGAGTTATAGGCTCCAGAAGCAGAAACTAAGCTTAAGCAAAAATCACAGAAAATGCTTCATTTTATAGGTGAGGAAAAGTGATTTGCCTCAAGACATGTATGCAGTTTGTGGTAGAGATGACACTAGGTTTGAGAGTGCTGAAACCTGTTCTAATGTTTTAATAGTATTTAACAGCCATATATTTAATCATAGAGAAATTATAAGTGAAATTATTATGCTATACATTCTGTGCTAAGACCTTGACCATTGTCTCAGTAAGTAAACTGTTGGCAGACCATTTTGGAAGGAGAGTAGTAATGTGTTTAAGAGCAGGGGTCACTGGGATTGGATAATGTGTTCAAATTATAGCTCCATTGTGTATTTCCTATATTATCTTGAGTGATATTTCAGTGACTCCGTTTTGTCTTTGATAAGGAGTACAAAGTGTGTCAGTGTTGTTGAAGGGGTTTTATGTAATTAGTTACTCAGACAGAATGGACATGAGCATTCTAGAAGTATACAAGTAGGAAAATCTCAGCAACTAAGGTTAAAGGTTTGTTTGTTTTGTTTTGTTTTGTTTTTTTCATACTGGGTTGCCCTGTTTAGCCTCCACATGAAGGTATATTCCTTGTCTCATTGTAACTGTTATGGTGTGCTCTCTTGATATTCCTTGGGTGCCTGCCCTTTTCTGAAGGGAAATGAGGAAGAGGAGGATTGGATCTGGGCAAGAGAGGAGGTGGAGAGAGGGACTGGGAACAGTGGGGGGAAGGGAAACTACTATGATCAGGATGTAATACATGAGAGCATAATTTTAAAAAGTTTACTATCAAGGACTTACCACAGAGATATCAGATGGATTGCCCTTGACTGGTAAATTCTTCTCACAGTTCTTATTCTTTTTGTGATTAGCATCCGGCACCAAGAGACTGCTACATTGATTGCAAAGACTTTGAACATCTTTGTTCTTTGTGATAATGATTGCTCATAGAAATTGTAACAGCTTCCTGTTTTAATTTGAATTCCCATGTTCATGACAACAAGGAAGACGGTTCAATAGTAGATATGAACAGCTCTGGTTAATAGGACAGTTACACTTTTATTGTATGTTGATAATATGACAATCCACACATGGGTGTTTGTATTGCTCTGCATCAAGTCACGTTCTTAGTGCTTCACTGAGCTTGAATGCTGCTAAAAAAGCTGATTTCCTGAAAACCATCTCTAACTATGTTCTTTCTCACAAGACATTTTAACAGTACTAGGCCCAAGTCTGTGTTACACTGCCATCTTCATCTTCATAAAACAGAAAATACTATTTTGCAACTTGTACTAGTGTCCCTTGAAAGGAAACAATTATCCTTTTAGGTCAATATGTCAATGGTTGTTGCAAGTTGGTGGCTTGACAATATGACACAGGATACATAAACTGAATGACAAAGAAACAGGTAGAAAGACACATGACAGAATGGAAGAGCACGTGATTTAGAGCTATTTATTGACATGAAAAAAGTCTTTATTCCTGTTTGAATAAATGGTCAATAAAATATTTATATTTCAATGAGGCATTTTAAGTCTTGCCTGTCTCCAAATACCAGACTGACTCAAACATATGGAGAACTTTTGTCATCAGACTCAAGAGAAGGAAGCTGTAGGTCACTGTTGTTTTGAAGTGATTCTGAATAGAGATGTGGTATGCAAAACCATCTGAGACAGAAGTTTTTGTACTACCCTGTCCCACAGCCTTTTAGTACCAAATAAACACACACAGAGTCTTATATTAATTTTAAACTCTTTGGCCAATGGCTCAGGCTTCTTATTGGCTAACCCTCTCTTAATTATTAACCCATGTCTATTAATCTGTGAATCTCCACTTGGTCTTGGCTTTCCCGTGAAGCCCGAATCTTTTTATTCCTCAGCATTGACATGGTGTCTCTCTAGTGACTCCTCCCTGCATTCCTCTTCCCAGTGTTTTCCTAGTCTGGAATCCCCACCTGGCTATATCCTGCCTGTGCATTGACCTAAACAGCTTTATTCATCAACCAATAAGAGAAACATATATTCACAGCCTACAGAAGGACATCTCCCATCATCTTCTCTTTTCTGTCTAAAGTAAAGGGAAGGTTTTTAACTTTAACATAGTAAAACTATACATAACAGAACAGTTATCAAGCAATAACTGTTGTTACCAATGTTCATTAACATTGGGCAAAATTTAAAGAAAATATTCTCTACTCTATACTATCTTTGTGAGTCTAGAAGTTTTATATGTAACATGTTTTATCATAATTAAGAAAATTCATAACCATAACTATCTGTCTTCAACTCCATCAAAGACTCCAGAAGGATAATATATACACTCTAGAATTGACAGAGACATCTCACTGCCTGGAAAGTCACCCAAAATCTCTGTAAAGTTGGGGTATCCTTCTTTAGCCCTGAATGTCAACAAGCTTTATAATGAAGTAGGAAATTTGAAGATCTGTTCTATCTTGTATTGACAAAGTTCATCAGTTGCTTTCTTCTGTAAAGCAGGAACCCTGAAGGACCATCCTGCCTCTTGGCAAGTTATTTTCCTTCAACTGTCATTTTCCTTTGTAACTTGCTCATCCAATTTGGAAAGCATGCTGTCAAGCAGTCCAGACAAGAGCAATTTTTTAATTCATTGGCTTTTTCTGCCATGTTGAAAGCAAACTCCATAACAAGTTTCTTTGATGTCCATCTTCTTCTCTGATATAATTGGGGTTGCCAGGAACAGTTGTGTCTCACTTTCATGAAAATCCCTAATAAACCATTTTAAATACTATATTCTGTAGGTCTTTGAAAGGTTTGAAGAATACATGCCCACTTGAAATATATCTCTACAAAAATAACTAAGATAACTGTAAGTTTTAACTATTATAGGTAAATATATATTAATTTGTATTTTGAATTATACATTACATTTTAAAATGAGCTATATAAACTCAATATCTAAATAAGAGTGGTAACATATGTATAACAAAATTGACATTAAATTTGTATCAATAAACCAAAATTCATACCAATGCAAAGCATTCAATTCTATATTATATTCCCATTTTTTCTTTGGAAAAAGATTGATAGTAATCATTACCATTTATAACCAACCTTGTTTAAATGAAACCAAACATTTACAAACAATATTTGGGAATGTGGAAGTAGTTCTTTCCAAACTGTTTCCTACTATTCAGGGGTGCTGTCAATCTCAAGGGAATCCTGAGAAAATCCAGAACAATGACCAAATCCTGGCTGTCTTGGTTTGTGAAGCTGTATGGTCTCAGCTGTTTTGGATGTTGGGTCACCTTGTCCAATGCTTTAAGGAGTCTTGCTTAATCAAATCCTATTAGCTTTTCATCTTCTGTGGAAGCAAAAGCAGAACCTCTTATCCAAAGTTACTTGTCCTTAGACTTAAATTTTGAAGTCAAGCCATTTTCAATATGTATAGGTTGGATTAAACCAGCAGCATTTAAAATCAAGTGTCTTAGCAGCTATTACTCCTTCCACAGCAATAAAACAATTAAAAAATAACATACAATATCCAGAATCTGTGTAATTTTCTTCTTTACATGGCTCTTGTAATTACACCATTTTTTTTGTTTGTTTTTATTTTTTGGTTTTTCTGAGACAGGGCTTCTCTGTGCATTTTTGACTGTCTTAGAATTCATTCTGTAGACAGGCTGGCCTTGAAAATCACAGAGATCTGCCTACTTTTGCCTCTTGAGTGCTGGGATTAAAGGTGTATGCCACCATACCCAATTACTCTATTTTTTTTTTTAAGTACGTTTCTATTTTTTTTCTTTCTCCCAAGCCTATGTATATTTTTAAACACATTGTAAACTTTTAAAGGATTTTTTCAACTGAATCAGTCTTTACTATGTTTCTCTCTGTTTTTCTGACCACATGAATATATAATCTGATAAACTGCATGGCTAAGATTAAAGCAGAGGTTTTGGCTGCTGGCTCCAACAATTTAGGCTTTTCAACTTGGTGTGGATATGTTTACTTCCAGCTCTGGTAGCTGTGCTCACCATCTCAACTCTGGTCTATACTACCATCAAGCAGCTTGTAGCACACTGCCTATAAAGCTTTTTGTCTGTATGAGTAAAAGCTAAATGCGAAATGCAACATGCTATGCAACTTGGAGAAGGCCTCTGTGTACCACAGTGGGAATCCATCATTATGTGCTCAAGCCTGATTCACCGCAGTTGTCTTTGGACCATGGCCTGCATGAGACTGTGAGATTAGGAAGCCCACTCTGGATCCATTTTACTTGGAAATTCTTGTTCCATGTTGGGCACCACTTGTAGCTGGAAGTTTCTGTCTTGCCCCGTCCCACAGCCATTTAATTCAAAATAAAGACAGTGTCTTATATTAATCATAAACTGTTTGGCTGATGACTCAATCTTCTTATTGGCTAGCTCTCTCTTAATTGTTAACCAATTTCTATTACTCTATGTATCTCCACTCAGCCTTGGTTTTCAGGTGATGCCTGGGCCTCATTCTTCCTCCACAACTACATGGCATCTCTTGTGGGACTCCTCTCTGCATTCCTCTTTCCAACATTTTCCTAGTTTGGAAGCCCCACCTGTATTTCCTACCTGGCTACATCCTGCCTATCCATTGGCAAAAACAGCTTTATTCACCAACCAATAAGAGAAATATATATTCACATTATACAAAAGGACATCTCCCATTAGTCATCAATGAAATTAATTCAGAGGAGAAGGGGATGTTGATCAGAAATACATGTGGCAAGGATCTCTTGTTGCCCCTATTAAAACTAGGATGTTTGGGAAGATGTTTCCATTGCTGGTCAACATTACAGTAAAAGCTAGTTCAAGGGGCATTTTGATATCATGGTAAAATACTTAAGTTCTGAGTTAAGATCTTAAGAATACAACTGAAAGAAGGATTGTTTTACATGTTGTCAAGAAACAATTCCTAGACTTGTGGAATTTTGAATCACTGTCTGGATTCTTACAAAAAGAGAAAGTTGAATGGTGAATGATAGAGAAACGTATTTCTGATAAGCTCCACAAGTATAAAGACTGTTTGTATTTACTGACAAGACTATTTGTTTGGAGTCTATAGCTTACAAACATATGAAATGCCTAATCCTCTCTGTACAGTAGATAAAGAGCTAAATACTGAAGATCCTGGAACCTATAGTCTTTGAGAAGACATCCATAAGATATTAATAAAAGCTTTTATGTTACATTGCTTCTCTCCCTGGAGAGAAGGAAACCAACATTTAACTCTTCTTATAATGCCCTAAAAAACTACAGTTCTACCAAAATTCAATGAATTGATTATCCTTTCTTACAGCTTGTGAATCAGAGTTTACTTATAGAAGTGTTAAGTGACCCCCAGGAGTTACACTAGGAGAAAGTATCATGCCATCATGAATGCAGACTTCCTCATAGCAACATAGATGTAGTCCTCCACTCCCATTAATCTTTTATTCCTTATATATTTTTGTTTATCTGAAGATCAGAATGCTATGTATTATTAACGTAGACTTACATGGAGCTGGTCAAGAACAGCAAGAATAAATTTCTATACTCTCAGTTAAGTCAATCTACTCAGAGAAAGAGGCAATGCAAATAAAAATATGCTTTATAACCCTTATCTATGGTTCTATATTATGGTTATAAAAGGGTATGAGAGGACTGGGTGCCTTTGAGAAGTGGGTACAGCAATATTGGGTATACTGTGTCCTACTTTGGGCCATAATACTTGAGGGAATAATTTGTTACTGAAGAGTCAGAAAGCAATGGCTCTTGAGGGATAAGCTGAAACCAGAATATAAAGCCCCTACATTGTTTATTTACTATTAAGTTGCATGAAGGCTTTATTATTCATTGACAATATAGTTTTCTGCATTTTAAAATGGAACAAACTGTCTTTTGAAGATAAACACATTATAAAAGTTTCAAATACAATAATTATTATTATTTGATTAGAATTATTTTGCTATTTTCTAATTAATTAACACTAATTGTACACTGAAACTTCATTAGTATATTCCCATTCACGAATTTACTATGGTTTCAATCAAGAAGAATTTCTAAAACTGGAGGACTCAATGCACAAAAGGGTAAAACTGAGGCTTTTGAAGGAGCATCCTTATGCCCCCAGATTTAGAGATGAAGTTAGAAAGATTCAGAGGCACTACAGCCAACAGAGATCTATAATTCTAAACAAAGCAAATAGTGCATTCTTTTTATCCATTCATTTTCCATTGAACAAAATAAATGTTCATTGTGTCCAAACCCAATGCATACACCTTCATTTCTGTTACTAGCACCATCAATTCTGTTTTTCTTTCATTGACAATGAATAGTTTTTTCTCATGTTATATGTCTTTATTACAGTTTCCTCACTCTCTACTCTTCTAGGTTCCTTATCACCTTCCATTCTATATAGATCCATTTACGTTCTATCTCTTATTAGAAAACAAACATACTTTTAAGAAATTAATATAAGCCTGTCACCAGGCCTTGGCTACAGGTGAGTTTGTGTCTAATCCCGCTGGGGCGATGGATTCTCCCCTACACCCTCCCCGGGAAGTCCCTGGATGGGTCCTGGATCTCTTGGCTCCTGTGTCCTGTCCCCACCAAGAGTGCTCTTGGAGCTCCTATATACCCCTGTACACCCCCCACCGAGAGCCTGCCCTCCTCGTGCACTCTTCCCTACCCTGCCCACTGTCCCACCACTCTGGTTGAGCACTCAGCCAGAGGGTGGAGCCAACCATCCAGCTACCTTCAGGGAAATTCCTGGAGCCTATCTGAGCACAATAGACCAGACTATCCACATGGGACCACCCGTAATATCCACCTACTTGGTTTCTGACCCCCACCACCTGTCTTCTTCTGGAATTCTGGGCCCCTCCCAGAGATCTGCCTATCTCTGTGGGTCCACCTTGAGTTCCTGCTGGCTGGATCCTTGACCCCCCATTGGGACCTCTGCTAAAGAGGCCATACTCAGTTGGAGAGTGCCAGCTAGACCCGCCTATTGGTGCAGAAATATCCTGAGTATCAGCCCAGCCTTTGTCCCCCAACACCAGAACTTGGCTAGAGGCCTTGGCTAGAGCTAGACCTGACTATCCCTGAGGAAACATCCTGCAGGCTAGTCTCTTCCAAAGAGGCCTCAGCTCCCCTCTGCTGGAGCCTGAATGTTGACCCCCATCATTGGGCTCCTGCATACATAGAGACCTCCTAGAGAGCTTGGACCACCCAGAACTACAGACATCAAACCTGTGACCAACCCAAATCCACAGAGAGAGGGAGAAACCCCACCAACAACTATTGGAAGAAGCTATGGGAAGACGGCAATACAAGAAAACACCTAACATCAGAAAGACAAGCATAATGTACAAGAAAACACCTAACATCAGAAAGACAAGCATAACACCACCAGAATCTAGGGAATCTACACCAACTAGACCAGAACAGAACAAAGCAAATGAATCAGAAGAGAACGACCTAAAAATTATCATCATAAATATGATAGAGGCCCTCAAAAAAGATGTGAGAAAATCCCTTAAAGAAGTGAAAGATAAAACAAACAAAAAATTAGAAGAAATGAATAAAATTATTAAAGAAAGTATAGAAAGCCAAGAAAAAAACAATTAAACAGGTTCAAGAGTTGAAAACAGAAATGGAGACAATAAAGAAAACACAAACCAAAGGAATGTTGGAAATAGAAAAACTGGGCAAATGATCAAGAACTGCAGATGCAAGCATAACCGACAGAATTCAAGAGATGGAAGAGAGAATCTCAGGCACTGAAGATAAACTAGAGGAAATAGATTCATCAACCAAAGAAAATCGTAATTCCAACAAACCCTTAACACAAAACATTCAGAAAATGTGGGACACTGTTAAAAGGCCAAACCTAAGAATAATAGGCATAGAGGAAGGCAAGGAAGCCCAGCTTAAAGGGGCTGAAAAGATATTCAGCAAAATCATCGAGGAAAACATTCCCAATCTGAAGAAGACATGCCCATGAAAGTACAAGAAGCATAATGAACACCAGATATACTGGAACAAAGAAAAAATACCCCTCGACATATAATAATCAAAACACCTAACATACAGAATAAAGAAAGAATATTAAGAGCAGCGACGGAAAAAGAACAGGTAACATGTAAAGGCAGAACTATCAAAATTACGCCTGACTTCTCCATGGAAACCCTCAAGGCCAAAAGGTCCTGGATAGATGTTCTACAAGTACTAAGAGTCCACGGATGCCAGCTCAGGCTACTATACCCAGCAAAACTCTCAATCACTATAGATGGAGAAAACAAGATATTCAATGAGAAAGCCAGATTTTCACAATACTTATCTACAAATCCAGCCCTACAGAAAGCTTTGGAAGGAAAACTCCAACCCAAGGAAGATAACTACGCTCATAAAGACATAGGCAACAGATAATCCCACTTCACCAGAAAACAAGAGTAAAGAAGGACAAATAAATTCAAAATACCACTGCCAAAAGCAAATCTAAAACAAACAAACATTAACAATCAATGGTCCTTACTCTCCCACAATATTAATGGTCTATCCTCACTTATAAAAAGACACAGGCTAACAGAATGGATACAAAGACAGAATTCATCCTTCTGCTGCATACAAGAAACACACCTAAGCTACAAAGATAGACATTACTTCAGGGTAAAGGGCTGGGAAAAGATCTTCCAATCAAATGGACCCATGAAGCAAGCAGGTGTGGCTATCCTAATATCTAACAAGTTAGAATTCAAACCAAAATTAATCAAAAGAGATGAAGATGGTCATTTCATATTCATTGCAGGAGAAATCCATCAACAAAAAGTCTTGATTCTGAACATCTATGCCCCAAATACAAAGGTACCCACATTCATAAAAGAAACGCTACTACAACTCAAAGCTCACAGAAAACCTCACACACTTATAGTGGGAAACTTCAACACACCAGTCTCACCACTAGACAGAACCACCAATCAGAAACTCAACAAAGAAACAAAAGAACTAACAGAAGTTATGTCTCAACTGGGTTTAACAGACATCTATAGAACATTCCATCCAAACACAAAAGAATATACCTTCTTCTCTGCTCCACATGGAACCTTCTCTAAAATCGACCAAGTACTATGTGGCATAACAAACCTCAACAGCTACAAAAGAATTGGAGTAGTCCCCTGTATCTTATCAGACCACCATGCTTTACAATTGGAATTCAACAACAACACAAATCGCAGAAACCCTACAAACTCATGGAAACTGGACAATGGGTAATTGCACGACACCTGGGTCAAAGAAGAAATAAAGAAAGAAATTAAGTACTTCCTAAAATTCAATGAAAATGAGGACATGACATATTCAAACTTATGAGACACCTTGAAAGCAGTGTTATGAGGGAAGTTCTTTGCACTGAGTGCCCACATGAAGAAAACAGAGGATAGTCAAATTAGAGAATTAACAGCTCAACTGAAAGCCTTAGAACAAAAAGAAACAAACTCACCCCAGAGGATTAGATACCAGGAAATAATCAATTTGTGGGCTAAAATCAATAAAATAGAAACCAGGAAAACAATACAAAAAATCAGTGCAACAAAGAGTTGGTTTTTTTTTTTGAGAAAATCAACAAGATAGTCAAACCTTTATCCAAACTAATGAAAAAGCAGAGAGAGATCATGCAAATTAACAAAATCAGAAATGAAAATGGGGACATAACAACGAACACAGAGGAAATCCAGACAAATTTCAGGTCATACTTTGAAAACCTGTACTCCACAAAATTTGAAACTTCAAAGGAAATGGACAAATTTCTGGACAACTATCATTTACCAAAATTAAATCAAGAACAGACAAACAACTCAAATAGACCCAATGAAATCGAAACAGTCATCGAAAGCCTTCCAATCAAAAAAAGCCCAGGTCTAGATGGCTTCACTGCAGAATATTACCAGAAATTCAAGGAAGAACTAATTCCAATACTCCTCAAATTGTTCCACACAATAGAGACAGAAGGCACATTACCAAACTCTTTCTAGAGGCCATAATCACTTTGGTACCCAAGCCTCACAAAATTACAACTAAGAAAGAAAACTACAGACCAATATCCCTGATGAACATCGATTCAAAAATACTCAATAAATTACTCGCAAACCGAATCCAAGAATACATCAGAGAAATCATCCACTATGACCAAGTAGGTTTCATCCCTGGGTTACAAGGATGGTTTAACATATGAAAATCAACATGATCCACCATATAAAAAACTGCAAAAGAAAACCCATATGATCATCTCCCTAGATGCTGAAAAAGCCTTTGACAAAATTCAACACCCTTTTATGATGATGGTCTAGGAGAGATCAGGGATAACAGGAACATATCTAAACATAATAAAAGCAATATACAGTAAACCAAAAGCCAACATCAAACTGAATGGAAAGAAGCTTAAGGCAATTCCTCTAAAATCAGGAACAAGACAAGGCTGTCCTTTCTCTCCATATCTCTTCAATATTGTACTTGAAGTTTTAGCTAAAGCTATAAAACAACAAAAGGAGATCAAGGGGATCCAAAGTGGAAAAGAAGAAGTCAAACTGTCTCTATTTACAGATGATATGATAGTTTACATAAGCGACCCAATAAACTCTACCAGGGAATTCCTACAGCTGATAAACACTTTTAGCAAACTTGCAGGATACAAGATAAACTCAAAAAATCAGTAGCCCTACTATATTCAGACAACAAAGAGGCTGAGAAAGAAATCAGAGAAACATCACCCTTTACAATAGTCACAAACAACATAAAATATCTCGGGGTAATCCTTACCAAACATGTGAAAGACTGATACAATAAGAATTTTGTGTCTTTTAAGAAAGACATTAAAGAAGATATCAGAAAATAGAAAGATCTCCCATGCTGTTGGATTGGAAGGAGATATATAGTAAAAATGGCAATCTTGCCAAAAGCGATCTACAGATTCAATGCAATCCCCATTAAAATCCTAGCACAATTTTCACTGACCTTGAAAGGATAATAGTCAACTTTGTATGGAAAAACAAAAGCCAAAACAACCCTGTACAATGAAAGAACTTCAGGAGGCATCACCATTCCTGACTTTAAGCTCTACTACAGAGCTATAGTCCTGAAAACAGCCTGGTATTGGCACAAAAACAGACAGGCAGACCAATGGTATCGAATCGAAATCCTGGTATTATTCCACACACCTCGAACAACTGATTTTCGACAAAACAGCTAAAAAAATACAATGGGGGGAGGAAAGCATCTTCACAAATGGTGCTGGCACAATTGGATGATGGTGTTTAGAAGACTGCAGATAGACCCATGTCTATCTCCATGCACAGAACTCAAGTTTAAATGGATCAAAATAAATCCAGGCACACTGACCCTCTTAGAAGAGAGAGTAGGAGGTACCCTTGAAAAAAGTGGTATAGGAGACCACTTCCTGAACATAACTCCAGTATCACAGACACTGAGATCAACAATTAGTAAGTGGGACTTCCTCAAACTTATAAGCTTCTGTAAGGCAAAGGAAACAGTTGACAAGCCCAAACGGCAGCCCACAGACTGGGAAAAACATTTTACCAATCTTACATCTGACAAAGGGCTGATCTCCAAAATATACAAAGAACTCAAAACACCAAATAGCCCTATAAAAAATGGGGTATAGAATTGAAGAAATAATTCTCAATAGAGGAAATCAAAGAGGCTGAAAGACACTTAAGAAAATGTTCAACATCCTTAGCTATCAGGGAAATGCAAATGAAAACAACTTTGAGATACCATCTTACTGCTGCCAGAATAGCTAAAATTAGAAACGCCAATGACAACTTATGCTGGAGAGGATATAGAGAAAGGGAAACACTCACTGCTGGTGCGAGTGCAAACTCGTACAGCCATTTTGGAGATCAGTATGGCGATTCCTCAGAAAAATGGGGATTAGCTTACCACAGGATCCAGCAATTCCACTCTTAGGTATATACCCAAAACCCACATCAATGAAACAAAGACACGTGCTCAACTATGTTCATAGTAGCATTATTTGTAATAGCAAGAAACTGGAAGCCACCTAGGTGCCCCTCAACTGAAGAATGGATAAAGAAGATGTGGCATATCTACTCAATGGAATACTACTCTGCAGAAAAATAAATAATAGAATCTTGAAATTTGCAGGCAAGTGGATGGGACTTGAAGAAACCATCCTGAATGAGGTAACTCAGTCACAAAAAGAGAAACGGGGTATGTACTCGCTCATATATGGATTTTAGACCTAGAGTAAAGGATCACCAGCCTATAATACACACCACTGGACAAAGTGGGATACAAGGTGTTTTCTAAGAGATTCATATATGGTGCCTTGCAAAAGGGGGAAGGGACAAGTCCCCCAGATCACATGGGAAATGGTGGGGGCAGTGAATGGAGAAAGAACTAGGAGAAAGTGTAGGGTAGGAGAGGAAAACTCATGTGACTAGATAGATTGAGTCAGGGTGAGAGGGGGAGGGGTGCATAAAAAAGGGAGCCATTATTGGTTTGAAGAGAAAACTAAAACTAAAGAAATGTCTAGAGAACTACAAGACTGACTCCAACTAATAATTCAAGCAACCATGGAAAGGCTACCATAAATGCTCTTCCCTGATAGTGAGATCATCAACTAAATTATCCACCATCATGGAGTCCTCATCTAGTACCTGCTGGAAACAGAAGCAAACACCCCTAACCAAACACTGAGTCGAACTAGAATCCAGATGCAGAGAGAGGGGACAGGACCAGGTTGCTGAAACTCACAAAGACAGCTGACCTGAACAACGAGGAGTTTTGGCCCCCAGACTGATGGCTAGGAACCCAGAAAGGGACTGACTCAGACCCCCTGAATATGGGTCTCAGCTAGAAGGACTGAGCAGACTGGGGAACCTCAGACAGTAGAAACAGGATCTATTTCTGCTGCACAAAAGTACCTTGCGGACACATCCCCCATGGAGGGATCTCCCCTTAACCTAGAAACAGGAGAGAAATCCTTGTCCAGACTTCAAATGACTTGACAGATTTATATGACCCAACCTCGATAGCATAGCCCTACAAGTGGAATGGGGTTGGGGGGATGGGATGGGAGGGTGGTCAGTGTGTGTGCATGTCATAGGGGAAAGAGGGTAAGAGTGAGGGAGGGAGGAATGGAGAGAGGGATGGAAGGGGGGAGGTTTGGAGGGAGGAAGAGAGAGGAAACTGGGATCCACATATGATATTTTTAAATTAGATTATTAATAAAAAATGAAGGAAAAATGCTGTTGGATTAATTCAATATATATATTTAAAATGCTTTGACTTCAAAATTTAAGCCTAAGGACAAGTTACTGGGGAAAAGGATTTCTAATTTTGTTCCCACAGAAGATGAAAAGCTGTGGATTTCTTCCAGACTAATGTGATTTGATCGATCAAGACCCCCTGAAGCAACGTCAATGGGACAATGCAGCCTTGCAGACCACTACAGCCAGGATTTCTTCATCTTCTTAGGATTCCCCCATGACAGCACCCCTTACCAGCAGAAAGCAGTTTGGAAAGAATGACACCCAAATTCCCAAATATTGTTTATAAATGTTTGTTTTCATTAAAAAAGGCATGTATATTTATGTCCAGCATAAAATAAATAAATGTTTTTAAGAAAGAAATTAATATAATATAAAGTAATATAAAAATAACACCTTAGAATGAGACAAAACAACAAACAAGGTAAAAGTGTTCAGGAAACATAAGAAACAGATATAAACACAGAGACCCATTTCTTTTACACACTAAGAAATCTCACAAAAACACTATATTGGAAACTACAATGTATGTATAAAATATGTGGGATAAAAGAGAAAAAATATAAAATAAAAATTGAAAACTGAGGTAGAATTTTACAAAAGGAAAAGAAAAAAAGACAAGCCTTGACATGGCCTCATGAGAAAAGTGACCCCCAAAGATGTTGTAGATGTTGTCTTGGCCATCTATTGCTGGACATGCAGCCTGCCTTTAAGAGGAGTTTGTTTCTCCAGTGAGACTCCCATGAAGAAAACCAGATTATTGTTTTCAAGTGATTATCAATTGGAGATAGCTTCTGTGTAAAGGATGGGAAAATATCCCCATTTCTCCTTTTAGCTCTGGGATACCATCTGGTTCAGTCCTGTGTAAGCTATGCTTGCTGGTTCAGTCTCTCTGTGAGTTTGTATGCTTATCAATTCATTAGAGGGCCTTCTTTCCTTAGTGTCCTCCTTCCCCTATCATTCTTAGACTCCTTTACCTCCTTTTCTGCTGGAGTCTCTTGAGTCTGAGGGGAAGGTTTTGATGGAGATATTCTGTTTAAATCTGAGTGTTGCAAGGCCTCTAACTCTCTGCATATTTTCTGACTGTGGGTCTCTGTATATTTTCCTGTCTATTATGATAGGAAGCTCCTCTGTTAACCACTGAGCAAGACACTGATATAAGAGCATTGCAGAATAAGATTAGGAGTAATTTTATTGCCTTCTTTTTAACAGTAGTATTTAGTTTTGCCTGGGTTCCCTGGGATACCTAGTCTCATATTCTTTGTCACCTAAGCAGTGTTGGGTATGGGTTCCATCTCATGGATTGGGCCTTAAGTCAAACCAGACACTGATTGGTTACTCACATAAGCTTTGTTCTATCATAGCACTAGCATATTTTTCAGACAGTAAACCATTGTAGGTCAAGGGGTGTATGGCTGGGTTGGTGTTTACATTTTCCTTTGACGGTTTTCAGAAATCTTTCTTGTACCAAAGATACTAGGGTATAGGAATGAGGACTCTATGAAGGCACCAGTTTAACATCTCCTTGTTCAATCAATGCTGTAGGTGTTACTTTTAGCAGTAGAGACATACTGTCAGTTTGTGGAGAACAGTCTATAGTCTTGGAAACAGTCTGGGTTGTTTGTGCTTCCCATGGGACCCACTTGGCTAA
Organism: Cricetiscus sungorus; assembly: GCA_030556225.1. Taxonomy (NCBI): domain Eukaryota; kingdom Metazoa; phylum Chordata; class Mammalia; order Rodentia; family Cricetidae; genus Cricetiscus; species Cricetiscus sungorus. Next base: position 9,754,705 of record JANBXA010000007.1, on the reverse strand, counting down.
CAATTTAAATAATGTAACAAATGCTGGTACTGGAGGATTCATTTAGTGACAAGAAATGGCCATTTGGGGCTCTGTCTCCCACGTTATTTGATAATTTCATTGAGATCATATTCATATATGTATATATTTTATGAAGTTTTTACTGTATTACATTGCCATACTACTACTCAAATTGCCCTTAAGTTTAGCTGTCTTTCATGTATTCCCTCCACAAACCTCCCCTCCTCTCCTCCCTTCTTATCTTCTCTATCCCTCTCCTCCCTTTGTGATCCTCCTGCTCCAGTCCTCTTCCTTATCTATCCATAACTATTTATTTTATCTATCTGTTCTCCCTCACATTAGTCTTTTATTCTATACCTAGCCTCTAGAGTTCTATGGTTTGTAGCTTGGTTGTCATTGACTTGACAGGTAATGATCACATGTAAGTGAATACACACTACTTTTGTGTTTCTGGGTCTGGGTTACCAAACTAAGGATGATTTTTATTTTTGTTCCATCCATTTATCTGTGAATTTCATTTGTTCATTGTAACTTAAAATCTGACTACTATCCCACTGCATTAGTGGACCACATTTTCTTTTCCCATTCATATGATGGGGCATTTAGTTTGTTTCCAATTTCTGATTATTGTGAATAAGAAGTAATGAATATGTTTGAGCAAAGTCTCTGTGGAAGGATGAAGCATCCTTTGAGTACATGCCCAGAGTCAGATAGGTGAGTCTTGAGTTACATCTATTCACATCTTCCTGAGTCACTGCCACACTGATTTCCATAAGTGTATGTTGGAATTTGTGGTCCCACCAGCAATGGATGATGTTCATTTTCTCCACAGCCTCACTTTCATAAACTATCACTTTTTTATTGATTTTACTATTGAGATGGAATTTCAGAGTAGTTTCAATTTGCATTGCCCTGTTATCTAAGGATGTTGAACATTTCTTTGTTTTTCAGACATATGCGTTCTTCTCTTGAGAATTTGATTAGATCTGTACTCCATTTTTAAAATTGGATAATTTATTTTCTCAATATCTAGTGTTTTTAGTGAGTTATATATTTTGTATATATCAGATGTAGATGTGGTAAAATGTTTTTTCCATTTTGCAGGCTGCTACATTGTCTAAATATTGGTGGTCTTTGCTTTACAAAGATTTTTCAGTTTCATGAGGTCCATTTATTAATTGTTGATCTAAGCCTCTGTGCTAACAATGTTCTATTCAGAAAATTTTCCTGTGACAGTGAGGTTAAGGGTATTCTCCACTTTCTCGCCTATCATATCCACTGCCCCTGATTTTATGTTGAATGTGTTGATCCATTTGGAGTTGAGTTTTGTGCATGGTGATAAATATAGATCTATTTGAATTCTGCCACATGCAGCCATACAATTTGCCCAGTAACATTTGGTGAAGATGCTGTCTTTTTCCAGTGTGTATTTCTGGGCTTCTTTGTAGAAAAACAACACAGTTTTCCATAGCTGTGTGAATTTATGCCTTAGTCTTAAATTGGGTTCCACTGATTGGCAAATATCTTTACATGCAAATAGATTATGATGCTTTTATTACTTTAGCTCTGCAGTACAGGGAATCTTGTTGATATAAATATGGGGCTGCTACAAAGGTAGGACAGATAAGATTTCTAGAAATGCTACATTTCAACAACCTAGTTATCACACCCACTTACAACAAGTAGAACTTTGATGGTTTAAATGACTTGCTTTCCTTAGTCTTAGGCATTTGAATACTTGGCCATCAGTTGGTGGTGCTGTTAGGGAGTGCTACACAGGTAACCTTGTTGCAAAAAGTATGTCACTGGAGGCAGGACTTGAACATTTAAATGCTGGTGCCAGTTTGAGTTTACTCTTTCTGTTTTCAGTTTGAGATGTGATCCCTCAGCTTCTTACTGTTATGTCTTGCTTGCTGCCATTACTTGATTCTTTTTCTATGCTTAGATCTTCTTCAGTTTTCTTATTGTTCTAGATAAGACTTCATGTGTTATATTTAATAGATATGAAGAGAGTGACAAACCTTGTCTGGCTCTTGACTTTAGTGGAACTGCTTTGAATTTCTCTCCGTTTAAGTTGTTGTTGGTTAGACACTATCAATTCTCAAAACATCTTTGATTCTGGAACTCTAAGCCATAGCATTTGATTATGGATGAAGGCATGTATGAGCCAAGTGAATGCTATAGCTGGAGAGAAGCCAAGAGTACAAGTTACTTGATAACAATTGAAAAGCAAATTCTTCCCTGGAGGAACTGCTTCAAACAAAGGTAGAACACATAAGAATGGAAATGTTTCACTTTAGAATGGATGAATGCTGATCAATATTTATCTGGGTAGTGGCTGATATCTCATTAATGAAAGTTCAACTGCAATTTAGAGATGTACATCTTGTAAGTTTTAGAGGGAATTAAATCAGTGATGCATTAAAGGAAGATGCATTTTCTAATGAAATACAAAATAGGTGAGAATTGTTTCAATCTCAAAAGGCAAAATTAAAAAAAAATAGTCTTTTTAGAAGACCTTAGTTAGGACTCAGATCAATATCAGCTGATTTATTATCTGAAGCATACAATGAAACCCATGTTCCTTGGGCTTCCAAGGGATTTAGATTTTTGTGTTGTTATAGAATTTGTAAACAGAAAAAAGAAAAAACATAAATACAGTAGTAAAAGTATTGAAAACTAGTTAGGAGATTTTTTATTCTATTTCTATTTAGAAGTCAAAGCCTCTTCTTGTTTTCATCATGGTTATAACTCTAAAATTTTAAATTATATTTTTATACAACATATATGGATTATATACTTTTTCACCCTTAAACTTTCCCCATCCCCCTATATTCTTCCCATCTCCATACCTACCCAAACTGGGGGAAAAATCATAAAATCACAGTAAGATAAAAATACCAAGCCAAACAAAAAGTATATGAAGACAGGAAGTGTGTTTACTGTTGATCAGCTCTTACTGGTCATGGAGCTTTCCCTGAGCTTTGGTTCATTTACCCTATTGGAGAAAACTGAGTTTCCCTTTCACAAACGGTATCAATTGCAAATAGAATCTTGGTCAAGGATGGGATTTTATGTTTACTTCCCCTTCTCCACACCAGGAATCTGCTCATTTGACCTTGCATAAGGCTTGCTTGTCCTGTCACAGTCGCCATGAATTCATGTGTGTATCAGCCGTGTTGTGTCTAAAGACATTTTCTGAAGGTATTAAATAAACAATTTCTGTATGTTTTTACATTCTCCAAGGTACCTGAAAAATAAAGAACAAAATGCAGAATTATGATAGGAGCATGATTTGGCATACTGGTTCCCTGTGCCTTCCTTTTTAAGGCTAGTCTTTAATAGGAGAGTTGGAAGTATTTCATATGTGTCTCAGGATACTCTTTTCTCATTCCTTCTATGCAATCATGGACTTTATCCCCTCATCTGACTTCAAGTGAAATGAGCAGGGATTCAGCAGTCTATCTTGAAGATCTAAATCTGGGATCACATGTTCTTCTATCATGAGGAATCTGTATGCGAGAGGTAGTGGTTGTGGTTTGACAGACCTGATAATAGAATCAGCTATATTTCTGTTATGTGACAGGACATCAGGCTCTCCTTGTAGTGGTTTTTTTCTCTCTCTCTTTTTACTCTTTCTTGGAGAGGGCCAGCCACCCAGCTCCCAAATAGAATCACGCATGGAGGTTTATTATTACTTATGAATGCTCTGCTTGTTTCTTGCCAGCTTTTCTTAACTTAAATTATCCTGTCTACCTTACCTCTGAGCTTTTAGCTTTCTCTTACTTCTGTAAATCTTACTTTCATTCTCACTCAATGGTTGGCTATCTGGCTTCATGGCTGGCCCCTGAAGTCCTCTCTTTGTTCTATCTTGCTGTGCCTCGTCCTCAGATTTCTCCTCCTATTTGTTTTTTATACCTATCTGCCCTGCATATCCTTTCTCCTGCTTTGCTATTGGCTGTTCATCTCTTTATTAGACCATCAGTTATTTTACACAAGCAAAGAATCACAGCTTAATGGAGTCAAACAATGCAGCACACACAAAAGTAAATCATCTTTACGTCATTAAACAAATATTCTAGAGCACAAATGTAACACAACTTAAAATAATATTCTACAATGTTGTAGGATAAATGTCGGTTAGCTTCCACTCCTCTTTCTCTTTGATTTCATTCTTTCTTGTCGTTGCTATTGAAGAAACTAAAATATACATGGGTTTTCTAATTTAAAAATGACACATGTAACATGACAAGTAGGTCCTAGAATCATGGTTTCCCATGAGTTGCTCTTAAGGTCTGTGATAGATAACTTGGTTGTCAACTTGAGTACATCTGGAATCAACTAAAATCCAAGGATCTTGGCATACATGAAAAAAATTTCACAACAGCATAATTTGAAGTGGGAAGAACTTCTCTAAATATGAACCATATATTCCAGTGATACCCCATATAAACAGACATGGAAGAAGGAAGCTTTCTGCATTTTGCCTGCTTTTCTTTATAAAGTTCATCCATTCTAAGACATTTCTTAACTAGTATTAAGACCACAGATGGGCAGCTCTCTAAGGATTCCCTGGGATTCTAACATCAGATTAGGACTGAGGAGACATCCAATATCCTTGGTAAAACAGCTGCTAGGTCCTTGGCCTTTCTGTACTGAGATAGGCATTGTTGTTCTACCCAGACTACAGCTTTGTAAACCACCCTAATAAATCCCATATATATGTTAATTTTATCAATTATGATCCTTTAGAGAAGCCTAATACAAGGCCTTGTACAAGCAGAAAGCAAACTCATAATAATACAAAAAATAAATCTGTATTCATGTATCTGTCTTGTCAAAATGAATCTCATTTTTTTTTCTTATTTGGAAGAAGTCTGAAATAGTCAATTCCACTAAGTGACTATACAGCCTTGAGAAATTAAGGCATAAGAGACTCAAATGTGTTTTTTTGCAGACAGGTTGAACTCTGATATTGACAGTAGTTATGCTAGCTTTGGTTAGAAGGTGTGTGTGTGCACATCCTTATTTTATCATCATAGTCTCTTCATTTTTATTCTTTTCTGCAAGAACTGAGGTAGCCAATGATATAAACCATCTTATACTGAATGATCAGGGAACTTTTCTCCTTGACTGGTATTTATTTTTTTCATGGTAAATCCCCTAGTTGGAGAAGAAGAAAGAGAGCCATCTCTTATTTAAATATTACTATTTAATGTCTTCCCTTGATGTCCTTGTCCATCCATATTTTCATGTCCAGCATTGCCTCACTAATTATCTCCTCATTTTTAGAATTTTACACTCTACCCAGACAAGCCATTTACAGCTGTTCAAATTTCATATATAATATGACCCCAGGGAACTTTTCTTTTCATACAAAGTAGAAAATCAGATGTGCTTTCCAAATCTTTGATTATTAGGAACAACTTCTATTGTGCATGTCTCTCAGGGGCATCCCTGTGTGGAGCTGTGCTTACGGTAACATCTATAGTACACTTATAATCTGTTTGGCTGTTGTAGTCTCACCTTACTGCACTTAGGGACCAGATGCAAACTGTATTGTAAAAATGGTCAATGCATCAATCAAGAGAGCTACACAGAGGGATGCCGATTGTAAAGGAAACTATTATCTCATCCACACTGATCAAGGCTGGGATGAAAGCCTGACATTTGTCCAGGTGTTTGTGTTTACTGCAATAAACTTCAGGGAGCTGTTATTTCAGGGGTTCTGGTAAGTTACTCTTCTTTGAAAGAACATTTATGTGTTTTTATTTTATGTGGATGAATTTTTGTCTGTATTTATATATGTGTACTATGAGTACATTTGCTGCCTTTGAGGCATCAGAACCTCTGGAACTGGCATTTCAGATTCTTGTCAGTTGCTATGATAATGTCTGGGAAAAAAAAAACCCTTCTGCAAGAACTACAAATACTCTTAACCCCTAGCCAGCTTCTTAGCCCCAAGTTTCTTTTATTGTAAAATTGAAGTTACAAGGATGAAGAATATCCACGCAGCTGAATTTAGTTTGTGATTGACCTCCCACCCACATCTTCATTTCTCTGTAGCTACTACTGTTGCTGGGTTTAGTGACTCTCACATCCAGACTATCATTCCTGAGAAATCTGGAACTTGAGATTTATGTTTATTATAGAAAGGGATTCTTCTGCATATGCCAGCATCAATATATTAAGAAAAAAAATCTTAAAAGATGCTGATGTGAGTCATATGATCCACATGAGCCCATGTCTGCAGACTACAAAATATGGCTAAACAAGGCCATACACCTTTACATTCAGGTAACTGCTGTAGATTCCACTGGTGATTTGTGTTATGTGTAGTGGTAATTTTCATATAGCAGATTCCAATGGAATGGCACTTTTGAAACATGACGTGGCTACAGCGTGGAAAATAAATTGTGGGAGGAAAATGGGTGGAAATCTTGAGGCCATTGGTCTCCAAATTGATAACCCAGAACTTGTGAGTAGTTGACAACATAAGATACTACCAATGTCAATGGATGATACGTAGTTCAAACAATGGAGTTTTGATTGATAGCACATCATTTGCTTATTTATTTTAACAGATAATGTTGAGAGACAGTCTTATTAAACCCTGCCTGCTCCCATAGCTTTGTGGAAGAGCTGTACACTACACTTAAGTTACAGCCCTCCACTGTGCAGAGGTGACAGGCTGTAAGAGCAAAATTTACAACAGATAGATCCTCATCCTTTCTTGCCTTATGCACTTCATAAGTCAGACTTGCAAGTGTTTTCTTATCTTCTGTCTGCAAAACAGAATGTCCTGGTAAAACTTTCTGTAATTTTTCACAGAGGGATAAAATTATAGTAAACATATGATAAAAAGTATGCACAAGTGTTTTTCAAATTTTTTATTCATTTATCCATTCATTAATTTCTATTAAGCCAGGAACTAACCCCCATATAGGAATCAATGTTAAATACAATGTAGCAACATAAAATAATATCAATGATCATAATACATTGTGTCCATTGCTATCCATTAAACACCCTGAGGAGTAACACCTGTCCATATGGGTGTGGAGTCTGATCAGAGAGGAAGGACTTAAAGGAAGGGTGCTGAAGTTCAGTTCTGTATACACGTCCAAGTTTTACTTATTCACTAAAAATTCAATTTCTATGGTTATCATTCTGACATTATATTGAAATATACAGCTATGTTGTTATTAAATATATGCAAGAATACCTCATACATGCTGGTTGAGGCTTTTTAAGCACTTGGGTATGGGGCCATTTCCTGGGATTGAGTGTTCCAGCTTCTACACAGATGGTTCCCAGCAAGCAGGCAACTCTCTTTCCATAAGGAATCACCTTGCAGCATCTGGCATTTCAGATCCTTGCATAGCTGTCAATTTTTACCTTGAATAGGCCTCACACTATAAATCATCTGGATTTTATTAAGAGGCTATTATATTTCTCAACATGGTATACCTTCAGGAGGTGAGACTGTTTGTTTCTCTCTTGAGTGAATGGCATCAAAAAAAAAAAAATGTTCTCTGAGTTGTTAGTCTGGTAAGAACAAATGGGCTGAAATTCAGGGCAGCGAGTGCTCTTTCTTTTCAAACCAAAACATGTCTTGTGTGACCCGACTTTCATTTCAACTTTGAAAACAAATGTAAACTTGAAAGCAATGAGGCTGGTAAGTGACGATTCAAACTTTCTAAGGGGAAACTTTAGTCTTTCCCCCCTCTCAGAGCTTGTAACTAGGCCAATAAGTTAAATAAAAATGGCGACTTAAATGAACTTGTTGATCAGACTAATAGATGGGAATACACAATGGAATAGTTTTTAATAATGTTTTTTAAATTTAAAATACCCTTTCCCCATACAATATATTCTGATCATAATTTCCCTTCCCCCATCTCCTCCCAGATCTTCCCATCCAATTTTATGTCTTCTTTCTCTTTGAAAAATGAACAGGCAAATAAAACAAACCAGAATAAAAGCAACAAGACAAACAAAAAAAAGCACAAGGAACACACACATACAAAGCAAAAAGATGAACAACAGCAAAAGAACAAAAGGACACAGTTATGAATACACAGTTGTGGGCTGGAGAGATGGCTCAGCCTTTAAATACTAGGCTCACAACCAAAAATTAAAGAATAGAAAGTTGCATCTTAAGGTAATAGGTTTGGGAGATGAAATTGCATGTTTATTTGGAAATTTTCAAATATCAGTCCTGGTGATGATGACTGCAAGGATATAATGATTACAGTAAACATGATTTTTATAAGTTGTTAAACATGGTGCTATGGTTATAGAGGGAAAGGATCATAGAGTATGGCTATTATGCCACAGTCTACTTTCAAAATTTTTTTCCTGATCTATGGAGATTCCGATGCATTCTATTCTTCTCTGGAGAACACTAGAAAGAGTTGACTATAAGAGATTTTAAATTTTTATTATTTATTATTACCTTTGAAAATTCAGGAGACTTCATTACTTTCCATAACCTTTAAAACTCACTTTTATTACTTAGCATGTGTGTGATTGTGTGCATGCTACTACATGTGTGGAGATGTCAAAGGATTTATTGTATGAGTCAGGGGTCTTCTACCATAGGGATTCTGGATATTGCACTAAGATAGTCAAGCTTTTGAGCAAGTGCCTTCACCTACTAAGGCATCTTGCCAGCCTCAGAATTGTCTCACTTCTAGTAATAAACACACACATGTATCTCTGAGGCTGAGAGCATCTGTTTTGTGACCTGCATTTAGTTCCCCCCAAATATGTTTCCTATATGGTGACAGATATTCATAAAACATTACACCCAATTTTATTCAAATTGCAACAGAATTTGCAAGAAGAGACACTGGCGAAATATGGACAGAGATAGGCATAGACAGAAGAATCCAATGTGCTTATTAATGAGAATCATGCTTAGAAAGCCAATGGTATAAAATAAAAATATAAGCATACATATCCCCATAAGAAGTTAGGAAAGGTCCTATTAGAATTACTGAGAATGTGTACAGTATTGGTAAAATAGAGGAAAGCAATGAACACATTTTACTTTGGGCATGGTGAAATTAAAAACAAAATCATATGATCATTGCTATTTTCCTTATAGTGAGGGAGATGTAAGAGATCTAAGTTTTCTTAGAAGTTGCAAGTCAGAGATGGCAAAGATACTGTGAAAGGATTTCACTGAAAAACAGTGCCCTAAATATTAGGCTATTAGTAGAAACTGATGTTTTCTAGAAATAGAAAATAGGCAGAGTGATCATTTTGATACAAGGTTCTCTCTTCAGTTGAGACCAGAGGAAGAGACCGGACTGGGTGCTGAGTTAAATGGCAACTTTGCTTCTGTCCTCTTTGGATGGACTTTTTCACCTGAGCTAGAACTGTGCAGATATTGTACACAACCAAAGGAAATCCCTCAGCCAGTCCTAAGTCTGCCATACCTCTCTATCCCAGACTTAAGTGTTCCTGTGCATTTTCTCTCCTTGGCTCTTTCTCTTTCTGGTATTATATGGCAGTGAGTATTCACCTGAAGCCTTTTGAAATCAACCTACCTACATATTTAAAACAACTCCAACAGCAGTGCTCTGTTCTAAACCTGTGTCTGGAGACAATGTCAGTTACAGCAAACAAGCCCTTCTGAGTCTCCAGGGAGCCTGTGATTCAGATACAAAAGAAAATCTCAGACTCCCCCTAGCTCTGATGTTTAAGATGTTGGCTTTTGTTATTTTATTACTCGAAACCTAGAAATGGGAAAGAGAAAAAGAAAACCATGCCATTCTGGAAGTAAGTAACCTAATTTTAGATCTAGATGAAAGGGAAAGTAACAAGAATCAGAAGGGAATAAACCAATCTAGAGGAAGAGCAGGCATCTGTGCTTTGAAGTAAAATCAGTCAGCAAAATTCCTCATATCTGAGTCTGGGAGGGCAAGCAGGAGGACAATTCTGGAAAATGCAGAACACAGGCACTTCTCGGGAGGGACACTTAGCTCACTGTGTCTCCTTATGCCCACCCTAGACAGGCCTGGGAGATACTAATGAAGACATTTTGAGTATCCCAGTTCTAAATACAGTTCTAATCTTGGGCTACCTCCATCAGAACTTCTTCCTTTATCCCTGGGAGCCACATCCCAGCATCAAGCTCCACAGAATTAGGTGGAGCGGAGAAGGCAGATCACTAAATTCTTTGTCACACTGTAGTTATAAACACAAGAATCGCAGACAGGCTTCTCTTCCCAGGAGAAGCAAACAGCATTAGGAATGGAAAGCAATTTGCTGTGTTAATAAATGAAGACAAATGGAAGGAAGAAGTTCTCTGTAGGATGACAAATGGGATATTTTGTTGTTGATGATGATGTCACTATAATATGAGAGAATGAACTCCTTGGAATTTATCTGTGTTCTTGGGCAAGATCAAGCCTATGGACATTTCTGCGGGCTGAAGGCAAATGCTTTATTGTATGCTTGGCTAGTAGCAACACTGTCTCTGAATTATAAGAACTGAATGACTGCATTAATGACTTGCCTAATGTCTGTTGCAGAGAGGACCATAAAGTGGATCCTCTTTCCATCTGTCCTCTTAGAAAGAGGAGTAACTTCCCCTCTGATAACAATTATCCCGTGTCAGGTATTTGCAAACTGGGGATGGACACTATTTCTCAAAATGAGGACCCAAGAAGCAGCACCATGCTCTTTAGTGTACAAGAAGTAAGGAACTAAATGTGTTAGTATTTCAGTATTTGGAATTTAAAGAAAAATGTACAAAAACTCTGTTATCACAGACTGTGGCTTTAATCACATAATGTCATGTTTAGTTGCCCCCAATTTCCTAATCCCCTCAAAATCCAAGGCCATTTGTTTAGCATTTCTAATAAATTCTTGAACAGTGTTTTTAGCCTTTATATGGGAAGTACTTCACATTGGCTTTGTAAAGGGTTGTTAACTTAAATCATTACTAGGCAGTCAGGGTCAAGCTGTGGACCCTGCCACCACTATTTCTCCTCATCTTGTTGAGCAGCCCAGAGGACTGTAGCATCATTATTTCCAGATTATAAAAGAAGCTTACATTGAAAAAAAACACTACTGCAGGAGTAAACTTTGGAGACATCTTGTTTGGCTTAGAACCTTGGCTTCTACTTCCCTGCTGTGTGTTTTTGAGTATATAAATTGACCTCTTTGTGGTTTAGATTCTTCCTCTTCAAAACTAAATAATACTTATATTGATGTTTAATAAGGACCAGGAAAAACAAATAGGCTGAATAGATATTTATTCAGGGAGAAATAACTCACAACATAGACAGATGAACACCAACAGGTTCCTGGTCCCAAGGATGCCTCCAGATGTACTCCTGTCCCTGTGCTGCAAACAAGAGAGCTCCCCAAGCTCCCTCCTCAACCTTAGTCTCCCCAGGTTACATCCAGCCCTGTCTCCACCCCAGTGGGCATGGTCTATGCCACAGGTGCGGACAAGGTGAATATCTCACTACATACTTAATCATTTTACATGTGGTGGTATTAAAGTTGAAGGAGCAGCTATGTTGTACCCAAAGGAACCTTTCTAGAAATATTAGCCATCATCATTATTACTAAAGAGATTAAACATCTGTCTTTTATATACCAACAGGTTATAAAAGAGACATGCCAATCTTGCCCTAGAGCCAGTGGTCTCCTGCCTTCCATCATCATCATCATCATGGTGTGTACACATCACACACAGTGTTGTTTTATGATTGAATTAAAGGCAATAGAGTGTATTATCTTTAGAATTAAATAATCCCAGTCTAGAAAGAGTCAGAAGTTCAATTCGGAAATTTAGAGGTATCAAATCTTTATGAACATTTGATTGTTCCTATAATTGAAGATGTAAGAAAGTTAGCTATGAGTGTCAAATAAAAAATAAAATGATGTTAAACATAAAGACATTCAACATGAGTATCTCTAATGGTGGAAATGCCAAGAAAAGTTTCTTTCTCACAAGAGTATGAACAGTTTACAAGAGAAGTAATTTAAGTCTACCATTCTTTAATCTCTTTTCCATAAGCCGCTGACAGTACAAGGAATGTTTAAGGGTTTGAATGGAGTATCATTGACTTGACATGGTGATAGATAACCTAAGACTGTGTAGGAAGATGCTTAGGGAGAAGGGAACATGATGAAAGAAGTGATTCTTTCCATATGAAAATGCTGAAATGAAGGACCCACTTAGGATAGAAAACTAACTCAAGCCAGTCTCTAAGGGGAGGTCTTTAAAAACACACTATTAATACTGACTTTGGAAATGAAACAATCTTATTTCACTGATTTGTTTATAATTTTAAGACCAATGAATCTGTTTTCTCAAGCTCCAACTCTGATCTTGGAACCCAAGTCAAAGGATGGTTTGAAAGACATTCCATTCACTTCTGCAAGGAAACTTGTGCACATGCTAACAGGGAATGCCACTCTGCCTCAGAAATGAGAACAAGGTGACTGTTAGGTCTCATTAGGTACACAAGAGCTTGGGTGAAGGAGAAAAAAAGAGATGGGCTATAAAGGATAGGGTCACAAGTAAGCCCAGGATGGACACAGCTGGAAGACATGGACACCACACCTGTTTAGCTGAAAGCTGCCACTGCCCTCTCAGCCGCTGTGCTCAATAATCACCTGCCACTGCCCTCTGTTGTTCCCGCTGCTTCTTAGTTTTACCAGTTTGTCCTGTACTACTGAAAGGAAGAACCAGTCTAGAAAAATCTTTATTTTGCCTCATGTTGCAACATTGAGGGAGGAAGCACAGGTGAATATCCTCCACTCACCTCACTGAGAACCTGAGAAGTCTATTGATGTAACCTTTTGCTCAAAGTAGCCTGTCCATCATAGGAGAATCCAGTAGATGCTAACCAGGGGGTCCTGCCTAGACGATCTCAGCATCTTCGCTTGTTTATAGTAGTATGAACATCAGATGAGTGATTACAATTGTAAACTTAGACAATTGATCCAAATACCAGCAGCAGACATTTTTACACATTTGGATACTGCTTTTGCAATGCTAATTGCTTGCCCACCATGCAGAGAAAAGTGGTTCCTCTTCATAAGTCTCATTACTCATGGTTTATCTGTGCAACAACAAGCAATATTTCTGCAATACAACTTTTATTTTTTTAAGTGGAACAACAACTCCACATCTGACAGAGGACTGATTTCCAAAATATACAAAGAACTCAAGAAGCTAGTCAGCGAAACATCAAATAATCCAATTAAAAACTGGGGTAAGAACTAAATAGATAATTCTCACTAGAAGAATCTAAAATGGTTGAAAGACACTTAAGAAAGTGCTCAACAACTTTAGTAATCAGGGAAATGCAAATCAAAACAACTCTGAGATACTACCTTACAGAGGCCAGAATAGCTAATATCAAAAACACCCTGGCAGTCTATTCTGGACAGGATGTGGAGAAAGGAGAATACTCCTCCACTGCTGATGGAAGTGCAGACTTGTACAGCCACTTTGGACATCAGTATGGTGGTTCCTCAGGAAAATGGGAATCAGTCTACCTCAAGATCCAGCAATTCCATTCTTAGGCATATACCCAAAGAATGCATATTCATACAATAGGGACATCTGTTAAACTATATTCATAGCAGCATTATTTGCAATAGCCAGTACCTGGAAGCAATATAGAATCCTCTCAATGGAAGAATGGATAAAGAAAATATGGTACATTTACACAATGGAGTACACTCAGTTGAAAAACAACAACAAGAACAAAATGGAATCTTGGAATTTTCAGGCAAATGAGTAGAACTAGAAGAAACAACCCTGAATGTGGTAACCCAGTCACAAAAAGACAAACATGGCATGTACTAACTCATGTATGGATTTTAGACACAGAGCAAAGGATCACCAGCCTACAATCCACACCTCCAGAGAAGCTAGGAAACAAGGAGGACCCTAAGAGAGACAAACATGGTCCACCAGAGAAAAGGGGCAAGGTCTCCTGGGTGAATTGGGAGCATGGGTGAGGGGAGAAAAAGTTAGGAGAAATAGAAGGGGAGAACAGGAGGGGAGAGTAGGGCATGAGGGACCAGGAAGATTGAGTCGGAGAAGAATAGAGGAGCGAAAGAAAAGAGATGCCATAATAGAAAGAACCATTATAGGTTTAAAGAGAAATCTGGCACTAGGGAAATGTCCAGAAAGGATGGGGTCCACAAGGATGACCCCCAACTAACAATCTAAGCAATAGTGGAGAGGCTATCTTTAATGTTCTTCTCTGGTGAGATGGATTACTACCTTATATATCATCTTAGAGCCTTCATCCAGTACTTGATGGAAGCAGAAGCAGGCACCCACAGCTAAACACTGAGCCAACCTCCTTGAATTCAGTTGCAGAGAGGTAGGATTGAGGAGCAAAGGCATCATGACCAGGCTGGGGAAACACACAGAAACAGCTTACCTGATCAAGGGGGAGCTCATGGACCCCAGATTGATAGCTGGGAAATCAGCATAGGACTGACACAGACCCCCTGAATATGGGTGTCAGTTAGGAGGGCTGTGCAGTTTATGGGGCCTCTGGTAGTGGATCAGTATTTATAATTAGTGTACAAATGGACTTTGGGAGCCTATTCCACATAGAACTATGCTCTGTGGGCCTAGACACATGTGGTAGAACCTATGTCCTGCTTCAATGATGTGACAACCTTTGATGATCCGGAATGGAAGGCTTCACCCTTCCTTGGGAATAGAAAGGGATGGGGCAGTCAGTGGAGGGGGGGCATGGGAGGATGGGAGGGATCAGGAACTGGGATTGATATGTAAAACAAGATTGTTTCTAATTTAAATTTAAAAAGAGAAAAAAAGTGGAACAAATAAAGACCATACAGTATGAAGGCTGAGTTCAACTCTATTCACTGCTTCCAATCTGGGGAGTCCTCTTCCTATGATGTCAGGGTGGTTTTACAGCATAGAACTGAATCTTTGCTGCCTCTAGTCATCCCTCTTAACTCATCTTTACATTTCTCTAGTGTCACCAAGAATTAGTCTGTCTCCAGTTCCATACATTGACCTGTGGTTTTTCTTTAATCAAATTCTAGATGGTATTTTAGAAAGTAACTGGGAAGCAAATTCATGTACTAGAATTCAATACAAGAACAAGTCCTGTGTATCCTCAAATAGTATTATGAATTATGTTGTTACAGAGTTTGTGAGCCCATTTTCTAGTTATCAATTTCCTTTTCGGCTCAGGGTACAGATATTCAAATGGTCTCCACTCTCCCTCACATGCTTTCTCTATATACTCATCAAAGACCTGAATTATTACAATCACATAATTGATGGATACATTCAATTTTCACTAGAGTGTCTTAGAAATTTTGCATATCATGATTACATGAATTGGAATCAGAAACAGGTTACACTAATAAAGGATGAGGCTGTTTATGTGAGTGTGGGCTGGTTACCTGGGACTATCATTGTGGTTCTGAGTTTGAATGTGAACTAAAGTTATCTAGAGATCTCAGTTTTCAGTGTCTGATGCAGGGGTGTCTGGTGAGAGTCTGGGAGTTTATATGTCTCACAAATTCCCTGTCATATTGCCACTGGGATCATAGGCGCTAACTTAGAGAAATACAAGCCTTCAGCATCTTGGAAAGATATTTAGTGATTCCCATCAGAGAGAAATGTGGCATTGGCACAGAAGATGTAACTACATAAAGCTTTGGTTCAGGTTTGAAGTTTTAGAAAATCCTCTATTTGTGTATGGCTGGTGATATTCACTAAATGAAGAGGTTGAAACACCTGAGTACTCAGTAAATAGAAATGTAATAGGGAAATTAACATCTGAGTAGCTAAAGAGTGTTTTCTAGACCATTATAAAGCACCTGGTTAAAAGTGGCATTCTTAATGTAAGGGACTAGAAGTGGCATAAGGGAGGGAGCAGTTAAGGGATCAAGGGGCTGCTCTGGCTTTGATATAACTTCAAGGGAGCATTATAAGGAGGAAGCAAAGTGAAGGATAAAAAGCTCAAACTTTGGCACACCATAATATTCATTTAAAAACCAGTGTTTTCCAGTTACCCAGATGCATTTATTTTACTGTAAGTAAATTAACCTCTCTGATACTTAGTTGCTTTACCTGTGAGAAACAGGCAGTTGTGGTGTTATCATAGGATTAAATGAATTATCTTAGACACTGATCATATATAAGTTATTGAATAAAGTATTAAATACTTTTATTCATTATGATGTGACAATTAGGCAAAGATCAGGATTCTAGAGCCATAGATTTATGGCTTTGATTGATGTTCATAACTAAGGAGAATTTATGATGATTGGTTTATGATACTGAATTTGAGTTACAAGAAGTGACAGGCTGCAGAGGATCTGCAGTTCCTTGCACTCTTGTACTAGAATGAAGCAACAGTATAAGTGAACTGAACCAAAAACTTGCCAGTGGGAATATGTCCCAAGTGCTTTGCAGAGTTTAGGGAAATCCATAATCCATAATGAAGGATTTAGTCTCATATTCAAAAACATGTCATGTCAAATAGAGCAACATGAAAACCAATAGTACTAAAAATGATAATAGCAATGAATATTTATTGAATCATTTCTAAATTTATGTGTCATACCACACATCTTTAAAGTATACCCATGTATGTATTTATTTTAGTTTGTATATGTGTATTTTTAAATATACATGGTTGCAATCAAGTGTATATAACCAATCTCATAATAAACTAACACTCTCAATAATAAAAAATGTATGTGTAATGTATCAAAAGGAATTTAAAAGAATACATTCTAATTGATCATGGTGTAAACTTCTATAATTCCATTACCCTAAACACTTAGGTACAAGTGACAGGGGTCAACCTGAGCTATATGATAAAATACTGTCTCACTATGGGTAGAGGAAGGGGGAACTCACTGGATCTCTTTGGCTACAACATCAATGTGTGTTGATCAATACTGGACCTTCAGATCTAAGGATTTAGAAATTTTCCATAGGCTTTCTGTGTTTCCAGTTAGCAGGTGGAAGAGTGAAGGTTTCTTTTTCTCCCTAATCTTGAGATCCAATACCTAAGGATTAATCGTCTCATATGCATCTATATGCTACATAAGCATGTGAACATGTGTTTATACTTAAATATATTTAAATTTTTATATGTAATATGTTCATGTATCTAATAATCGATAGTGTGATTATCCATGCGCAAGTATACGTGTGTGTGTGTATATATATATATATATATATATATATATATATATATATATATGTATTTAGACACTCACACATAGACATGTATTCCACACTAGTTCTTTAGAACCCTGACTGAAGTATCACCCATCCTTGAGACTTCAATGCTACTTTATTTGTCCAATCAAGCTTATCTCTTGCATACTGTTTCTATTGACTTTTGTATCATCTGATAGAAACACTCAGATGTTACTTATCCAGGCTCAAGAAAATGGGTTATCAAATTCTGAAGTTTTTATTCCTACTACTCAAGAAACATCATTATTAGGGATATCGTCATCACAGCATCCACAGTTCTTATTCTCTCTGCTCAGCCTGAGCTATCTCTATGTGTTTCTTTAAATCCAGGAAGCCAGGCTAGGTATGCTGTGCAACAATGAATAGACTTGAGGCCCAGATACTTCATGTCAACTTGGGTTTGGTGGTGAGAAGGGTGACATTCTAGTTGTATGATTATAGGGTGTGTGGTTACAGGGAGACAAGAAAATTTGCATTGACCACTCCTTTTCACATGTTCCCTCTCCTCCATGATTAGTAGGGACAGAAAATACATGTGATATTGCAATGCCCCTCAAGGGAAAATAAGTGAGGTAAATCAATAACATCCACAATGAGTGATCAGGGAAAAGCCGTAAGATTAAGTTCTAGTGCTGCCCACTTAGTTACCTCTTCTTCCAGGATGCTATGTAATTTCCACACATGTTCCTGATCATGTTTTGATGTTCAAGTATTGACCGTTGCTTTTGAAATAGACTCAAATCATGCTTGATAGCCAAGACATATTTTCTAACATACAGATGATATATTTGGGTTACTATTTTCCACTCAGTTTTTGAAACTGTAAGACACTGTATGCTTGGTCAAATGTCCATGGACATAGAGGTCATGTCTCCAGGAGAGAGCCTATACTTACATTTTGCTAACTGAGAAAGGTGATGAACCGTCTTATAAATATTTACATCCGTACTTATGATTTTGTGTCAGAGAAGCTCCTTTTTTGCATTAGGCAGTAGTTAATCAGTGACTGTTGAGTGTTCAGCCCTAGGCAGAACTTTGATATCCTTCCATCAAAAGCTCAGGAAACACTGAAGAAGAAAGTGAATAGATAGAATCCCTACCAGAATGAAATTCTATCTTCTGTACATGACATGGCTGTTCAATTTATAAACTGTACCTGCACAAAACTGGGGCTATAATTAGTTTTTCATGGATTAGAGAGAAGATCATGGGGCCCTACTCATCACTGAGGAATTATAGCAGTTAATAGCCTTGCTGGGACTATCATTGTGGTTCTGAGTTTGAATGTGAACTAAAGTTATCTAGAGATCTCAGTTTTCAGTGTCTGATGCAGGGGTGTCTGGTGAGAGTCTGGGAGTTTATATGTCTCACAAATTCCCTGTCATATTGCCACTGGGATCATAGGCGCTGATTACAGAGGAAATAAGGGGACAAAGACACATATGTGGTAAATTGTTTTGGTATTCACGTTTTCCCTCCTCTAAGAGAATTTGCTTGCAGGTCCACTTGCTTGTTTATCCATGGTACTTGTTTCCTAACTATATGGACTTTGACAGCTCCCAAAACTGATGTGAAGATCCACCCTTGACTTGTGGTTAGTGGAAGGGCAACGGAATTGACCTTATCATATACAGGCATAAACTTTGTATCCCTGTACATGGTACAAGCATCAGTCCATTTTTCTTCTACAGTGGCATTGAATTAAGGTCTGACTCTCAAAGCTTGGTTGAATAGTGCAAATAGATTCTGAGATTTTTGAGAAGAAATACAGGAAACAAACATTTCATTTATTATTGCTATATTTTTTATTTTATATATTATATTATAAATCATCTTATTTTACATATCAATCCCAGTTCCCTCTCCTTCCTGTCCTCCCATGCCTCCCACTGACCCCCTTCATCCCACTTCTCAGAGAGGGTGAGGCCTCCCATAAGGCATCATCAAAATACATCAAGTTATTTGGGGTAGGACCTAGGCCCTACCCTGTGTATCTAGGCTGAAAGAATGTCCATCCATAGGGAATGGGCTCACGAATTCTGTACCTGAAGTAGGGATACACTGCCAGAGGCCCTGTAGACTGCCCAGTCCTCCCTGCTAACATCCATGTTCCCCAGCTATGTTGGTCCCCAGTTGTCAGACTGTGGTCCATGAGTTCCGGCTTGCTCAGGTCAGCTGTTTCTGTGGTTTTTCTCAGCCTAATCTTGACTCCTTTGTCACTCCTCCTCTCTGAAACTGGTTTCCAGGAGTTTGGCTCAGTGCTTATCTGTGGGTCTCTGATTCTGTTTTCATCAGCTACTGAATGAAGGCTCTAGGATGGCATTTAAGGTAAGTCATCAATCTCATTATCAGGAAAGCATTTAAAGTAGCCTCTCCACTATTGCTTAGATTCCTAGCTGGGGTCATCTCTGTGGATCTCTGTACAATTACCTAGTGCCAGATTTCTCTTTAAACCTATAATGGCTCCCTCTATTGATGTGTCTCTTTTCTTGCTCTTCTCTATTCATCTTCCCATTCAATCTTCCTGGTCCAGCATGATATCCTCCCCCTCCTCTTTCTTCTCCCTCCCTACCCCTACCTCCCGTGTTCCCAATTGGTTCAGGGGCATTTGTCCTTTTCCTCTTCATTGGGTAACCATGGATGTCTCTTTTACGTCCTCCTTGAGGAAACAAACATTTCATATTGGAAGCTATTGATATTTATTATCACAACATAATGTAAAGAACGCTTACTGAAACAGTCATCAAAATCATTACATTGCCAATCCTATCTCCATTCTAAGTATTATAATTAGGTAAACTATAGCCATCATTATAATTCATCAATGATCAATATTGTGCAGTTAAAGTAAACCAACAGCTTTGAATGCTTTGTAAAAATATCTTACTAGAATATCGCACCCACATGTTTCTACAATTCACAAATTTTTCTCTATGTACAAAGGGCACATAAATATTTGGTGTGTATCTTTTCAGACTCCATAAATAATCACATATAAAGTTGTATTTTCAGTGCGCTGTCTTGAATTCTGGTATGACAGATTCGATAGATATTTATTTTAGTTTAATAGCTAAGTGGATAGATATTATGAGAAAGCCAGCTAGGGTATACTGCTTCATGTAGGAAAGAATAAACTGTGTGAGTTGGAAGAACTGATCATGATGGCTTCCAATGGTCATTGATATTCATGGGGGCACAAGGTAAAACATAGTCCAATAAAGGATATTTAACCCTTGTATGTGCATAATTTGGTCACTAGAAGTTCTTCAGTATGTATAAGTTTAAAAGTATTGTTTTGTTTGTTTGTTTGTTTTTCATTTAACAGACCTCAAGAGGATCTTTTAAGTGCCTGACTGAGATCAGAACAGGAGGAGTAAAGGTTCAAGCTTGGGACTTGATGAGATGGTTTGAATGAGAATGGCCTGCCTAGGCTCATATCCTTCAATACATGGCCCACAGTTAGTGAAGATGTTTGGGAAGTATTAGGAAGTATATCCTTGTTGGAGGAAATGTGTCACTAGGATTGGCTTTTAGGCTTCCAAAGGTCATGTCAGGCCACTGTTTGTGAATCAGGATGCAAAGCTATCAACTACCTCTCCAGCACCATG
Source organism: Cricetiscus sungorus (assembly GCA_030556225.1). Classification (NCBI taxonomy): domain Eukaryota; kingdom Metazoa; phylum Chordata; class Mammalia; order Rodentia; family Cricetidae; genus Cricetiscus; species Cricetiscus sungorus. The sequence goes on along the minus strand of JANBXA010000007.1, from coordinate 9,733,846 downwards.
TCTTCCTGCATCCTGTCACAGTATCATCTGCTGTCGTGGTAATGAACTAACCTCCCCCCCGAAACTGTAAACAAGCCCCCCAGTTCAGTGATTTCTTGTATAGGTTGCTTTTGTAATAGAACAGTAGCAAAAACACGTGGTGTCATGGCTGATATACTGGGGATATGCATGGCATTCCTGGTTACTTCTCATATAATTCAGTTTGCTTTTTAAAATATGCCATGTGTGCTCTTGGTGATATTAGAGGTACAAGGCTACTGTACTATTTTTAAAAAACTAAACTATATTTATCCTCTCAAGAAGAAATTCTTCATCCTTAATGAGTCACACCCCATTTTGCCCCCAGTGTCAGAAAATCACTAATCAACTTTGTGTCACTAAGAATTTACCAATTATGGGCAATTTGTGTGAATTAAATCATATTATATGTGAATTTTATGGCTGGCTTTTCACTCAGCACATTGTTTTCATGGTTCTTATATAATGTTGTATTCAGCAGAATCCTATTCTTTTATGAACAAATAACATTCCACTGAATGGGTTTTCCATTAAATTTATCCATCTAGCTGATGTAAATAATAACATCACCATTTTGTGTGGTTGTTTATAAGGATATATGCTTTAATTTCCATTGGATGGTGGTCCTCAAATATGATTATTAAACTCATCAAGATAACATTTTGAGAAGGTGCTAAATTGTTCTATTAAATGAATGTGTGGTATTCCTTTCCCACCAATGATGAATTAGGCTCCATGTTCTTGTCATCCTAATGAGCACTTGTTATTCTTCATCTTTTTATGCTAATTATGCTGTATGTGCAGAATGTTTCCATTGTTTTCATTTGGAACTCCATGATAATTAGTGATGTTAAGTTTTCACCCATGTGCTGACTATGTTCTCTTTGGGAGATCTTTGTCCATGTTTTGAACTCTTAAGTGGGATGATTTGCTTCTGCATTAGTTTTATTCATTTAACACATTATTTTATGTGAGTTTTAAATTCATGATAAAGTTCAGGTGGAGGCAGTGAATTTTCACACACTTCTCTTTTTCACAGGTGACTACTCTCTCTCATTAGAAAAGTTCTCCACAGAGTGACATGTTTGTTCCAATTGACACTTGACAGCCACTTAAACCTATACATTATATTACTATTCATTCTTGACTTTGAGCATTGTATGGGTTTGGATAGGTATCTAATAAAGGGAACCCACAGTTTCTAGTATTATACTAAATGCTTCTACTGCCCCCTCTAAAAAAAAACCAACCCCTCAAGAGCCCGACCTATGTTTTTTCTCATTTCTCACTAAATCCTTCTCAACCACAAATCTTACTATTTTGTGATAATTTTATTTTTCAGAATGAGGTGTTATTTGAATATCTTTTTGTATTTTTGAGTTGAAAATATTTGTCACATATTTTAGGCATTATATAATTATCAAGTACTGGGTTTGCACACGAAGTCTTCAAAATTATAGGTTTTCTTTTTTATGTCATCTTTTGAAACAATTAAGTTTTAATGTTGATTTGATTAAAAATTGTCTAAGTATTATATTTCATTGCTGGCACTTTTGATTTTATCTAAAATTCACTCCATTAGTTAAGATCACTAATATTTATTTACATGTTTTCTTTGACAACTTCATGTCTTTTATTTTCCCCTTATAATTAAGTCTGTTATCCATGTTAAAAAAATAAAGTAGACTTGTATAATTGGAGGTAAAAGTTCAATTACATTCCTATCAGAGATATCAAATTCTGTTAGTATCATTTATTAAAAAAATACTATGCACAAGGTGGTGGTGGCACATGCCTTTAATTCCATTGCTCGGGAGACAAGCAGGTGGATCTCTGTGAGTTCGGGACCAGGTCAGTATCAAAAGCCACACAGAAACCCTCTCCCTAAAGAAAAAATAAATAAAAATAACAAGAAAATCATGCTGTCATTGAACTGTCTTGAAACTCTTATTCCAAATCTATTAGCCTTAAATGAGTGGGTGTGGTACAGACTTGCAACTCAATTCTTCTGTCTGTTTCCATGGTACTACCACCATTTTGAAATCTTGGTTACTACAGCATTTAACATATTTTTATAATGGAAAAGAAAAGTTTGATAGATTTACTTTTTTCAAGAGTATTGGGAGATTTATAAGATTTTACACTTACATATGAAGTTTAGGATTGATTTTTCTATTGATTAATAAAAAGTGGACGTAATTTTGAAGTTATACATTAAACCAGTCTGCTGGGTACTACTTTTTTCACAGTGTATTACTATCTGTTTGATGTTTGTGGATTTGCCATTTACTTAGATCTTTGTTTTCTTAACAGAATATTTTGTGTTCAATGTATAAAGAAATGGAAATTTATAATTTCCATTATAATTTTTCTAAGATTTTCCCCTTTGATCTAATCATGCTATTTTTTTAAATTTTTATAGTAGTTTGTGGTTAGTGTTAGAAACTCTATGGCTTACTTTATATCAATAATTTCTAAAATGTTGAATATCCATGATCCTTAATATTAGTTTGAAGTTTCTTCATCATTGTATAAACTCTTTACTTATTATGAATGTGTTACACTTTTATGATTTTTTTAATTATGTGTATATTTATGTGTGGTTATATACACATGAATGCAGGTGCCTATGGAGGCCAGAGTAGTGTATCAAAAGCCCCGGGACCCATAGTTATAGATGGCTATGAGCAGTAGTGTTAGGAATTGAACTTGGATATTGTATAAAATCAATAGATATTCTTCACCCCTCAACCATCTCTCTAGACTCTGTTTATTTCTTAAATAAGCATTTGCAGTTTCTGTCTTTCATGATATGTATTTTTGTTCATTTCTTTGTAAATTATTATTTACAATATCATCTTATTGATTTTATATCCATCAGATTTCTGGTATACCTTCTTTTACAACTGATTTCAGTAATACTTGTATGTTCTCTATATGCTACTTATTTAGTCTTATTAGGCTTTCAAATTTCTTATTCTTTTAAAACAAAAAATCTTGAATTCCTTTTTTCCCTTCTTTGTTCTTGTAGTTTATAATTTGTCTATTGCATTCTCAGTTTCATTCTCTTCATCTTCCTGCTTGCAATTTGTTTCAGGCCACCCTTTTTTTCCCATTTTATGGATCGCAGTATCAATTCATTTAAGTACTATCCTATGTGCCCAATGTTCGTGCATTAAAATCTTCTTCCACTTCTCATTTCTTTATTTCAGAAAATACCATGCCTGGAGATGTAGTCATGAAAGGAAATAATAAGGCAAAGATAGGTGTCTTAAGAGATACCTTTAGGGCGATGTCTTATTTGGTAAAGTGTTTGCCTCATGCCTCATTTTTCCTACACTTGTTGTGGTAAAACACCATGAGCAAAAGCATCCTAAGGGAAAAAGGGTTTCTTTTAGTTTAGAGTTCGAGGTGGATAGTACCCATCATTTTGGGGAACACATGACATGGTAACATGAGGAAGAACTTGGCTGATAATATTTCATCTACTCATAGGAAACAAAAAAAGGGAGCAGAAAGTGGGGTGAGGCTATACACTCTTGGAGCCCAATCCTAGGAATATTCTTCCAGTGGGGGCTTACATCCTAAATATTCTATAGCCACTGTTCCTTTCCCCCAATCACAACAACACTGGAAAACAAGAGTTCAAAACATGAGCCTTTAGGAGACATTTTTTTTTAATTCAAAATACTATACTCCATGAATATAAAGGCCTGTGTACATAAGAACCTATGTAAAATTGCTAGGCATAGTAACCCACACTTGTTATCTCAACACTGTAAAAGTGGAGGCTACAGACTCCCTGGGGCTCATGGACCAGACAGTATTTGAGAATTGGTGAGAACAAGACCAATTAGAGACCGTATTTTAAAGCAGATGAACAGTATTAAAGAAGGTGGACATTATTACTAATCTTGTAACTGAGATATTTTTTTCTGACTTTCACACACATGTGCTCCTGTATACACATGAACACACAAGCACATATTACGGAAAACAAAGAGGTATCAATAAGCCTACCTTTTAATGTTAGGTTTTGTGTTTATTTCGCTTATTTGTTTTGTTTTGTATGGTTTTTTTTTTGTTGTTGTTCATTACAGTTGAAAGAGAAAAAATCTAGGTTGCTTTAAAAATTCGTCTTGTGTACTTTGTTATGATAGCCTTTGTTTTCATCACTGTCCTGTGGCTGTGAAGGGACATCTTGACCAAAACTTTTCAATGCTTGTAAAAAAAAAAAAAAAAAAAAAAGCATTTAATTTGAGTTTGCTTACAATTTTAGAGGTTCATTTCATTTTTATCATAGTGGAAAGAATGGCAGCATGCAGGCAGACATTGTGCTTTAGAAGACGCTGAGACTTATACATGAGGATCTGCAGGCAGCAGGAAAAGAGAGCATTGGACCAAGTTTGAGCTTTTGCAACCTCAAAACCTACTCACATTGACTGCATTTCCTCTAAAACAGCCAAACCCCCTAATCCATATCAAGTAGTGGCACTCCTTATGACTAAGCAATCTTATATATGAATTTATGGGGGTCTTTCTTATTCAAACCATTACAGCCACCATCAAGTAATATCAGAACTGTGTTTCTCCTTGTTTTAAATTAAAAGTCTTTTATAAATTTGCAAACCAATCCCAGTTTCCTCTCCCTCACCCCCTCCCACTTGCCCCACTTCTTCCTTAACTCCAGCCCATCCACTCCTCAGAGAAGGTGAGACCTCCCATGGGGAGTCAATGAAGTCTGTCATATCACATCAAGGCAGGACAAAGTCCCTCCCCACTGTATCTAGGCTGAGGAATAGGCTCCCAAAATCAGTTCATGCACTGGGGATAAATCCTGGTGCCATTGCCAGTGGCTCCATAAACTGCCCAAGTAACACAGAGCCTAGTTCAGAGCCTAGTCTAGAATCTAGACAGCAGATTCTCCAGCTGTCTATAGAGTCACTGTGCTCCCACTAACTTGTGTCGTGTCAGCTGTTTCTGTGAGTTTGACATCATGGTCTTGACCCCTTTACTTGTATTTTCACTCCTCTCTGTCTTCAAATGGACTCTGGAGTCAAGGAAAGAGGTACCTTGATAGAGAGAGTCATTATGGCATTATGAAGTTATTGAGAAACCTGGCACTAGGGAAATTCCCAGGAACGCCCAAGGAGAAGCCCAGCTAAGACTCTAAGCAATAATGGAGACAGCACCTGAACTGGCTTTCTCCTGTAATGAGATTGGCGACTATTTAATTGTCATCAGAGAACTCTGTTTCTAAGGCAGCCCTTTATAACAAAAATCTTGACTTCAAATATATTCCAAGAGTTTAATAAAGTTTACTTTGTTTCATTTGTCTTAACCTATTTTCTCATTTTCCTTGGGAGTTCTTTTTAGATTTATCAATTATTTAAGAATTTCTTTAGCATATTTTCCCATTCTTAAGATTCCTTTTGTCATATATTTCTTGTTCTTTTATCATTTTAGTATAGGAATATACTCAATGTTTGATTATGGCCATAAATGACAGCATGCTTATTATTTTATGCAGAGTATTTAGGTATCTTTAGTCTTTCACTGCCAGCAATGTTATTCAGAGCTCCTTTCTGATGTTTCATGTATGGACAGGGATCTGGAGGTCACCAGCTGAAATTTCTAGATCCCTGTATTTGAGGACAATGGAGTTGACCTAAGACACAAGGGCAGTGGTAGAAATAGGTATTTTAATAGGAAAGAGTAGGGCACACTCAAGAATGCCAGTGTGTAAGACAGCATGGAAATGTTAGATGCTGATCTCTTCCTAGGCCATGAAGTTCTCTGATCCTTTATTTACACAGACCATCTCCTTTATTTGCATATTGTATGCTTTCCTTGTGCATGCTGTCCCTTAGATATGTCTCTGGCAGAAAAGTCTCCAGGTGCTCTGCCAACAGACTTCTTTTCTACAGATTTGGAGAGCATCTTTTTCCCCTCTGTGCACTCTTCCCCTAATAATACTCCTCTTCATCCACAACATGGCATAACTTTAAGTAGTAATGAAAAAAGGACCAAGAACATTTAATGTTCTTTTGCTGTTGCTTACTTTTAAAATGTGCCACCACAAATTTAAAAAGTACAATTTAGTTACAGAGACATTTCCATTTTGTTAAATGTTTTCTGCATAAAGTAAAATTTTCATTTGTCATAGTAAATATCCTAACAAGTTATGTTTCACTGTTTAGGAAACAAATAAATCTTCCATATGTTCAATAAAATAATATATCAAAGAGGTATGGAAAACAAAAATAGAGCCTGATGAGACTTAAGCTAGAACAACAGCTTATGAACATGATTTTGTCATTTCTTTCAATGTAGATGTATTTACCCTATTCTATGTGTTTCAGGGGCTGACTGTAACTGGGGTTTTCTCAATATTCTTCTGTTATGGAGGTGTTGGAGGAGGAGACTTTTTCTTGGATGAGGCATATCTACAAGGCACGGAATGAACAGAAAAATTTACCATGGTAGGGTTTATTGATCATTTGTTTGATTTTTAAGGCAGGAACTCTCATTGACCTGAAACTTGAATATTCAGCTTGATTGGCTATCCATGTGACCTGTGGATCTGTATACCTCCAATGCTCAGACTGCAATTTCCAAGCATATATTAGGAGGTCTGGTTAAAAAAATAGAAAAATTGGATTCTGAGATCCTCATATTTGCAGGCATGAATCTTACTTAATAGTTATTCCTTTTCCCAGCCTTCATGCATATTATACAATTTAATTGTATCTATAACTATCTCTAAGTAATATTGTTCCTAATAATATCTTAATATCCATATCTGGGGTGGAGGACATCTCCTGTCACCGTGGCCCTAAAAAAAATAACCCTCACTTTGTCCTGTTGAACACAACCCAAGATGTGACCTCTCACATAAGTCTCTCTCTTCCTTCATTTTTATACATTTTCTTCTTTTCCCCATTATATTCATTTACTTTAATTTAATTCATCTATTTCCTCATGTTTATACTACAGTATTGCATTCTCAGAGGATTATCTCTATCTTTCCCACCTCTACTCCCTAATCTATTCAGGCATCCTTGCTTCAACAGTGGTGATCCTGGACATACCTGGAATTAAACATCTCACCATGGTACCTGCCCATGTTCTTGTATGTCTTTTGAGAAGAAGTTTTATTAGTAATAGCTACTGGTGCTGGTATCATAGAAGAAATCCCATAATTATACTTTCAAGGAGATAATGGAGAAAATGGATCACTCTTTTTCATTAATGCATAAAAAATATTTATGGTAGTTGAAGCAGCTGAGTCATTGTGCAGCAAACTGAACCAGTTTCCAGTCTTTCCTTCAATGTTTATTCTTCGGGGTGAGTTCATCAACTAAAACCAATTCTCACAGTCGAGTAATAACTCCCATGAGAAAACACCATTTTATAAAATATTGAACCCATGAAAAGCTCTCATGATTGTGGTAGCAGTGGGCAGAGTACCACTATAGAAATATGGAAAGATTATTCAAATATGGGATAGTTAATAAAATACAATTTAAATTATCTGTGATGCCTTGAATATCATCATAAAGACAATAATAAAAGAAAACTAACATATTTTGTAACCAGGGTAATGTATTAGATTTTTATAATATTGTTATAGCAAAATGCTTCCATAATTTCATTCAGATTTTATTCTTTCAAGTTTTAAAATAAACTTTAATAGCAAGGGAATGTATAATAGCAAGGGAAGGGAATGGCTAGGGAATGGACAGCTGGCAAGAAAGTACTGAAGAAGACATATAGAAACTTACTATTTATCAACTACCTATCGCTCAGGTGAACCCATGGCCCTCATGTGGATGTTAGAAGACAACTTGATAGAATTAAGGGTTCTTCACTCACTATGTGGGTCCTGAGAACTGAAATCATATCATGATACTTTGGGAAAGTACCTTTACTCACTAAGATAATCTCATCTAGTCCAAAGGCATACACACACACACACACACACACACACACACTTTATAAGACAGGATTTTTATGTGTAGCCCTGTCTGTCCTGGAACTTACTCTGTAGGCCAGGCTGGCTTTGAACTTACAGAGTTCACCTGTTTCTGCCTCCTGAGTGCTGGGATTAAAGGCATACACAACTACTGCCTGGTTTATCACACATTTTTATCCTTTCTTGAGGTTATAATATAATTATATTATTTACCTTTCATTTTCCTCTCTCCAAACCCTTGAAATTCCACACCTTGCTCTTTTTCAAATTCATGGCCTCTTTTTTCATGAATTGTTGTTATGTATAAATATGTGTGTTTACCATACATAAGAAGATAAAGTTCCTCCCAGAAGCCTTTGGTTATCAAGTAAAAGTCTGATGTCATGCTTGGCATACCTCTCTTCAAGTTGTTAATCAGAGAATTCTTTGATACTCCTCAAAACAATACATGCTATTACTATTGCTCTGTGTCTCCCACCAGAAATTAATTGTAAGACCGTGGTTCTTAAGAGAGCAGACACAGGTCATAAGGCATGGAGAAATGAAGCTAGTATTGAGCTGGAAGCTTCTTTCCTGATGGCTAGCTCCCATAGAACTAGAAAATGCTAAGTGGGACACTTGGGGAAAAAGAAATGAACAGTTTTGCCCAGCTGTCAACACTTCAGCTTCAGTAATGAATGGCCTGGCAAGACAGTGGTGCAACAGTGGCATGAATACTATGGGGGCAACTAAGACTTTTCTGATGGGACTTAAGGCCTTCTTATAGCATAGAACTGAAATCTAGTACTATAAATCTAACCAAGCATACATGGTTAGGAAGGTCATATGCCTTATGAGGCCAGCTACTACTGTTAATTTGCTAAGTGGGCATCAACATCAAATTGGCTAGTACATACTTATTTTTATATTCATAGATTAGTGTGTGCTCATTCTTTGTCAAAGAAGCTTCTTATTGCAATGGACAAAAGTTAACAAAACAACAAATCAAAGTGAAGAGGATAAGTAACTGTGGGGTTATCAGCTTCAAATGGGCCATCTATGTCATCCCTTTTCTCCAAGGCTCAGGGGAAATCATGGAGGAAAGTATAGAAAGATGTGAGAACCAAGATCAGGGAAGACTGCTGAAATATAGCATCTTCTGGTATAGAGCCATGAACCCTCCCTCAGCAACTGTGTCTGCCTGGACAAGGTCAAGCCATTCAGCATTCTAGCATGGATAGAGGAGAGCTCTAAAGGTCCCACCCATAGCAAAGAGCTATTTGGAATTGACGGTTGCTGAGGGAAGAAGAGTCCGTCCCTTGATGTGGCCTCTGTAGTTTCCTTCAGTGTATGGCTCTATACCTTGAGCATGTGAGCAGGACTAATCGGATTCAGTGAGTTATAAAGAAAAAATTTAGAAGATCTTATGAAGTTATGATGCCATGTGTCTGGGTTCCTGGAGAAGTAAAGAAGAGTAGATATGATCAACCTGTGTAGTATAGATGTATTAACTTGTCAGATCATAGGCAAATGAAGTTAAATTAAATAGCGAGAGGTATAAACATGGAAATTTAAACATGTGTTATTTAACTAATAGTATAATGTTAAAATATAATATTTAAATTTCTTTCTCTGCAGTCCATTTTCTTCTCATTTTAACCAATCATGCATGGTTTTACATTTACATAAACTTTGCATATTTAAATAAATTAAAATAATATTTTACATGTTATTTTTGCTTCCTTATTGTATCATTTGACCTTGTGTAGAATATTTAACTTTCTTAAAAATATTATTTTGTAGCTATTTAGTTTGACAAAATAAATTTTGTATAACTATTGCTTTTTTAGAGACTATTTCTCATATATGTTATTAATACATAAAAGCAAAAATAATTATCATTTGTAGGTAAATTTCAGTATATTTTGCACTAGAATATATTATTATTCATAATGGGAAAGTATTTATATTTTAAAAATTAAGACATGTTACTGGTCTTGGGAAATTGCAGTGTCCACCAAGACAGTTTTATCATCACCCTGGAGATTATAAAATACCCTATTTACATTTTAATTTTATGGCTTCATAATTTCTCCTTCAGAGTAACTGTATTTGGCACCCTTGGCTCTTTTTTTCCATCTTTATGCGCTGAGGTGTAGCAGGGCTTAGTGCATAGACCCAATCCTTGTAAATGTTTCCTCTAGCATATTAAACAAACAGCTTTAGGCTCTGCCCTCACATTGATGACTTTGCATTGTCCACCTCAATGTCTGATTTATTCCATGAAGACTTCAGTAATTCAAAGGACTCTGTGATCTTTCCAGTGTCTAACAGTCATCACAGATTCACAGACTAAACTATCCTAATCCAACCCCTACTCTCCTGCCACTAATCTATACCATTGTGATTTCCTCCATTTCAACCAATGGAAAACCTGAATTTACAGGTACATAAGGAAAAAATCAGACTAAAAATATCTTGAATAATTTGTCTCCTACCATTTAAAGGCAACTCATTACAAGGTAAAGCTCTGATTCTCACCTCTAATGAGTTTTCTGTGATCGGTTTCCATAACCTTTGTTGTTACACAATGACAAAACACATCATTGAAATAACTAATACCAGTCTCCCCATCTCTTTGCTATAGCTGTATTTATTTCTCTCAACACACACACACACACACATACACACACACACACACACACACACACACACACACACACACACACAAAGAGAGAGAGAGAGAACAAGATAGAAAAAGAGAGAGCACATTTTTTTAACAGCTGCAAGACTCAATTTTAAAAACAATAGAGTCTCCTGCCATCCATGGTCATCTTTTCTCCCAGAGATGGAAATTAAAATTTTAACAATGTGCTATAAGATCCCATGTGTTCAAGTTGTTACCTTTTGTTCTTGTGGCCCCAGAACAACGATCTTGATCCTTCATGTAGCTGTCTTCACTGTATTCCACAATGTCACATTGTAGTTTTTGTCATCCCAAAAGCTTTAAATTTGTGGATCTTAGAAATATTAATAAACTTCTCTACACTAGAAACAATTTTGTTTTTGCTTCTATATTTTTTAAATGCCCATTAAAGAAAACGAAATAGTTATATTACTTTTGATTTTATTCATTTTATGAATTTTATAATATTACTAGTAGATACTTCATTTTATATAATTGTGTATTCTATGAAATTATCTATTTCAAGCAACAATTTAGCATGAGTGGCATTTTGCAATAGAATCTCCTTTCATTGTGGGATATGTAAGGGGATTCTTAGCTGTCACGTTGCAGATACCAATACTATAAGCTCAACTGTGGTAACTATAAAACAAGTTGTGATAACTAAAAATTGATGCCTACCAATGTGTTAGGATATCATTTTAAGTTGTGACTTTTGTTCATGCCTCATTTGTTTAACTCTGTGAAGCTATGATTCTTTGCCTGTCTAAAACACCTGGTGGTCTAAAAAAAAGGGAGGCATGAAAAAGGATAAGCAGAGGTGGCAGAGAATATAAATAGAAGGAAAAATGAGAAAAGAAAAAAAGCAGCAAGAGAACAAGGAGGGGAGGCCAAAAGGGGTCAGCCACACAGACACACAGCCACACAGCCATGCAGCCACATAGCCACACAGCCACACAGCCATTCAGACACACAGACATGCAGCCACAAAGCCACAAGTCACTCAGACAGCCACACAGCCAAACAGCCACACAAACACACAGTCATTCAGACAGCCATGGTGTCAAAAGGAAAGGAAGATATACAGAAGTAAAGAAAAAAGCCCAGAGGGAAAAAGGAGATGGGTTAGTTTAGGATAAGCAAAACTGACTAGCAACAAGCCGGGCCAAGACTAAGCATTCATAAGTAATAATAAGACTGTGTGTGTATTTACTTGGATGCTGGGTGGTGCCTCTCCTCCCACAAAGAGCCCAAAGATTAAAAACTAAATGAACAACATAAAAATATTTTGAAGTGTTTTATAAAACACAGACTTGCCCCTATTTGAGAAGAATTGATCTTTATGGCGTCACAGATAGCTTTTTAAAAGCCCCATGCAGCTTTGTCATATTTTATATAAATGTTTCCTATGTCCCATTTCATCTTAAATGATTCTTAGCTGAAGACCATATAGAAGGAGACAAAATGGCTATAAAGAAGAGACAGGGTTAAGTGATTTTCTTAGAGTTTCACATAGAATAAACCCATGATTTAGTCATTGTAACTCCTTCAGTTTATGTATGGTAGGAACTGAAGAATGGAAACTATACAGACACCAGGGCCAAGAATCTGAACAAGGTTGCATGTGAGTTTATACATATGATTTAACTAAGGTTCAGTTTATCATCTGTTAAGACCCAAGTGGAAGCAATTAGTTTTCATCAGGGTTTTGAAGCCTAATTCTGATCAAAGTCTTGTCCTCCTTTACTCAATATATAATTGAAGCTCCATTACTGTTTTTAAAAGATCAAAAGCATGACAACAGAGTGTTCTTCATGAAACTCAAGAGATAGTTGAAGAAATAAAGAGTAGAGATACCTTGACCAGCCCTTAACAGGATTATACTTTTTTCCTTTGTCACAGACATTTATAAAAGGTTCTTAGGTGGAACTGTCTTGAAATGTGTTTTCAAATGTGTTATCCATGTGCTACCATGTTCTCTCCCTTTGCCTAGGGAGATGTGAAGAAACATGTATCCATGTCTGATAGGTCACAAATGCCAGACCAACTCAATTATTTTGCCAGTGGCTGGAAAGATGGATTGGTGAATAATAATGCTTTATCTTTGACCATGGGAAACTTAGGTTGAATCTGCAGAACACATGTGATCAGACATTCATTCATTGCTTGTGTTTGAAAACCCACCATTGGGTCATGGAGTGATGAATATCCTGGTAGACAGCCTACACAAAATGTCAAGCTTTTAGTTAAATGAGGGACCTTTCTTGAGGTAACATGCCAGAGAAGAACACACTCAAAGATCCACTCTGGCTGTCACATGCCCATACAGAGGTGCATGCACTCCCAAACTCATATGTATGCACCAAGTACACCATTCTACTACACAAATTACACACACACACACACACACACACACACACACACACCACTAGTTTGATGGACCAGTGAGCTTACATATGGTTGCTTATACTATAAAGAATGAGTGAGGGGTTACTTACAGGAGCATAGATTATTCAAAGGCATCTGTAATATCCAAATTCCTCCCCACTATCATGACTCATGAAATCACAACCCTGGATCTATATATAACACTTGCAGGTAGATTTGTTTGTCCCCACCCCCCAAGCTGTCATTAGTTTATATAACATTGAAGAAGAGGCTTGTAATTTTTTTATTTTTTCTTTAAACTTGAAAGATTATTTCACATATCAATCCCAGTTCTCTCACCTTCCCATCTTCCCCTATCATCCCAACAAACCCAATCCATCCCCTTTCTGCTCCCCAGGGAGGGAGAGCTTTCCATGGGGAGTCTTCAAAGTCTGAAATATCATTTGGAGTAGGGCCTAGGCCCTCCCCCCACTGTGCTTAGACTGAGAAAGTATCCCTCTATGTGGAATGTGCTCCTAAGGTCCACTTGTATACTAGGGATAAATACTGATGCATTACTAGAGCCCCCATAGACTACCAAGTCCTCCTAACTAACACCCTCATTCAGGGAGTTTGGGTCGGTCCTATGCTATTAGACTGGGGTGCATGAGATTCCCCCCTTGGTCAGGTCAGCTGATTCTGTGAGTTTTTCCAGCCTGGTTCTTCACCCTTTTGCTCATCACTCCTCCATCTCTGTAACTGGATACCAGGAGTTTGGCTAGTGTTTAGATATGGGTGTCTGTTTCTGCTTTCATCAGCTACTGGATGAAGGCTCTAAAATAGCATATAAATTAAGACAGAGAAAGAATAGAGGAGAACAAGAAAAGAGATACCATAGTAGAGGGAGCCATTATAGATGAAAGGAGAAATCTGGCACGAGGAAAATGCCCAGAGATCTACAAGGATGAATCCAACTAACAATCTAAGCAATTGCGGAGAGGCTACCTTTAATGCCCTTCCATGATAATGAGATTGAGGCTTCTAATCTTTTAACTATCAGGAACTCTTTAAGTTTTATGAGTCATTTATTTCTCCAATCCTTAAAACTTTTGCTTAAGTTCTCAGTTTTGATGAGATTCTCGCCAGCATGAAATGTTATCATTATGAAGAAGTTGCTACGTAACATATCAAAAGGTTATACTCATTAGCATAGAAAATATAAAAACATGGTGATGTAAGAGTCATGAATTGTAATAAATACATGGCTTAGCCTGGCACAACAAATAGAGGGGCAATGTTTATGCAACTATTCATCTCAAGAGTTATGACTGAGATGTTAAAAGGTATACATGTGTGTCCTATTTACAGGACAGTATTATTTTTTATAAAATTATGCTTGGTCTGTGAGTATAAAGTATCTATCACTAGACTAAATCTCTAGAAATTTCCTATTAAAGTTGAGCTTTTAGGTTGTGTACAAAGTCTATTATCCAATTTCAAGAATTTTCACCAGCAAAAATTTATGATATTAATTTGTACAAATAATTGACTAGAGAGTTAGGAGTAATTTTTGGCTGTTTGAGAAAGTTGGGATTAGCAGAAAATTAAGAGAAAATTAACATTAACTGGCATGAAGCTTCCAGCAAAAGAATTCTGCCGAACACCAAAATCTAGGGCTGATAAGGTGCAAAAAGCAACTCTTACAGCTAGGAGCAGGGATCCGTTTATCCCCAAATACATTTTGATATTTGAAAAATATTTCAGTATGCTGCATATGAATGCTGTTAATATTTCATTAAAAGAAAGTTTCCCTCTGCTAATTCTCAGATCCATTAAAATTAGTTTAGGAGAATATATAAATAAACACATATGTTTCAAGTTCCTAATTTTTCTCAGTCAAGGAAAAATAAGACCCAAGATGATTAACTAGATGGCTTGTTCAAGTTCTATATTCAAAGCAAAATTTAGAATGTGTTGTCCCATTTTGCTCAGAACTTTTTCCTCTGCATTTTTCTTCCTCTTTGTTGACCTCACTCTATCATCTTTTGTTTTAAATGAATTTTACTCAGAAAAGTTCTAAAAGCCAATGTACCTTCAGCTCCATTTGAAGAGTTCACCCTTTAATTGTCACAACTGATCTCTATTTCCAGAGGCCAAATATAAAAACTGGGGATAATTTGAATCAACTGAAATGCCCGGAGTTTGTGTGTGTTGCCATTAACCCTCCTCATTGAAGCTACACGATTATGATAGCCAAGGTTGGCCACTGCCACTTTAAATTAGTGGTTTATCTTGAGTCCTGGGGAATGGAAGTGGTTTTGTGGGGATAGGATGATGAATCACATGGCAGTGAACACATGTGGCTGTGATTAATGGGACATTACACAACAACAAAAAAATAGAGCCAACTGTGTGTCGAGATAAGTGGAACCACAAAGACCAAGTTATTGTCTAAGGTGATGTAATTAACTTTGAGCCTCACTATAGCTTGGATGGCTGATTCCAGTGAGCCTTCTATTGTGGCAGTAATAATGACAAGGCTGTGGCTTCTACTTTTTAAATCCTACCCTATTAAGGAACATTTTTTTTTCTTCAGTGCCTGGCACTGATAAAATGTCAAAGACTAAGATATAGCAATTTGAGGAAGCACAATTTTAACCAAATGTTCAGATTCGTTCAACTTTCCCCTATCTCCAAGGAAAACAAAGGAAGAAAAGGGCAAACATTTGCCTTATGATATATGAGCTTCTACAAATATTTTAATGCCAGAAAAGCTGAGTGAATATCCCTTTTTAATGGGAGGAGAAATACTCCAATGTAAAGAAAACAATCTCATTTAGAAAGCCCTCATTGCAGTACCTGTAATGTAGAAAGGTTTCTTCTACCTTACACTTGTCACAACCTGGTCGGTGCCTGAACTGCTCATGCAAGTATGCAATATTCCATTCTTTTAAGCAGTAAGTAATTGCTTTGCCTATGAGCAGGAATGCCTGATTTGAGTGTTTGCAAGTGTACAGTGGTTTCAGAAATTACTCTGCACATTTTAAATAAATGAAATTGCTACTTGAATAGTTCCTTTTCATTCTTATTCATGTTCATCACTTTGAAAACTCTGAAAATGAATCAACACTTAAAAATGTTTCTCCCCCCTATTGTAAGATTCAGAGGATGTCCTAATATTGGATACCTGATACATGTCACAGAACTCTATCTTTGTGACCTCTCAAGGGTTTCTGGAATTATGAGGCTTCTTTTATATGCAAACAGGATAACAAATGTTCCTCTAAAATTCAAAATATTCTTAGATATAGTTGGAATACTGGTGATGTCCATAAAGATAGCTTCACTCCATCTTAGCTCAAGGGAAGAGTTCAAAACTGTCCTCAGCAAGATGTAAGACCTAAATGTCAAAGATGTGGCCACTGTAGGGTGGTTTTCTCTGTCTTATTCTAAATAACAATAGACCTGGTCTGAGGTGTGGCTACACCTGATGCTCAAGTCTAGGGAACAAGAAGTTGAATCTAAGGTGTGGTTACTGAATCCTTAGAGAAAGGAGGAAGAAAAGTCTGTTCCCTAGATATGATACCATGTTCCCTTTTTGGTTAGGGTATATTGAAAGGATGGAAAATAACTTTCCAATGACCCTAGGAAGCTAAAAGTTTAGAAATACTATCTAAAAAGCCCCCAAAACCTCAAATTCCAGACCCTGTCCTTCGCCAGTAAATAAGCGGAAGGTCACACTCTTTGTTGCTTATCTGACTTTGTAAACTGTTTGTGAAACCTCCGCCCCAGTAACCTATTCTAACTGCCATTTGTCACCCCACCTAGGAGCCCGCGCAAATGCAGAACTTCGGGGATATAGAAAACTGATTGGTCTATAAAGCACAGGCTTGGATGGTTTAAAATGATTGTTCTAAAAACTATAAAATGGTTTAAACTGATTGGCCTGCACTGCATGGGCTCTTGATGCTATGAGATGATTAGTTTAAGATGCACAGGCTTGTTGTCTCAATTAGGAAGATTGAGTCAGGGTAGGAATAGAAGACAAGAGAGAGAGAGAGAGAGAGAGAGAGAGAGAGAGATCATAAAAGAGGAAGCCATTATTGGTTTGAAGAGAAAACTGAACCTAAAGAAAGGTCTAGAGACCTACAAGACTGACTCCAACTAATAATTAGAGCAACCATGGAAAGGCTACCATAAATGCCCTTCCCTGATAGTGAGATCAACAACTAACTTATCCACCATCATGGAGCCTTCATCTAGTACCTATTAGAAACAGAAGCAAACACCCATAACTAAACACTGAGTCGAACTAGAATCCAGATGCAGAGAAAGAGAGAGGACAAGACCAGGTTGCAGAAACACACAAAGACAGCTGACCTGAACAAGGAGGAGCTAATGGGCACCCCAGACTGATAGCTGGGAATCCAGCGTGGGACTGTCTCAGACCCCCTGAATATGGGTCTCAGCTAGAAGGACTCCTGGATAACATAGCACTACATGTGGAATGGTGGTGGTGGGATGGGAGGGGAGGGTGGTCAGGGTGCATGTGAGTGTGGAGAGAGGGTAAGAGGGAGGGAGGGATGGAGAGGAAACTGTAATTGACATGTAAAATAAAAATAAAAAAATAAAAATAATGAAAAAAAATAATCAAAAGCCAGTGTTAAAATAATGTGCTCTAGCCTTGATTAACAGAAAGTTTAAAATTGTGTGTATGATCAATGGCATCTGTGGAGGTTTAAATTGGATTTCCTTGTTTATATTCTTTTATTTCCTTTTGTAATCTTATGTTTTGCCAACCTTTCCTGTATATACAATCTCTCTTCCCCACCCAATACTTACTGATAATGGTATCTACTATTGTTCCTCACAATCGATACTTTGATAGTCACTTCTTTTTTCTTCTTAGAATAAATTCTATTAAATAAGATTCTTATTTAAATTTTGATCCCAATCC
Organism: Cricetiscus sungorus; assembly: GCA_030556225.1. Lineage (NCBI taxonomy): Eukaryota > Metazoa > Chordata > Mammalia > Rodentia > Cricetidae > Cricetiscus > Cricetiscus sungorus. Next base: position 9,715,864 of record JANBXA010000007.1, on the reverse strand, counting down.
AAATCATGTTTAAATGGTATAATTATCTATTCCAGGGAGTACCTTGACTCAATTAACAGTATTTTAAAATAAACTGAGAAATGTTAGTGGGAGTTTTAATTGGTTATCCAATATCAAATGGTCAGCCTTGAAAATGGATATTCAAGTACACTGTAATGGTTGAGAGGGTTGTGTTTATGGAATTATGCATCATAAAATGTATGTTTGCATGTTTGTGTACATGTTTGTGTTTTTTACATACATATATGAACACTCAGGTATGATTTTGGGGCTGCTTGTCTGGTTCTGATTGCAGTTGCACAAAGACAACTTCTGACAGATTACCCTCTTAGTTCCCAATTTCCATATGTGCTTTTTCACTTTCTCACTAAATCTTGAAATAATTACAACTTCCTATATCTCATAGTGTGCCTCTGGCAATTTTATTAACTCCTGTGTTCCTGCAGAACAACACATTAGAAAACATGTATGGTGCCTAAAATGTGAATTTTGGTGCCACATACCAAAGTGTCACTTACAAGTCATCTAATTATCCATTTTTATTCTAGGAATTTTATGTTTCATCTATTACTCCAGAATAATATTACTTCACCAAAGTTTACAAATACTGAACAAGACATTTTGTAGTGAGTTGTGAAAGGCTGTCATGATTCTTCACTATATACATCCCTTTTGTGTAAGTGACTAGAATTGTATAATAAAATTAAGTAAAAATGAAAGAATTGCTGCAGTTGTTGAAAACTCTTTAATGTACCATAATTCAACCTCTACTGGGATTTTTTTTTACAAATGTAATAGTACTATTTTCTCTAAATTTTTGGCAAGAGAATCAGATGTCAGGGACATTGGATTGAGTTAATAAAGCACAAGGACCGTTGTCTTAAATTAAGCGAGTTTCCTTTTAAGGAAACAAGAAATTACAGTGTACCATTCCTAATCCCATAAGGAAAAGTCTTTGATCTACGTCTTTACCAGGTGCCAATAGATCAGGACTGGCAAAGTATTGCAGAAACTGGCTGCTCCAGCACCAAGGTATGTTCCAGCCATAGTGTTTTCATCTGTTTCTGGTTTCACCATCTGTTGTTTACCATGACTACTGTAAGCAAACATTTTTTGAGACTTCACTTTCTTAGATAACCATTTTTGCCATTATCTACCTTGAGATAAGCCTTATATTTTCTTCACTTTGGTCATATGAAAAAGAAGACAAATGAGAAAATGGAATAAAACCAGTCTGTCAGGTCTCAAGTCTATTTTTTATTGTGTTACAACACAGAAAGATCTGCTGTGGGAGGCTGCAGTCAACCTGTTGCCATTTCTACTGGATTCATGGGTGACAGGCTAGAATACCTTTGATCCTCAGAAGACCTATGTCAATATCTGAGGACATTTTAAGTGTGATGCTAATAGCATCTCATAGGACGAGATCAAATGGCTGTAAACTTTTTATAGAAAGCAGGAACACTCCTCCCACAACAGAGAGTTCTCTGGTTCCTTATGTGAGCACAAAAGTGAGGACTTATGAGGAAGCAGCTGGAAAGCTCAGCTGATTTTACTGCTTTTTACAAATGCAAGGACACCTGTGTGTAAGAGATGGTTGTAGATGTGCTGCTGTGCTTACTTAGCTCATCTCATCTGCTTCATAACTCAATGTTCAAATACTTGCTGAGAATTCAATACTTGCTGAGAATCCAATATGTGCAAACATAATTGGTTAGGGAAAGAGGATTTTCCATATTAACACTTGACCACTAGTACCTGTCTCACAATTCTCTCACTCTCTGCAGATATAAAGGAAAGTATAAATTCTACAACTGCCCACTAATGTAATAACTGTAGCAACCATAGAACGTGCTTCGAATTGCTATATGTGATGTTGCCCAAGTGTTAAATAATGCAGTATAAATTAATAATGTATGTAATAAAAATGTTAGTTCTTATTTATACACCCTTATTCAACTTGGTTTCTTTATTCTTCTTTTATTGTTCTCTATCTATCTAGCTCTAACTGCCTTGCTAATTACTTTCTACATTTCAGGAACAATCTATCATTTCTTTGTATTTTTTCTCTTCCCTCAATCCTAACTTTCTTCTTTTCTAATCTTAGACTGATATGTTTTGTTGTCTCTTTCATGCTCTTTTAAATTAATTTTGTTCTTAGTTCTGTCAGTCAATGCTTTCTGTTCTTGCAAAGGACTCCTTTTTTCCTTTTTAAGGGCAGTTAGATGAGTAAAAGACAGAAATCACAAAAGGCAGGTGGTTGTCAAACTTGCATTCTTATCTCAAAAGAGCCTTTCAAACTTTAACTATGGTGTGTGCATTACAGAAAAGAACCAGGGCCTATACAAGCCAGCATCCTTGTGACACAGAATGGAAGCCTGAGATGCTGGTATCTGGGTAATGCCTTTAGGTTAGTATTTTCCCAGGAGCATGGTGCCAGAGGCACTGATTTTGCTGTGGGTGTCCTGGAAGCTCCTAGAAAAAAGCTGATCCGAGCTTATCTCATTTATATTTTCAAGTCCAGTTTTATATATTGTTAGTAACACAATACCACAGACAGGTTACATAGTAAAGGGAGGAGATTTTCTTGGCTCAAAATTCTGGAGCACGGTTATGGAGGGCATCTAGTGAAGACATTTGCTGGCAAAGTCGTTAGTGATTCTGTGATTTAGTGAGGGCATGTGTCTCCTGTGGGCTTTCTATTTCCTGTTACAGAACACAAAGCCAAGATGGTGAATTAACCTATTCCAAACAACTTCCCAAAGTCTAGCTCTAAACAACAGAGTCAGGTTAAGTGTCTACCTTCTTTATTTCAATATTTTCACTAATTATTAAAGCATATGTGTCCTCCATCCATTAATTCTTCCTATTACCACCCTCACCACCTTCACATCCCTACCCATACAACCTTGAAATTTCTTCTTGTTTTTATTTTTTTCCTTCTTATTTTCTCATCAACTCCAGTTTGTATTACCAATATAATCTTGGGAATGGGATGTACTCTGATGTAGTCAACCTATTAAGGGTCACATCATAAAGAAAGCTGACTTTTTCTCCCAGAAGCTATAAAATGTCAATGGCAAGTAATGGGATATCATAGCCACACTTACCTCTCTATGATAGGAGTTTGTTTGACTGTAAGTTGCTCAAGTCTTGTGAATGCTGTCATAACTGCTGTTGATTCATATATTCATCTGCCCTACTGTCTAGGAAACACTGTGACCTTGATGTTACCTACCACTTCTGGCTCTTATATCTCTTTAGCTGCTCTTCCATGGAGATCCCTGAGGAGTATGATGCAAATGTCTTATTTAGACCTTGGAACTGTACATATTTTATTATTTGCATATTACCCATGTGGGTCTGTTTTTGCTAATTGTTATTTATATTGAGGAGATGTTTCTGTCATGAAAGGTGGGAGGTGTTCTTAACTATGGGTTAAATGTTAAGTCATTAGGAGTTATATCTACAATACAACCCCTTAGCAAAAGAAATATTGTATTCCTTTCTAGGTTCCATAATATATCTAGCCACAGCTTCTTAGTATCTTTGTTGGTAGCAGTTATGGATCTATATCATGGAACAAGCCTGAGTTCCAAATAGAAAGTGAATGTCCACACTCATAAACTTTGTGCCACTATTGTACCAGTTGACATATCTTGGAAAACCAGTCAGTGTTGTGGCTTGCAGGGTTCACATTTGGGTAAGATTGAAGGTTATGTTTCCCCTCTGGTGATGTGCATGGCACCTTCCAGCACCATAAACACTAGCCAGTAGAGATGAAGCTTCTAGGTCTATACCAGCTTGATTTCTCCGTGTTCTGTCATTCAAATATGTGGTGTCTTGGCAATATCATCTATCTGCTACCTTTTATATACCCCAGATTAGACACTAATCTTTAACCAGGAAGTTGGAAAAAAATAGCCATATTCTGATCATAGCAAATTGTCATCATGTGTACTTTGGATCCAAGTACTCTTTTCTGCACTTCTCTGGAGCCTGCAAAATCTTACAAATTTCTACCCTTTTGTTTATAGACCTTTTTTTATTTCTTGAAAAATTGTCTCCTTTTCCTCTGCTTTCTTCATATAACATATCTGGTCATCCTTGAATGCTTAGTTCAGAAATTTCCCCTCTCAGTCTATTTTGTTGTAATCAAGCAGGTACCATTAAATTTTCAAGTGCACATATTTAGCTTGACTTAATTATTAAAATTTATTTAGTGGTTGTGTTTACATTCTTAGTATCTAAGCCTGTGACTTGACTGGCTATTTCTTCTGTTTTCTCTTACCCTTATAAATTCTACTGAATTATCTCAGTGGATCATGGCCTTTCCTTACATATTTCAACACAGTAAATGTAGATTTTTTTCACACTGTGGTGAGAGGAGTCCACTAGAACTCAGAAAACAAGTGGGTCTATGAAAGTTCCTACACCAAAATTCGAATCTGGTACAGTGATTCTACCTCTACTTTTATAGATGACTTAGGAGTTAGGATTATAGAAATGAATGGTTTTGTGATCTATATTGGGTGCCAATGGAATAAGCATATGTGTTTCATGTGCAATCTATTATAGACCATTGCAGATGATCTAAGATAACTCCCTTTATCCTGTGACAATATTATATAACCATAATTCAATTTCTCAAAGATATAGAATCTAATAGGCAGGAATTTGAAAGAGTGAGTGATGGATTCAGATATGAGCTCTATCATTCATTCATAGTATATGGCAGCTCTGAGGATCAAATAAGAAGGTAAAAGTCTCACGTGGGAGATAATAGGGTAAAAGCTGATTCCTAGGTTTATGGCTCTGCTGCTTTTTGAGAACAGTTCTACAGCAATGAAATCTTACATGTTGTTTTATGTTTATTATGTGGCTAGCTATATTTGCTTCAGAAATGATAAAATATTTTTCATAATTCTCAAATTATGAGAGCATGTATCTTATGTAAACACATCTATGGATTTTGTAAATTGAAATGAAATTTGTCTTTGATTTATTATTTTAGATTAGACTAGAAAATGCCTCTAAAATGTGATGTGACATTTGTATCTTCCTTACTTCACTTTTATTTGTAAAGACTTCTATATGAATTTTACATGCCCCAGATTTTTCTACAATATCCATTACCAATAAACACTTACAGTGAATATTTCTATGCTTTGGTTATTGCATTATTAATTGGCAGAAGATTGTGAACACAGTTTATGAATTATTTACTATATGTGTCTACTGGGAGGACAAAGTCTGAGTACAGGTAATGCAAGAATATGCATGAGATTTGAAGAATGCAGTACCTCATTCAGATAGCAACTGTCTAAAATATTCCAGAAGCACCTCATTTCCCTAGATCAGAATATGTGGGCCTTTTATTGTGTTACAAATTTCATTTAAATACAAATTGTGATAGACAATTGGCCAGTAACACAAGATCAGTAAGTATACTAGATATTATTTCTCTTGTTCCATTTTGATTTTTAATGGAGATAAATAAAAAATTGAATAATTATTTTCTCTAAGCGGTGAGTAAAGTCCTATGACTTAAAAATAAAGATTAAATGGACAGTATGTTGCTGATATCACTATTAGAAAGCATGAATGAAGAATACTAGTCTTTCTCACCTAGGTTATTATTCATAAAGCAAAGGGCTTCCACATATTTGGAAGAAGACAATATCTTTGTCACTAACAGAAAAGGTAGAAGGCATTGCTCACAATATTAGATAGTTAAGCCTTTTTTCCTTGCTGGTATTGAAGTTGATAATTATATCATCTTTCAATCCAACCATTAATAATGGCCATAGTTTTTTTCCATAAGCTCAGAGAAGACAAAATTTATATTCATGTGGGAATGTCATTATACCAAATTTAACTCTGGCATAGTGTCTGATCTACCAGTGTCGCATAGAAGCACTAACATCATACTATCAGATAACACTGAAATCATGTCACTGAAGAGGAAGATGGCTATGAAGCAGAAACTGTGAAAGGAAAGGGACAGATAGATGTCACATCAGAGTACTACAATGTAAATCAAATGCAAACTCAGACAAAGCTAGCAGGCATACATAGTTAAAGTCGTCAGAGAATAGAAAAGCTTTCAAAAATGCTGTTTAATCATGAATTAGAACATAGTATATATACTTGAACACACAGTAAGGTTATGTATATGTGTATTAACATGCTCACATTGACAAAATTCCTTATTCATTATGTTAGATTGAATAGTTACTCTTTCATAACCTCTCTATCATGTAGTTGACTAGTGTAAAATGAAAAGAAATGTGGAAATAAAATATATAACACAAATTTATAATTACAACATATCTAAAATTATTTGACCTTTGTATTCACATTTAGTTTATAGAATGAATAATTGGCTAGACTGAAGACTCTTAAGTTTAAATTTTGTTTATAAATCCAGGAGTTTTGTGGGTGTGGTTAATAGCCTTAGCAAATTTATTATGAAGTGAATTTATATGCATTTCAAAGTTAAGAAATTTGCCAAAACCTTATGGTTCTATTGTATTCCATGGTTCCAAATGTTGTATTGTATGTGTCTGTTGTATAATGCATTCATATGTATTCATGTGTGTGTGTGTGTGTGTGTGTTTGTGTATATGTGTCCACATGCATGTATACTTGGAGGCCAGAGGTCAATGTTGGGTAACCATTTCTATTGCTTTCTACTTTATTTATTTATTTGCTTACTTACTTATTATTTACTTAATTAATTAATTGTTGGGATGGTGTTTCTCACTTAACCCAAACAAGACTAGCAAGCTAGGATGCTGCTTCAGCAATCTCCCTGTCTTCACCTTGCCGGCACTAGAATTGCAGGCATGCCCTACTGTGTCTAACTTTTTAAGTGAATGCTGTAATCTGATCTCAGGTCCTCATGCTGGCACAACAGGTACTTTAATGATGAAGCAATCTTCCAATATCCCCTAGATACTATTTTAATGTAATAAAAACCAAAAGTATAGTAATAATATTCATTTATATATGCATAAATAACTTTTAAAAGTTAAATCCTACCTCTCTGTGCAATTAGTAGCTATTGGATGTGAAATGCCCCTTGCAGGCTTGTCTGGATGAACACTCAGTTCCTTGCTAGTGGCACTGCTTCAGAAGATTATGAGCTTTTGGTATGGCTCCTAGAAGTTAGATGCAGGAATATAAGTTAAGACTTGACAGTTTTAGCCTATCCAAATTCCAAGCTTAGGCACCACGTTCTGATTCTGAAGCTGCCTCAGGCTCCCAGCTAAAAGCTACTCCTGCCACCCAGCCTTTCTTCCCATGAAGGCTGTATCCTCAGAACCAAGGGATAGAAAACTTTCCCTCTTAAGTTTTTGCTTTGGGGCATTCTGTCACAAATTTGCTTATAATAAAATGCTGTCTGTTGAGTCTGTGGGCCCCGCCTCTGATGGGCGGGATGTATAATCACTAAGTCAGGCCTTACCTGGCTGGGCGGAGACTGGGTTATGCAAGCCCCACTGCCCAAGCTACCTGGCCGCAGAGACTGGGTTACGCATGCGCAGGCTCCCCTTTTAAAGCAAGCGCGCCAAGTGTCCCTCTCTCTCTTGCTCTCTCTTGCTCTCTCTTGCTCTCTCTTGTCCCTCTCATCTCCCTCTCTCTTGCTTCCCTCTCTCGCTCTCTCTGGGGCCCCCTTTATCTCTCTCTCTCCCCGCTTTCCTCTCCCCTCTCTCAATAAACTCCACGTGGGCGCTCAATCTCGTGTTTGTGTTTCTTAGGCCATAGCAGCTGCATCACAGCAGCTGTATCAAAAGAACAACATTGGTGCCGAAACCCGGTCGGGCTCTCCCCGAGGACTCGGCAGCTACCTGCTGGTGGGCGGCTAGCCAGAGACACTTGGGGACCCTGATTTTGAACCAGAGGCCCGCTTCCATCCACCCGTTCGCTGGAAATACCATCCCACACCGGCTTCAATTTGGTAAAGTACTCTTTTCATTGTAACTTGTTTCCCTAGGGTCTGGGACATTTCCCACTGGTGAGTTAAGATTCCGGCTTCAAGCCTTCCTGCCTTCGGACTGCTGAGTCCTTATCGGGCACTTTGCCCTTGGCCACATACTTGGGCTGATGAGTTCCAAAAATGATTGGCCAGTTTTTACTTCACCCATGGGAAATAAACCAGCCTACCCTACAAAATAAGTCAAATTGGCCAAAATTACTGCCAGCGAACAGGTAGATGGAAGGAGTTACCCTATGCCCAAGCTTTTTTCTACCTCTCTGCTACACAATCTCTTTCCCTAAACTTGTTTTTGTTCTCTTCCCGCCACTCTAAAACTCTCCTGCCCGCCACAGTTGCAGCCCATCTCAGCAGTGAGCGGGGCTGAGGGAGCATCTGCTCAAGATACTCTGAGAGTTTTTCATTTTTCCCCACGAATGAGGCTTTTGGAATTTGTGCTGGGCCTAGCACCACTCATGCTGACTGGTGCATTCGTTTCGTTTCTCAGACCCACGAGGGGTCTCTTGGGTTTTATACCCTAGCACTGCCCTTAGACTGGTACATACTTTGCTCAGACCTACGGTGGTCTCTTTGGAAGTTGTACCCCTTGGACTCCGGTGTCCTTTTAGTTTCACAAAGCCGTCTGCCTCACTCGTGGAGAGAAAAAGCCAACAACATTATATCTCAAAACTTTGTAATTTCTGCCAGCTGTTGGGAAGGGATTTATGGAAGCTGCCATCTTGACCATGTGGCCTGCTAAGCCCTCCCCCCTCCATGGTTCTTTAATCTGCTACACCTGTAATTCATTTACCTGTTGCCTTTTATTCTTTGTCTCTAATTTCTTTTTTCACTGACTATGTTGTATCTATACATGTAATTTAATTTTAACTTTATACAAAAATGAGCTAAACTCTACAACTTAAATTCAACTGTACTAAGTCAAATATTTCTAAATTATTATGTGTCTTTAAATGGTGGTAAACATTTAAGGTTATAAAGGTCTATTTCAAACTAACAAAATATTTATGCCACCCAGTCATTCCTCTAAGCTGTTTATAAAGGTTAAGCCTCCATTATCAAAGGGAGATATTCTCTACCTCTTTGTCCTTTGCAAGTGTATGTCTAACCTACTAAGTTAAAACCAGTTAGAGTCAGGCTGGAGGGCTCTGAGTGTAACATCTCTCCACAGCCTCTCAGCTTGGATCCAGTTTTCCAGACAGATTAATTACAGGGATAAAGCCTTACCTAGCCACCTATATGCTTAAGGCAGGTAACTTTAGACAAATTTTGTATACTAAACAGACAGCCCTCAAATGCTCAGAGATCTAGAGAATATGGCATTTAAAATGCTTCATTAAAAAGCTTTTATAACAGAGAGACAGGCCAGCTGCTGGCACCACCCATTTCCTCCAAGAAGATTGATGGACACCGAAGAAGCTCTACCCGCGAAAGTGGCAATGGTAGCCACTGAGCAATCCTGCCTTTCATCTCAACTGCTGCAAAGGGCTCTAAGGACCGTGGACAAAAGGGCAGTGGAATCGACTTTCTCCACGTTGCTTGGGCCAACGGTAGGTAAGTCTTCCAAAAGCTCCTAATCCACAGGTCGTGTGCCATCAGTAGAAGGCAGATGTCCTTAAAGCCTCTGACCTCAACAACTGTGGAGGACCTGGGGGTGGTAGTCTATGCTGCCAGCTAGTGAGTCTCTGTTACTCTCTCATCATTCAGGTAGAATTTTATCCTTCTCAAGAACTCTGATGCTTTTGACGACTGGTAGTTTTGTCAGCTTAAATCAGCAGCCACTGTTCCAATTGTTACAAAACCTATTTCAGAAATGGATATTTTAAGGTTGCTACTGTTTATAGTCTTAACATTAATCAATAAAGTTTTAATGAGCTACTAATCCAATTCTGACAGAGTACTAAACACCATACTATGCCAGTATACGATCATAACTGTAACTATTAGCTCAAAATTAAGGTGTTTTTCATTGTGTAAAAATCTGTCAGTTGTATTTGTTAATTCTTTCAGCCAAACCATTTCTAACATGAGTATGCTGCTAATGTGTCTTAATATTTATGTTTTCACAAACTCAAAGGATTCTTGTAAGTTCCGGGAAGCCAAATTGGACCCATCTAAACAGGTCAGATTCACTCCATATAAATATTACTCTACTTCTTCCTGGCCTCGGGACTTCTTCCCTTGTCCTGAGACCCCCTTGGGAACTTCTCCCCCCCACCTTACATTTCTCCTATTTAAGTACTAAGACCTAAAAAGAAAAACCTAACCTTGTCCTCTGCTCTGCTAACATCTCGCCAGGTCTCAGAGAGATGCCAGAGTTCCATACAGTCAGGACTGCGATGAAACAACCAGCTACCAGGACGTGGCAGCACCCCAGCTTTCTCAATTCCCCAAAAGATGATCAACGCCCCAAGTCAGCAGGAAGCAGTCTTGAGAACTCAACGCCCTTATTCCCTGACCTGCCACGCCCAACCCCCATTTTTTAATAACAACAAGAGGTGAGAATGTTAGAAACCTGCAGTCTCACCCTGTTGGGCCATGCCCAACCCCCACCTTTTTAATAGTAATAAGAGGTGGGAATGTTGAGGCTGGGCAGTCTGTGGGCCCCGCCTCTGATGGGCGGGACGTATAATCACTAAGTCAGGCCTTACCTGGCTGGGCGGAGACTGGGTTATGCAAGCCCCACTGCCCAAGCTACCTGGCTGCAGAGACTGGGTTACGCATGCGCAAGCTCCCCTTTTAAAGCAAGTGCGCCAAGTGTCCCTCTCTCTCTTGCTCTCTCTTGCTCTCTCTTGTCCCTCTCATCTCCCTCTCTCTTGCTTCCCTCTCTCGCTCTCTCTGGGGCCCCCTTTATCTCTCTCTCTCCCCGCTTTCCTCTCCCCTCTCTCAATAAACTCCACGTGGGCGCTCAATCTCGTGTTTGTGTTTCTTAGGCCATAGCAGCTGCATCACAGCAGCTGTATCAAAAGAACAACACTGTCAACTTATAAAAAGGTATCTAATTTATATTTTTTGTATAAGGTTTTTTCTGAAGATCCAAGGAATTTTATAACTGTCTACTGTTTTTATTTACTCAGGATAATGAAGATATTAAGGTTGTTAGTGGTTTTGAGTTGAGGTTCAGGTTATCATTTCAAGGGGAATATAGTATCCACCATGGTTTCATATCAACCTTAGCATCACCTAGCCAGACGTACAGAAATCTGGATGTCAGCTTTGTCAAAGACAAAATGCTGAGCTGGAAGTCATGCTTAGATGTGGCCTTATGAAAAGGTTTTTTTCCATGTATTAGTCATAGTCAAGGTTTGGCTCATCTGAATCCCATGCTAGACACTTCAAGGTCCTACTTACTTGCAACTCCATTCATGCCAAAGGAGGCTGACTAGCTCTCTCAAAGTCAACAACATGTGAATGAAAGACCATGGGATTAAAAATGGATGCCCTGCATCTTGCTGCATCATTTCTTTGTAATTTCCCACATGCACAATGGTAAGTAGCTGGGCCATGTTATCATGAAGTATCTCAATTACCTCAAAGGATATAAGCAATTTTTCAGATTTATTTATTTTACATCTCAATTGCAGTTTCCCCTCTGTCTGCTGCCATTTCCTCCCCATACCTCAATTCTGCCCCCATCCTCATCTATTCCTCCTCTTTTTGTGTTCAGAAAGGGGCAGGCTTCACATGGGTATCAACAAAGCATGTCATATGAAATTGCAGTAGTACTGAATCACCTCCCTTCATATTAAGGCTTAGCAAAGTAAACTGGTGTGAGGAATGGTTTCCTCCAAACCAGACAAAGATCTAGGGGCAGCCCTTGTTTCCACTGTTAAGAATCCTACAAATAGACCAAGCCATGCAACTGTCACATATATGTAAAAGGCCTAAGTTGGTCCCATGCAAGCTTTTTGCTTATTGGTTCAGGCTATGTGTGCTCCTATGAGCCAGGTTAGTTGTTTCTGTGGGTTTTCCTGTGATGTCCTTGACCCCTTCAGCTCCTACAAATCTTCCTCCATCTCTTTAGCATGATTATCCAAGCTTGGGCTAATATTTGGGTGTTGGTCTCTCCATCTGTTTTCATCTGTTGGACGAAGGTTCTTATGGCAATTGGGCTAGGCATCAATCTGATCACAACATAGGAGTTCTGGCTGCTATTCACTATTGCTAGGAGACTTAGTTGGGGGTCATCCTTGTAGATATGTGGGAGTTTCCCTTTTATCAGATTTCTATATGACCCTGAAATGTGCCCCCCTTTCCAGCTATCTCTTTCATTAATCTCCCCTTCCATCTACTACCAAACCTAATTCCTCAAGTTCCCATCTGAAACTTGGCACCCATGGGAAGCCTGACCCTTTCTGAACAGAAATCCCAGGCCTCTCAAAGAACAGAAAGTACTCTTAAGTAATAAAGCCATCTCTCTAGTCCCTGCACTTAACTTTTAAAAGGATTTCTCTCTTCCTTTTTAAATACAATTCATTTTGTGTACTAGAGTTTTATAGCATGATACTTAATTCATTAAATTTATTATTAACTTGTTTTAAGATCAAAGTATATTGTTGGGCATTGGAGGCTCATGCCTTTAATCCCAGCATTAGGGAGTCAGAGAAAGGCAGATCTCTGTGACTTCAAGGCCAGCCTGGTCTACAGGGATAGAGTTCCAGGACAATCTCCAAAGCAATACAGACAAGCCATGTCTCAGAAAAAAAAATCCAAGTATCTGGTTAATATTAATTCTTCCAATTGTCCTGTGTATGTGTGTGTGTGTGTGTGTGTGTGTGTGTGTGTGTGTGTGTGTACATGTGTGTTTTATTTTTTATTTCCCAGAAATGCTTTCATGAGTAAGGCAATCACTAGTGTGTCTAGTGTACTGTGGCAGTCCAATGCCTTAAAATTCCATAGAAAAATGTGCTGAGTCTTCTCTTACAAACAGCTTTCCATAGCCACATCCTTGCCCCAAGATCACGGGGAGCACAGAGGCTTCAGTAGACTGGCTAAACATGAAAAAAAAAACACACAGCAGGACTCAGGCTTGGTCTAACTCAGCATCTTCCTAAGTCTCAACCCAGTAGGTAACCCACTGAAAGACTTCAAGTTCAGGAAAGAAGAAGATGATAGGATGAAGGGCAGTGCTTTCAGACTAAATGGCTGGAATAAAGGTACAAAGAAATGCTATTTGCCAGTGGTCTTGTTTAGGGTTTGAGAGACAAATGTATCTTTCAAAGACAGTCTCAGGCTGCCCAAATCAAACCCTCTGGCTTTAAACAAGTGACTTCTCAGCCTCATTTTTTCATGAAGTGTAGGTATATAATAGAAATACTTTATTGATATTTTTATCATCCAAATTATAACTTTCCATGACTAAATGCAATTAATTGTAGACATTTCTCTAGTAATGTATACAATTGTGCATATGTCTGTGTCTTTTAATTATCTTAACTCAGTTCCTGAATGATTAAAAATGCTTGAAAACAATTAATTGATGGGCAAATTACCCATCAATGAAAACTGCTTTCCTTTCCTTCCCATTATAGATAAAGTATGGGTTTCATTGTAAAGTAAGTCTGAGACAGATAAATGACATGTGATTTATCTGAGGTTTCTTAGGCATAATACATGTAATTATTTTGTAATATTTTTAAAGGATGTGATGGAATATAAAGTATGTTTTGTTTACAAAGAAACTTATATGTGCATATGAAGGTAACTACACTTGAGTGATGAAAATATGACAAGGAGTTGCTTTTGTCTCCTTCTTTTGAATAACACAGCATGATTTTACAATTGTTTTGAAAATTAGAAAATGAAAAGTTCTTGTAAGGACATTCCAGAGGCATTACCTAATTTTCAAAAAGGAAGAAGGTGCCCTCTCTTAGAGATTAAACCTATATAGGATTCCACTATTTCTTTTTTTTTTTTTTATCTAATTTCCATAGCACACTTCCCATTGCCCTCTACCCAAGGCAGAGCTCCTTTTATTTTTTATAATAAAAGAACTTTTTTTGAGGACCGATAAGAGACTTTTTTGCTTTAATTTTTCTCTCTATTTCATTAGTTTAATAGCATCCTACCCCATCATTCATGGCAGTTTCTAAGTTAATGTCTGCTGTTGGATTTTAATAAGACTACGATTTGCCAGATTTCAGAAACACAGTCATGTACAGAATTTATAATTCTGAAAGGATAGGTAAGAGGTCCTCTTTCCGAAGAAGTAAAAGCTGTACATTTTAGTGAATGAAATATTGACATTGCCAGGAATGGGGTTGCAAGATTAATCCTTTGGAAAATAAATGCAAAATTCATAGACAACTCATACTCTCAGAGAACATCTTTGGAATGGCATATAATTCCATATCTAGTCAAATTCATATGGCTACTGTGAAGATGAAAGAATATAGAATATTCAAAACAGTTAAAATATCAAAGAGTTCAAGTGAAATACATGGATCAAATCCTTCCTCTTCTAATTATCCCCACAAAAGGAGGTGATCCCCTAAATATATCTAAATATATACACAGCTGAGGGGTCAGGATCCCTGCGTTATGTCTCTGTTCAGATGAGAAGAAAGACAAATAAGACCAGACATTTGTACAACGAGAGTTTTACTGGAGATTTGTGGAACCAGATTTGTGTGGACAGATGTGCCAGTTGATGCTGCTACCAGATCTGATTAATGGCAATGTTGATGTCTTTACTAGCAAATGCAAAATGACATTTTGAAGCCCAGGTTTATGTCCCCGAGAAACATGTTTATTTTAGAATGTATCAGCACCATTGGATACTTAGTCTGTGTCAAGCTGAGACAAAATTAGCTTTTGAAAACATGCTGCTAATATTGTTGATACTGGAAAATTACAGGAATGTTAGTAAAATTGTCTATCATACAGACTTTGTAGATGGAAGTTGGGAAAACCTAACATTTTATTTACACCGAGAGAAATGTCTGGAAATCTCATTATTTGTTCTATATACCAACAGAATTATTGTGCATCTTAGGGCCGGTGTATGTTCATTTACTGCTTAATTGATAAATTAAATAACATCAGCTATTGCTAACCTCATCAAGTTGTCACATACTAGCCAGAACTATGACTACATATATATTATTTTGCATATATGTTTGTGGATACATGCTCTTGTGTAGGCCCCAAAGATAACCTAGGGAACTGTCTACTATATTTGGAGACAGGATCACCCAGTAGCCTGGAGCTACTCAGTTAAGCCAGTGAGACCAGGGATCTTTCTGTCTTACTTCCTCAGCACTGATATTACAAGTCATGCCTTCATTCCTGGCTTCTTCATTTATAGCTACTGCCTACCAGTCCATCTCTCTAGCCCTAAATTCTTATGTGGAATTTTAGAAGGAGAAATTGATATATAAATATTGAACCATGCACAAACACAAAAATGACTATATATATATATATATACATATATATATATATATATATATATACATATATATGTGTGTGTGTGTGTGTGTGTGTGTGTGTGTGTGTGTAAAGTGGCCATATATTCCCCGCACATGCAATGCTATCAAGCTGTATCGTCATGGATGTGTGCATGCGGGAAACCATCTGAAGTATTATACCTTTATTTTATATTTCTTAGGAATGCTAGTAATACAGGATATTGATGCACATACTGGGATGTTAAGTGGGGATTTGGTGTTTAACTACATCCCATAATCAGTATTACAGCCTTATTCCAAGTGCCATTTAATGTGTCTTTATTGAACGGTATACATTTGTATACTTAACTGGAGCAGCAATTTTGTTCAAAGAAAGTATATGTCATCAAATCCTTGAAAAGAAAACTACAATCTGTTGCTTTGTCAGTTATTGAAGCAAACAACCAAATCCTTTGCACACAGCTTGCAGTGTTAGAAAGCTTTTACTTTTAGGAAAAAAAATATGACAACTACTTTTAGTTTTTCCTTCTGAGAAAAAACACAGTTCTAATGTTGTGTGAGCAGGTAGGATGTGTGATGACATGGTAGGGAAGAAGGAACCACTGGACTTTGGAGAGTGCCTATCACCTTATGGATCCAATGTTGTTAGAATTATCATCTGTGCTTCCACTCCTGGCTAGCATACCATATGTTTGGCCATTCCAACTGTTTCTCTGAATGCTGATTCCTTTACCATTTGTTTGTGTACATGTCTATAAGTACTATTCTATGCAATAGCTTCTTAGGACTTGGTCCTTGATTTTGTCTGCAGATGCAGTCCTTTGCACATGCCAACTTCAGTTATCAGATCATTGCTTATTTTTCATCCTTTTTTCATGTTCAGATGTGATATAAGCAGTTTCTACTTCTCAGATCATAAATACACAGCTCTTTCCAATAGTACCTTTTTCTCATCTTTAGGATTTACTCAAAAGATAATTTGATATTAAAGAAGTCTTTCCCTACTACTGTAAGCAATTGCCCATTTAAATTAATCTTAGTGCACAATTCAATGACTTCTACTTACTGTTTTATGCAAAAATGTTTGATCTGTCATTTTGTGTTTGTTGGTTGGCATTCATGTGCACCAGTCCCTAAAATAAAAACACTAGCATAGTAAAGTACAAAAGACTTAGTGACAGTCTTGTCCCAGTAGAAGTTAATGTATTTTTGATTACAAGATAACTGAGGGGTGAATAGATGCCATATACTTAGAATAGTGACACTATCATTAGATGCCTGTAGCATATTGTAAATAGAGTTAGTGGAAAACAGATGAACTAAGCTCATGTGTGCAGGGATGAAACTAAGGGATTCATGGAAACTCCCTGCACAGTTTCAGAATGGAGAGGTGGGAGGACAGAGCTCAGAGAACAAGGATGACCTCGAAGCTGAGCTTGACCCAAGCTTTCAAGCAGCAGATTACTAAAAGATCATGACATACTTTGGTTAAATGCTAATAGGATTAATATGAACTAAACTGTGTCCCCAAAATTAAAGTATAAATGGCATCTCTCTAATATGACTGTATCTGGATATTGAGCTTTCAAGGATATGACTAAAGTGAAATGAGTTGGAAGGGGGTAGCTCTTATTGAGAAGCATCAGTGGTCTCCCAAGAGGAAAAAATGATGCCAGAGTCTCTCTTCCTTATTTCAGAACACAGAAAGAAGTGGCTATGGCCACATCAGGGACCATGCCTCGATGGAACTAGTATGGCACTCCAACATCAGAATCATGACAAAATAAATTTATTCTTCAAGGCAAAAAAAATTAATGCTAACTTGAAATGGCAGCCAGAGTAGAATACTTCTACAAACAGGAGATATTTCCTAATTAAATTTTCTTCATTAAAGTTGCTTAATATGCTAAGCCTGACCTTAGCTCTTTTTAATACACTGCCTTGAACTTTCTTTTTTTATTTCTTGCTCCTGAGATTTTAATCTTTCCTTGCATATATCACTGTACCCTAATTTGCCTCAAGTGTTACTTGGAAAGATCGGTTGGTTATAAATTAGTACATTATAATAAAACTTCCCTGGCCCTAGACAGTAGTAGCCTGGAATTTATGTTCTCTTATTTATTTATTATTTTATGTTTTATTACTATTCATGTAGTCACAAGAGAGCTTTCACTGATTGCTACTCTTTGTCTTTTGCTCTCTTCCTGCCTTTGGCAATATTGAACGTATGTCTCTAGACATGCAGTGATGTGAATTTATTTTAATTGTAAGAACACTGAGGTTGTGACTAATTTACTCCTTTGTAATTCACCTACTGCTTTATGGCTTCTTAACAATTACTGTTAGTGTTGTTTGGCTTCTAAATCTAAATCAATGCTCACTAATACCCAGAGGTTATTCAACAGTGCTAAAGCTTCCAACTGAGAGTGGGAAATGTACTCTTCAGTAACATAAGGTAAAGAACATTATTCTGTGTGTGCTTCAAATATATCAGTATATTGATAAATTCCTAAGCAAAAGTCTCTTCTGCAAAAAGAAAGAAAGAAAGAAAGAAAGAAAGAAAGAAAGAAAGAGAAAACCTGAAAGAAATACCATATCAGGTCAGTGCTTCGGCTCAACCAGAAACAAAGTAATGTAATAATAGGGGAAGAAATTAATTCTTTTCAGTGTGATCTTGCATAATGTACCTATGTTTACAGGATTTTTGGGAGAATTGGTGCCATTCCTGAGACGTGTTGAGTTTACTGCATGAGGAGAAGCTTTATTTTCTGCCTCTGTTAGGAAAAGCAAATGACACAACCTTATTTGTAAGAAGATCTTATGTTAGAGGCTGATGATAACAAGTACATGGTAAATGTTCAAAAATGGATTTCTTATGGAATGGGATATGTACAAACTAACCACTATATACACATTCTAAATAGTTGGAGGTTAGTGACTCTTAGTACAGCATGGGCTTCCCACTCCTGTGTGTTTGCACGGTAGTGAGATTAATCTAGTTTTTTAACATGGGCTGTGATCTTCTGTATTGAGCACAATACTCACAAGACCAGAATGCACCATCTTTGAATGATACACAGGGAATATGTAGTTCCCACATCTCTTTTGAAAAGTCATCCCAGAGAAGTTTTCTGGTCCAAGATTTGTGGGAAAGTTAGGACCAAACAATACTTTGAAAAGATACCACGAGAAGACTGAGACTCACTTCATGTTAGGGAGTTGCCCAACTTCCATTGTGTTAATTGTAAACGTTCACTGTCACTGTCTCTGAGAAGACTCTAGAATTTGATTAAAATGTTATGGATATCCTAAACATTTCTCTGACCTTCTTGCCATAGATCTGACATGTTGAGTTGGAGGTTTGCTTCCTGTTTTTGGCTGTATAGGATACCTCCCACTGAGCAGCTCTTCACACTCACAAACTAAACTGCAGGTGCTTGAGAGAAAACACTTTTGTTATTTTCTTCAGTTATTTGCACATTAGTAAGTACCTATGCATATGCTTACAAATGCTTTATGGAAGCAGAGACAGAAAGGACTGGTAGCTGACATTTCTGTTTTAAAAGGGAGAATGTAATATTTGTATAACTGGAAAGGTAGCTTTGATTTATTCCTATAAATGAAAAAAAAGGGGGTTAGCACTACTTGCACACATTTAAATAAAAGAATAAGATAGATCCCTGAGGTAAATTTCAAATGAAAGAAAATATGCTGGACAGCTATTAAAATCTGGACACTGAATATGACATATTTTAATCTACTCTTCAAAATGGATTTAACAGGAATTGTCATCCCATAAATTCATACATAGAAAAAAACAAAAACAAAACTGAAGTTTGAATAAAGCAAACATGGCAAAGGCAAAAGATAAATCTCTCCAAGGCAGAAGGATTCTCCTAATAGGATGGATTTGAGCTTTAGATTTGAACTACATTCTGCATAATATCATTTATTAATACCTTCAAATAATTTACTGATCTCCCCTTCCTTCTTTGTCTTTCTCTATCCACATAAGTGTGTCCATGCAATATATATTTATATAATTTTATATTATACACTATGTACACATATATACATTGCACATTTAAATATGCATTTATGATGCATATATGATTGAGTTCTGGTTAATGATCATTGAATAATACAGATATAGCTCTATTTGTTTAAATTACAAAAAAATATCATTATCAAATTGTACACACCATGTTCAATTTTAGGCAATGGAAATAAATTGTTGTTTTCTTTTTTTTAAGAATGTGTGATTCCATAGGAGAAAATGAATGAAGACTTGTACTTTAAAAGAGTAAGAATAATGTGGAGAATTTCTTGACTGTATGAAACTTACGTATTAGTTCTAACTAAGAAAAAGGTATGATCATATAATTTCAGGTAGTAATGAATACTGTGAAAGAAAGGACACAGGGAAGAATGGCAAAGACTGTCTAGGAACAGGAACTGAACTGAGGGTACCACTATCTTTTGTTTTCTGCCCCATATTTGCTTTCTAGTGATTTTAATGATTCATCCCTGGTGAAAAGCTAACAGAGGGAGGATACACTTATAATATCTCAGGCTCATTCACTATTTTGCCATAAGAGACTGGGAAAGAGGTGTGAAGCCCAGGCATTTATTTCCATTGCTATTAACTGAGCTGGCTGACCTTTTCTTTCTTCTTATTTTTACATGTTGATCCCAGTTCCTCCTCCCTCCCTTTCTCCCTCCCATGCCCCCTGACCACCCTCCCATCCCACACACCGCCCACTCCACAGGGAGGGTGAGACCTTCCAGAAGGGGTCAGCAAAATCTGTCAAGTCATTTGGAATAGAGACTAGGCCTTTCCTTCTGCTTCTGGGTTATAGGAGTATCCCTCCATGGGGAATGTGCTCCCAAAGTCCTTTTGTGTACCAGGGATACATCCTGGTTCCACTGTCAGAGGTCCCTTATACTTCCCAGGACTTCTAACTGAGACCCATGTTCAGGCTGTCTAATTTGGTCCATTGCTGGATTCCCAGCTATCAGTCTGGGGGCCCATTAGCTCCTCCTTGTTCAGGTCAGCTATCTCTGTGTGTTTCTGTAGCTTGGTCTTGTCCTCCCTCCTGCATCTGGATCCCAGTTTGGCTCAGTGTTTAGTTGTGGGTTTCTGCTTCTGTTTCTATCAGCTACTAGATGAGGGCTCTATGAGAGCATCTGGCTTCAGAGCATCTGATCATTCATTAGAGCCTACAGAATTTCTTCTTAAGATCTGTGAACTGTCTCCTTCATTTGTGTCTTTAGAGCTAGGGATGATTCCAGGACTACCTCACAGTACAAGGACCTTTACTTTGTCTTGTCATTTTCCCAGAACAGTCTGCTCATATAAAGTCTTCTTGACTAAAAGTGCAACCTCCTTATTGTCTTTTGTATTATCCACTCTGTGCTGGTGTTTGCCTGATACTCAGGCCATCGTGGAAGGTCTTACACAGTGTAAAATGGAGCTGATGCCAAACAAGGAGTTAATATATAAAATTGATCATAATCTGGGCATGAAATAATACAAGACATTTAGGAGGTTGAGGAAGGAGGGTGGGAAATTCAGGTGCTGACTATGCAACACTGTGAGACTCAGTATAAAATAGAATTCAAAAGAAGAGAGAGTTACAGTTGTATTAAGTGATAGTATAGAGTTAGAAGGCAAGTGTGTTCATTTTTTGTATTGCTTGATCAAATACTGAGTGAAAGAATTGAACAATGATTTGTTTTGGTTGTCATGGAGGTGGCTCATCACAGTGTATCTGTAATTAGGATGGAGACAAATAAATGCCGGTTCTCTGCTTGCTTCTCCTTGATTCATTCTAGGATCCCATCCCAATATGCCCCTCATATTTAGGAGGGTTCTCCCACCTCAGTTAAAATAATGTAGAAACTCCCTCAAAGTTTGAAGAATGGGCCTCTGACACTTACATCCATATCATGTCCCAGTTGACTGGGCACGTTGGCTTTTTGGTTTTGTTTTTTTTGTTTTGATTGTTTTGTTTGTTTGTTTGTTTGTTTTTTAGAAATAAAGTCTTTGTAACAGTAACTGCATTCAATTTCAGGAAATTAGACAGTATTTATGGGACTCTCTGATAGTTAATCTTTATTACAAATATGTCTGCATTTAGCTTTACTTCAGTGGCATTATTCTTAGTTTTGTATATGAAGGCATTTTTCCAGAGGAGAGAAGGCACACTCTGTGTATGCTGAGGTTCTGGGCTGAATATAAAGAAAAGAGGGGGAAAAATGAGCTTACCATGAGTACTCATCTCTCTGCTTCCTGGGTGCAGATAAAAGATTAGCTACTTCCTGCTTCCATCATAATGTCTTCTCCATCATATAGACTGTAACCCATCAGACTGTGGGCTAAAACAAATATTTCCTTTATTAAGAGTTTTGCCAATGAATATGTCATAGAATCAATAAAAGTAACAAATACATAGAAATTCAATGGGAACTGCTTTTACTAGGTAAACAGACAAGATTAAAATTAACAGTGGACAAGACAACAAAGAAGGCGATGTGAGAATGGAAACAGACATGCAATGTTCTCACAGGCATTAAGTTGCCAATGATCGACAGTCAAGGAGTATGTCTCTTTTCTCTAGAATTGTGACTCATACTCAAACCTTAAATTCCAACTGCTGGCTGCCAGAAATATGATGGAGCATGGATGTTTGTAGTATAAAATAGCTAATTTCTGTTAGTTTGTTAATCTGACTCAGCACAGTTAATACAGTCTTTCAGAAGCCTCCACCCAGCTCAACACAGATGTGAGCTTTCACTTTGGTCCAGCTTCAGTTCTTATGTTACCTAAAAGCATCTTTTCCTCCTCATTTTTAGATCGTGCTTGGGATGGAATTCCGGGCCTTCCACATATTGGGGATGTACTCTCTAAATTTAGCCTAATTCTCCAGTGAACCCAGGAAGCTGGGAGTCTTAAATCCCAAGCTGACGGTCACCAACTTTAATGTTTACAACAGCCTGTGAGTTAATGAACACAGGAAATGAGCCTTGTTGCCACACCCAGAAGCCTGTGCGAAAGCAGACTTCCTGGGCTAAGCACAGGCTTGAATAGTTTAAATTAATTGGCCTGCACTGGATGCTATGAGGTGATTGGTTCAGGATGTGCGGGCTTTGTTGTAACCCTATAAAAGCTGTCTCAATTCTGTACCTGGGGTCGCTCAGCCCTCTACCCTGCATGGCATATGGCTGATGGCCCCAGTACACTGGAATATAAAGGACCTTATGAATTTGCATCAAGACTGCTTCTCATGAGTGATTGGGGGGGGGGCGCCCTTCCTGAGTGGGAGCGTGAGAGACCACTCTCTCACGGGTCTTATATCAGTACTTATCCTAACATCTGATGTGAGTCCCAACCAATAGTAACTGTGTTTATGCATGACACATTTACAAAAGTTATATTTTCTCAATGATGCAAATCAACATTGCATAAGAATGAAATTTGAATTTTCATATAAATATACAAAGGATGGGAATGCATGTAAAACACCTTGGGAAATTTGCTCTGGAATTTCATATCAAGCAGATAAACTGAGGAATCCAAAGTAGTCAAGGAAAGAGATGAAAGAGATGAACAATGTAGAACATCTTACAAGATTCAGGTAAAAGGACCGAGTTTTGATGTCCCAGAATAGGAGTAGAGATATTGACTGTACCTGAAGGAAGAAAAATGATAACCTCTTTTGAGAAAAATAATGTTTTTCTAGAGTCTAGACGACTCATGAAAAGAGTTATAGATGTTTTCTGTCTGGGACAAGGTCTAGATGTGCATTCAGGAGCTTGCCATCTTGGTCAAGGACACCCTGTTCATTGGACCAACTTCTCTAGAGCTCCTGTGTATTTTCCTAGAGCACTTTGGAGTTAAGCCCAAAATTCTAAGTAATTGCAGTAATTCTAAGTATTCAGCAGGATATTACAAAATTAAGCAACCAACTAGCCTATCAGTTAATAAAAAATAAAATGCAAAATAAACAAATCACTAAAACAATAAACTCTTGGGTATCTTCTTATTCTTAGCCAGCTAAGTCAAGTGCTTTAGAGTCATGGATAAAAGGGAATTCATTAAAAATATAGCTGTCTAATTATATGTGATGAGATGAGTGTAAAACACAGAAGATGTTTTAAAACTTTAATTAAATTTAGTGCACATATTGTTTTAAAAGTTTTTATTTCCTGACCCATTAAGAACTACAAAGGAAAATTTGGACAAAAGTCACAATAATTCTTGGTGACATGACTGGGTAAGGAAAGTAATCTAACTTCCAACATGAAAGTGGATCCCAAGAGAAATTCTTGCATTTATAGTCCAAAGCTAGTTAATTCACATTTATTAATTGAAAAATAAAAATATAAGCATGTGAGCTATCCATCTGTACATAATTTTTATAAACATTTTCATGGTTCTAATTAGCTTCTTGTTGCAACTTGGGAAGGAAAGGTTTGTCTCATCTTGCAGGCAGTCATCAAAAGCAATCAGGACAGGGACTCAAGGAGGAGAAAGAATAGGAACTATCGAGGAATGCTGTTTCCTGGCTCTCTCTCAAGCTGGTACATGCTCAGCAAACATTTTTATACAGCACAGGTCTACCTGCCTAAGGATGCAACCAATCCACAATGAACTGTACCCTTTTATATAAACTACTAACTATGACAATACCAAACAGAGCAGCCTGATGAAAACAATCCTTCAATTAATGTTCCCTTTTCCCAAGTATGTCATGTTAAGAACTATACTGGTTTTGTCAATGTGACACAAACTACAGTCACTTTGTGAGAAAAAAAAAACCTCATTTGAAGGACTGCCCTTTCATCAGATTAGCCTGCATTCTTAATTATTAATTGTTGTAGAATAATTAAGCCCACTGTGAGCAGAATTATTCCTGGGCAGGTTTCCTGGGTGTAAAAGAAAGCAAACTGAATGTGCTAGGGGTGCAAACTATTAAGCAGAACTCCCCCATGACCCTCCCATCAATTCCTACTCCAAGTATGGACATTGAGGACTGTCTTGGCTTCCCTGGATGGTGGATTATAACCTCTAAGCCAAACCGTCCCTTTCTTTCCCTAAGTCTTTTTTGCCCAGAATGCTGTAGCCCAGCAACAGAGATGCAAACTAGGACAACCCCCGAGATTAGCTATCAGAGTTACATTATGGGATTTCCCCGCTGAATTGATTGATTATGGCCCTTACCAGAGACACAGGCTTTAACATTACCAGGTTAGTGAGGTACAGGTTATCTGCATGTTAGAAATGGACCACACGTTTACCCATACTTCTTTCTTTCCACGTATATCATTCTTGCCTACTTTAAGAAGGTACCTGTCAAGAGTCCTGCCTCCCTCCCTCATCCAGTGCCAATGCCATGGTGCAGTTCAAGAACAGTTATCTTCTGTCTGTCAGCCATAGGATTGCCCTAGTGCATAGGACCTTTGGCATTGCCACCTGCTCCGTGGGCTTTGCAGTTTGGTAACCTCAATGCCTACACTGGAGTAATGCTATTGCAATGCAGAAAGGATTTCTACCAGCCTGTGTGGTTAGCTCTTCCATTCATCACATATCCGGAGAACAAAGGACATGATATTTGTGATTTTTCTCAGCACATTACATGTGGGAGGTACAATTAGAACCTGTCAGAAATTCCTGAATCACTATAACCAGAGACAGCTGTTGATATTGTTGCAGAATTGCACTAATGAAGTGGAGCGGGAAGCCATTAAGAAGTTTGTCTCAAAAAGCTATCTACTGGAGAAAGGGTTGGCGGAAGAGTTTCAGGCAGTGCTGGTGAGGAGGCTGTGGAGGCAATGCAGTGACCCTGTTTCCAGGCCCACTTGTGGAACCACGAAACTGTGGAAGTTGGCAGCAGCAGCCCACAGTTCTCCAGAATGACTACGAACCAGAGCACAGGGGACTTTCTAGGAATGGAGTGCTCCATGCTCCTGGAGGCTCTGTATGGATGATTTGCATGTAATAGCTGAGCTGAGTGGGTAGATTAAACAAATAGTCTTGGCTTCTAAAGCAACATTCGAAAACCACAAAAAGTACCTAAATAGTTCATGCTTGGCCAGGTCTCAGTCCTCTATGACATGGGCCTTGAATGTGATCCCTGTGTGGTACTGGATGGGTTTTAAATATTCCTAGACCCTTAATAGATATAAGAACTCATGCAAACCTGGGCATGGTGGTGCCCTCCTTTACTCCCAGCAGCAGGAGGCAGAGGCAGGCAGATCTGTTTGATGTCAGCCTGGTCTACAGAGTGAGTTCCAGAATAGCAAGGAATACACAGAGAAAGTGTCGAGGGTGAGGTGGGCTCATGTAAAGCAGAAATATTGGTGAATAACCAACTAAACTTACACAATCTAGGTCAGTTTTTAGGTCAGTTTCGTACTGTGTCCTAGGACTACATACACCGGGATAACTAGCTGACAATTGCTTGGGTGACATGATAGGAAGTGCTGCTTTCAGCTGGTCCTAATGAGGCAGGAATGCAATCCTAGCATGTGTGAGGTTTTTCTGAAGGAAAATAATGCACATATATTAAATATATTGGTTTCCAGATGGTGTGACTGTTTGGGAAGGATTGGGAAGTGGGGCCTTTTGGAGGAACTGTTTTGGTGTGTGCTTCATAAGCCTACACCACTCCCAATTATCTTTCTACCTCCTGCTAATGGATCAGATGCAAGCTGCCAACTACTTCTGTAGCCATATGGGGCTTCCCACGATGGTTATGGACTCATCCTTTATGGTGGTTTGGATAGTTACGGCCCCCATAAACTCATGTGTTTGCATGCTTGGCCCGTAGAGAGTGACACTATAGGAAGTGAGACCTTGCTGGAGAAAGTATGCCACTTTGAGGTCTCTAAGTCACCTCTCTAGCACCAAGTTCTGCCTGCATGCTGCCATGCTTCTTGCCATGAAGATACATGTGGTTATGTGTTATTTATGATTTAATAAAGATTGCCTGAAGTATCAGAAAGAGAAATCAGCCACACTAGTTAGCTGTAGAAGCAAGGCAGTGGTGGTACACAACTTTAATCCCACGACTCAGGAGACAAAGGCCACAAGAGCTTATACCTTTGATCCCAGCATTAGGGAGGTGGAGACAGAAGTGATATGGCTGGGTGGAGATAGAAATATAAGGAGGAAGAGACAGGAACTCAGAGCTTTTGCCTCTCAGGATTCGTGGAGACAAGATTGACATTTTAGCTTGGTAGAAGTAAGATCTATTTGGCTGTTTTGCTTCTCTGATCTTCAGCTTGAATCCCCACCCCCACCCCTGCCCCCCAAAAAAGAAGGTACCAGTCAATATCACCACAGCCCCTTAACTACTATGCTCCCTTGTCTAAAGTAGGTTGTAACAAAATGTCCTTCCTTCCTTCTTTACTTCCTTTCTTCCTCCCTTCCTCCCTCCCTCCCTTCCTTCTTTTTGTGAGTAGCTCTATTTTTCAAGCCTATTTAAGAATAGTTGAAGTAAGAGTCCAAGCTGGTGAACAATGAACACCATTGGGCTAGGAGATACTGTTCTGAATCAGAGGAAATGATAAACTCCTTTAAACTGAGGCAGAATTCTCCAACAAGCTGTACATGAATGTTAAGACTTAAATGGAATCATGCTTACAGTGAATGTACACATACATTTGTGTTTTTTCATCCTCCTGATTCTAAGTGTAGTTGCTATATGGACTTAGTCAATGAGTACCCTGCTTGTATTTATAAATTTAAATGCCACTGCTGATTTTAAGATTTTTTGTTTGTTTGTATTGTTTTGTTTCAGTGTGTGTGTGTGTGTGTTTGTGTGTGTGTGTGTGTGTGTGGTGGTGGTACATGTGCCATAGAGTATATGTGGAGATCAGTGTACAATTTTTGGGAATTGATTCTTTTCTTTGACCATGTGGGACATTGAGATTGCACTCAGGTTGCCAGGTTTGGTGACAAGTATCCTTATCTACCGAGTCATTTTGCCAACACTTCAGGTAATTTTATTAGTCACTCTATATATCTAAAAGCATTATCAAGCAAAATAATAAATGATGGGATCAGAAAAGTTTAAATTGCATTTCCCAATCACAGTACAATTTACTGAACAGGAAGTGTTGGTAATTGGATGGTCTCCTAAGATTTTCACCTCTTTTTTTTCTGTCTAAATAAAAAGATGGGCTTTAACTTTAACAGTAAAATACACAACAAAACAGTTATCAAACAAGAACCACAGTTAACAATATTTAGTCCATTAACATTTCGCAAGATTTAAAGAAAATATTCCATCATCTATCCTATCTTTGTGAGTCCAAAGTCCTATATGTAACTTATTTTTAATCCTAAGGAAAACTATAACCATAACTAAATGTATTCAACTCCTTCAAAGATATAGAAGGATAATATATAAATTCTAGAAATGACAGAGACATCTTGCTACGTGATTATTTACCTGAAGTTCTTCTGTAATGTTTCATAGGCCATAGTGTGTCTGGCAGACTTTTCGGTAAAGCAGGAAACTTTAAACTGTCCACATGTATTGGCAGTTTGTCAGTCACTTTTCTCTGTGTCCTGAAGAATGTCTGGTAGACTCTTCCATGAAGCAGGAATCCTGTAGCAATGTCCATCTTGTATCAGCAGTTTCATGTGGGTCCAACATGTTCAGTTTATACAACATAAAGTCAAACAGTCTAGAGCAGTATTTTGCCATATTGAAAGCAAACTCCATAATGTGTTTCTTTAATGTCCATCTTCCTTTCTGACACAGGTGGTGTTGCCAGGAGCAACTGTCAAGAAAAACTCTAAACCATTTAAAATGCCATATTGTGTAAGTCTTTGAAAAGTTTGAAGAATGCATATCCATCTCAAATACATCTCTATATATCTAGAAATCCTAACTAAACTCTAACTTGTGACTATCATAGGTAATTATCTATAGTCTATATGTGTAATCTATAATTTATAATGTGTAATCTATAATTTTTAAGTGAGCTATATAAATGCAATACCTAAACAAGAGGAGAAATATAAATATCACAAAATTGACCTTAAGTTTGTATTAATAAATGAAATTTCCATTCCAAAACAAAGTATTCATATCTATACCATAATCCCCGTTTTATCTTTAAAAAGAATTGGGTGTGATGATTTACCACTTATAACCATTTAAATGAAAACAAATATTTATAAACAATATTTGAGAATTTGGTTATCGTTCTTTCCAAACTGCTTCCTGCTGGTAGGGGGCGCTGTCATGGGGATCCTAAGACAATGCAGAAATCTTGGCTGTAGTGGTCTGCAAGGCTGCCTGGTCCCAATTGTTTTGAATGTTAGATCATCTGGGACACTGTTTCAGGGGGTCTGGCTTGATCAAACCATGCTAGTCTAGAAGGAATCCACAGCATATTATTTTCTGTGAAAACAAAAATAGAAATTCTTTTCCCAGTACCTGTCCTTAAACTTAAATTTTGGATTCAAACCACTTTTAAAATATATAAATTTGATTGATCCAGGAGCATTTCTATTAACAGTTGTTATTTCCTCAGTAGTCAAAGGCAGATACAAAGACAATATAATACCATACAGAATCCAGATTCTCTCTGTGCTTTCCATCTTTATGTGGCTTTATTATTACTCTATTTCTTTTTTTATTTTATTAATAATACACTTTAATTATATTACATGTCAATCTGAGTTTCCTCTCCCTCTCTCCTTCTTACCCTCTTTGCCTGTGACAGCGTACCCTGGCCACCCTCCCATTCCATCCCCCTAACCCCATTCCTCTTGTAGGGCTATGCTATTCAGTTTGGGTCATGTAAATCTGTCAAGTCGTTTGAAGAAGGGACTAGGACTACTCTCCTGTCTCTAGGTTAAGGGAGTAACCCTCCATGGAGGAATTGCCTGCAAGGTCCTTTTTTGCACCAGGAATACATCCTGTTTCTACTGTCTGAGGTCCCACAGGCTGTTCAGTCTTTTGGGAAGCCCATTAGCTCCTCCTTGTTCAGGTCCACTGTCTTTATGTGTTTCTGCAACCTGGTCTTGTCCTCTCTCTGCATCTGGATTCTAGTTTGACTCAGTGTTTAGTTATAGGTGTTTGCTTCTGTTTCCAACAGGTACTAGATGAGGGCTCCATGATGGTGGATAATTTAATGATCCCACTACCAGGGAAGGGCATTTATTATGGTAACCTTTCCTCAGTTGCACAAATTGTTAGTTGGAGTCAGTCTTGTAGCTCTCTAGACCTTTTTTTAGGTTCAGTTTTCTCTTTAAACCAATAATGGCTTCCTCTTTTATGTTCTCTCTCTCTCTCTCTCTCTCTCTCTGTCTCTCTCTGTCTCTCTCTCTCTCTTTCTCTCTCTCTCTCCTGTCTTCTCTTCCTACCCTGACTCAATCTACCTAGTCACATGTGCTTTTTCTTTCCTCCCCTTATCTTTTCTAGTTCTCTCTCCATTCACTGCCTCCCTCCACTTCCCATATGCTCTGGCGGACTTGTACCTTCCCACTTTTTTGAGGGACCATATACGAATCTCTTAGAATACACTTTGTATCCTAGTTCCTCTGGTGGTGTGAATTATAGGCTGGTGATCTTTTGCTCTAGGTCTAAAATCCATATATGAGTGAGGACATCTCCTCTTTTGTGACTGGGTTACCTCATTCAGGATGGCTTCTTCAAGATCCATCCACTTGCCAGCAAATTTCAAGATTCCGTTATAATTTCTGCAGAGTAGTATTTCATTATGTAGATGTGCCACATCTTCTTTATCCATTCTTCAGTTGAGGTGCATCTAGGTTGCTTCCAGGTTCTTGCTATTACATATAATGTTGCTACGAACATAGTTGAGCACATGTCTTTATTGTATGGATGTCGACCATTTGGGTATAAACCTAAGAGCTGAATTGCTGGGTCCTGTGGTAAATTAATTCCCATTTTCCTGAGCAACTGCCATACTGATCTCCAAAATGGCTGTACAAGCTTGCACTCCCACCAGCAGTGAAGTGTTCCCCTTTCTCCACATCCTCTCCAGCAAAAGTTGTCATTGGTGTTTCTAATTTTAGCCATTCTGGCAGGAGTAAGACGGTATCTCAAAGTTGTTTTGATTTGCATTTCCCTGATAGCTAAGGATGTTGAGCACTTTCTTAAGTATCTTTCAGCCTTTTTTATTTTTTTTTATTGAGAGTTCTCTATTAAGTTTTGTACCTTATTTTGTAATAGGGTTATTTGGTGTTTGACTAGTTTCTTGAGTTCTTTGTATATTTTGGAGATCAGACCTTAGTCAGATGTAGGATTGATAAAATTTTTTTCCCATCTGTGGGCTGCCATTTGGTATTGTCCACTGTGTCCTTTGCCTTAAAGAAGCTTCTAAGTTTGAGGGGGTCCCATTTATTAATTGTTGATCTCAGTGTCAGTGCTACTGGAGTTATGTTCAGGAAGCAATCTCCTATACCAATTTGTTCAAGGGTACCTCCTACTTTTTCTTCTAAGAGGCTCAGTGTGACTGGATTTATGTTGAGGTCTTTAATTCATTTGGACTTGAGTTTTGTGCATGGCGATAGACATGGATCTATCTGCAGTCTTCAATAAACCATCATGAAATTGTGTCAGCACCATTTGTTGAAGAAGCTTTCCTCCCCTCATGAGTATTTTTTTAGTTGTATTGTTGAAAATCAGGTGTTCATAGGTGTGTGGGATATCATCAGGATTTTCAATTCAATTCCATTGGTCTACATGTCTGTTTTTGTACCAATACTAGGCTGTTTTCAGAACTATATCTCTGTAGTAGAGCTTAAAGTCAGGGATAGTGATGCCTCCTGAAGTTCATTTATTGTACAGGGTGGTTTTGGCTATCCTGGGTCTTTTGTTTTTCCATACAAAGTTCATTATTATTCTTTCAAGGTCAGTGAAGAATTGTACTGGGATTTTAATGGGGATTGCATTGAATCTGTAGATTGCTTTTGGCAATATTGCCATTTTTACTATATTTACCTTTCTATCCAAGAGCATGAGAGATCTTTCAATTTTCTGGTATCTTCTTTAATTTCTTTCTTTAAAGCCATAGAGTTCTTATTGTATAGGTCTTTCACATGTTTGCTAAGCGTTACCACAAGATACTTTATGTTCTTTGTGGCTATTGTCAAGAGTGATGTTTCTTTGATTTCTTTCTTTGCCTTTTTGTCATCTGAATAAAGTAGGGCTACTGATTTTTTTTGAGTTTATCTTGTATCCTGCTAGTTTGCTGAAGGTGTTTATCAGCTGTAGGATTTCCCTGGTAGATTTCTTTTATGTTGCTTACGTAAACTATCATATCATCTACAAATAGAGAAAGTTTGACTTCTTCCTTTCCAATTTCCCTTGATCTCCTTTTGTTGTTTTATAGCTTTAGCTAGACCTTCAAGTACAATATAGAAGAGATATAGAGGGAGAAGACAGACTTGTCTTGTTCCTAATTTTAGAGGAATCATGTTAAGCTTCTCTCCATTCAGTTTGATGTTACCTGCTGGTTTACTGTATATTGCTCCTATTATGTTTAGGTATGTTCCTGTTATCCCTGATATCTCCAAGACCTTTATCATGAAAGGGTGTTGAATTTTGTCAAAGGCTTTTTCAGCATCTAGAGAGAGGATCATATGTTTTTTTCTTTTTCAGTTTGTTTATATGGTGGATCACGTTGACAGATTTAAGTATGATAGACCATCCCTGCAACCCAGGAATGAAGCCTACTTGGTCATGGTGGATGATTTCTCTGATGTTTTCTTGGATTTGGTTTGCTAGTATTGAGTATTTTTGCATTAATGTTCATCAAGGATATTGGTCTGTAGTTTTCTTTCTTAGTTGTATCTTTGTAAGGCTTGGGTACCAGGGTGATTGTGGCCTCGTAGAAAGAGTTTGGTAATGTGCCTTCTGTTTCTATTGTGTGGAACAATTTGAGGAGTACTGGAATTAGCTCTTCCTTGAATTTCTGGTAGAATTCTGCACTAAAGCCATCTGACCCTGGCCTTTTTGGGTTGGAAGGCTGTCGATGACTGCTTCTATTTCATTGGGGGTTATAGGTCTATTTCAGTTGTTTTTCCGTTCTTGATTTAGTTTTGGTAAGTGATTATTATCCAGAAATTTGCCCATTTCTTTTGAATTTTCAAATTTTGTGGAGTACAGGTTTTCAAAGTATGACCTGAAAATTGTCTGAATTTCCTTTGTCTCCGTTGTTATGTCCCTCTTTTCGTTTCTGAGTTTGTTAATTTGCATGTTCCCACTCTGCTTTTTTAATTTCTTTATTTTTTTCTTTTACCCAGGTGTGGTGCAAATGCACATTGTTCAGTTTCCATGAGTTTGTAGGGTTTCTGTGATTTGTGTTGTTGTTGAATTCCAATTTTAACACATAGTGGTATGATAAGATACAGGGGACCATTCCAA
The DNA here is from genome assembly GCA_030556225.1 of Cricetiscus sungorus. Lineage (NCBI taxonomy): Eukaryota > Metazoa > Chordata > Mammalia > Rodentia > Cricetidae > Cricetiscus > Cricetiscus sungorus. The sequence goes on along the minus strand of JANBXA010000007.1, from coordinate 9,683,048 downwards.
GTCTTTTGTATCTGTTAGGGTTTGTTATTCTACCTAGTATGTGGTCAATTTTAGAGAAGGTTCTATGGGGAGAAAGAATATTCTTTTGTGTTTGGAGGAAATGTTCTATAGATGTCTGATAAACCCAGTTGAGACATAACTTCTGTTAGTTATTTTGTTTCTTTGTTGAGTTTCTGTTTGGTGGTCCTGTCTAGCGGTGAGAGTGGTGTGTTGAAGTCTCCCACTATAAGTGTGTGTGATGTTTTATGTGATCTTTGAGTTTTAGTAGCATTTCTTTTACAAATGTGGGTGCCTTTGTATTTGGGGCATAGATGTTCAGAATCAAGACTTTGTGTTGATGGATTTATCCTGCAATGAATTTGAAATGACTGTCTTCATCTCTTTCACTTAATTTTGGTTTAAAGTTTAATTTGTTAGATATTAGGATAGTCACACCTGCTTGCTTCATGGGTCCATTTGATTGGAAGATATTTTCCCAGCCCTTTACCCTGAGGTAATGTCTATCTTTGAAGCTTAGATGTGTTTCTTGTATGCAGTAGAAGGATGAATTCTGTCTTCATATTCATTCTGTTACCCTGTGTCTTTTTATAGGCACGTTAAGACCATTAATGTTGAGGGAGAGTAAGGACCATTGATTGTTAATGCTTGTTTGTTTTAGATTTTTTTTGCAGTGATATTATGAATATATTTGTCCTGCTTTACCTTTGGTTTCTGGTGAAGTGTGATTATCTGTTGCCTATGTCTTTGTGAGCATAGTTAACTTCCTTGTGTTGGAGTTTTCCTTCCAAAACTTTCTGTAGGGCTGGATTTGTAGATATGTATTGTGAAAATCTGGCTTTGTCATTGCATATCTTGTTTTCTCCATATATAGTGATTGAGAGTTTTGCTGGGTATAGTAGCCTGCGCTGGCATCCGTGGACCCTTAGTACTTGTAGACCATCCATCCAGGACCTTTTGGCCTTAAGGGTTTCCATGGAGAAGTCAGGCGTAATTTTGATAGGTCTGCCTTTATATGTTACCTGTCCTTTTTCCTTCGCTGCTCTTAATATTCTTTCTTTATTCTGTATGTTAGGTGTTTTGATTATTTTATGTCGAGGGGTCTTTTTTTTTTTTTTTTTTTTTTTTTGGTCCAGTCTATTTGGTGTTTGGTATGCTTCCTGTACTTTCATGGGCATGTCCTTCTTCAGAGTGGGAAAGTTTTCCTCAATGATTTTGTTGAATATGTTTTCAGCCCCTTTGAGCTGGGCTTCTTCACCTTCCTCTATGCCTATTATTCTTAGGTTTGGCCGCTCACAGTGTCCCACATTTTCTGGATGTTTTGTGTTAAGGATTTGTTAGATTTACAATTTCCTTTGGTTGATGAATCTATTTACTCTAGTTTATCTTCAGCACCTGAGATTCTCTTTTCCATATCTTGAATTCTGTTGGTTATGCTTGCGTCTGCAGTTCCTGATCATTTGCCCAGTTTTTCTATTTCCAGTATTCCTTCGGTTTGTGTTTTCCTTATTGTCTCCATTTTTGTTTTCACATCTTGAACTGTTTCCTTCACCTGTTTAATTGTTTTTTCTTGGCTTTCTGTACTTTTTTTTTTTTTTTAAAGAATTTTATTCAGTTCTTCCAATTTTTGGTTTGTTTTTTCTTCCATTTCTTTAAGGGATTTTCTCACATCTTCTTTGAGGGTCTCTATCATTTTTATGACGATACTTTTTAAGTCATTCTCTTCTGATTCATTTGCTTTGTTGTGTTCAGGTCTAGTTGGTGTAGATTACCTAGATTCTGGTGGCGTTATGCTTGTCTTTCTGATGTTAGCTGTTTTCTTGTATTTCTGTCTTCCTATAGCTTCTTCCAGTAGGTGTTGGTAGGGTCTCTCCCTCTCTCTATGTGCTTAGGTGGGTCTGTAGGTCTGGGTGGTCCAAGCTCTCTGGGATGTCTCTCCATAGGCAGGGACCCGGCGATAGGGGTCAAAGATCCGGCCCCAGCAGAGGACAGCTAAAGCCTCTTTGGCAGTGGCCATCCCACAGAATGTTTCCTCAGGGATAGTTGTGTCTAGCTCGGACAGGCTTCCTCTAGCTGATTGAGGCCTCTTTAGCAGAGGCCCTGTGATGGGGGACAAGGATCCAGCATGCAGGAAGTCAGAGTGGTCCTGCAGAAATAGGAAGATCTCTAGGAGGGGCCCAGAACTCCAGTAGAAGACCAGTGGACTGTGTCAGAGATCAGGCAGGTGGAAATTATGGGTGGTCCTGTGCACTGCGGATAGGCGGGTCTATTGTGCTCAGATAGGCTCCAGGAATTTCCCTGAAGGTGGCTGGATTGTTGGCTTCACCCTCTGGCTCAGTGCTCAACCAGAGAGGTGGGAAGGTGGGCCCGGTAGGGCAGAGGTTAGGGCGAGGGCAGGCTCTCGGTGGGGGACAGAGCTCCAAGAGCACTCTTGTTGGGTACATGATGCAGGGGCAGCGAGATCTGGACCCACCCAGGGATTTCCCAAGGAAGGGTGTAGGGGAGAATCCACTCCAGGGGAATTAGACCCAGACTCACCTCTAGCCAAGGCCTGGCGATGGGGGACAAAGGCTGGCAATTTTCACCTCTTATGTCTTTTCATTGCCCACAAATACTAATTATGTAGCCTCAACAATCAATATGGGTATAAGAATGGTACAGACACATGGAAATAATTATTCCGTAGATATGAGTATCTGGGACTAAGCTGTGTTTCCACATCTGAATTCCTAGAGTCATCTCATTTTTTTTTTTCATTATAGCTTTGTATATTGTCAGAGCCTCAGTTTGTTACTGAGTGTCCATAATAAAATAGCATAAACTGGGCAGCTTATAGCAGCATAAGTTTACTCCTCACAGTAATTGAGGCTGGAAATGCTAAAGGCAAGTTGCCAGCAGCTTTAGCATGTGCTGTGACCCATGCCAATATTCACAGAGGCTAGAGTTATGTCTTCCCTCTTTGAGTGTTCACTAGATTTAATGGGGTAGATTATTCCTGTGCAGACATTAACACCCTTCACGAAGACCCTACCCTTAAGAAATTTGATAGTTTATATTTTAAATGATCATCAAGGGCCGAGTTGCTGGGAGAATGTGGAACCTTTAGGAGGCGGGGTACACAGGAAGGCAGTTAAGCTATTGGGGGAATGCTGAAAGCAGATCTAGGAACACTGGTCTTTTCTTTCTCTCTCCTTTGGGTTTCTCCTGCTCTGATATGACTGCTTCAGTCACCTCTCCATCTTTGCACCCATGTCCAGTGGATCACACAGATCTCCCCCTCCATACTTTCTTCCCCCAGGTGATCCCATTATTTCAGACCCCAACTGGAGCAGGTATTCCCTGGGAAACCTGTTGGACAATCCAGCCAGGGAAGCAGGTACCCTAACTGCCTCTCTTCCCCTCTCCCTTCACTCTTCCAAATGTAATCTCCCAGTCACACTGTCAACTCAGTAGAAGACCACCAACTATGCCACTCTCCTTATTTCTGCCCTATTTCCAAGGGAGATAACCCAGATCTTCTCCTCCAATCTTCCTTCACATTCATTCTGTTTCCCAGCCTTCAAATCCAGTAGGCTTTCTCTGGGAACCAACCAGCACAGCTTCACAGAGAAACAAGTAGTCAATCAAAGCAGGCACACCAGCTTCAGATCTTCACTTTCCCTCCTCTAGGCCATATGCAATTTTGCAATCTCACCCCAAGCTCTGTAGCAGACTATCAGTGTGGCCTCCTCTAACTCTCTGAGCTGATTCCCAGGGGATTAAGCAGATCCTGGTGAATCACAATGCTTTCTTCCCTCCTGTACATCCACCAAATCCACCCTCCCAGCCCATCCTAATTCCTATGCATCAGCTCCCAATACCTAGGGACACATTTTACCTGGAACCCTAAGTGGATATACCTATCAAGACCCCAGAAAAATTTCCTACTAGGCAAAACACAGTTGCCACACCCTCCTAAGAATTAGAGAAGGCAACTTAAATCAAGGAACAAAGCACACACCCAACAAAAGAACATATATCAGCACCTAGAATTACAATCTTCTCAAACTCCAATGTGTAGAAACCAGAATCAAACATGCAATCTGTAATAGCCAGGAAAGTATCTTTCCTAGAGCTCAGAAATCCTACCAAAGCAAGCCTTGAGTATTCCAAAACAGCTAAAGCACAAGACAATGACCTTGCAACAGACTTTATGAGTATGATATAGGTTCTTAAAGAGGAAATTAATAAAACTCTTAATGAAAACACAAACAGTAGAAGGAAATGAATAAAAGGGTTCAAAAACTGAAAGTAGAATCAATTAAAAAACTGACAGAATATGGTAATGAAAAATTTAGGAACTTCACAAGAAAATTCAGAGATATCAGAACATGGAAAGATATGGTGACAGGAGGGAGGAGTGTGAGTAGGCAGGGCTGGCACTGGTTAGGGACAGTACCAGAGCAAGCAGGCTACCTGCATTTCTGGTAACCCGTGTGTGTCCTCTGGTCTATCAAGTTGCATCAGATAGAACTAGAGCCTGGATATGGTGCTGAGGAGTGGAGGGCCTTTTAACTGTGGGTTGGGCAAGCATTGAGAATGTGGAGGTGGTCCATGGGCAACCATACTACCTGGAATTGTGGCAATGGGCATGACGTCTGGTGGAGCAGAGGGGTTCCACCAGAGCTGTGGGCCTGGATATGGCAACAAGAAGAGGAGGGATAGTTTTGGTTAGGCTGGGTGGTCACTGAGAAAATGTAGGGTACCTGCAGTAGGGGACCTTCCTGGGTATACGTGTTCTGGGTACAAGAGGCTGTGCAGGAATTTGGGGCTGGGACATGGTGACAAGGAGATGGGTGTTCTTAGGGGTAAGCTGGGCGTTCTCTGAGGTAGCGTTGGCAGTCTATGGACAGGGGCTTACCTGGGTGGGGTTCTGGGCCACTGGTAAAACAGGGTCATTATTACCTGTATGTAGTATGTATGTATGTATGTATGTATACATATACATATATATAATTTTTCTTATATTACATATTTTACACCAATCCTAGTCCCCTCTCCCTCCCTCCCATAACCCCTGATCCTCCTCCCATCCCATACATATTGATAACTAACTTATATGACATCATAGAGCCCACATACAGTAGCTGATGGAAACAGAAGAGATACCCACAGCGAAACACTGAGCTGAACTCCTGAAATCCAGTTGCAGAGAGGGAGGAGTGATAAGAAAAGAGGGTCAAGACCAGGCTACAGAAACCCACAGAGACAGCTGACCTGAATATTACCATTCTTAACAATATTTTTAGTTCAGCTTAGCATATTCTATGTTGCCCTTTTTATGTAAATATGGTGATTTTTCATTTTTAGTTTTGGTCTATACTGGTATACAAAGTTTTGTTTTTCCATTAGATTTTAACTGTTGTCACTTGATACCTGGCTTAGATCTTAGAGCACACAGGAGTTTGAATTTAATCAGTTGTTATAATTTAGGGCAAATTCCTCAAAGGCAAGCAGTTTATATGTTATTAAGGAATATAGGCTCAGATCTTGTTTTTGGTTTTTTAAAGCAAAATTTAGAACAAGCAAATATGGTCCAGGGAAGTTAGAAAAATGTTAGACATTGGAACTTGTTATGAAACAGAAATTCTGAACTGTAAAAGTGCCATGGTAAATACAAGAAAGACAGAAAATATTAGAAAAAATAGCTACAGGACAAGGGAAGGTGTCAGTTAAGTAATACCAGACTATACACTCTAATCATGGGGACCTTGAGGCAGCTGTTAGGCTTTGACCATGAACTAGAGTGTCTTGGCCTTGGAACATACCAAGTTGCTATGAAAGCCCTAACTCCCTTCAACAATTGGCACAACAGATTCCTTGTCAATGGAGCCTGGCCACAAATGCTAGCTAGATAATAATCACCCATAGATTGTGGGTGAGCTAAATGTCTCTAATGTGATCTTGAGCTATATAGATGTAACCCCAGCAGTGCTGTCAGAAACAAGCTATACATGGGATCAATGCTCTTCTAGTCATTTGTGACATTAGTGTTAGTGTTTATGTGTCTCCCTTCTTTGGTGTTTGTTGGTGTGAGATTATCTCTTGTCTGTGCTTTCATGGATGTAGCTAGCTTTTTTGGGTTGGAGTTTTACTTATAGTACTTTCTGTAGGGCTGGATTTGTGGATGAAATATCTTGTTTTCTCCGTCTACGGTGATTGACTGAAAGCTTTGCCATGTATAGTACTCTGGGCAGGCATCTATGGTCCCTGAGTGTCTGCAGAATATCTGTCTATGACCTTCTGACTTTCTGAGTTTTCACTGACAAGTCAGGTATAATTCTGATAGGTCTACTTTTATGTGTTACTTGGTCTTTTTGATGATATGCCATTGATCTATATAACAATAGCATGGCTGTTGATGATGGCAGGAAAGTATTTGTACATTTATGTGGTATGTGAAGGTGAGTGCAATTGGGTTTTTGTCAACTTGTTACAAGCTAGAGATATCTAGAAAGAGGAATTTCAATTGAAAAAAAAGTGCCTCAATCATGTTCCTGCTTGATGAGACTGTGAGGCATTTTTTTGATTATTCATTGTGGGAAGTCCCTGCCCAATATGGGTAGTGCCAACCCTGGATATGTTCCTGAGTAGTATAAGAAAGCAGGTGAAGCAAGTCATAACAAACAAGTAGCTCTCCTCCCAACTCAGTCTCTAGACTCCTGTGCCATCTTCCCTTCACAGGGCACTGTACACTCAAGGTGAAATAAATCCTTTGCTTCCCATATTGCTTTTGGTCATGGTGCTTATCATAACAATATAAACATAACTAAAACCGTGCACTTACTTTTATATCTGTATACATTCAGGTATCTGCTTTTATTGCTTTGCACTTAATTTTTTTTCCAGACAGTCTTTTACTAAACCCAGAGCATGCTATTTTGGTCAGACAAGTAACTATATGAGATATAGTATCTGCACTCCAAATATGAAGTTTCCAGACTCATGAAACCACACTTACTATGCATAGTATTTAGCAGAGTTACTGTGGATCTGAGTTCAGGGACTCTTGCTGGAGAACAAAGATAGAAGATATAGACAGGTGATATGATGTTATCAGCTGTGAAATTTCTTCTTTCATTAAGAACAATTGCTATTACTAGGTTTATAGGCACTTATTTATAATATATTTGCAGAAAAGATATGAATGCATGAGCTTCCTTTTAGGAATCTATGGAGCATCACAATGATAAATTTAAAAATCAGATATTTGTAAAACTGACTTGATTTTAATGACCCAAGTTTACTTGAATTCTGTTTTGTCCATACATCATTTTTCCAATGCTTGAGGGAAAATAAAGTTGGCATTAATCTTTGGAGATCTAATATAAAGGTTATTAAGCTGTGAGAAAATTTAAGCTAAATAATATAAACATATGTGGATTGTACTCTTTTATGAACAGTCACAGTGTCACTGTTTGTGATAAGCCAGGATCTCTGGCATATCTCCCTGCTTTCTATGCTAGTTCATGAACTACATAGAAATACAGGTAGACAGGGTTCGTAGCTGGGCTTCTAACTGATATTTCAGATTTTTGTGTCAGAAGTACTATAATGAGCATAAATTTCACACTCCATAACCACCAACTTTAACACTTCCCACAAGCTCATTATTGCTTAAATTATTTCTTGTGAAGAAAAAATAAAATTGTGTAGCTGACAATTCCCCAGGAGAAATGAGAAAGTTCTCTTTCAGAGGACTTAAATTGAAAAGTGGGCACTGTGTCTAGAAAACAATGTATCTGCAGCTGATATCGTAGATGAATGGAAACACAGAAAACAAGATATGGATATAGATATATAAATATGAATGTACAAAGAATGTACAGATACATGTAAATATACAACATATAGAAAAATATTTTAAATATCACATTACTGAGATTGTATATTGGATATTGCAAACTTTCCAATTTGATGTTAGCTTCTAAGATGACTCAGTAGAGTTTAGGATAATATTGAGAATTCTGGCTTGGTTCTTCAAGAAGTATGGTAAAAGGGAAAGTTCCTTGAATCTAAAACAGAGGTAGGAAAAGGTGAAGAGAAAGAAGGAAAGATGAGAGGAGAGAAGAGGGAAGGGGAAGGGAAAGAAGGGGAGAGATGAGTTGAAGAAAAACGAGGAGTGTGGAAAATTTCCATAATGCCCAGCAAGTGCAGACCAAGCTGGAGGCAGAAAGGAAGTTTGGAAGGATGAGTTTTGGCTTGAATTTACTGGAACTTTAATTCATAGAGAAGAATATAACAATATTTTAAGCATGACTTCTTTTCCTTTGCTTCATCCTCAAAGTTAAATTTCTATACTTGTAATTATTTAATAATTTTATATCACTTTTAGACTTTAATTTCTTCCTGAAATTATGGGACATATTTGAAATTAAATTTGAGAGTACCTTCATATCTTTGGCATTTTGAAGGTCTTAATAATATTTAATCTCATAGCAGAATCACTAATAAGATATATTGCGCAACATGGCTAAATCTACATAGCCATGGAAAACTTGAATACAAATTGAGTTTTTAATTTCAACTTCTGATCATGATGTACTCCAATAATTCTCAATTACACTCCTGTGGTAACATAAACAAAGTGAATGGTTGGAGTATTTGAAACAATTCATTTAATTCATGAGACAACATGCAGTAAAATACTGACAACTAAAATAGAGAAAGTGAGGCTAGGCTCAGGGCTGCTTCTATTTTACTTTATTTTACTTATCTATATATATAAAAACTTATTTAGCTTTTAAATTGTACAGTGATTGGTGCGTGTATGTGTGCGTGTGTATGTGTGTGTGTGCCTTCATCCAGCCTGTGGAGGTCAGAAGTCAACTTGCAGGTGGTCCTTTTCTCCAAACACAGCACTCCTGTGAATCAAAGCTATGTCAGATTTGGTGGCAAACACCTTTAGTCACTAAGCTATCACTCTTGCCCTATTTAGGTTTTCAGACAGGATTGTCGTCTGTAGCTCAAGCTGTTCCATAGCTCACTCTATAACCTTGGACACTTGGCAGTTCTCCTACCTTAACAACTTGAGCGCTGGGGATATGGATGTTAACCACCACATACAGTTTCCACTTGTGACTGGAGTCATTGTTGTCAACTTATGCACCTTGACCTCCATAGGGGTTGCATATCAGATATTTACATTAAGATTCACAACAGTAGCAAAATAACAGTTATGAAATAACAATGGAACAATTTTAGTGTTAGAGGTCACCACAACAAAAACTGTAATAAAAGTTTGCAACATAAGGAAGGTTGAGAACCACTGAACATGAAGACATTCCTTCAGAGGTGCAATCAGGAAAAATCACTACAGGAGACTAAGAGAAGAAAATACATAATTATGATGGGGGATGTTTTTCTGTATGAGGTGAATATGTTTCTCTTATTGGTTTGATGAATAAAGCTGTTTCAGCCAATGGACAGGCAGGGTGTAGCCAGGCAGGAAGTAAAGGTGAGGCTACCAGACTAGGAGAACTCTGGGAAGAGGAATGTGGAGAGTGAGTTGTGAGTGAGAAGTTATGTAACTGCTGAGAAAGCAAGAGGCTCAGGCATCACCAGTAAGCCAAGACCATGTGGAGATAAACAGATCAATAGAAACAGGTTAATAGTTAAGAGAGAGGTAGTTAATAAGAATCCTGAGCCATCAGCCAAACAGTTTATAACTAACATAAGCCTCTGTGTATTTATTTGGGACTAAATGGCTGTAGGAATAGGTGGGACAGAAACTTCCATCTACATAATTATCTCTACTTGAATCGAACACTTGTGTATGTGCATGCATGCACATACACTTGCAAGTGCAAGTGCATGTGTGTTTATCTAATCATTACCCTGTAGCTAACAAACACATATGGTTGCTATATGTTAATGAAAATTTTAAAATAAAGAGCCTTAAGTAGACAAAATAGCTAATTGCTTGATTTGAGCATTCCATACTCTATACATGTATTGGATTTCCATAATATATGCTCTAATCATGTATAAAATTAATAGTAATCAATAAGGAAATATACAGGAGATGTATATGGCTAAGTGCCCAAGGAAAACAGAACCCTTGGGAAAGTACTCCATGTGTTTTCACTTGGCTGCTTTAAATCTGGAACAGAAGTGTGTGCTCCTGCTTTTAAAGGTAATTTTACTGATTTTTCGGTTTTGCTGTAGTGTTTTGCTGTGTGCAGACAGAAGAACAGGCACTGGCCAAGCACAAGTTGATTCCAAATAAAGAAGTACCATGATTTTCAAATATTTAAAATAGTTAAAGTTGTAGAATAGCAGGGAGCTAGCTCTCTTGGAGAGACCATTGAACACACAGGAAATTAGTCAATAGGATCCATTATCCTGACACTGGGGTGAATAAACTTTACCTAGAATATATACTAATCCTTCCTTTTGTCCTAAAATCCAATTCTCAAAATGTCTGAAGAAACACACATTGACTTACTAAGGCCAAGTGTTCTTTAAAGGAAAAACAGAATCTATCACTCAGAGAGTACTATGACTGAATCACTTCCCAAAAGCCCCAACTCAGAACACTACCACAAGGGTATCACCTTTAAGCACAGGAACTATGGGAGGACACCTTGTATCCAAACAATAATATCCTTGAAACATTTTGGAAATGTTGAAGAAAACTGTCTGAAGAAACAGAACTTGAAATGACAAAAATGGATAACAGTAGTAATACTAGTGATAGTATGAAGGGAAGAATAACAAATATACATGTCATAACAATAAAGCTTTCAAATGAACCAGGAAATTAATAGCACTTAATGATTCATAGGTAAATGTGATTTCATAATGAAGCATGTATTGAGTAATAAAGCCTATTCTAATTTTGTAGTGCCCTTTCCAATTTATGCATTTTTAGAGAAGCTCATTGCAAGAAGTGGGTTACCCTTTTGGGGTTGTTGGCCAGTGAGATTCATCCCACAGGCTGTCCCCAACTATTACAGGACTTGAAAATAAGACCCAATTTTTGAATATGTACTTGACCCATAAAACATGAAAAACTCAAACTAGTACTTACTGAAGGTGACATTCCTAGTGGATATCTTTCATAATGCTATGAAATGCTATGCATAATACCAGAAGAGAAAGATAATCATCAATTATACTCAACTGTAAGTCATGTATACATCAATACTGACAGCCCCAAGATATATCAGCTGTTGTAATAGCAACACAAATGCAATAGGAGTAACCAATCACTTTCCATTTACGATTAAGGTCTGATCCACAAAAGGAAATACATAACTGGTATGCTTACTGGAGGTAAGAAAATGTAGATAGACTGGTCATAAATCCTAGGAAGAATCTACTACAACTACTCTGCTAAAGGGGCACAGTATGGACTTTTGATTTCTTATCAGTATGCCCATAGATTGGTGTAAGTCTCAACCCTCATCAGAGAAGCTCACTTTTTGCAGTAGATGGCAGTTAACACAGTGACGTAGAATTGGTCATGGTATAGAGAATGTTTTTAGTTTTAAATGAATCATAGCTCATTAATATAAAATTAAAATGAAACAATTATAGTTAAGTATAAAATTTAATTATATATTAAAGTAATTTATGTAACATATGCACACATGAAGTTAAATCTATGTTTTTAGATATAATGAAATATTCAAATGAAGTTAAATTTTAATTAAATTTGTATAATTTATGTGTGCTATGTATATGTATTATATTTCACACTTAATGCTCATATATATACTCTCTAGTCCATGCATAATACCATCAATGAATATTAGCAAATATTAGGGATCCATTTATGAGGCTGAATATTGATTGTCAAATTGGCTGAATCTAGACTCAACTAGGGGACAGATCTCTTTGCATGTCTATGAGGAATTTTCTAGATTTGGTTAATTTGGGTGAGGAAGCCATATACTATGCATGAGCAGCATTCATCCATGGGCTGGGGATTCTAGGCTATGTAAAAATAGAAATCTAGCTGAGCAGCAGCATTACGAAGAGGCCACTTTAGACCTGATCTTACTACCATGCTTTTCTCACCATGATGGAATATATGCCCTTGAACTGTGAAACCAAAACCAACCCTCATTCCCTTTCTTGTTTATTGTCAAGTATTTGTTCACAGCAATGAGAAAAATAATACACTACACAAATTTAATATTAAATTTACTAACAAATATGCTCATTCAGCCAGTGTTAAATACCATTTAATATTCTTCAGTAGTATATTATGATAATATATTTTCTTTTTCCTTTCTTTTATTAATAGCTAATAAGAAAAAATGAAAGTTTATATGGTGATTGTATATCATGGTTGTCATCTTGGCTGGCTCTGGGATCCACTAAGCAGCAAGCCTCTGGACACATCTGTGACTGGCTTTCTTGATTAGATAATTGCAGTAGGAAGACACATACTTAATCTGGGTACCATTCTCTAGTGATGTCCCAGATACAAGCAGGAAAACATTTCATTGCTGAGTTTATCCACTGCACTTGCCTTGTTGGTAAGTTCCCTTCATTAGCATGCTGACATTGCAGCTGTCAGCTCTAGAAAACCCAAGTAGTATTGCTCATTTTCCTCATGTGAGGTTGAGTAGGAATATGCATTTCTAGGAATTTTTAAAGGTGTCAAATGTAAAGTAGAATACACTGGGCACTGAACAAATACCAAAATGGCAATTTCTTTATTAAGACATGCATTTTGTAATCAGAATGAGCAAGCTGTTGCCCTGAATAACTTCCCATTTTATATAAGCTGATGTCCTAGCTAGAATGGCCTCATGCTTACTTCCTTTCCAACTACTTTTTTCTTTCCCACACTGAAGTACAATTGATAAACATAACATATTTTAAAATGGAACTACTTTTTAAAAACTCTCTAACTGCATTCAGAGACAAATACTCCAACAGGGAAAAGTCCTTTTGCTAAGGCTGATTGATGGGAGATCTTATTTTGTAAATATGTTTCTCATACTGGCTAATGAATAAAGCACTGTTTGGCCAATGGGAAAGCAAGATATGCGGGGCTAGGAGACAAGGAGGAAAGAGGAAGTAGTAAGAAGGAGTCAGCATGTAGAGTGTGGAGAAAGCAAGATGCTGGCCTGCCACGCTCAGATAAGATTACAACGTGGAAATACTTAGATAAGTAGAAATGGATTAATAATTAAGACAAAGCTAGCCCATAAACAATAATAGTAACTGGTCAACAGGATTGTATCAAATACAGAGTCTCTGAGTGTTATTGGGGGCTGGTGTGGTAGCAGGGCAGCAGGACCAGACAGGCAGGGAAAACGTGCTTGTAACAGCTGATAGCTGGATACTTGTAACACATTTCACATTGTGGAGGCTTAGAAAAGAACAACTCAAAACATGATACTTTGGGGGTGTGAAGAGACATCATGACCATGGCAACTCTTAGAAAGGAAAATATTAATTTAGGTGGCAGCTTACAGGTTCAGAGGTTTAGTTCATTATCCTTATGGCATGGAGCATGGCAGCATGCAGGAAGACATGGTGCTGGCTACATCTTAATCAGAAGGCAACAGGAAGTGGTCTGTGACACTGGGAGTAGCTTGAGCATAGGAGAACTAAAAGCCCACTCCCACTGTGGCACACTTCCTCTAACAAAGCCGCTCCTACTCCAACAAAGCCACATCTCCTAATAATGCCACTCCCTTTAGGGACCATTTTCTTTCAAACCACCACACCAAAGATAATCTAATTGCTACACACATTTTACATTATCCAAAAGCTCAAAGATAGTAATGTATTATACAGAAATCAGTGTGCAACTTTTCCAATATCCATAATCCACACAGAATATGACTCATACTATTATCCATTTTTAGTTTCTCTCAGGGTCTCTGAAAGTCTCTTACTCTCTTTTTAAACTTTCAGAGTTCCCATTTTTCTCTCCCTGCGAAGAGGACAGATTATGCAAATCTTTCTGGATTATTACTGTAGAAGTTCTCACTTTCTTAGACATACCCATGTAAACAATGCATTTCTATTCTTTGCTTACTGTTAAGCTCTGTTCAATTTATCTGCTAGTCTCAGTTGCCAGACCTTCAAATCATAGAAAGCTAATTTTGGCATCTATTTGACCCAGCTGTAAAAAACCAGGTCTTTGTATCCAATCACTTAACCTGAACCAGGAAGTCCATGAAGTTGCAAATGTAACATAATGGAAAGAGCACCAAGGCTACATAGTTTTGATAACAGAGAAACAAGACAATTAGAAAGCAGTTACAGAAAGCCCAGCCCAGCCAAGAGGAAGTGAGAGGAAAAACTTATCTTTTTATCTCCCAGTTTTATATATATATATATATATATATATATATATGTTGTGTGTGTGTGTGTGTGTGTGTGTGTGTGTGTGTGTGTGTGTGTGTAGAGAGAGAGAGAGAGTGAGAAGAGAGAAAAGGAAGCAAATAGACTATCTTTCTTTTATGCAATTCCATCAAAAATCAAAAATTAATTTTATGTTTTACTTACAAAGGTCTATTTGCTTTTCAATATGAAGGATGAGGCATTATTCCAAATGTCCTTACTCCTATAACCAAATCCATTAGCTCCATGGAGATATGGATTTGCTTATTTTGTATTAGTGCCAAACTTGAGGTAATGTCTCATTGATAAAGTCAGTGATCTGAGGAGGCAGGCCTGTCTATGCATTTCTTTGGAGTTAATGTTTGAAAAATCATTGTAATGTGAAGGGTTCTTTTAGTTCTGTAGAAGGCCAAGTCACCCTAAGTGCAGATGAAGAGGCAGTCACTGCTTCCCCCTGATTTCTGTTGAGGGACTCTAGAGCATTACAACTCATGTCAACAAGCTTCATCATACACGCAACTCACATCATGTCAACACAACACACACACAAAATTCACATCACATCAACACAGCATACACAACTCACATCACATCAACACAACACACACAACTCAAATCACATCAATACAACACACAGAACTCATATCACATTAACAAGCTTCAACACACACACAACTCACATCACATCAACACAACACACATAACTCACAGCACATCAACAAGCTTCAGCAAACACACAACTCACATCAAATCATCACAATACATGCAACTCACATCAAATAAACAAGCTTCAACATACACACACACACACACACACACACACACACACACACAACTCACATTATATCAACAAGCTTCCAGGAGGAGAGTTTCATTTGGAGTCAGGGAAAATTCTGCTGAATTGAAGATTATCCCTGCTCATTCTGGAACATAGAAATAAAAATCTCCAGGCAAAGGTAACACAGTTTTGCCATGGAAGAGGAAAAGATGAGCAGAAGGGCAATGAAAACTGAATTTCTAGATAATTGTAATTACATTGAAAACCTGAAAGACTTGAAAATCTTTCCCTCATAGGTATCCAGTCAATGTAGAAAAGAGAAGGAAACTCTGGGAACTTCAGAGAGTTGTGCTTTTATTTTATTTCATATTTTATTTTATTTTATTTTTGCTTTTAGCTTTTTGAGACAGCACATCACTGTGTAGCTGTCTTCACACAGTCTGTATATAACAGGTTGGCCTTGATCTGCCTGCCTCTGCTGCCAGCATAACAAGGTTACAGGTATGTGCCACTCTGCCTGTTTTGCTGTTAAGTCAGGTATCTTATGCGGTATGGCATTGACACCAAAGTGACATTTAGAAGCTCTTTTAGACTAGTGTGAGCCCCTTAGTGTTCTGTGGCCCAGCTCTATTCCTTCTACACCACATTGCTTTTTCTCTCTTGTTTCCTTTTGCTCCCCTCAGACAGTTCAATTTTCCAGCAGTTATTTGTTCTTTTTCTTCCTACAAAAAGGACTTTCATTACGGTCGATTAGTATTCAATGAGTAATCCTTTGGTTGCACCCCTACTTCATTGATTTGCAGAAGTGCACAAGGAAAGCTGCTAGCAGGAACAAATTGAATTTGACACTAAAATAAGACTCATATGTCGGGCTTTCTATGCAAGCAGAACAAGGGAGGCAGAGCAAAAAGGCAGAGTTAGCAAATAGCCCTGGCCATGGAGCAGCTGAATGCCTTTGAGTAGGAGTGGGCAAACATGCCTCTGAGGGGGTCCCTGAAGTTGTAGACTGATAAGGGCCCGAGTTTAGTGGTTCCTCTGTTGGAAGGGGACAGAGAAAGCAGGAAACACATTTATTTGTCAGCACTGGAGGACAAGTCCAAAACACCAAGGAAAACAGTAATGCATGATTCAAATTGATGTGTATTGGAACAGCGCCATCCTCAGTCTCAAGTAATTCCTAGCTCAGGCTGGTTCTTCAGCAATGAATTGGAATTAGGATAACAGCTTATGAAGTATTATGGCTCTAAGTAAATGCCAGTGTCTCTCACTATCTCCAGTCTTAGCCATGGCTGCTTATTCTGATACACAAAATTAACTAGACACTACACAGCACCACTTTTCAATGTCCCATCTACTCCTTTTATGTTTTATAATAGTACAGTTGAGTACTATAAAGATGGCACTTCATAATTCCAAAATATTTATTATTGGGGTTTTTATAAAAATCGTAGCCTGAACTAAAAGGTATAAAATATCTGGGCTGAAATAGTATCCCTCCGTAGGGAATGGGCTCCCAAAGTTCAATTGTGCACTAGGGCTAAACACTGGTTCCACTGTTAGAAGCCACATAGGCTGCCCAGGCCTCCTAACTGGCACCCACATCCAGAGGGCTTAGTTTGGTCCAATGCTGGTTCCCAGGCTTTATGACTGGGTTCAGGCTTTTTGGCCTTTGTTGGAGATTCTCTGAGAGGGAAGGGTTTAGAGAGAGAGAGAGAGAGAGGATCATGCAGAGTGAGCTGGAGGTTCTTACCTAACCTCTAGGTGATGAAAAGAATGTGATTTTGTTAGTTGTAACTAATTATGACTGTTAAATCACAGAGGATGTGATGTCATTTCTCTTTGTTTAATGCACATGTTATTTAAGCATGTAGACTAATCATGTTCTTTATTAGTATGAAACCCACAGCTCCCAGTTCATTATGGTTTCCAACCCTGAGGAGCCACTCTAGGCCATAATTTATTCCGTCAGTATGAAATCTAAGTATTAGGTCGATATGAAAATACATTTTGCTTTGTTTCCTGCATTATTACTGGAATAAATTTCCCCTGGAATTAGGTAAAGGAAGAGCCACACTGTGAAAATGGCCACAGTGGCACAATTCTGGAATCTTTGCACTTGAGGAATGGAGGCAAAAAGATCAGAATTTCAAGACCAGGCTGAGTTAGATGATACTGAGTTATATGTATATAAATTCTGTAGAGACTCACCCTGGTTCTGTTCAGGACACAAACTCCAAAATACCTCTCTAGTAGAAAGCACTTTCAGGCCTTATGATCCTTGGGATAATTTTACATTTTAAAAAATGAATGTCCAAAAAGACAAACCCCCAAGGGGAGATAGGCATCTGTTTTGCATCTGTCTCTTTGTCTATCTATCTATTAATTAATCTCCCTATATGTAGAAAGGGATTGAAAGAGATACACTAGATGAATGAGGACACTCACTTATGAAAACTCAGCAGTTTCAGGATAAATTGTGATCTGTTTAACTGTATAAATTGATCATTGTATCTGTCTGAATTGGAAGTCCTAAAAGCCAGGGAAGCATGCTATAAACACTCAAGATACTAAGGGATGCTTGGTGCCATGGCTACCATCTAAGAATGTGCAGTTAAGAAATTCTGAATGAAATAAACAAACTCTTCTTGACTCTGAAAGACAGAACAGAAATTTTCTTTCATCTATCTCTCTATTAATCAGCTCTATGCACCCCAATTGGTTGAATGGTCCTGTCCACATTCAGGGTGGGTTTGTGCCCCTGAGTACACATAAATCGTCTGCAGAAATGACAGTGTGGGCATATCCATGGAAGCATAATTATTATAATTAAGTGTCAAAATTCTGTTTTTCTTTGGTTAGAGCAGGTATGATGCTTGTGACTACTGAAGAGCTAAGAATAACTAATATGATTAAGTGATATTTTCCTGACTTTCTGTGTGTTCCTCAATCCAGGGAAGCTGATACTCCAAACCATCCATGGCACTATGTGGCAAAACCAGATGTATGGCTACCTTCTATGTTCTGGACATGATAGTGCTTACTTGCCTCAGAGTTTATGTGATGTGCCCCACAGTGTGAGCTAGTTTATTTTTTCCTCATATGTTAGCAGCTTGACAGAGGCCAGGAAATAAAATGAGTTAAAGAAGGAATATTTGAGAATTCTTGTATTTGTCCTCCTTTTACCATTGATTTTCTCTTTCCCCTTTATTTATGGACAGAATGAGCAAAATTTACTTGCGTAGACATCATTGAGTGACCATAAGAAGTCCATTTCATCTGAAGCTCATACTCCCTTCTACAAAATTAGGGAGTCCTGACATAGGAGATGGTATTCTACTTAAAATTTTTTTTTTATTTTACATATTGATCCCAGTTCCCTGTCCCTCCGAAACTCCTATATCCCCACATACCCTCTCATCCTATGCCCTATCCACTCTCCAGGGAGGGTAAGCCCTTCCATGAGGGATCATTACAATCTGTCAAGTCATTTGGGCTAAGGCCTAGGCCCTCCCTCCTGCCTCTAGGCTGAGGGAGTATTCCTCCATGGGGAATGTGCTCCCAAAGTCCTTTTGTGCACTATGGATGTATCCTGTTTCCACTGCGAAAGGTCCCATAGACTGCCCAGGCCTTCTAACTGAGACCCACTATCAGAGGGTCTCAGCTATCAGTCTGGGAGCCATAAGCTCCCCCCATGTTCAGGGAAGTTGTTTCTCTAGCCTATTCTTCACCCCTTTGCTTATCACTTCTCCCTCTCTGCACCTGGATTCCAGGAGTTCAGATAAGTGTTCAGCTGTGGATGTCTGCCTCTGCTTCTGTTAGCTCCTGGATGAAGGCTCTATGATGACATATTAGGTAGTCATCAGTTTCATTATCAGGGAAGGGCATTTAAGGTAGCCTCTCCACTATTGCTTAGACTGTTAGTTGGGGTCATCCTTGTAGGTCTCTGAACATTTCCCTAGTGCCAGATTTCTCTTTAAACCTATAACGTTTATACCTTTTTAAAAAGTTAGTTATTTTAATATTTGAGAGTTTCATATATGAGTACTACATATACATTACATATAGATGTGTGTGTGTATATATAAAATTTAGTATTATTTGTGCATATGTTTAGGTCTGACCACTTTGGTTTAGATTCTTTTCTCAGCAATTACTGATTTTATATAACTCCCCATATAGGAATGGGACTTTATGAAGTTTCCCCTGCCCATGTTGACATATATAACTTTTATTAAATCTCTTTTTTGAAAGTATGTATGCATATAATGCATTCTGATTCCACTCCCTGCCATCTTTTATCTCACAGGCACACATATTAGTACTCCTTCCTCCCAGCATGTCCTTTCCCAATGTTCATGGCCTTTTGCTTTGTTTTGGATCCACAGATGCTTGACCAGGGATTTGAGTGTGACCATGGGTTTGAATCTATCCACCTCTGCTTGGTACATTTACCAGTGAGTACACAACCGAAGATGATGACTCCCTCACCACTGAAATCCATTAGTAGTCAACAGTTAAAAAAATTAATCAATCAGTTATATTTGGTATAAGATTTTATGAACAAACTTGTACTCTACAGAACTTTAAATTTAATTTTATATGCCAATATTTAAAAATTAACCTTATTTGTTATTTTATATTTATCAAGAAATATCTAGACTCCTTATCTCAAAAAAAAAAAAAAAAAAAAAAGCATAATCCCTTGCCTGGCTGTGGTGGCACATGCCTTTAAACCCAGCACTTGGGAGATAGAGGCAGGCAGATTGATGTTAGTTTGAGGCCAACCTGGTCTTCAGAGATGCAGATTAAGTTCCAGGATAGCCACACCTACAAAAAGAGAAATCCTGTCTTCAAAAGCAAAGTATCTAAAATTCAGAAACAGAAATATGAGCACCTCAAATGATCATAAGAATCTATTTTTACAAGTTTCACATTTTAAGCCATGATTCATTCATTAAGGTGATTAAGGCACCAGGGAAGCATTAGTGTTGTTAGTGTGACAAAATTTTTGGCTAATGCAACTTAAAGGAGAGAAAAAGCTTAATTTGTGGTAAGGTTACCTCTGTCATGGTAAGAAGGGAATGGTGGAAGTAGTGTGAGGCAGCTGAACACATACAAAATAAACTCTGAAGCCAAAGGCTATCCATGCTGTCAGGGCACGAAATGCAATGGTTGTGTATTAGATTCACTCATTATTTCCATTCCTTTATGTATACTAAATATCAGTTCCACACTAGTACTGTTACTATGCTCAGAATCTAAATGCAAAACCAAAACTGTAAGTGGGAGTAAGTTTTAACAATTTACTGAGCCATGTCTCTGGAATAAGGAATGGAAAATATACTACAGGAGTCTGTAGAGAATAGGAGCAGTGGTCACGACAAGGCTGAGATAGGCTTCCAGGGCAAGAGTCAAGGTTCATTGAGTTGACTCTTTTATTGTTTGTGTTTTGACAGGAATCATACTTATTATTTTGTAATAACTTTAAAGTAAGCAAATACTCAGCTCCAGTATGACATTCCCAACATATGTGTCTGTGTACATTCCTTATATTCAGCATTCACAGAGTGAGATGACTTGTGAATGTTATGTAGCTAATGGTTTTTCTGAGGAGGCAGAGAAACAAATCCAGGAGAGAGCAGCTGAGTGCCGGGAATTATTTAGGGAAGTCTGAAAGTGAAGTTGCTATCACAAATACCGTTTGGGAGTTGCTTAAAGATAAATAAGGAAAGGTATGAAAAACACAGAAAACAAAGCATCCATTTAGCCACCTAGGACTTTTCAACATTTTTTTTTTCCAATGAAGTACTCTGCATTTGACCCTTTCCGTTTATTTGACAATGGTAGTCGATTTAAGTCAGATGAGTCAATACATAAGAAAAACCATTAATGGTTTCCACTTCACAAAAGACTAAATGCAGCTAACAATGGCAAAGCACTCCATGCTTTTTCTACTTTAACCTCTCCATGTTCTGACAAGCTATCCTTTTAGCAGCAATGGTGAAGCCTGTGTGCTGGTCTTCAAGTTTAAGTGAACTCCTTACGAGGTGTGGTTTCTCTGGGCTTCCTGGGAATCTCTCTCCCAAATATATGTAGCCTGTTTACTGTTTTCCTGCAGATCTTTGATAAAACATCTCACTACTTTGTCTGACCACCTGTGCCCGGGCACTGAGGCTACAGAAATTAGATGCCTTCCTTATAAACAGTGATGTCTTTCTGACTGCAGTTTTGCAGATTGGGAAGCACAATATCAATAATATATTCATTGGCTGGTGAAGGTCTGCTTCCCAGCACAGAAATGTTGTCTTTTCACTCTGTCTTCTTTTGATGAAAGAGGCAAGGCAGTTCTCACAATTGCATTTGTGAAAGCACCAATCCCCTCAAGGTATTCCCCTTAATAACTGTGGTGATAGCTAATCTTCATTGCCTATTTGTCTGGGTTTAAAATTGCCCAGGAAAGGAATCTCCGGTCATGTCTGTGAGAGCTATTTCTGAGAAGCTAGACTGAGATGGGAAGACTTACCACATACTCCCAAATGTGGATAGTACCATTCCATGGGCTGAGGGCCTCAGATGGAATAAAATCAGAATTCATTTCTCATGTGCCGGAGTGCACTAGTGGCATTTAGCAGAAAATCTGTGGGAGTCAGATCTCTCTTTCTATGTAGGTTCTATGGATCAGACTCAGGCTGTCAGGCTTAGTTAACTAAGTACCCTTACCCACTGAGCCATCCTTGTGATCCACCAATATTAAACTCTAACATGGCATTTATCTATGAATGTCTCTTACTCAGCATTCTTCTCAGCCAACGGCTGGACTTTTGAGACTCAGCTGGTGAAGCAGAGTGTTGATGGGCTTAGAATGTTTTGGAATATCAAGACATAGCCCTTATGAGAGATGCATGTTTACATTCCAATGCGTAATCTGTTTCTCCTTCAAATAACATGAACAAATAACTTGAACTTATTTGATGAGCTCTGTGAGTTCCCCCAAATTCTTCTAATGTTATTTTTGGCATTACTTTTAGAGATACAATTTTCACTTCATCAAAGCACCTAGAAACTTCCAGCCAAAGCAGAGGAAGATCAAGTTGTAGTAAGATGAATCAGCTAACAGCTCACAGAGATCTATGACTCAGCCATTAATTGTAAACTGCTTAAATTCTTTTCCATGTCTTTCCATTAAGTTGCCTTTCTCTTTAGACACCTACCACAGAATTTTTGTGGATTTTTAAAAAATACTGCACGACCATAACACTAGAGAAGAAAAAATAAAGTTACATAAGGAATAGAAGGGGCAGAAATAAAAGGTTATTTTGTTTGTTAAAGGTCAGTCAAGTTGGGCCCCATACATTGATTTTTCTCAGCTGTTAGTTAAACAAGTCTCAAAAATAAATGTATTATAGGCAATGGTGTGTTCGCAACCATCGAGCTGAGCTTTAATTCCAGAATGCAATCAATATGGCTTTGTGTTTCCATAACAGAACACGAGCAGAAAATCTGTGATTGAAGCATATGTGTTTGTGGGGTTGCTGATATTTCAGGCCAATGACTGCTTTGACAAATGATACCTTGCTTCCAATCAATAACTCATAAGCCACAATTTACTTTTCTTTACCTTGAACCGAAGAGGCAAACATCATAATAATTTCCACTTAAATACGGGTAAGAGTTTACTGTATGTATGTGCACATGCGTGTATGACTCAAAGGGCAAATAGGACCACCAAAGGCAATAGTCTGTACTGCTGGGGACTGAAGGGTCACGTAGTTGTGGCCTGAAGAAGTGCAGAAACCTGGCAATGTGCGATTGTACTTTCAAGTCTTTTTATGTTCTTTGACATAGAACACTGTTTTATGTGTGTCTAATAGAAACAATATACAGTGTGGGAAATGGATAGATTGTGTACAAAGATGTTTATTACACTATGACTTACAATGAGGAAAAATAGAAGCAAGCTGACATTCTAAGGGTGATCATGGAGAATGATGTGATTTGGGCAGCCATGAACCACATTAATACAGAAGCAAAGTAGCAAGAGAAGTACATGAGAAGGAAAACAGTATTCTTTGTGTATGCCTATGTTTGTATATGAGGTATTGCCAATATATGTACCTTGTGCTATCCAACTTCATTTAATATGATACAGTAGTATAGTATCTTGACTTCAGAATGTCAGATTCTCCAGGGTCCATCAGAAAGTATTACATTCAGGGACAATTTTAAGTGTATGAAAAATTCCCATCATTATATAGTTCCCCAATTTTTTATAAGTATCATTTTTCTTAAAATAAAATTTCCTGTCTTATGGCTTGATCTATTGAAGTAATACACTATCACCAAACAGGAAAGTGGAGAGGGAAAACATTATCTATTCCTCTTTAAACACAGAGTGAAGATAATCTCCATGCTTAAATAATAATTTTAAAAGTCAAAAGAAAAATGGAGGCTAGAAATTCTATGTATTAATTTTTGATTATAGCCTTTAAAATGTTCTTAATATATAAATACAGAAAAAATAATATGTGTATTAGTAGAGACATCAATTAATTTTCCAGAAGAGGAAATGTAACTGGAAAATGATACCTGTCAATTGTAAAGATTATAATAAATGAAGTAGTGAATGCTTGTGGATTGAATGATTTGTCAGTATGTTTAGCAACTATATATTAGAGAACAGTTCTTAAGATTAAAAGAATAGTTCATGACATTTCATGCCTGATGACAATGACTTAGTAGTCATTCTGTTATATGATTCTTCATAGGCCCCTTAAGGAAAGAATGGCTGCTTTTCTAAATGGTAGGGAATTTTTTGATGGAGATGCTATCTCCTTACCTCAGTGTCTTAGAGTCTTTAATTCTATAGATTTAAAATATTCACCAAATCTTCAGCTTACACCTGCTCCAAGCTTTATAGAGAATTGCTTCTAACCACAGACCCAGTTCTATGCTCTGCTAGATCGTGCCACAGACATGCTTGTGCTGTGATCTGGGCCTGCTTCAGACACTTTTCATTTTGTGGCACCAACTAATATCTGAACTGTCCATGTCACTAGGTACATGAGGTTTTAACACTACTTCCTGAATGTGGACATGATGCTTGAGAAATGAGGAAGTCTTTTCAAGTACTAGATCTGCATTCAAATGGGCAGGGGATGAGAGACAATGACCGTGTATTTTAATTTAGAACTATATTCCAGTATATCCCAGAATCCTAGAACCCTAGAACCTGTACTAATTCAGAAGAAGCTTTGTAACACAAATAAATAAAAGACTCAGTGATTTCTTCTTCTCTCTTAAGAGTACAAATCCCAGTAAGCCCTCTGTGATCCCTAAAATTCGTTGTTAACATTTTTGGGTTGAGAGATGCCTAGGACATTAGTCAGTACACCTCTGAGCACATCATAGGACATTTTCACAGAAAAAAAAAAACCAAATGAGGAACACCTGCTCTGAATGTCAATGGCACTTTTTGTGCTGAGAACCTGGGAAGTATGAAGAGGTGTGTGCTGGGTGGTGATAAACAAGTAGTGTTAATTTCTCATTGTGTGCTTCCTCTTCCATCCACAGGTGACCTGCTGTAAAGGCATGGTGATGCCTTTCTCACCATGACATGACTGTACACCCTCTCAAAAACCACAATTCAAAATTAGTTCTTCCTCCTTTAAGTTGCCTAATATTCATTTTTTCTCAACAACCAGAAAAGTAACTAACCTTCAACACACTTGATGTTTCTTTTCAGTTAACATTATGTCAGTAAAACACTGGAACAGGATCTTAGTGTGAAAATTGATCATGATTTCCAACTTAACACACCAGATAAGATGCCTTCATCAGACAGGCCTGAGCATAGTTTTGTAGCATTTTCTTGATTGCTGATCAATGTAGACTGGGCAGTTCACTATGGGCATTGCTATCCTTAGCAAATAAGCCTCTACTATATCATAAAGGAAGGTAAATGTACACTTCGAAGATAGTGACCCTCCATGATTTCTACTTCTCACTTTTGCCTTGAGTTCCCTCCTTGGCTTTCTCAATGATGTACAATGACCTATTAGACAAAGTAAACACTTTCCTCCTCAAATTGATTTTAGTCAAGACTTCATCACAACCAAAGCCAAACTAGAACACTTAGCCTTCAGAATGATGTCTCTCTAGATTCATTCAAACAATATAATGAATTTGGGTGAATTAACATAGGGGGCAACAGAATGCATAATCATAATCTGTATCTTATGTATATGATACACTTTCAGTTTATTTTTGTGGAAGAAATGTGATATCCTTTAGCAAACTAGAGATGCTCTTGAGTAAACTGCCTAGGCATTATCTACAAAAGTAGCAATTCATGAGGAAGATATCAAATTTTCAACTCCAAAATATCTGACAGATCAAAACTAGGGACCCAGTAAGACCTAAGTGGGCACATCTGGGAAGCAATCACGACCATGAACACTTGACATTCTCTTGACACCTTGGACTTGAATAAGCAGTTTGCTTCTATGTTAATAGCTGATACTCTCTCCTTATTTTAAGGTAGTGGTTCTTCACGTATGAGTCATGGCCCATTTAGGGATTAAAGGACCCTTTCACAGGGGTCACCTAAGATCATCAGATGATTCAGATAGTTACATTATAATTCATAACAGTAGCAAAATTATAGTTATGAAGTAGCAGCAATAATTCTATAGTTGGTGGTCACCAAAACATGAGGAACAACTCTACTAAAATTGTAGCATTAGGAAGGTTGAGAATCACTACTTTAAGGCAAAACAAAGAAACTTCTATTATAGGAAATCATATGAATCTCCATATGGGTCTCTATTTTTTACACTTGGAGATTAGATCCACAATATGGATCAAGTTACTATGTTATCTGGCCTGAGAAACCTTAGGTTGAAAAGAAGTTAAAATTTTTGTTTGATTTTTTAAAATAGAATAAAATAACACATAGACTTCAATGTTCACGGTAAGAAATGGTGGAATGTAGTTCGTGTGTGTGGTGAAACACAAATATGTATTTCTAATTAATATTTTATAAAATGCAGTAAAATACAGATAGGTATCTTGATTTCATCTCCAAATCTAGATTGTTGAGCTGACAATCTACTTACCTGAATTTAGAATAGCCTAGCACATATTACTTGAGAGGCGGGTGTTTGCTTTGGCTGAGTTTCTTATCAGAACCTCTGCTAGGACACCAATACTGCAGCATAAGTAATTGGCTTATTAAATTTTTAAGAGAACTTAGGAGTGAGATAAACTTTCAATGGATAATTTTAATTTTAGAATACAACTGTTTATTTTTATATCTAAGTTTATAATAAATGTTAAAATGTAAAACAGATGGAAAAAGAAATTTAGCCTGTTTCCATATAGAATGACTAATTATTTTTAATTTTACTTGTTTTTGTTTCACTTGAACCTAAGAACCTTTTAGGTTTTCATATTTCTCTGTGAAATCTGATATCCAGCTTAGTACATTTAAAATTAAATTATTTCCACTTATTTTTAGTCTTTGTCTAGAATCATGAATTGACATCCTGACATTCAATATGCATTATAGCATACAGGGTAGGAAAAATTCACACTCTCATTCAGTATATACTGAGTGCCTTCTCCAGGCCAAATATTTTGCTAGCCTGATATGCCATAAACTGCTTGATTACATCATGATTGATTTCTGATCTCATGAGACTCAGTGGTTTGCAAATAAATTGTGCTTAGATGCCTTGAAATAGAAAGATAAAATAACCAAACTTAGTTGATAGAACAATGTTTTATATGGATGGGTGGATGAATGTAATATTAGCTTTAAAGATGAAATAATTTCTCTTCTGTTAATGGGTGAGTTTTATCACATCATTGTTACACAAGTAACACCAGAATTATTTTATTCAGATTCATATTATTGGAGGCTCTTTTGTAAACATAGTGACCCTTTTGTTTCAATAGTTGATCAACTAACCCTATCTTGTCCAGGAAGAGGCAATAAGTTTCCCAGTGACCAAGAAGAGTTTCCTCTCTCTAGTAAGAAAGCATTAGTACTCCTTCAATATAAACTTAACTGTTAGCCTTTCTGTGGCACTTTACATAGTCGTGCTTAAAAGTACAACAGTTCTTTTCTTTTGATCTTATGGTCTTTCTGTTTATACTCAAAGAGGAAAGCAGACTATGAAAGAAAAAAAATTAACAGATAAGTGGATGTAATATTTTAGTGTAATATATAGACTCCAGTTAGTACATTAACAAGTTCCAAGCTTTTTATTGGTAGACATACCTAACTCATCTTTAATAATCATTTTCATCTGGAATATGATGTCAAAGAATATGACAACAATATGGACCATAGCCTTATAGTCACTGTGTACCTATGTCTGTAGATATCATTAATTTATAAAACAAGACATATAGTATGTATTCAATATTAAAATGATGGTTGATAATGTTTTTGTTCTTCTCATTTGTTACTTATTTACTATTGTTATTATTGGAACTGTGTACAATGTTGAATAAGCATCTATGTGCTGGGATCTAAAACACTAGAATTTAAGTCATAATTCACATACTCTTGTCTAAGCTTTAATTATATCATTTCCACAATTTTAATAATAGCATCAAGCTTCATTTATGATGTGTAAAAATTTAATGACATAAAAATATAAACTTCTCAAAACAAAACAGCATAATCCTTAACTTTAATCTAAATATTCATCCTTATACCAACAAATATGTGCAGTCCTCTCCTCTCATCAAAGAAACTTATTTTACAATGGACAGAGACAATTGCAGAAAAACACAATCAATTAATTTGCAGAGTTGTAGAACCCAGTCCCAACAGGCACATCTACAAAGCACCCTGACAAGTAAGTTTCAGTGAACACTGTAGGAGAGGTGTAGGAAAGAGTCTAAGAGCCAGGGGATCATGGATTTGCTGTGAGGTCCTGTCCCCTAGTAACGTCAGAAGCTACATCCACACAGCTGCATGACTGCCTAAGCCTGAGGTGAACAAGGACAGCAACAGACATGACAAAGTGAATTGGGGAAAGTTTAAGAATCCTCAGGCCCATACTGGGAACAACATGCCACTAGGAATACTTTGAATGGGGGTAATAATCTTTTGTGGGGAAAGCACTCCAATTGGTTAGCCAATACCAATTGTTCAGCTCTGAAACATGTATATAAGTAACCTTATACAGACTGAAAAAAATATATTTAGGAATATATATGTGTATGCATGTAACAACACTAAAGAGAAAAGGAGACTGAGAATTTAAAAAAGATCAAAGAGGGCCATATGGGAGGGTTTGGAGGATGAATGGGAAGATAGAAATGATGTGACCATAATATAATCTTTTAAATAAAAAAAGCATGTAATTTTAAACCTTAAATATAAAAGGATGTAATTCTAAACCTTACAATAATGCCCAACAAAACGAAAGGGTTCCGTGAAGGATGCTTTTCATTTATTATTTTCTTAAGGAGGGTGAGCACACAACTTGTCAGATAGGGAATGTAATGAAACATTAGCAATCTGGGCTTTATGCAGAGTCTGCTGGTCCTTGCCAGATCCTAGTATTCTCTTTATGTTTCATGTTCTATAATCTGTAGAATTATTTTAGTTCAGGTTTGAGACCCACACATATAGGTGAAAGTTGAAATTAGCTAGAGATAATTATTATTTTGTAGAATAGGTAATAGAGTTGAACAAAAATTGTATACTCTTTAAAAACCAAAAAAACAACCATAAGGTTTAGATAATATTAAGGAGGTGAGAAGAGGAATCCCACTACTAAAGTGCATCTTTGTGATGTATCTTACATAAAATGTGCTTCATTCATGTAATGTTAGTTTTTCTTGCTTGTCGATAATGAAAATGAGAAGCAGGAAGATACTTTCTGAAAGCTATTGTATTGACATGTGCTTGTTAATCTAAGAAGCCCCATGGATGCTTCTCAATTTAGCCATGTTCCTTGCTGTTTAAATGTATACTGCAGTAGTATTTATTTTTTTAGTTTGTATAAGAAATTGCTGTATATAAAGATTAAATACAGTCACAGATATGCTTTGTCAAACAGAAGCTGATGTAGACGTGCTGTCTCTGTTATGGTTACTATTTTACTGTCTTCTGTTATTCAATTTTTATTCACATTTTGATTTCATTTTTAATATAATTTTCTCCCCTTCCTCTCTCCTCTAAACTATCTACCAGAGAGCCCACCTTCTCTCCAATCCTTTTTATACTTGTCCTCTTTATATATTTGTTTTAAAACCAAGAATTCCTTATCACCATTGAAATAAAAATCTCCAGGCACTGCAGTGAAACTGCTGGCATCTAGTTCTTTTATTTTAATTAATTAGTGGAGGCAGGGTTTCTCTGTATTGCTTTGAAGCCTGTCCTGAAACTTGCTTTGTAGATCAGACTGGCTTGACACTCACAGGCATCTGCCTGCCTCTGCCTCCCAAGTGCTGGGATTAAAGGCATGACACCAATGTCTGGCAATTTTGCATTTTTTTTGGTTCTTTTATTTTGATTGTTTCTTCCAATATTAAAACAAAAAACATTGATGAGAACCATTATGCCAGTAGCATCTACTCTGTGAACTAGCGTCCTTACTGAGATGATAGATACATCATTTTGTTTTTATTTCAGACTTGCCAAAGAATAGGTCAAAGCACAAATAATCCTACAGTGGGACAGATCTAACAGCACTTTATACCTGTTGGTCTGCTGACTTAATTTTTGTTTTCCTGATGTCTGCACATAGAAACAAAAAAGTACTTTTAAAAAGTCTCAAAATCACAAAAGCATAGCATGGACAATGATAAAAGAGTTAAAATTCTTGTGAAATTTAGTTTATAGGGCACTGAATGTTGATAGAAGTGATATAAAGCAGTTGTTCATTGCAAAGAACCCCTTAGGGGTCTTTAGTCAATGTGTGAAAATCTGACTTCTGTCCTTGGTGGATTCAAGATTAGAAGTGAGAGAAGAGTATGACATCTTGCTGTACTTGTCATGTACAGTACAAAATGAACAAAAGTAGGGATTATTGTGTGCAATTTTAGTACCTAGGAATTAATTATATAACACTCAATCATACAAATATATCAAGATACTTAATAAATGTCAAGACAAATGTGTGCAATTTCCTAGTGACTGTGGAGTCATGGAGTTGAGTGCATGGAGACAGAAGTAGATCATGAAAACATGGGATACTTATGGCAGACAGGTACACAACAGAGAAGTTTGGAGAGTGGAACATGGATTTCTTTGAGTAGATTAATGGGTATGTGTGCTGAAGCTACTTGCCAGGGTGAAAAAATAATCTACAAACAAAGAAATAGCCCAGGAAAGATTAGAAGACCAGAATCAAGCCTGTTCAGAACAGCCATGTAGCATCATATGGCCACTGGTATTTCTATAGTAGAGAAGTGCAATCCTGAAATGAAAACTATGCATAAGAATTCTAAATTCCTGAAGAGAATTTTAAGTCAACAAAGTCTTTTAAACTTAAGGACTGTGCAGATGTCCACATACATTTGGGCCCTCCAGTTTTCTGTTATGGATGTAGGCAGTAACCATGAGTTCCCATTGATTCCTGGGGAGCTAAAAAGTCTTAATGGTAGCTGGAAGAGGGGTACTTTTTTTTTAATGGTGTAGGCACTGAACAACTAGCAAGGATGCAGGAAAGATTTAAAAGGTCAAGAAATGGGGATATAGAGCAATACATAGGCAGTAGAGATGTGAATGCAATCACTGTACATTATATATATATATATATTGTATAAAATGTCAAAATTAATATAAACATGTAAAAGGTGAGTTAATTAACCCAAAATGTTTATTATCATTAAGTAAATAAAAATTAAACTTTTGACAAAACAAATAGCATTTTTATAGATCCATTAACCAAAAATATTTAAAAATGCTTATTCTAAATGGAGTAAAAATTGGTGAAATAATCTCACTTCATAATATTCAAGTCATACATGTAGCTGCAGTTTATCTGGAAAATAGTCTCTTATTTTGTATTAAAAAGTCTCAACTTAAGAACCAACTGAGCCTATCGTCCTTGAACTAGACAAACATCCCCTGTAAGAGTGTCAGCCCATAGAGACAGAAGCACAGCCTGAACCAATTGAAAGGAGACATAAGCAGTCCCTATGGACACATGCACCTCCTACACAAATTAGAAAAAGAGGTGGGTAGATGGCAATGTAAGAATACACTTAACATTAAGAGCAATGTGGTGCCACCAGAAGCAACTGGTTCTACATCACCAAGACCTGAACATGCCAACACAGATGAAGCAGAAGGAAATGACCTTAAAAATGGTTTTATTAAGATGATAGAGGCCCTTGAAGGGGAAATGAAAAATTTCCTTAAAGAAATTGAGGAAAATACAAACAAAATATTGGAAAAAATCAAAGAAAGCCAAGCAGAAAAATTTGAAAAACAATTGAATGAGTGAAGAAAACATTCAAGACTTGAAAATTGAAATATAGACAATAAAGAAAACACAAACTGAGGGAATTCTGGAAATGGAAAATCTAAGTAAATGAACAGGAACTACAGATATAAGCATAACCAGAAAAATACAAGAGATGGAGAAGAGAATCTTATGCATTGAAGATGCAATGGATGAAATTGATTCATTGATTAAAGAAAATGTTAAAGCCAGATAACTCTTAACACAAAACATCCAGGAACTCTGTAACACCATAAAAACACCAAACCTAATAGCAAGGATAGAAGAAGAAGAATTTAGTTCAAAGGCATGGAAAATACATTCAACAAAATCATAAAAGAAATCTTTACCAAACTATAGGACATGCCTATGAAGATTGAAGAAGCTTACAAAACCCCAAATAGACTGCACCAAAAAAGTACCTTTGCCACTTAATAGTCAAATCACTAAACATGCAGAGTAAAGAGAATAATAAGTAGCATATAAAGGCAGATCCACCAGAATAACACCTGACTTCTCAATAGAAACTCTGAAAGCAGAAGGTCCTGGACATATTTATGTAGATACTATGAGAACATGGATGTCAGAAAAGACTACAATACTCAGCAAAACTTTCAACACCATAGACAGAGAAAACAAGATATTTTTTGATTAAGCCAGATTTAAACACATATTTACAAATCCAACCCTACAGAAAGCACTAGAAGGAAAATTACAAACCACAGAATTTAACTGTACCCATGAAAGCACAAACAATAGATAATTCCACACCAGCAAATCCTAAAGAAGGGAAACACATACACATTACCACCAAAAATTAACAGGAATTAACACTCACTGGTCATTAACATCCCTTATATCAATGGACTCAATTTGCCTACAAAAATCACAGGATAACAGAATGGATAGGAAAAAAAAAGTTTCATTCTCCTGCTGCATACAAGAAACACACCTAATGTTGAAGACAGACATTACCTCAGAGTAAAAGTTTGGGAAAAAACTTCCAATCAAATGGACCTAAGAAGCAAGCTTATGCAGCTATCCTAGTATCTAACAGAATAGATTTCAATCTAAAGGTAAAGAGATGAAGGACATTTCATATTCATCACAGGAAAAATCCATTAACATGAAGTCTCAATTCTGAATATGAGACACCCACATCTGCAAAAGAAAAATTACTAACATTTGAATTGCACATACTAATATTTGGAGACTTGACCCAACTCTTATCAATTAACAGGTCTGCCAGACAGAAAATAAACAGGGAAATAAGTAAACTAACAAACGTTATGACTTAAATAAGCTTAATGGACACCTATAGAACATTCCACTTAAACAAAAAAGAATATATCTCCTTCTCAGTACTTAATGAAACCTTCTCTAAAACTGACCACATACCTACAAATTAAACCTTGACAGAAAAATATTGAGTTAACCCCTGTATCTTCTCAGACTGACATGGCTTAAAATTAGAATTCAACAACAATACAAATTACAGAAAGCCTACAAACTCATAGAAATTGAATAATGTTCAATTGAACAACTGCTGGTTCAAGGAAGAAATTAAACACTTCCAGGAATTCAATGAAAATAAATGTAGAACATACCCAAACTTATGGGACTCTATGAAAGCAGTACTAAGAGGAAAGTTCACAGGACTAAATGTCTACATTAAGAGTTGGAGAAATCTCACACTAGCCAATTAATGGCGCAACTGAAAGTTCTAAAACCAAAAGAAGCAAACTCCCCCAGGAAGGGTAGATACCAGGAAATAATCAAATTTAGGGCTGAAGTAAATAAAATAGAAACAAAGAATCAATAAAATGAAGAGTTGGTTCTTTGAGAAAATCAATAAGAGAAACAAACTAACCAAAAGGCAGAGAGAGAATGTCCTAATTTAAAAAATCAGAAATTGAAATAGAAGCAGTCCTTAAAATTCTCCCAACCAAAAAAGCCAAGGAACAGATAACTTTAATGCAGAACTATACCAGAATTTCAAAGAAGAGTTAACACCAATACTCCTTAAATTGTTACACACAACAGAAATAGAAGGGACATTGCCAAACTCCTTTTATGAGGATATAGTTACCCTGATACCCAGAGCACACAAAGATGCAACAAAGAAAGAGAACTATAGACTAATCTCCCTCATGAACATTGATGTGAAACTGCTCAATAAAATACTGGCAAACCAAAAACTCCTGGAATCCAGTTTCAAAGAAGGAGTGACAAACAAATGGGTCAAGACCACTCTGGGAAAATCCACAGAAACAGCTGACCTGAGCAAGTGGGAACTCATGGACTCTAGTCTGATAGCTGGGGAACCAACATGAGACCAAAACAGGCACTCTGAATGTGGGTGTCAGGTAGGAGGACTGGACAGTCTATGGGACCTCTGGCAGTGGAACCACGATGTAGCCCTAGTGCAAATGGACTTCAAGAGACCATTCCCCATGGAGAGATACTCCCTTAGTCTAGATACAAAGAGGAGGACCTAGACCCTACCCCAAATGACTTGAAAGACTTTGATGATATCTCTTGGAAGGCCTCAACCTCCCTGGGGAGTAGATGGAGGATGGGATGAGGGGGTGGTGGGTGGTATAGAGGGATAAGAGGGAGAGGGAACTGGGATTGATATATAAAACAAGAAAAAAATAAAACAGGAAAAAAATAACAACAACAACAAAATACTTCAAACTGAGTCCAATATTGCATCACAAATAGGTAAATAGATGAATAAATAAATAATAAATAATATCATGCTCCATGACCAACTAGGCTTCATCCCAGAGATGCAAGGTTGGTTAAACAAATTGAAATATGTCAATGCAATCTACTATATAAACAAACAGAAAGAAAAATTAAAACACATGATGTCCTAGGTAAATTGGGGGGGAGGGAATGGGGAATGAGAAAATGAGAGAACAGGATGGGTGTGTTGGGAGAGGGAATAAAGTGAGAGTGCAATGAAAGAGATACCTTTTTTTTAAATAATTTTTTAATTT
Organism: Cricetiscus sungorus; assembly: GCA_030556225.1. Lineage (NCBI taxonomy): Eukaryota > Metazoa > Chordata > Mammalia > Rodentia > Cricetidae > Cricetiscus > Cricetiscus sungorus. The sequence continues at coordinate 9,648,447 of JANBXA010000007.1, read as the reverse complement.
AAATTTGCAACAAGCTTGTTTCACATGTCAATCCAAGTTCCCTTACCCTCTCCTCCCATCCCTTTCTGTTTCCTAGGGAGGATGAGGTCTTCCAGGGGAGTCTTCAAAGTTTATCACATGGTTTGGAACAGAGCCTGGGCTCTCTCCCATGTATCTAGGCTGAAAGAGTATTCCTCTATGTAGAATGGGTTCCCAAAGTCCATTTGTATACTAGGGATAAATACTGATCCAGTACCAGAGGCCCCATAGACTGCCCAGTCCTCCTTACTAAAACCCATGTTCAGGGCATCTGGGTTTGTCCTGTGATGGTTTCCCAGCTATCAGTCTGGAGTCCATGAGCTCCCCCTTGTTCAGGTCAGCTGTTTCTGTGGGTTTCTCCAGCCTGGTCTTGACCCCTTTTCTCATCACTCCTCCCTCTATGCAGCTTGATTCCCAGAGTTTGGCTTAGTGTTTAGCTGTGGGTGTCTGCTTCTGCTTCCATCAGCTAGTGGATGAAGGCTCTAGGATGGCACATATCTTGATAGAGGTAGCCATTATGGGGTTAGAGAGAAACCTGGTACTAGGGAAATTCCCAGCAATCTACAGGATCACCCTAGCTACTACTATTAGCAATAATGAACATGATGCCTGAACTGCCCTTAGCCAGTAATCAGATCAGAGAATATCCCCAACCATTATCAGATCTGAGAATACCCCAAACCATCATCATAGAACCTTCATCCAGTATTTGATAGAAACAGATGCAGAGATCCACCAGGCCAAGCTCCAGTTAACGAGAGAGTGGAAGGAATATATAACAAAGAAGTTCAAAACAAAGGAGGGGAAATCTACAGAGAGCTGAACCAAGGGCATGAACTTGAAACTGACAGCTGTGGAGCCTCTATGGGACCAAACTATAGGACCTTTTTGTATGTGGAAGCCAGTTGTATATCTTGGTCTATCTAAGGGACCCCTGACAGTATGATCAGGATCTACTCCTGGTGATGAGGTAGCTTCTGGAAGCCCATTCCTTATGGTGGGATGTCATACTCAGCCTTGATGAAGAGGGAAGGGGCTTAGTCCTGCCTCAACTTAATGAGCCAAGCTGTGTTGACTTCCCATGGGAGCCCTCACCTTTAAGGAGGAGTGGATGGGAGTGGGCTGAGGGGGAGGCAAGGAGGTGCAGGAGTTGGGGGTGGGAGGGAGAGCTGTGATTGAAATATAAAATGACTAGTGTTTAGCTGTGGATGTGTGCTTCTGCTTTCATCAGCTACTAGATGAAGGTTCTGGGATGGCGTATGAAGTAGTTGCCAATCTAATTATTGTGGAAGGGTATTAAAGATAGAATCTCCACCGTTGTTTAGATTGTTAGTTGGGTTCATCCTTGTAGATCTCTGGACATTTCCCTAGTGCCAGATTTCTCCTCAAATCTTTAATGGTTCCCTTGTGGTAACTCTTTTCTTGCTTTCCTTTATTCTTTCCCAGTCTCAATCTTCCTGTGACCTCATGTCCACTTCTCCTCTCTTCTTCTCCCCTTCTCTTTCACCTAACTCCCTCTCCTCTCCTTCCATGCTCCCAATTTGCTCGGGAGATCTTGTCACTCTCTCCTTCTCCAGATAATATAAAATGAAATTTAAATAAATAAAAATGTCTCAAATAATGTTTTGAGTTAGTTTCAATGCAGATCAATATTATTGGAAGCCAAGATTTTTATAAAACAATATGCATGCCTCTTTGGAGGCATATCATATGCTAATGATATTAGGATGTTAGTTTTTTAGAAATGTAATTATATGAGAAACTCTATGGCTATTTGTTCTTGGGAGAGAAGATAAATATAATGAATTAATTTCCCGAGTAACGAAAAATATGCTAAACTTAATGATGGTAAACTAAAGAAGCTAATTAGATGTATGTTTGCATACTACATATTGCATAGTTAGACATATTTTTTAAGTTAAGGAGTAGAGTTGGAGTGGGGGGGGTGGCATATGCCTTTAATCCCAGCATTCAGGAGGCAGAGGCAGAGGCAGAGGCAGAGGCAGAGGCAGAGGCAGAGGCAGAGGCAGAGGCAGAGGCAGAGGCAGAGGCAGAGGCAGAGGCAGAGGCAGAGGCAGAGGCAGAGGCAGAGGCAGATGGATCTCTGTTAAGTTCGAGGCCATCCTGGTCTACAAGAGCTAGTTCCAGGATAGTTTCCGAAAGCCACAAAGAAACCCTGTCTCGAAAAACAAACAAACAAAACTAAAAATCCTAAAACAAAAAAATAATTAAAAAAGAGAGAGAGAGAGAATTGGAAAAAATGAATGACAAACTTCAAGTGTTCCCTAAATTGAAGTTAAAAGATTGAATGCTGGAATACTGGAGTGAAAGAGAACATTTGTAATATAGATTCACTGTGAAGAAATCTGTACAACTTGGGTTTAACAGCATGGAAGTCTTTCCATGTCCCCACCATGGTAGCATGATACTTCTTGCATAGGCTGAACATTTCCACATTACTGTCATAACCCAGAGCTCTTTTTTAGTTTCAAGGAGAGATGTAGGCAGTGTTTATAAAGCATATTTGTTAAACTACCTGTAGATAAATTGCTACTACAAGTTATAGTTATTAATATAGTAGTTATTAATATCCCTGCTTTTCTAAGGAGAGATATAATAAAGAAATTTACACGCCAAGTTACACAACATTGTGTTTTTTGCAAATTGTTCTGTACATTAGGGTTTCATTAGTATGCCCCATTTGATTCAAATGGTCCTGGGAACTCCCTATGGTTAATACACATATGAAATTGTGTTAAGTTTTTTGTTTTTAATGGGGGAATAGAGAATAATGAAATCTTGAGGATTCTGCACTTTTTTGGAGGTGACAGAAAAAGCAGGAATACTTAAAAACAAGTTCAATTTAGACAACAATTTGCTTCTTAATGAAAAGACTTTGCAAAACCCACAAAAGTCAAAATGAAGTCATGTGGGATTAATTAGTATGAAATATTTAGCATGGAAATTGTACCTTATTTAAAGCTTAGGTAGGTGCTTGGGAAAATCTTTTTATTGCTACTTGTATTAAGTCCCTAATCATTCCATTAACATTTGTTGAGTATCAGCCCTTGAGCAGCTGCAATCACACCTGCTTTTAGAAACTTTATTTAGAGTGTGGTGTTTTATAAATAAGTTTGATAGACTTACAGAGAGAATGTGCAAGACCCATGCCATCTGTGAAAAATTATTATTGCCACTTCATAATGTGTAATGTGTTGTGTTTCATACTCACACATGGGATTTTTCTTTATCAGGAATGAATATATATATATATATATATGTATATATACACATATATATACACATATATATATATACATATATATATATATATATGAATGAATACACACACACACACACACACACTAGCCTTTGTGATTTCACCCTCCCTGAAAATCTTGATGTCAGAGAATCACATTAACATTCATTGTTACTTTGGAGCCTGGGGCCTCTAAAAGCAGGCAAATCTTGTTGTACGGTGGGAGTCCTATGGGACCCAAGAGTAGGAATGTAAGAATCCCCAGCTTTGAAGTGCCTCAAGCCTCCTCAGGGCCAACCCTGCAATGGGACCCTATGCTTCTTAACTGCTGTGAAGAAACCAAAGGCCAGAGTCAGTTGTGTTGTCCGACTAAATCATGGTTTTGCACCTACAAATAGGTATGATCACTTTGCCGTAAATAACCATCTCTGAATTATATATGCATGAAAGATGAAATTTGCCAAGGAGCAAACTGCTAACTTTGCAACTACATGCAAGGTGCTCAGTCCTCTGAGACTCTGCCCTCACCTGCCAGAGGAAGATAATGATGCCTGCCCGCCCTGCCTTTCCTGATCTGTGATCCAGCTAATTAATTAGGCAGATATTGACTGAAGCCTAATTTGGTGGCAGATAGCAAGGTCATGGGCATGAATAAAACATGCCCCTTACTCAAGAGTAGGCTCACAGTCCATCTGGGAAGACAAACAGGACAGTGACTAATAGCGCCAGAGGTGAAGACACTATGACAAAGTTACAGCATATGTGTGATGAGAGGCCCAAGGGCGGGAATAATTAATTCTTCTATTAGTTGGATATAGTTTTAGTATTCTTTTGAGAAATGAGCAGGGGTCTGTCATTGAAAGGGCCTGAAGGACACAACAGAGTAAAGAACATCATTGTAGACAAAGTCATATGGTACTATACAAGAGTGAGAAGTGTTTTTTATAAGATATAAAATGCCCTATCATCTGCAAAGAGGTAAATTTTTAAAGCACATTAAAATTGTCTAAGATCAGAGCTCATCTGTCCTCTGACGAAAGGTAGAGTTGCTGATTTAATCTTGGTGGCTTCATCTCTCCTGAGGTTTTGTTATATTGTATTCTTCCAAGAGTTAACATACCTCTAATTTTAAAGTCAAGGGTTACTAAAAATCCTAATTTATTCCACTCTCAGTTCTCATTCTCCACAGAGAAGTACTGTTTTGTATTGCTATTCCTTCTGTAATTTCTAAATATGCTATATGTGTTCTGCTTCCCTTTCTTATACATTCCCATCCTGCTCCTCCTGATCAACCCCTCCTCCTTTGTATTAGTGACTTCCTCTTCTTTCTGTACTTCCTCTCCCATCCTTGCTTTTATGATATCTTTATCATCTTGTTTTTCTTCCCCTCCACTCTCTCCTCATTGTCTTTCTTCTTCCTTTGGTTTGACTAGTTACTAGTCAAAGGATTTCTAACTATAAACTACATAAGTATGTCCTTATTTCCTTATTATTCTATTTTTTTTTAATTTGGCTACCCTTACATAGCCAAAGTGATTCCAGAAAAAATACCTCCTAAACTTTGAATTTCTATACACATATATAATGATATGTATTTTATATAAGATGTTTCTATACACAATTTCTATAAGCATATATAACTTGTATCTTACATAAGGTGTAACTATATAATAGCTAAGAAAAAAACTAAGCCTTGCATACTATTGGCCACTCTGACACATTTTTTTTTTACTTTATGTGTGATACTATTTATGGCATAGTTTGTCCCACCCCCTCCTTTTTTTTTTTAGTTTTGTTTTCTTTGCATATAACTTTGTTTTACTTTTCTGTTGCTGTGATAAGGCAGCATGGTCAAGACAACTTATAGAAGAAAGAATTGATTGGGGCTTACAGTTTTGATGCATTAGAGACCTCCACTATCATGGTGTAAAGCATAGTATGAAAGCATGTTATGAAGGCATGGTGTGAAGGCATGTTGTAAAGTCATGGTGTGAAGGCATGTTGTGAAGGCACAATGTGAAGGCATGTTGTAAAGTCATGGTGTGAAGGCATGTTGTGAAGGCACATTGTGAAGGCACAATGTAAAAGCATGGTGTGAAGGCATGGTGTGAAGGCTCAGTGCTACAGAAGTAGCTGAAACCTCATCTCTATTCCACAATTGTGAAGCACAAAGAGTTAACAGGAAATGGCCCAGGCTTTTGAAACCTTAAAGTCCATACCAGTGACATACTTCCTCCACTAATCATTCCCAATAGTTTCACCCACTGGGAACCAAATATTCAAGTACAAAAGCCTAAACCACCATAAAATTCAATTACCCCTTCATAAACATAAGACATCTGTGAAACTCTTATCCATAGGACCAAAGACATGAAGTGAACTTCAACTCTCTATGTCTTTCTTTTTTCTACGTTATTCTCATCAGCCATGCCACAACAATTCAAATAGGAATTTCTTTTTGTATTTTATGTTATGGGATGTTGGCTTCTTGATTACATAGCTTTTTCTTTCTGCCTACTTTCTTGTCTGAAAGATTTCTCTCTCTAAATTTCATTCCTACAGTGTATAGGATTTTTTTTTTTCAAATAAAATCAAGGATCTAAGAATTTCTCTATTTTGCCTTCATTGTTGATTGATGGCTTGACATAAACCAGAAATTCTAGTTTGGAAACCTCTTCTCCTCAGAATGTTAAAATATTTCTCCATTGTGTTTCTGCTTGTAATGAGAGGTAACCATGGAAACACAACTACTTTTCCTTCAAGGAAAGAAAAATCCTTGAATTTAGTTGTGACAAAGCAAAATACATAATGTTGCTGATAACTTTCTTCTCTTCTGATGCATCACAATAGGCACCTGGGTATCTTTCTCTGCAGCTCCCAGGAGTGCTGGTTATCATGCAAATGAATCACTGTTAGGTTCAGGCTTTCCTTAATACTGTCTGAGTCTAATGAAGATGTCTTCCCAAGTTCATGTGTCTTCCTGGGTGAACTACAAAGAAGTGAAACTTAAAGGTTCAATAAGGACAGGTTTAAAGCATATTTCTTAGGTTCAAGGATCTCAAAACCTCAGCTCAGTTCTCTATTATAACTTGAAATGTAGATCCCTATTGTTATTCCTTCATACATCCTGCTCACTGAGATACATTCTCACTTGCAGACACAGATTTCTACCACCATGTATTTCTCAGGTAGCAGCATGAGCTTAGATAGATCTTGATTCCAGATCCCTTTGACTCTTGCTTATGCCTTTAAACATTTCTTTTCAGAACAAAACAAATATAATCTTTGTAACTGATTTAGCCATTTTTTGTCTCATATCACACAATTTAGACTGATTAATAGCCCTTTTACTTCTTTCATGTACAAGTATAGATATGATAAGATTAAAAGGTAGAGTATTGACTCCAACATGAACAAGGCCCTAGGTTAGACCTTCAGGCATGCAAAAAATATATATATGTATATATATATATATAAATCCATTATTACATATCCTATTCATGTTAGCATTTCTTATCTAGGTGATTTATTATAACAAAATACCATAAATTGACTAGCTTGTAAAGTATAGGTTGATTTCTTGTAGTTCTGGAGGTTGTCAAGTCCAAAATTCAGGTGCTAGAGAATTTGGAATCTGGTTAGTTTGTACGCAATGGTTCATAGATGACTGTTGGGTTATCATAACAATGGCAAAAAGAAGGATGAGGTGCCTATATAAGGGCACTAATTCCAATTACAAGAGTTTCACCCTCATGATTTGGCTCCTCCTTCTTAATTCAATGTCTGTGGATGAGTATGGGAAGCATATGAATGCTTTGTAGAAGCATTAAGATGATAAGAGATTCCCAGTAGGAGAGTGAAAAAAGAATGGGAACCACTCATCCTACTGGTTCATGTTTGCACTCATGACCATGAGTCAAAACACTGAAGATTTTCTTACAATTGAATTCTAAACTTGTTAGCAGAGTAAAAAAAATATCAATTTATACTATTTAGATATGATCAGAACAGTTATGTATATTGTCTCAGGGTTTTTATTGCTGTGAAGAGACACCATGACCACAGCAACTTTTTATAAAGAAAAACATTTAACTGAGGTGGTAGCTTACAGTTTCAGAAGTGGAGTCTATTATCAAGATAGTGGGAGCTATGGCAGCAGGTTAGCATGCAGGCAGATATGATGCTGAAGAGGTAGCTAAGAGTTCTACATCTTGCACATGCAACAGGAAATAGACTAAGTCACTGTGATATTGTGAGCATGTATGGGACTTTAAAGCCTGCCTCCATAGTGACACTCTTCCTTCAACAAGACCATACCTACTCCAACAAGTCCACACCTCCGAATAGTGTCATCCCCTTTGGGTACCATTTTCTTTCATATTACCACATTTACATAGCTAACTCTTGTTACTGCAGGTTTCCCCGCCGGCTGCTGCTGGTTCTGCCGCCATTGTCCTGCAACCACGTGTGCCCCAAATAACACTCAGAGACTCTGTATTTGAAGAGGAGATGATGGGAGATGTTATTCTGTATATATGTTTCTCATACTGGTTAATAAAGCACTGTGGCCAATGAGATAGCAAGATAGGCGGGGCTAGGAGACTAGAAGGAGGAAGAGGAAGTGAGTAGGAGGAGTGAAGATGTAGCCCTTGGAAGGAGCAGGACGCCTGCCGCGCGGCTCCCCGATAAGAAGACCACGTGGAAATACTTAGATAAGTAGAAATGGGTTAATGATTAAGGCAGAGCTAGCCCATTAACAATAATGGTAACTGGCCAACAGGATTATATCAAATATAGAGTCTCCTGCGTGTTATTGGGGGCCAGGACGCCAGACCAGCGGCGGGCGGGCTGGCGGAAACTTACATGCTACAAATGGCGCCCAACATGGCTATAAGAACTTTCACTTAAAACTAATAAGAGCTTAAGAAATGTTTTAGAAACAAAGGAACAGAGACTAGCAAGACTTCTTAGTAGCAGCATTTTCTCCGTTGGATTTGTTTTGCTGTAGACAGAGATTTGCACGGCTCCTTTAAGAGAGGTTTCCAAAATTAGCATAAGCGGCAAAAAAGCCGGCTTGCTTTTAAAGAGCTCTGCTAACAATTCATTGGTGTGTACAAGAGCTGCAATGAAGGTTTACACTGTGTTTTAAAAAATACGCTGGCTTGGGAGAGAAAAAGAAACGGGATACAATGGTTTAAAAAAGAAAAAAGGAAGAATGAAAGGGTATGGTGGCGTACACCATTAATCCCAGCACTCGGGAGACAGAGGCAAACAGATCTCTGTGATTTCAAAGTAAACCTGGTATGGAGTGAATTCCAGGACAGATAAAAGTTACACAGAGAAACCCTGTCTCAAAATATGCAAAAATAGAAGTAGAAGAAAGAGAGTAATAAAAAAGCCACGTAAAAATGGAAAACACAGAGAAATTTTGGATAATATACGTGCTTCTGTTGTCTTTAAATTATTTGATTGCTGAGAAAATAGCAACTACTGATAAAAGAAATGTTCCTGGATCAATTCAATTTATATATTTTAAAAATGCTTTGACTCCAAAATTCAAGCCTAAGGACAAGTTACTGGGGAAAAGGATTTCTATTTTTGTTTCCACAGAAAATGAAAAGCTATGGATTCTTTGCAGACTTATATGGTTTGATCAAGCCAGACCCCCTGAAACAGCTCCCCAGGTGATCCAACATTCAAAGCAGTTGAGACAAAGCCTTGCAGACTACTGCCAAGATTTCTTTGGACCCCCATGACAACGCCCTCTACCAGCAGGAAGTAGTTTGGAAAGAACGACGCCCAAATTCCCAAATATTGTTTATAAATGTTTGTTTTCATTTAAATGGGCTTGATTATAACTGGTTAATGACACAAGCAATCTTTTTAAAGGTAAAAAGGGAATTATGGTATAGATATGAATACTTTGCTTTGAAATGGATATTCTTTTATTGATACAATTTAAGGTCAATTTTGTGATATGTATATTTCTCCTCTTGTTTAGGTATTGTGTTTATATAGCTCATTGGAAAATGTAATGTATAATTTAGTACAGATTAGAGAATTACCTATGATAGTCAAAACTTGGAATTAAGTTAGTTAGGATTTCTAGATATACAAAGATGTATTTGAGATGAATAGGCATTCTTCAAACCTTTCAAAGACCTACAGAATATGGCCTTTAAAATGGTTTAGGGTTTTTCTTGACAGTGAGGCACAACTGCTCCTGGTAACACCACCTACAGAAGAAAGGAAGATGGACATCGAAGAAACACATTATGGAGTTTGCTTCTAATATGGCAAGACTAGCCATTTGGGCAAGGTACTGCTCTTCTGAACTGTTTGACTTTATGTTGTAGAAACTGGACATGCAGGACCCACAAAAAGGTAACTGCTGATGCAAGATGGACATTGCTACAGGATTCCTGTTTCATGGAAGAGGCTGCCAGACAGCCAGATAGTCTACAGGACACAGAGAAAAGTTTCCTGCCTTGTTGAGGAGTCTGGACACACACTATGGCCTATGGGCTGAAGATGGAACATTACAGAAGAACTTCGGGTGACTGACCAGGCAATGCATTGTCTCTGTCATTTCTAGAGTTTATATATTATCCTTCTGTGGTCTTTGAAGGAGTTGAAGACAGATAGTTATGATTATAGTTTTTCTTAGTTAGGATTAAAAATAAGTTACATATAGGTCTTTAGACTGACAAAGATAGGATAGATGATATTTTCTTTAAGTCTTACAAAATGTTAATGGACTAAATATTGTTAACTGTGATTCTTATTTGATAACTGTTGTATGGTATATTTTGCTATGTTAAGGTTAAACCCCTTCTTTTACTTTAGACAGAAAAGAGGAGATGATGGGAGATGTGATTCTGTATATATGTTTCTCATACTGTTAATAAAGCCCTGTGGCCAATAGAAAACTAGATAGGTGGGGCTAGGAGACTAGGAGGAGGAAGAGGAAGTAGTAGGGGGGGGTCAAGATGTAGCCCTGGAAGAAGCAGGATGCATGCCACGGCTCCCTGATAAGACGACCACGTGGAAATACTTAGATAAGTAGAAATGGGTTAATAATTAAGACAGAGCTAGCCCATAAACAGTAATGGTAACTGGCCGACGGGATTGTATCAAATACAGAGTCTCTGAGTGTTATTTGGGGCACACGTGGTTGCAGGACAATGGCGGCAGAACCAGCGGCAGCCGGCGGGGAAACCTGCAGTAACAAACTCTCATCACTAGAGAACTGGTTGCACCTTCTGATATACTATAAAGCTCCCATTCAAAGAATGCTGAGCTTCAAATTTATGTCTACTATAGAGATTTGATATGTAATAAAGAGAGTTAGTGAAACGTATATTTCTCAACATTTTTTCTTACAAAGTAAATGTGTAGAAGGCATAACTCACTTCAGAGTAGGTTAAGGTAAGTGCTTGGAACAGTGGTTCTCAACCTTCCTGATGAGGGGACTCTTTTAAAACAGTTCTCATGTTTTGGTGACTTCCAAAAACAATCTTATTTTTGTTACTTTATAACTGTAATTTTGCTACTTCTATGAATCATAACAAAAATATGATATGCAGGATATTAAATATGTGACCCCTGTGAAAGTGTTGTTTGATCCCCAAATGTGTCACAACCTACATGGTGGAAACCATTGGCTCAGGACTGTTGCAAAGGAAGTTCAGTCATTGCCAGAGGAGCACAAAGGCGAATTTGGGTTACTTCTTTACCTTTTTCAAATTCCAATTCTCTTTTCTTGGTAGCAAATAATACACTGCAAGGTAAGCTTGAGAACCTTTCTTCAAAGTTAACATGGGTATGAAGGAAACCTATCATTTTTTTTCCTAGTGCTTTTTTCACACATTTACTTGTCCTTGTCACACTTATATTTGTGGTAGTGCACATCTGAGGCTAAAGACAGAAGCTGAGTGACATATTAAGTATCACAGAGCAAAATTATTTCACCCCTCAACTCTAGCAGACATTCCCTGCAAACATATTAGCCACTCCTGGAGGACACAGAGAGCTGAGCCTTCATCTATCCTTCTCCTCCCAATCCCCTACTCTCATTCCCAGCACATAGCAGAACCCCACCCTTCCTTTTTTTTTTTTGTCTCCCATTCCTCTGCTTGCACCTCTATGGCATCATACAGATCTTCCCCTCCAATCCTTCTTTCCCCTACTCATCTCAGTATTCCAGCCTCCAACTCCAATAGGCATTCCCTCAGAACCCACTGGCCCCTCAGACATGGAAAGCAGACGGGCTAACATTACATAGATAGTCTCTTCTTCCTCTCCTCATCCAAATACATTTCTCCAATGACATCAAGAACCACACCCTTTGTGTTCCCCATTTAAAACAAACAAACAAACAAACAGACTTCTAAGGGGCAGTTTCTATTAGTTCCTTGATAATTGCATAGCATGTATTTTTATCCAATTTATCCCTTCCCACAAATCCTCCTGCATTTACACCCCTTCCCTACCTACCTGCCTTTGTGTCCTCTTTATCACCAACAAAGTTCAATCTGTGATGAAGTTCATTTGGTTTTGGATGTTTACCTTCCGCTGGAGCATGATTGGCTTGCTAGGAGCAACTCTTAATGAAAACTATCTCTCTCCCAGAAAAAAACAAACAAACAAACAAACAAAAAAAAAAAAACAAGTTGCCAATAGGTGCTTGGTTAGAGGCCTGACTTTATGTCTACCTCCTATCTCTATTCTGGGATTTGATCTTTCTAGCTTATAATTGTTCAAAGTTCAGAGAATAAGAGCTTGCAGAATGCTCAACCCTAAAGGGAATACATACCTCTCAACCTGTGGGTCATGCCTTTTTGGGATCTAACACAGGGGTCACCTAAGACCATTGGAAAACAAAGATACATATATTATGATTCATATAAGTAGCAAAATTACAGTTATAAAGTAGTCACGACAACATGAGAAATTGTATTAAAGGGTTGCAGCTTTAGGAAAGTTGAGAAACATTGACCTATATTATACACCATCCTCCCAAGACTTATGGATCAGAACAATAATTTTTTTAAGAAAGGACACAGACCTCTACAAGGCAAAGGCAGCCACAGTGGACAATACTGTAGCAGAGCAAGTACCTTCTGTGCAATGACCTTTCCAATTAATTAAAATGAAATGCATCCTCCTTGAGGGAGGATGTTTTCCCTATCAAGTGTAGGGCTGATGGTGTGATGGAAATATCACTATTTTAGCACCAGAAACTGTGAGGTTTAATGCTAGTTCAGAGGGATATGCAATGAGATGGAGTTGAAATTACATTGGTTAGTACTTGAACCTCAGATAGAATCTATCACTCTTCGGAAGGCTGAGAATGTTTACAAATCCCCGTGGGATGCTGACCTTCACTTTACCCAGGCTTAACTCAAACACTTAGAGAAATATTTGGCAGGCTGTCTTTAGAGAATGAAAAGCTAAAATTTCCTGAACTGTAAAAGGAAGTTTTAAGAAGGTGGGAGGCTTTTAGAAACAGCTCCCAATTATGGGAATCCTGGGAGTGAGTTTAGACCTCTGTTTTGCAGGGTTTTTTTTTTAAATTAATATTTCCCAATAAAAAATAAAATTCACTCCCTCAGTTTTCCTGTCAGAATGTTTGGTTCCTCATTTAGATTCACAGAGCCTAAGAATATTCCCTTTCAATGCTTATTATCATGTCTTTAAAATTTTGTGTTGAGTTTGATTTTGTACATGTATCTACATATTTAAGCCTGAATTTGAGAAAAGTTTGTTTTGCCAAGTGATCAAATATATTGAAAAACTAACAGCAGGAAAAAGCTTAAGGTATGATACTCAATTCATAAACTCCTTTTGAAGTTTTGACAGAAGAACTTTTCCTGTGACAGTGTCAGGAAAAACATCATCATGGACATAACAAACAAGAGAACAACGGTCCTCATCCTTTCTATATTAAGTCATACATAGTCAATTATTTCATACCTTATTTTAAAGCAGTTTTATATTTCAAAATAATTGAAAGGATATAAAAAGTTATCAAATACTTTTATGTTTTTTATTGTAAATACATAGGATGATTTAAGCATAAGAGTATATGCCTATGTTGGTGTATTTATGGGACACAGAATAAGCATATGTCTGTGTTAGGAGTGTTTGTGTGTGAGCGAGGGGGATATTGCTGGGATCAAACTTAGGGACTAATGAATGAAAGGGAAATGCTTTTCCATGAGCTGTATCTATAGACCATTGACCACACATGCAGCCCTTATTAGGCTTTTGATTTTACATTTTTACTCATATTTCAATATATGGTCTAATTTAATCTTTTTTTAATTGGTTGAGTTTCTGTGAAAAGTAATAATTTATTATATTGAGTAGATTACTTCATAAAATATTTGGAGGATAAGACAAATTTACTTGCAATTGAAATATTTAATACTTGGAAAGAAGTCACTGACTTTTCTTTATTAAGAATTTTACTAGCAAGATTACATTTAAAGAGATAGTACTCATAGAAGTTTTATTTCCAGATCCAATTCTGGCTGTCATATAATCTGTAGCAAATTTCTAATATTCTGGAAAAGTGCTTGAGGAGGCATTGCTTTTGTTCCCAGTTTCAACCCAACCCTAAGGCTAATAGCAGAAAAGAATGTCTCACAAAAGACAGGTACCTTGACCACAACTGATCTAGCACAGTGAAAGAAAAAAATAATCATTGATGAAAAGACTTCCTGGGATTCATTCTAGCAAGTGGTGACTGTATGGGAGAAAGATAAAGCCAACATGCAGTCCTGCGCAGGGATGGAGGGAAGGGACAAGATCACAGGCAGATCTGAATGTCTATGTAGATGCATCTGTGGGACACAGAGCAAGCACGTGTGTGTGTATGTGTGTGTGTGTGTGTGTGTGTGTGTGTGTGAGAGAGAGAGAGAGAGAGAGAGAGAGAGAGAGAGAGAGAGAGAGAGAGAGAGAGAGAGAGAGAGAGAGAGAGAGATTGCCAGAATGAAACTTAGAGACTAATGAAAGCTAGAGAAATGTTTTTCACAGGTGATCTGAAAATCCCAGGTGATCTGAAGCCTTGCTGCATACCCATCATTTATATTTGTTTCTTTGTCTTTCCAAGCCATCTCTCTCTCTCTTTTTAAATATGACATATGACTGAAAACTTTCCCTTTCTTTAAATCGCTTGATTCTTTTCTTGACATTGATATTGAAGGACTCCTCACAAACTTCCATGAGTTTATCATTTAATAAAATGCTATGGCAATAGTGATTATGATGAATGAATAGACAGAATACCACAGGAGAAGCACAGACAATGGTGCCCAATGCCTGTAAGTTATAATTCCTTGCCCATTTTGTTCTTTAATAATTTATATAAGAAAATATTACATGAATGTATCTCTTGATTGCAAATTTGAAAAAATATTGAATCATAATGAAATACATATGTAAGTATATATATATATATATATGTATTTAAATAGCAGAAATAAGATACTTAGGAGAAATAATCTTTTAACCTAAGTCAATGGCTTTATAGATGTGTGATTTAAGGAAATATGCTCAACAATACTATATTTCAGTTCTTTCATGCATGAAGAAAAAAGGCTGATTCTCATTTTGCATTACCAACAATGGACAGAATAAGAGAGCAATTGTGGAAAGTGCTCAAGCAATTATAGTTTCATATTTTTCCTGAAACTGTGCTTCTATTCCTTATTCCTGTGCTCTATATGGTTCCGTCTGTGATTTGAAGCTTATGAGTGTAATTTCATAGAGTGATTCACTATATCCAACATTAAGTCTTTAGAATATATGTTCAGATGAGGCAATAACTAAGCATTCAGAGGAATGAGACAATCTAAAAGATAGGAGCCATTCCTTTAGTTTTAACAGTGTAGACTCTAATTCTCCTTCAGAGAGAGGGGTTAAAGCTTTTATTTCAGTAGATCTAACAAGTTATTATCTCCTTCAGTTCTCTTCAAGTCTTTCCTCAGATTGCAAACTTGACTTGTTTAAGAACTGAGGAAAAATAGGTTATGGGGTAGCATCATTAACTAAGTGAATTTTGAAAAGCAGTTAATATTTTTAAAGGCAGAAAAGTGAAATGAATATGCTTTTGAGTTTTGAATGATGTGTTTGCTTTGACATGCTGTATGACAAGAGGAAACCCCAGTGCATAGGTTTGGACTAAGGATTCAGATTCAAGTGCAGATTAGTGAAGTATACAAGGTGTCTAAGCACAGAAAACCAGGATACACATTGAGGGACACTAGAGAAGAGAAGCTTCTAGAAAAGTCTGGAGCAGAGGACATAATTCTACCATCAGTTTTCCATGTAAGATACATTGATTTCTATGCCTTACACCACAAAACAATAATACATGAAAATAATCAGAGTGTAAAAAGAAAAGAAATAGAGCTTAGAAGAATCAGAAATGTACCAGAAATCAAAGACTATAGAATCCTATGGATAGAAATGGGAACTCAATAGAATTAGAGTCACTAAGTTTGTGTGTGTGTGTGTGTGTGTGTGTGTGTGTGTGTGTGTGTGTGTGTGTGTATGTGTGTGTGTGTGTAGTTTCATGTCCTTTCTTTTTTATTATACGTGGTCTTATAGGATCATTTTCATGCTAGGTGTTAATAAATCTGTGCATAGCCTCTATTATCCTCTACACTATCACTTCTCATCTTTCTCCGTCCCATAGTCCTCTTTGTGCTCTGGACAGTTCACTTCTATGTGATTTTATTCATCTATAAATCTAGGATCTGAGCATTAGAAAAAATGTATTTGTCTTTCTGCAACTGATTTAATTTTCTTGATATGATTACCTATAGCCGTATCCCTTTTCTTTCAAATCACAGAACTTAATTCTCCTTTGTGGTTGAAAGACACCCTATTGTGGAAAGATACACCATGTATTCCTTAGCCATACTGTGTTGATGGACACATAGTTTGGTTCAGGCTATTGTGAATAGCAGTGAAACAAGTACTGGTAGGCAGGAATCTCTGAAAATTTTGACACCATTTATATGATCTTTTACACAGGGAAATAACATAAATATGATTATGCAAAGTAAATCAGAAAATTCTGGAATTTCATTTTCTGTCACAGTATGAAACTGTGAAACAACATATAGACAACCTGCATTTTAGGTTGTTCTTCATAAAATAAATTTTCCATTTAAAAGTTAAAAAAGGAAGGAAGAAAGAAAAATTTGGCATCTAACAGTAGTAGTCTACTTGGTTCATGTCATTTTTAGTATATTGAAGAATCTGTATTGATTTTCATAGAGGATGGACTAGTCTGCATTTCTTCCAGCTACATGTAAAAGAGTGCCTTTTCTTTTTTGTAATAAATGGGGGAAAAAAACATGGGCATGTGTAGACAAGCACTGGTTTCAACATTTTGCAGCATCTTAAAGTTAAGAAGTCTAAAAGTTCACTACTGATATTTTCTTTCAAAGCAGTTTCCTTCAGCTATTTCTCCATCTCAGTCAGACACAGTTCTGTTGCTTCTTCTTTCCACTCAGGAGTCATTGCTTAATATCCCAACCCAATGTATTAAAAGCCCCTACCTGGAAACTGCAACACCATTTTCATATGTATGCACATTCCTCTCCAAGTTGTATATACTTAGTTGCTCTTTCAAATAACAACAGCAATCAATAGGGACAAAAACTTTGTCGACCAGATATCAGTAACACAGTGTGAGATTTGTAGTATTGTTTATTTGATTACAATACTCACTCCCAAACCTCCGCACATTTTATCTACCAGTTCGCAAGCTCACAGGTCTTATATTACTTCTATTTGATTCTAGTCTTCCATTAATGAAGCCCTTCTCTCATTAGAATAATAAACTTCTGTGGGGCTACTTTTATGTTAACTGGCACAAGCTGGAGTAATTTTGTAAGTGGGAAACTCTATATGTTCTCATCAGATTGTCACATTCTCAGGCCTGTGGTTCATTGTCTTGGCTACTTATTAAAATGTGGTCCTGGGTGCTATAACAAAACAGACAGTGTAGCTCTTTACAATTGATGGCTTTTGGCAGGGGTAGGGGTGCAAAAGGACTCAACTTTCTTTAAGGAGCTGTCCACTGGGAGTTTGGCTATGCTCCAGTAAGTGTATGAGTCACACAAATTGAACTTGGTATTTTTTCTTTTTCTTTTTCTTTTCTTCTTCTTTGGCTTTGTGGGAGGTCATAAGGGTTGGGTAGACATGGTAGGACTGGAAAGTGGATATTATTGGGGTATATCAGGTGAATTTTCCAAATAATAAATAAAATATTATGATAAAAATAAGTAAATCATTTTTAAAAGTCAGATTTTTGTTTTATTAATTTTTATTGCAGAGAGAAAGAAAGAGCAGACTAAGAAAGCCAGTAATACTTCTTCTTGGCCTCTGATTCAATTTCTGCCACCATTCTCCTCTTGTCCTGACTTCTCTGGATGATGGACTAACAGGTGAAGATGAAATAAGTCTTTCTTTACTAAGTTGCTTTTGATCATGTTATTTTATTACAGCAATAGAAACCCCAACTAAGAAATTTTAGTTTTTGTTTCATGAAATATAAAAGCAGTCTTCAAAGAAAAAAATTTTATTATAGACACATATTAGACTAGAACATAACAATGACCTCAATTTCTACCAGATAAGCTCCATATAAAAGCAATTTCTCTTTACAATGGCTTTATTGTCTTATACTCTATACAAGACTTGAGGCTAATTTCAGCTCACAAATGTCACATAATATGTTATTAAAATTGAAGCAGAATGTCTCATAGAAGGAATGGATACTGGGATACAATGCATCTGAATATGGGTAATATGTAGTAATAATTTGACTATGGTTGTTTCAAAAACAATAAATATGTAAAACTCAAGTTCAAGTAAGAATACATGTACATTTTTATTCAAGATTTTATATTTGCCATTATAGTGCTTCAGACAATTATTTGTTTTCTACAACTGTAACTGTAAATACTTACCCAGTATATATACAATTACTTGTAAAACAATGCCTCTATTACTTCATTTTTGTTTGCTTTAATGTTGCCAATGCAACATTTTGTTATGATCCTTGTTATGGTTATTATATTACTAGGAAAGTTTACCAAGTACTCAGTGAAAGGGATAAAATTTTCTCTGATATCATTTCTTCAAACTCATTAAATATTTTTAGTTCCTTTTATTTAAAAAGCACTTGGATTTGGGGGGCAGTGGCATTCTCAGTGGCTGCAGGAATGGTACTTTCCCTGGTTCCTTGATTTTAAAGGTGATAGATGTTATTCCAGGAACAAATTATTGTAGCATAAAGGAATTTTGACAGAATTCTGATAAATCGTATGCTTCCTGAGATGTACACAATGATTTACAGAGTCAGAGGACATTGGTATATACATGGATTTGAAAGCTGCTAGAATGTATAAAATAATTAGACTGTGTGTTGTACTTTTTGCCATTATTTAAACATGGCTTTGGGGGGAAAAAGGAGAATTAAATGCTCAAAATTCCAGAATCAAAAAAATTAGGATTGTTTTCAATTCAGATTATGAGATAGTAGTGGTGTGAAGGATTTCAAATACAGTTTTGCCAAGACTTTGCACCTTAGGACATGTATAAACATTGTGCCTAAAAGTGTATTACTTGTATTTGTAAGCTACTATTTTTTTTTAAAAAGCTCATTTCTAGGGTAATATTTGAACCACTATCATTGGTTCAGTAAATGCACTGGCCCCTTCATGGAGACTGCTGAGAACATCCCTAGTACAGGAACTTAAAGCTCTAAAGTGGGTCAATCTATTTCTTCCACTAGCTTGTGGGTGTGTTACGGAGAGTGCTGAGGTGACAAGCACAGGAGCTGGGGCACCCAGGACATGGCTGATTAGTATGTATACTGGAAGCAATTCATCTTTAGGAACCAGCTGATATACTTAGACATATACACTGAGCACCAGCCCTATTTTGTCTTGCTTTTAAGGGAACCAGATGAGCAATTGCCTGTAAAGCTTTTTTGCCCTGTGTGCCTTAGGGTTCTAAGAATTTGACAAATATTAATGGTGGTATTAGAAAATTTAATGAATCCTATCAAAACAAAAATTAAAATAGATTATCATGAAACAAATGCTTTGAGGTATAAAAATAGTCTATATATATGAAAGAATAATAGAGGAGGACTTTATAAACAAGGGTCTCAGTTCATATTCAACAAATTGTTAAATCAATTCAATGTTTCCATCTACCAGGTATTCATGCCATCAGTATCACAGAGCTGAGCAGAGTCACCATTAGGCTAGGTACATTCATGGGAATTTAGCAACACAATCAAGAGGCATCAATAGCTTTGAAATATTCTATCTCATAATGCCATTCTTCTTTTTAAAGTATTTCTTTTGCTTTTAAAATTATAGCATCATGTTCTCCTTCCCTTTCCTTCCTCTGAACCCTCTCATATACCCCTTCTTGTTTTCTTGAAAATCTGTGACCTCTTTATGGTTATATGGAAATATATGTGAGGAATATATGCGTATTGCATATACATATAGTATACTTGTATTTATAAATTATAATTACAAAACCTGCTAAAATTGTATGTTACTTGTTTAGATATTGTCAGGGCTCACCATTTGGTATTTGAGATACACTGTCTCAAAACAACTAAAATAAATTAAAAAAAAAAGTACAAAATTAGCTGCAATATTTGCAGAGAAGAAGTGAGGGATGATGAGAATGGAGTCACATTTCCAAACAGAAAGCTATCTAAACTATCATTCCAGCAGTATGATATTCTCAAAGTGACAGACATGTAAGAAGAGAAAGATAGACAGCCTACACATGAATCTCAGGCCTTGACAGGCATGGAATTCTGCTAGAAAGGCATTTATATGAGAGTTAGGGAAAACAGAATGAAATCTTTTCTAATATATAAACTTTAGATAAATACTCTTCTCCATAGGGGATAATAATGTAAATAACTCATAATTATTAGGTCCAAAGTAGGCCCCAAACATGGCAGTGCAACTAACAATGTTATAAATGACAGTCTCGGCTCAGCATGGGTTTAGACTCTCACTAAATAACAGAAGGATTGCTAGCATATAAACAAAATACCATTCCTTAGCAATCTCATTTTTCAAGATTTTGTTTGTTAGGAAAAGCCATTCCTGCCCTGATCACCACCTATGCTCACTACCTCTGACAAGGGGATCTAGTTCTTGATGAACCAGAACAGTTTCCAGGCTAATGTAGCCTGTACCCCACTTGTGCTGCTCTAACTCTCAGGCTATGTTGACTCGCACACCGCTACTACCTGCTCTCCATAATACTGGCTAGGCTTTCCCACCACCGCCTGTTCTCTGACCTCTGATGTTCTCTGACTCCCGAGAATCAGCCTGACACCAGATAAACTTTTCTTTTTAACCAGAGTGGCCCAATCTAATATTTTACTGTGTTCTTACTTGCATGGGGTACCAACACACAGAAAGGACATATTTTGGCCTCCAAAGCCCAGTCCCTCCTCACTGAAGCAAATTGCCAATTTGAACATCTTGGGAAAGGATCATTTGCCTATTTTAACTTTTGCCATCCACCATATTAGAGCCCAAAGTTAGTCTGTCTCTTCTACCTGCCCAACCACTGTGCTTACTCAGATAAATGTCCTCTGTTCTGCTTCTCTCACTAGCTAGCTCATCAAAAATCATAGTGGTTTGTCAGGCATCCTTTCTATTGTCCCTCATGTAGATAAAGACTAATGTGATCTTGGGCCTTGTGCATCTCTCTGACGTCTCTCCATCCCTTGGGAATTCACTCAAGATTGAGACTGTCCTACAGCAATTACCATTTCCCTCCCTGTGTCTCTGCTCCTGTGCTAGCCTGAGAATTCTGTACCGCCAGAATTTTTAAAAATATAGCATAATTCTTTATTGATTCTTTGGGAATTTCACATCATGTCCCCGAGTCCCACTCACCTCCTAATCCCTCTGTATCTGTCTCCCATCCCTGCAGTTTCCCCCACAAGGATCCCCCCCCAAAATTAATTAAAAACAAAACAGAAAACCACCTCACTCACTCCTCTGCCTTTTCTGCCTCTTTAAAATCTAGCTATTTCCCCTAGTGTTACCAAGAGCTGCAATGTGTATCACAATATATGCTTATGTTCAATCAGCAACATCCACAAATGTTCATTGTAATGAGTCATCGGTCTGGTTCAAGGCCTAAAATTTCTCTCAGGTATTGACTGTTGCCCTGAGTCATGGAGATCGTTGGCTAATGGTCTAAATGATCAGTCCTTTCATGAGCTCCCGCAGGTCATAGACAGAGTAGATGTTAGGATGGGCTAATTCAAGGCCCAGGATGTAGGCCTGAGTGGTAGCTGAGCTGATCAGTCTTGGCCACTGGGACTGCCTGCTTAGGTAATGGTGAAGCCATCTCTCAACTCTCCCATGGAAAGGAGTGGTACCATCTCTCTGCAGTGCAGAGGCCAGTTCTCCCATGAGGGGTGGGGTCAGCTCTCTTTATACGATGTCCAGGGAGGGGCAGAGCCAGCTATTCCAAGGCTAGTAAAAGGCAGCGCTGGCTCAGCAGGGTCCTCAGATTTGATTGCTGTGGCTGCCTGTGGTAACAGGGACCACAGACATTAACACAGACCCCAGCTGTGGAAGGACCACAGACCAAGACATGGCTCTCAAAAAAAGAGCATCTCCCTTCTTCCCTTTAACTGTGGCCTTTTCCCATTTAATGTCAGACTCCTTAATTTCTCCTGCATATTCTCAAATTTCTTTTTCTTCTTGGCCTCAGAGATTACATTACTACAACATGGCTTGGCTTTGCACAACATAGTGCGACCTTGGTACAAACCTGATAACCAGTCTCCATGGTCAGAAAATGATACTTTTATTTTCCAAATTCTCATGGATTATGACAAATTTTGTAACCCACATGCAAATTATCTGAAACCCCTTATCTCTAAGCCTTCTTTATTCTCTGTTTCCATCCCACTTTGCATCTCTTGCCTCATCCATCATAGTCTCCTGGCAAAAGCCCTGCCTCCTCCAAATCTGATTATGATATAGAACCCTCAGTCCCTCTTCTTTAGGCTTTGGTGTAGAGAATGTAGAATACTTGTGGTGCCTGCTCCCCAATCTAGCAATAATACTAATAACAATAACTAATAACAATTGTACCTAAATATACATGAGAGTGTGTATGTGTATATACATATATATGTATGTATTATATAAAATATATACCTATAAAATATATACATATTCATAAATATATGTATATATTTATAATATAGTATATATTATACATACAGCATATATTAAAAAATAGCCAATAAACTGGTAACATATGTAAATTATATACATACTTATATGTATATATATTTATACATGTTAAGAAAATTATAAAGTATCTACCAAAATGTTGCTTTTCCTACGGTGATAGTAGGGTTCTCCTGAGAGTGGCTTGCTTGCATTACCCAGTGTCCTTGTGGGGAAACAACCTGGAGATCCCTAAACCAGACAGCAACTATGAGATCCTGAGACACTATTGATTCCTTTTTATCTAAACTTTTGCTCACCAAGAACCTCCCAGAAACAGACCAGATTCTTTTGAAATGATATCCCACCACCATGTACTGAAATGTTTAGTATTGTTCTCATTATAAGGGAAGAAGTTTTAAAAAATTGGCTTCATTTCTAAGAGGTAAGTATTAGAAGAAATATGTAATTAGAGTGGTTTAGCCTACAGGTCC
Organism: Cricetiscus sungorus; assembly: GCA_030556225.1. Lineage (NCBI taxonomy): Eukaryota > Metazoa > Chordata > Mammalia > Rodentia > Cricetidae > Cricetiscus > Cricetiscus sungorus. The sequence continues at coordinate 9,625,411 of JANBXA010000007.1, read as the reverse complement.
ATTTGCTGGCTATTTAGGTTGGGCTCATTAAAATAGTTCTGCTGGTCTAATGACTATCTGTAGCTTGGCTGGTTTGGAGATAATCAACAAGGTCTTGACTGGGTCTCACTGTTGCTCTTATTTTGCAGAAGATTTGGCAATACATTCTCAAGGTGATGTGTGGCAGCAAAAAATAACAGAGATAAGCAGATTGTTTGAGGCTATGTCTGAATTGGGCACAGCAGCTCTTCTAATTTATTTTTTTAGTCAAGATTGAGGACAGGGCCAGCCAGGCTTACAAATGTGAACCCTGTTTTTCATACAGTGCAACAAAGCATGCTTCCAGGAGTTGGCTACATGAGTCATGTGTGAAATGTATGGATTGCCCTTTCATTTGCTTTACCTTACAAACTGACAAATCCTAGAAACTGAGGTGTGGTTTCTTTGCGATTTCTTGCAAACATTGCTTTCTTTGTCTTATGCCTAGCCAGCTTGACTATGTGATAATGCTACACTTAAAAATATTTAAGGAAAGCTAAGTAAGTTGGAAAATTTAAAGCTGCTTCCATGTACCTAGTGAAGTGGAAGAGTCAGAATAGGAAAATAATAACAACAACAAAAACTGTATCCCAAAGAGAGGAGGATGAGAAGAAGATGCTGTTCATAAATCCACAAGAGTTGTGATAAAATATCTGAAAAGTGTGGTCCTCCTCTTGGTCTCTAGGCTTAGGGAGCATCCCTCCATGTGGAATGGTCTCCTGAAGTCCATTTGAACTAGGGATGCATCCTGGTTCCACTGCCAGAGTTCCCATAGACTGCCCAGTCCTCCTAGCTGACACCACATTTAAGGAGCCTGGGTCAGCCCTATGCTGGTTCCTCAGCTGTCAGACTGAGGTCTATGAGTTCTCACTTGCTAAGGTTTTTGTGGGTTTCCCCAGCATGGTCTTGACTCCTTTGTTCATCACTCCTTCCTCTCTGAAACTGGATTCCAGGAGTTTTGCTCAGTGCTTATCTGTGATTCTCTGCTTCTGCTTCCATCAGCTACTGGATGAAGGCTCTAGGGTGGCATATAAGATAGTAGTCATCAATCTCTGTATAGGAGAAGGGCATTTAAGGTAGCCTCTACACTATTGCTTAGATTCTTAGTTGGGGTTATCCATGTGTATCTCTGGACCTTTCTGTCAATTAAGCAGTATTTTATCAGTTATATCCACTTGTTTTCAACAAGTGAATGAAAATGATTTTTTGTAACTGGAGATTTTGTTCTAGGTTTGTAAAGACAACTCTACACAGCTTCATAAAGATGGGAGTCAAGAGTAGCAACAGGAAAAAGAAACCCTTTTGTGACAAATCAAGCAGAACCAAGGTAACCAGGATTCAGGCACTGATAACTGATTCTTTATTGAGATGATATCAGTAAAATGCTTCTGTGACTTCTGCACATTCCCCTGCATATATCAGTGGTGATTTTTATACCCTCAAAGTGGACTCAGACTTCATTTCAGCTTGATCTATACCTCAAGATGATAGATAAAATCTTTGTGGTGTACGCAGTCACGTGTGGAGACAAATTACATTCCAAGTGATGTGAGGTTAACACTGTGTCTCCATGATTTTCAATGCTGTTTATGAGAAAGGAAAGTGATGGATGAAATAATTCATTTTGCTCCATCATTCTAAATCCTCAGAGTTGGAAGAGGTTTAATTTGATTGACAATGATACAAAGTTATGAATAAATCAATACAATGGGCTTGGGTTTTCTTATTTTTTTTTCATATAAGAAGCATGAATTGAAACAATTGTTTTAATTTGGAGCATTAATTTAGACAATCAATGCTGTTTTTTAATTCACTACACACACACGCACACATACACACAAACACACACACACACTCACATACTCCTGTAATTTTCTTAGTCACTTATTCTAATGTCCTGCTTCTAACACTGTAAGCTGTATTAGCTTGCCAGAGAATAGTCTTGGCTACTTGGTCTAAAGATTCTATTCAGGAATTGGCTGAAATTATTTGAAGCACAACCACAGACACATATTGTAAATAGCTTCATTCATAAGGTTATGGATAGCTTTCAGTTTTCATATAAAGTACACAGCAAGTTCATATTTTGCATCTTGTCTCATATCACATTATTTCTATTATTATTTTATAGTATTCTTTTGAATGTTCTATCTATACGATATTATTATTAGACTAGGTAATAAAAATCTTTATTATCCATTGCTAGTGTACCAACACTCCAATTATCCCTAATTTTGAAGATGAGAAAAGTGGATTTTCAGGGTTTGATGAGTTCTCAGCTATTTTAGGTAGGTAAAGAGAGAGGTATTGTGGTTTAATAAGAGTCAGGATAAACAAATAGGTCGAATAGATGTTTATTAAGGGAGAAACAACTCACAACACAGACAGATGAACACAGCAGTTAGAACTGGATGCTCCTCTCTCTGTGTCCCGCCAGAAAGAGCGTTCTCCGCCTCCTTCAAGACCAAGTCCCACAGGTCACTTCCGCCCCTGGCTCCACCCCTCAATGGGTGTGGTCACTGACACAGAAGCAGACACAGTGAATATCCCACTACAATTCCCCTTTTAGTCTAAAGAAAAGATTTAAGCTTGATACAAAACTATATACAAAACAGTGAATAACAAGTGTGCTCTAAGAAAAGGAAAATCAAGAACAAAACCACAAAGATACCTAGTCCTAGGGTGAAGGCATAAGGGAATTTACAATAGAGTTGTCCTAAGCTGAAAAGCTTAAGTCTAGTACCTAATATATATAACTAGGAAGAGAGAATAATACTTATGATAGTTTAATCTACAACCTCATCAAGACCTGAGAAGGAAAATAACGATACTAGGGAGACAGGAAGTACGAATGGGCAACTTCCAAAAGGTGCAGCAAGGACAGAAACAGCAAGCTGCCTGGACAGTCACACAAGGTCTCACAGAAACGTTGGTACAGCCAGTTTTGACTAAGGCCAGGAGTATTTGACAGACCACAACAAAAGCAGGGAGGTAGAAAGGCTGTCTTACCCTGACATGGCAAGGTTCGACAGTCTTCTATGTTTGTCTCCTGCAAGCATATAGGACCGCATGTCCAACTCAGTGGTCAAGGTTGAGGCAGTTCCTTGCCCAAGAGGCCATGAACACAGCAGTTAGAACTGGATGCTCCTCTCTCCGTGTCCCACCAGAAGGAGCATTCTTGCCTCCTTCTGAGACCAAGTCCCACAGGTCACTTCCGCCCCTGGCTCCATCCCTCAATGGGTGTGGTCAGTGCCACAGAAGCAGATACAGTGAATATCCCACTACAGAGAGATGGAGAGAGCTTCTTAATTTCCCAAGGTAAATAATGTCAGTAGAAGCTTGAGTGGGAGACCTAAACACTTCTTAATGAACATAGCCTATAAGTCAAAAGATGTTTCTTCAGCAAATGTATCAGGGTTTCTATCTCTTCATGGAGAGAGATTCTTACCAGGAGAATTCTCTTCTATTTTTGTTCCTTATAAATTCACTGTAAGATCTGAACTTCTACTTGAAAATGACTCTATTTGAGATTCTAGTAGTAATGGTCATTTGCAGCCCGTTATTCCCTCTGTGTGTAGAAATTTAGATGTCATATCCAAGGATGACAAAAAACACCTGACCTAGCCTATAACCTCATAATTCTTCCTTGGCAGTCTGTTTTGGGCTGCAGAGCAGATGGCCATGTTGACCCAGTAACCATCCCAATCTGTTTAACTAAATGAAATTCTCAGTTGAGAGCAATTACAGTCCGGATTAACACCCTGGCGAGACTTGTGAGGGGTTAGTGTGCTACTAGACATGAACAGTGTCACAGCCAATTCAGTCTGTATCTATACATTCCCAAACATCCATAGTAGTCTGGAAAGTATAGCTTAAAGTACTGTTCAAGGATTCATTAAAAATGGTCTTTGGTTAAATGAAAAACTGTAACAGAAATAGCAAAACTATGTTTCATTTACCCTTTAGTCTCTTTATATCCTCTCTACTCTAATTTAGTCATATATTCTCATTAGAATTGTGAGCTTTCCTTCTAGAAAGTAATTGTACTAAAGGTAAGTCTTTGGAAAAGCAGAAAACTCTAAAGTTCTCTAGCAGAGTGTTACATGGGCTACAAAATGATATTTGTTGTAGGCTACATAGTTGTGTTATTTTCATTTCAAAGATTATATTGACTTATGAGACATTGTATATGAAAGTATGTTTTAATAACAGTCAATAAAAGGAATCACCGAGAATTTAATTTTAGACCCTATGCATACATCAAATTTTGCTGTTTCTCAGCATTACTATTTTTAATTTCACAGTGCCTCATTTACTTGTCCTGAACACTATCTCTTTCATTTTATTTTTACATACATACACATATACATACGTACATACAATATATATGTATATGCATTTGTACATGCTCTAGGAGTATGTAAACATGAGGCCAAAGGTTCATGTATTTTCACTGGTCACTGTCAACCTTACTTTTATTACAAGGTCCTTCACTAAACCAAGGGGGAGAGATTCTTCAATAGTAGCAGGCCAGTGTGCTCCATGGACTCCTGTGTCTACTTTTTCAGTGCTAGGACTACAAACACACACCATGACTGCTGCTTATGGGAGTGCTTGGGATCTGAATTCACTTTACCATTTGTGGAGCTGTGTAATAGTTTCCCTCTGCTGAATAAGAAGCTTATTTGGTGAGGGGTAAAGCTGCTCTTATCATTGGGTATATAGATAACTATCGAGAATAGAATTAGAAACTATAGATAGTACTTTATTTCAAATTTTAAACACTTAGAAAAATCCAAGTTTTCCTTGAGTAAATGAATGCATACATACAATAGGGGATACTTGTAGACAACAGTGTATAATTCTGTTCTGAAAATAAAAGATCTATTTAGGAGAATATGGAGAATATTTTATGGCATTTCATATCAGTGTGGAACTCCTGCATATTCTAATCTTATGATGTTTAGGAAAGCAAGCTACAGAGAATTTAAGATGAGGAGTGGTTGCTAGCAGTTTGGAGAGTGGAAGATTTAAGTGGGGGGATGGAAGACACTCATAGCTGCACAACTGCTCTGCAAGATGACATGATATGATATATGCCATAATGCATATTTCATACAGTGTGCAATACCGAGTATGTTTCAAAATGTAAACCACCAATTCTTAGAACAATGGGTTGACAACAGGATTTCATCAACTGGGAACTACATAACACTGCTGACAGTGGAAAAAGAACACATATTTTCATGAGAAATCACCGTGTCTTCTGTTAAACTTAATTTTGAAACTCAAGACTTCTCTAAAAACCAAAGTCTGTTAAAAATGTTGCACATTTTGTTGTTGTATTTGTTTTGAGGAAGCATTCACTTTACTATTAATTTTGTGGTTTTCAGTAATTCTGTCACCTTCTGCATTTTATTTTAGGGTACATTTAAAGAATAACTTGCCTATGTAAAACATGAAATATGACATGTAATATTTAAAGATAATGAAAAATTAGTTTTAATTTCCAATTTACTAAATGTTCTCCAGTTTATGTTTTGTAATAATAATTATGCATATGGAATTTAACTTTTACCTTCTGGTTTGCTATGCTAAATTTCTACCATAGGGGACAGTGATATCTTATCTATGCCACCTCAGTTTCCTGTGTCCATCCATCCTACTTCTAACATCTAATGTTACTTTCTCTTCTTGTTATCTTTCAGATTTAAATAGCATGCTTACACCAACAGTTTTATTCCATTGTCATGTCCGGTATACCAGGAATCTTTTCTATGTAAAATGAAGACATTAACTCAACCATCTCCCTTAACAGCCTGAGTTATTTTCTACCATCAGTCTGCATATTGCCATTCTTTCACGTAATTTTACATACTTTCCCAAAGTGTATTAGCTAACATGCTATGACTATGTCAAAATAACTGACAAAAATCAAGTTGAAAGAAAATGGTTTATTATGACTTATACTTCAGAAGTCTACTGTCCACCATGGCAAGAAAGTCATTGTGGTAGATGTTGACTGATACTGTTGACTGGCCAAGAAACAGAAGAATAATAATAGTGCTTTATTGGCATTCTGTCTTCTGCCTTTGTCTTGAATACAGGATGAGAGTTCATTGAATATTTTTTCTCTAATATAAATGTTGAATCTTGCCTCTTCAATTAAATTATCTGGAAACTTCGTCAAATAAACTGAAAGTCTCATGGCCATTCTATAATGCATCTCATAATGCAATATGTGTTTATTTAATTTTTATGTACTGAAAGTACATACCAACACCCCCTCATAGGACACTTGTGGGTAGTTTTTGCATGGAAGAAATGACTACCACAAAACCACCACCAGTGTCACACAATAGAGAATAAAATCATAAAGTGTACAATCGACCCATAGAAGGAAAATCAATAAGCAAAATATACATGAAATTATTTCCAACCTTGAAATAAATGAGGCAGTTCAAATTAAGTCATAAGTCTATATATCATTACTTCTTTTTTTAGTTTCTAGAACCACCAGTTTTAGTGTCTACTAACTACATATAATGGCACCAAATGATGCAGATGTAACTCCTAAAGCACAACTAGGAGGAACCTAATTAGACATGCTTTACAAAGTTTTGGAAATGTATATTATATTTCCTCCATCTTTGTGATTTCTGAATTTAAGAAAAACATGAAAAACCCATTAATATTTGCTTAATTAATCATATAAGTGAAGGCTTACTGTACAGTCATCTGTAACTTATTTTTTAGGTTTAATATTTCATTTACAAACTGCAATATTTTCATACACGAGAATGTTATGCAAATAAACATAAAGATACCATTGGTTTTATTCTCCAAATATTAATATTTAAAGGACTAGGAAGCTAAAGTATAAAAAATTTAATAGTAAGAAATAATTTTTGTGTTTGTATGTTTCTCTCTTTGTATAGCTTTTTATCTGAAAGCCTGGGCATTTGGAGGGTAGAGGAGTGATTGAGCATCTTCCTACATTGTCATGGACCTTACTTCCTCAAGATAAGCTTTCTCCCTGAAACTAAATCTTTTTGGGGAGATTGGCTGTGGATTCCCAGGATCCATCTGTCTCTGCCTTCTGATACTGGGTTGCAGGTACACAGAGCCCACGTTGAGTTATTTTATGTGGATGTTCTGGATAAAATTCTTGCCCTTATATTTTTACCTCAAGTCTTTTTCCACCAAGAACCTCTTCTCTCATAACTAATATTTATTAAAGTCTTAATATATACCAAGGCACCATTCACACAGTTTTTGATGTTTTAAATAAATTAAGATGAAAGCCTTGTAATACACAAATTTGTTGGATGAGTTCACTCTATTAAGAAATAATTTCAAAAGATATTTCAACTTCTTTCAGTTGATGGATGACTTCTTATAGCCAATTTTCTAATATTCCTTTAAAACCAAGTTACTAATCATTGTGTGAACACTTGTGCACTAATACATGCATTAAGCACAAACCATCAGTAAAGCTTCTGGAAAATTAGGAAGAAATAAACTGGGAATGATAATGTAAGGAAGTGTGACATTAACTATAGTAACAGTTCTTTAAAATACTAAAATTTGAGGTAAAACAAAAAGCACATGACTAACACGAGAGAGTCAAGCATTTGTCCTTTGTTACTAGTATAATTAGTACCCTTGCCACACATAAGCACTAACATAAGTGTAAAATAAAGCACATATTAGCATTTTCTTTTCCCAATAGTTGTTCAGCATGAACCCACAAGAGAGTTGCTAATAGATTTGATAAGTATTTAATGTGTGAGAATTAGTATTGATCCTTTGTCTTAGTGTGATGGCTAAGTGTTCAACAAATACTTGAAAAACATTAAGACATTACCATTTGAACAAGACAAAAGATATTTCATCCTTTCAGATGGATCTAAACAAAATCACACTATCTCTGTTTAAATATATGCATTAAGAAAAATAAAACATTCTTTGCATTCGCATTGCTAACAGATTGCAAAACTCATTCACACATATGATAGGGTGATCTAAATAAAGTTACCACAATATTTCCATCCTTCTTAATGTATCTGGAACAACAATATTGAGAAGGTCAAGTTACAGCAGCAGGCTATGTGAAAAGTCAACCTGTGCAGCTGAGGGTCTACTGAGTACTGTTCCAGGCAGGTTAGAGAAGCATATAAGAGCAAGCATGACACATATATAACCAGAGATCAAAGCAGACTAAAGGACTCGCTCTAGCATGTGAATAATTATAAGTTAACCCTTTTTGGTAATAAAAATGCTATAAAATTGCCCTGGGGCTACAGAATGGTTTTTCTCTTCTATTTTTCTAAGACTCACAGATGCTCCATCTAACAGTTCCTTGTAGGTTGTATACATTTTAAATGGTAGAGAACAAAATTTTCTAGTATAACTTACTTTGCAATTTAATTCACATTATGATTAATGCTATTACTAGGGATTTTATAACAGGTCACCAAGTATTTCATATGCATATTTTTCATTTAAAATGTTTTCATTTTATATATTCATTGTATGTACAAGGATATTTTCACATGAATATGTATTGCATGTTGAACACATTCCTTCCACATTCTCCTAATTTTCCCAACATGAATTCCTAAAATTTATGAAATTCACAAGAAACCCCAGGGCTAGTTCAGTGAGTGAACTCCAAATTCATTGAGGGAACCTGACTCAGTAAATAAATTGGAAAGTGATAAGGGAAGACAACTGTTGCCAATATGAACTCTACATGCTCATACACACCCATATACAAGTGAATTCACATTCATATGCATGAATAACTTACACATAAACATGTATATGGTAGTTAGAATATATTTGGCTCCCATACGTTCATACAAAATGGCACTATTAGGAGGTCTGGCCTTGTTTGAGGAACTGTGGTCTTGTTGGAGGGGTCTGGATCATGCACGCCTTTAATCTAGTCCTTGAGGCTGGAGGGCATGCCTTTACTCTGAGCCATGCCTTCCCTTGGAGGTGGGATTTAAGGTCTTTTTCTCAAGCTCCACTCAGTGTGACAGTCAGTTGATTTCTTTTTCCCTGAAAAGTGTAGCAATCTCAGTGTCGTGCACTCTGTTATGATGTACTGACCCTCTGAACTGTAAGTCAGCCACCACAAACAATGTTGCCTTGGTCATGGTGTCTGTTTGCAGCAATAGGAACACTAACTAAGACAATGTGCAAATGAATTGATAAAATAAAAATATGACAAAATAAAATATATTTCTGCTATATATAATGAATTTAGTTTACATTGATTGAGTTTTGGACTTCACATATATGATCCCATATTATCCTGACTGTTCTGGTTGGTTGTAATGCATCTAATGGAATTCCTGTGTATTTTTGACCCATCTCTCACAGGAATAACTCATTAAAACAATATTGGTTATCGTTCTATTACTTGGAGAGGACACGACCAAAGAAATTGTTATAAAAGAAGGAATTGAATTAGGGATTTGCAGTTTTAGAGAGTTAGTTCATGGTCATTCATGGCAGGAAGCAGACAGGTATAGTTGTGGAGCATCAGGAGCTGAGAATTTAACCTCCTGATCCACAAGCAACAGGAAGAGGGGGGGCCGTGATGGAATGAACTTTTTAAATCTCAGAGCCCACTCACAGTGACACATCTCCTCCAGTAATGCCACACTTCCTCCAACACAACCACATCTCTTAATCTTTCCCAGACAGTTCCACTAACCGGAGACCAAGAATTATAATATATGAGCCTATGGGGACATTTCACTCAAACCACCATAAGAAACTACAACTGGCTTTGTGGTTTGTGAGGATTATGTACTTTTTTTACAGGGAGAGATGGCTGACTCTTTTTGTCCAGCCACATAGATGTGGAGCCTTCTACTTTCTCTCCCCAATCCAGAGAGCCATGAAGCTGGAGATGTGTTTGAATAGCTTATATTATTGTCTTTTTTGCTACACTTTTAAGGTACCTTATTACTGTCTTTGTGGATTTCTGAAACTATTCCTCTCTTTGAAAGAAAATCTCTTCTTCCTCCTGTACATCCTTCTCTTCCTCCTCCTTTTCTTCTCTTTCTCTTCCTTTTTTCCTCCCCTCCCTCTCCTCACCTCCACATCTTCCCATGTGTTGGTTTCCCCTTTCTCTGCTTCTTCCTTCTTTTTCCTTTCTTCCTCCTCCTTCCCCTATACCTCTTAATATGGCTAGAAATAAAAATTATTATTATACTGCTTTCTCTTCTCCCAATTCTAACTCCTCTATACCAGTCTTTTACAGACAGATTCTAGTCTGCAATTTATTTGGAATCCTGTTCATTACCATTGTAATCAACAAATATATATATATAGCTCCTTCTGTCTGTGGGGCACGTACCTACAATGCTCATTCTCTTTCCATATTTCCATCTTACTTATCTGGCAAACTACTCTTAATCCTTTTTGCAAACTACTCCAGTATGTCCGATGCTATGGTGTCTTTCTTGTTTCATTATGATAAATTGTTAATAGTGAATTTGTTATTTAAAATGACATTTCCTGCCCAATATTTTAATAGCAAAATTTAGGATTATGACAAAAAAACTGAACACATCATGTTTTAAAACTATGCTTATATTTCCACAACCACATCAATACCTCATTATGCTGCTATTTCCTAGTAGTAAACACTGAGAGAAGACTAGTGTGAACACAGTAAGAAGAAAAGCAACTTTAGGATGAAGATAAATGATTGGAAAAGGAGAAGCTAGAGGAAGGGCAACTGGCCATGGGACTAGTACATAATAAAGAGGATGCTGTATAACAGTTAATTTTATGGAACTTTAGAGATGGAAATGAAAACACCTAACAACTTATAGGCTGCCATTGCCACAGGGAAAAACTAATCAAATAAAATGCTTTTTATATGGTGTGAAGAGGAATAACTTTTTTTTTCAGATTTTGTCACTTTTATTTATTTTTTATATTTATTTATTTTTCTTATTTTACATATTGATCCCAGTTCCCTCTCCCTCCCTCCTCCTTCCCTCTCTCCTTCCCTCCCATGCCTCTGACACCCTTCCATCCTATTCACCAATATCCACCCATCCCTTCCACTTCTTCCCACTTTGAACCCATATATGCTGATCTTATTTACGAAACAAAACTTTTGAGTACATTTGAATGATACAATTACTATGATAAGTTTGTTTATTTATTTATTTACTTATTTATTTATGATTTTTTCATTCTTATCTCATGCATTATATCCAGACCACAGTTTCCTTTCCCTTTAGTCCTCCCAGCCCCCCATCACATCCCCTCTGCTCTAGATTCCCTTCTCCTTTCCCCTTCAAAAAAAAAAGTGCAGGCATCCCATAAATATCAACTAAATATGATATAACGAGTCACAATACAATTGGGCACATACCCTCATATCAAGGCTGAATGAGTCAACCCAGTACAAGGAAATAGGTCCCAAGATCAATCAAAAGTCAGAGATACTCCCCTGTGCTTTTAGGAGTTCAATAAGAAAACCGAGATACACAACCATAACATTCAGAGTACCTACTTCAGACCCATACACGGTCCATAACTGTTACTTCAGTCTCTGTGTTGGTTGATTCTTTGGGCAGTGTCATTGTTGTGTCCTCTAAGCCTACAATCCTTTCTCCCCTTTTTCTGCAGAGAACCCCTGGCTCACCCTGTGAAGGAGAAGTCTGTGGGTCTTTGCATCTGTTCCCATCAGTTGCTGGATGCTGCCTCTCTGATGACAATTGGACTAGGCACCAACCAATCAATTAGTAGAGAAGAATATTGTTAGTAATCATTTTATTGAATTTATTTCTGCCCATATTTGGTTCTATTCTGGGTCTCTTAGCTTTCTAGCCTCTGGTTCCTGGACAAAAGTGAATTTTAAAGTAAAAATCAGTATATGAAAGCCATAAAATATACAGAAAACACAAGGAGGCAGGCAGAATTCATGTGTTGGTCCTAATTTTAATATTTATAGTTAGAGTGACTATCTACTAACCTTTATATGAGGTTTGTAAAGGTACTACCATAAGATATAAATATAAATATGTGCACATCTCTGTGGCAAATTATGAACAAATAGCTCTACAAGTGAGAGGTATCAGTTTTCTTATTATTACACTATTGAAGTTTCTTCTTGGGTTTAATTTTCTTTTCCTTCTAGGTATCATTGAATTTTCATGTGCATTCCATTTGTTTAATATCATTGAAATTTCTAGTACATCATTCAAAGTTCAACAATATTTGCCAAAATATAGTAACTTGACGGTTTTTTTTTTACAAAATGATTTTATTGAAATATGCTTGTAATATATTTTCATTTGAAGTGATTTTGCTTAGATGTCTGCTTTGAGGATTTAGCCCAGAATTTGAACAGCTAGGACCATGTCTTCTTTTAGCTATTTATCTTCTAACAAACTAATAAGCTAATAGCTTTTCACTCTGGGTTGATAGTTCATGACCCTCTTTAGTGCATTGAGAATTAAAAGCAGAGTGGATTTACAATAAATAAATTTGATGTTACTTTTGGCACTTTGTTCAAAATGTACTCCTTTTTATGTTATGTAGAAAACTATTTCCCAATGAAAAGTGGAACGAGGTCTAATATTAAATACCACCAGATGGATGAACTATAAAGTAGGAACATGATATAACTTATGAAAAAAATCTAAAGTAAATAGTAAAAGTATTATTTCTGTGCTGATATACAATGCATTTCTAATGATCAGAATCTCTTTTCTGATATTCCAAACTCTTAACATATTAGAAAAGTTGTCCCATAGGACTGTGGGTGTTGGTCTTACTGGGCATTACTATTGTCATAAGTAAAAGAGTGTGGGTAATTGTAATATGTGAATGCATTAGTCACCACTCTGTGAATACTGGTAGAAGGAGTGAGATGAAACTGATTTAGTAATCACACCATTAACAATGATTAGGGCATTGGCAATTTTGAACTTGCACTCTGAAATCCAGGCCCTGATTGATGCAGAGGACAGTGACACCTTTACACATAGTGAATTGTGTTTCAGGAGAGAGAAGTCCTGAACTTACAGAAAGCAAATATTTTCTAATGGGCACAAAGCTTGCCTTTTTTTGTCTGCAGAGACAAACAAAAAGTCAATTTTTAAAAACTGTAAGCAAACACGCTCTTTGCTCTAGAGGGAAACATAATTTCTATCTTCCAACTCTGCAATAGACAGATGATCCTCAACTTCTGATAGGGTCAAGCACCAATCAACTCATCTCAAGTTGAAATATCAGGAGTCACAAATGCACTGTCTACCCTTCACACACAGAGCACAATGGACTAGCAACACAGCCACTGCACATTAGTGGTGGTTTTTCTCTCCTCACTCTACAGTTGACAAGGAACCGCTGCTTGCAACCTCCTCTTGCATTACAAAGGATGAATGCTGTACATGCTTAGCCTAGAAGAGGATCAAATTCCAAACTCCAATTAAGGTTGTTTTTTCCTACTGAGTGCCTGCCATGTTTGCATCTTTGTAAGGTTAAACCAACAGAAGTTCTCTCCGATGTTACCTGCACTGCACATTAGCACAGGATCAACTACTGTACACTCCTTAGTAATATTGTTATCTATGTTTCCATGTTTGTTTGTGGCAATGATGTCACTCCTTATCATAAAGTCTTTTTACAGATTAGTAACACAATGCATGAACATGCTTATAACTAAATATGCACCATAAGTGTTTGAGGCGCATCACTTACTTGTATTACTTTACAATTGCTTTGACAAGACACCATGACCAAGGCAACATAAGGAAGAGTTAGGTCTTTCGGCATGTGGCTCTAGAAGGGTAAGAGTCCATTATGGCAGGAAATCTCAGTGAAAAGTGGCAGGCATGGTGCCTGGAGTAGGAAGCTGAGAGCTCATATAATGAAGCAAAGACAATGAACTGAAAGTGGACTGAAACTATAAACACTTACAGCCCACCCATATTTCCACAGTAATGTATCCCCTAGCAACGCTCCCAAAGGATCCAGAACTTCCCCAGAGACACCAACTGGGGAGCAATTGTTCAACGAGCAGAACCAGTGCCAAGCATTCCATTTCCAAACACCACATTTACTGTAGATTAATAATAGTATAAATACATCATTTATTGAATTTCCTTTTTTAAAACATTGTGTATAGTAAAATTAATACACAAATACAGTATCAGATGCTTCTTTTTCCAATATATATTCACAATCCAATCACTATTTGATATTTTCTTTTAGAATTTGAAAACAATGTAGATACTCATGTTCCTTCCATATATTACTAACACACACACACACACAAATACCTGTCTTCCATATGTCTCTACTAATTCCCATACACAGACTATTTCATGTGTATTGCATAGAAAACTTGGAGATAAACATATCATTACTGTGTTCATAATCCATGTAATCTAGACACAGCTATGCCAGGGTGACATATGATAAACTCCCAAACCATCCCACTGTGTCTGATACATGAAGTAGTTATAATACCCTGCATCTTGTGTTCTATCACAAAATCCATATGACCCCACTGTCTTTTTTTTTTAGCATTTTCTCTACCTTGCCCTTGATGAAGCTAGTTTTGGAGATTATAATATAGTAAGACCAAGGACAACAGTTGCCTGAAAACCTGTACACTTCACACTAATCTGATACAGGCAGCAACCCTTCTCAGTATGTGCCCTTCCCTTCTATCTATGGAGAGAGCATAGATGTCACTGTTTGTCAATTGGAAGGTTATTCAGATGTCAAGTGTCAGTGTTAAGCAAACCCTAGAGTTTTTCTTTCCTCTAGTATAGGAAATGAGAATGAGGTTCAAGAGGTATGATAGTCTTTTGGCCACAAGGGAAAATTCCTGAGCAGTAAAATACATTACAGTTCTATCTTATTAGGAAATGAGACTGCATGCTAGAGATCACTGACTGATCTGCAAAGAACTAGCTCATCAAATGAAAGGAAGAAGACTTGCAGATAATTATTCACAGGGACTCCGGGCAGGTAGAAACTGCAAAGGATGACAGTGCCTTGTCAGGCAGTTAAAAACAGAGGATGTGAAGATGGTAGATTCAGCTCATAATGAACTCCTGAAGGTTTGATTGAAGAATATGTGCCCTGCTCATTAAAAGTGAACCAGGAAGAAAGTTTTGATTTGCACCTTGGTGATTAAGGAAGTTTAGAAGAAACCTAATCAATTTCTCATCTATTAGAGTCATGAAACATGAAACTTTGCCACAGCACGGAGGTACAAAAGACTGTCTTTAATTAGGAATTTTTACTGACACAGCTGTTATTAGAAACATTTCATTTTTATCTCCATATATGTGTCCATTTGTTCTAAGCAGTAATTGAGAAGCACCACCAGTGTCTTCAGACGTATTGAACAGCGCACACCCTTTAAACACACATGCCATACAAAGAACTGAATTTAAGGCCACCAATTCTAAGTAGAGATACATGTCATTGCTTTGCATGTTTAATCTGTTTAGCTATGACTAGATACACACTTCATATCATTTTTTCTAAAGGGGAGGATGGAAAAACCAGGATTGTAGCTGAGACTTTATTACCTGCAGTCCCATGCCTGAGACACCGTTACACAGCTGTCCTTTGATCTGGCGTGATGCCCCAGTTATTGCTATCGCTCTCTTTTCTTGCCAACGTATCCCCTTTAGTTTAATTTCCCAGAAAGTATTAAAAGATCTTTTACCTTCAGATTAATTTTCTCACTAGTCACAATTTTCATTATGTTTTCTGTCTTTGCACAGTAAATTCTTGACTAAAGATCTGCCATTCAGCTCACTACCCTATATATCTGGAATCTCCTGTTGGCTCCTGGTACTTGTCTTTTAATATCTGGAAGACTTTCTTCCACTCTTTCATAATAAATATTGACCAGCAAATAATTATTTCTCAAACTTCATGTAAAAGTTACCTGGAAGTCTTGTTGACATAAGAAACTTAGATCCTGGCTTAGTTACATAGTAATCCTCATTGTGTATGCTGAAGCACTTGGGATTTCCCCAGTGTTGTTGTGGTATTTCTGCCTAACAGAATTCCAGCTTCATCCAACTGTTAACTTGAACCAGAACCATGCCCATCTGAAATCTGCTTCTAATTCACTTGACTATGTGGCATGCCCAGTCTCAGGATCTCTGACAAGATCTTTTAAGGAGTGGAGACATGGACTTCCAGTAGGAAAAAAATACTTTCCACATCTACACCTTGTGCATGAAGTTTTTGTCACCACCTGCATAACTTCATTGCTTTGCTGTTGATCTGAACAGCAGTACAGAGTGTTGGCTCATGGTAGTCCTTCAAGCACTGTACAATGAGCTATTTTCTTTTCTTCTTCTTCTTCTTCTTCTTCTTCTTCTTCTTCTTCTTCTTCTTCTTCTTCTTCTCCTCCTCCTCCTCCTCCTCCTCTTCCTCCTCCTCCTCTTCCTCCTCCTCCTCCTCCTTCTTCTCTACTTCTCCTTCTTCATCTCTTCCTCCTTCTCCTCCTCCTTCTTCCTCTTCTTCTTCATAAAGTCAAGTGTCTCAGATATTTTCCAGGAAAAGTGTCACAATCATTTATATTTTGAGTCCTTGTTGGTGCAGAATTTCTCTCACCATTAAGGAGAACCTAGAAACCATTTAGTGTCTCTTTCACAGTGATTCTTTCTTAACTCACTCAACTTCCACAGCCCCAGGAGCCATAAGCAGAGGGCGACAGTGCAAAGGGCTCAACTGGTGAGATTTTTCTGTTACCATTAGCAAACCATCTACTGGGTTTCTAAAATGGCATCTCACAGAGTTGTTCAAAATGTGTTTTCTCAGATTGGCCATGTGAATCATGAGCTTAAGAACACAGAAGCATTGCAAATAAAAACTTCTAAGTCACTTAGTGTGATACCAAGGCCAGCTCTGTTTATAATAATAAAATAAAATGCTAAAGAAAATAGCTTTATTTGACATTTGTCTGCAAGCAATTTATATGTCAAATAAGACTATTTTTTTCCCTGCTTGGTAAAAGTGAACAGAAATGTTCACCCATATTTGTAAAAACAAATGATCTAACATAAACTGTGACTTATTTTGAAGATTTCAGAGGAAATTTGAATTCAGTTTCATGAGATGGCTTTGTGTATAAATATATTACAGTTTTAATTTGAGATGGAAAATGTATCATTTGACATACCCCTTTGAGTGGCTATAATTTTCAGTAATAATTGTGTTTGGTAAAAGAGAGACTTTAGCTTTCCCAGTTTTGATGTTTTTAGTTTGCATTAATAAAAGGCATAATGTATCAATCTTGTGAAATGATATGATAAGTAGTGAGTTCTTTATGTGTTTGGATTAGTATTTCCAGTACTGCTGTTTTTTTTTTTTTTCTACAAAGGAACACTGACATCAAAATGCATCATATGTACAAATGGCTGAATGCTGCTCTCCTGAACCCAGTTAATGAGCTCAGGATCCAAGCCAGAAAGGGCATCTTTGCAACTCTTTGAGGCAGGAAGGAAATGTAGGGGAAAGTATCTGGATAAAGGAAGGGAAAAGCAGCTTTCTTCCTCGAATTTTTGTAAAACATCTAGTCAGCTGAAAATTAGAAATTTCCAGCAATAATTGCTTAGGATTCCCAACCCTCACCTTCCCTAATGTAAACTTACATTTATTTAGAACTCTTTTCAGAAATCCTATTCATTGGGTGATAAAATGTGATGGGGGAAAGTAAGTCATACAAAACCCCCCATTTTTTTAATTCCAAGTTGTTTTTTGGTCATGGTGTCTCATCTTAACAGCAGTAGCCCTAATTAAGACACCTTGTTGCAAAACCAAGGTAGACACCCACTTTTTTCCTTTGGTGTTCACATGCATACACAAGCATGCGCAAATACATTAGGGAACACTTGGGCACTCACATGTACATAATGCACACCTAAGTTAATGCATTGTTAGAATTTTCTTTTAAAATAAGAAAACAGAAAATGTTTCTTATAAACATCCATGGATATAACTTGAGGGGCACCAAAATAGTGCATCCAGCCAGTGCTCAGTTACTAAAGACTGTCCTAGAGAAGCTCACACTCATACGTGATATCTTGTTTATACTCTAACAAATAAAGCTTGCTAACATCCTAGTATGGAGCTAGACACTAGTTAACCATAGAGGCCAGGCAGTGGTAGCACACAGCTTTGATCCCAGCACTTGGGATCTCTTGCCTTTGATTCCTGTACGTGGGAGGCACATGCCTTTGATCCCAGAACTAGGGAGGTGGAAATAAGAATATGAGGCTGGTAAAGATCTCTCTCTCATTCAGCCTGAAGATTCATAGAGACAGGAGCTCAGCCCTTTTCCATCTGAGGATTCCGTAGAGGTAAGAACTCTGGCTGCTCTGCTTCTGTGATCTTTCTGCTTTTACTCCCTAATACCTGACTCCAGGTTTTTATTATTAAGACTCATTAGAACTCTGCTGCATGACCAGGCTGTAAGATGTGCCTCACATTCTTCCAGAATGAACCTCTTTCTGTTTGTCCTTCTGTTTGAGATCATTGACTTTAAAAAGTCTGTGTTAAAACAAGACAAAACTACACACTTCTGCTTCATAATTATATGTCCTGAAACTCTTTTTTTTGCGGTAAAGTCTGGGATCTGGTTTTACCTAAAGAGTGCTCTCTAAAGGTTGAAGAAATGCCACATGTTGCTGCAGGGGACAGCTTTGAGATAAGCTTCCATCCCATCATCAGAGCTGGGATTACAAGGGTGTACCATATCACACAATTTTTTTAGTGGGTTCTAGGAACACACTTAGATCTCTGTGCTTGCAAGGTGTCATTTTACATAAATTACCATGAACCTTTTATGTGTCAAGCATTGAGAGATGGAGGGTTCTTGTTTTGCTTATTGACTTAAAGATATTTATTTCTGTGCTCAGTATTTTCAGTGATCTTCCAGGCGTGGTTGCAGGCTTGACATGCACGAAAATATAGAAAAGATCAGAAACAGGCTGTGTGTGTGTGTGTGTTTGTGTGTGTGTTTGTGTGTGTGTGTGTGTGTTTGTGTGTGTGTGTTTGTATGTGTGTATGTTTCCATAGTGCATATGTGGAGGTCAGAAGACAACCTCTGGCATTGGTCCTTACTTTTTATCTTGTTTGAGACAAGGTCATTCTGTATGCCAGGATAGAGAGTCTTTCATCTTCTGTGGCCTCCCCTCTCTGCTTCCCATCTCGCCTTGAGAGCACTGGGTTTAGAGATGTGTGCTGCCACACTGGGCTGTCTATAGTTTCTGGGGATTGTGACTCATGCCCCCACACTTGTCTGGCAAGTAGTTTGCCCACTAAGCCAACTCTCCCAGGAACATTTTGTGATATTTATGGTGGGAGTACTGTCAGCACACTAAAACCCAATCAAATTCTACACTAAATGTAATTATGAATAAAGATTTCAAAGGATAGTCTCAATAAAAAGATTTCTTTCTAAAATGACTCAAAAGATGTGCTATGAAAACACAAACCTGAATAAACTATTCCCTTTGCATGACACAGAGAGAGTTATCATTAATTACGTGAAACAGAGTTTCAGAACACAAATGATTTCATTAATTCCCATCACTAGTGGACAAGGTACGATACCATATACACTCCTTTTTTAGAATACTGAGCTATTATTATCCTGTCTTATTTACGTGTAAAGGAATTTCACATTGTAAGTTTGAGGAAGTCCCTGTAGCGTCTACGGCCATACCACCCTGAAAGCGCCCGATCTCATCTGATCTCGGAAGCTAACCAGGGTCGGGCCTGGTTAGTACTTGGATGGGAGATGTTATTCTGTATACATGTTTCTCATACTGGTTAATAAAGCTCTGTGGCCAATGAGATAGCAAGATAGGCGGGGCTAGGAGACAAGGAGGAAAGAGGAAGTAGAGGGGAGGAGTCAAGATGTAGCCCGGGGAAGAAGCAGGACGCCCGCCGCGGCTCCCCGATAAGATAACCACGTGGAAATACTTAGATAAGTAGATATGAGTTAATAATTAAGGCAGAGCTAGCCCATAAACAATAATGGTAACTGGCCAACAGGATTGTATCAAATACAGAGTCTCTGAGTATTATTTGGGGCTGGCGCGGCTGTGGGCCCAGACTGGCGGGCTGGCAGAAACATACATGCTACAGATGGCGCCCAACGTGGCTATAAGAACTTTTACTTAAAATTAACAAAAGCTTAAAAAATACTTTTTAGAAACAAGGGAACAGAGACTAGCAAGACTTCTTGGTAGCAGCATTTTCTTGGTTGGATTTGTTTTGCTGTAGACAGAGATTGCAAGGATCCTTTAAGGGAGGTTTCCAAAATTAGCATAAGCGGCAAAAAAGCTGCCTTGCTTGTAAAGAGCTCTGCTAACAATTCATTGGTGTGTACAAGAGCTGCAATGAAGGTTTACACTGTGTTTTAAAAAATACTCCGTCTTGGGAGAGAAAAAGAAACAGGATACAATGGTTTAAAAAAGAAAAAAGGAATTTAATGGATGGCTATGGTGGGGCATGCCATTAATCCCAGCACTAGGCAGACAGAGGCAAGCAGATCTCTGTGATTTCAAAGCAAACCTGGTATGCAATGAATTCCAGGACAGATAAAGGTTACACAGAGAAACCCTGTCTCAAAATATGTAAAAATAGAAGTAGAAGAAAAAGAGTAATGAAAAAAGCCATGTAAAGATGGAAAACACAGAGAAATTTTGGATACTATACGCAATTCTGTTGTCTTTAAATTATTTGATTGCTGAGAAAATAACAACTGCTGATAAAAGAAATGCTGCTGGATTAATTCAATATATATATTTTAAAAATGCTTTGACTCCAAAATTTAAGCCTAAGGACAAGCTACTGGGGAAAAGGATTTCTATTTTTGTTTCCACAGAAAGTGAAAAGCTATGGATTCTTTCCAGACTTATATGGTTTGATCAAGCCAGACCCCCTGAAACAGTGCCCCAGATGATCCAACATTCAAAGCAGTTGAGACAAAGCCTTGCAGACTACTGCCAAGATTTCTACATCTTCTTTGAACCCCCATGACAGCGCCCTGTACCAGCAGGAAGTAGTTTGGAAAGAACGACGCCCAAATTCCCAAATATTGTTTATAAATGTTTGTTTTCATTTAAATGGGACTGACTCAGACTCCCTGAATATGGGTCTCAGCTAGAAGGACTAAGCAGTCTAAGGGACCTCAGACAGTAGAACCAGGATGTATTCCTGGTGCACACAAGGACCTTAGGGACATATTACCCATGGAGGTATACTTACTTAACCTAGAGACAAGAGAGAAGTCTTAGTTCCTACTTCAAATGACTTGACAGATTTACATGACCCCACCTGGATAGCATAGCCCTACATGTGGAATGGGGGTAGGGGGATGGGAGGGGAGGGTGGTCAGGGTGCATGTGAGGGGGAAAGAGGGTAAGATGGAGGGAAGGAAGGAGAGGAAACTGGGTTGACATGTAAAATTTTTAAATTATATTATTAATAAAAAAGGAAGTTCACATCATACTGTTTTTGGTATCTAGTTTGTATTTAACAGAATATTTGAGAATCAACAATCAACATATGTATTATTATTCTGGTGAATATTCCTATTTCATGTATTATGTAATTGTTTCAACTTAATATATGACTTCATCACATTTTTGTTTATATACCCAGACTTTCTTACACCTGACTTAGAGTGGTTCTTCATTGTGTAAAATATGTTCTTAATCCTCAATTTGATATCCTGTTTTCTCTGGAATTTTTAAGCATATGAATAGTTGAATACATTTTTAGAATGGTCCAAGTGATGATTCTCAACAGGGTTCTATGCTTTAGTCACACACAGCCCTCATTTGTTTTTTAACTGAGCTATAACTAAAGAAACTGGTATCTTGCCAGTTTCCAGTAGTGAAAAATAATTAAGACATAACTGCATTTCAGAAAGCTCAGGAACAAGTTTGATATAATAGTTACTTTTCTTGTGGCTGTGATAAGACAGCTGAGAAAAAAAGAGTTTACTTTGACTCTTTTAAGATAACCACCTGTCCTGACAGAAGTATATGGCAGAGGGTCAACTCACATCTACAGTCAGATAGCAGATATAGATGAATGCTATTTCTCAGCTTGATTTTTCCATTTTACTCTGGACAAGATTTCAGCCAATGCAATGTTGCTACCTATGTGCTCAAATACTAATTCGTCTTTTCTCCTTTGTTAAACCATCCTGAAACCCCCATCAAGGAAGCACTCAGAATCATGTTCCCATGATAATTCTAACCCTATCAAATTGATGATGAATTTTAACCATCCAATTGGGAAAAAATAAAGTATTAGAGTGCTGTGTTTATAACAGAGGAAATTTGGGCAGAATGTGGTTGATTTTAATTGAAGGTCATATCAGAAGAAAGAAAAAGAAATTAGGTACTTCTTGGGATCAGTTTTAAAGATAGCATAAGAATTATGAAAGTGTGATGTGAGCTGGATTGGAGTAGATGATGATAAATATGCAAATAACGGGTCCTTACTTTTCTCATTTTTTTTTTTTTTGTGACAAAATACCCAACAAATTCAACTTAAGGAAAGGCAGTATATTTTGGCTCACAGTTTCAGAGAACAGTACATGGTCGAAGGATATGCAGCAGCTGGTCACATTGTTTCTGTTGTCAGGAAGCAGAGACAGATGGATGTTGTTGAGGATTGTTCTTCTCACATTACTAATTTTATCTGGGAAATCCTTCATCATCCTACTCAGTTGTTTGGTTCCATGATGATTCCACATCCTGTAAGATGATTAAGACAACTTTCTATCCTTTGCCTCTATAGGCTCATATCCATCTCTTAATGCAAAACACGCCAATCCAATATCAGGGTCCTAATCCCTCCTTAATAATCTAATAGTGTTTACAAGTTGAGATTTGAGGTGCTCTCTTAACCATGAGCTCTTTTGAGTTACATGCAAGTAGCAACTTCAAATGTAAAAACCCCAGGTAAACATTCTCACTTTAGCAGGCAAGAAATTGGCAAAGGAAAGAACTATGGAACCACAGCAATATCTAATTACATCAGGGTGGTCTCTTTATCCTGCATCTCCATGTATAAGACATGAAAGAACTATGTGTGATCCAAAACACAATCTATGGCTCTTCAATGCCCGACACTCATAGCCTCATTAACAGGCCAGTTCAGAACATCAGTCATCTTTTCTTAGCAGATGTACCATTATCCTTCCATCTCCAACATCCTGAGGTTTCCACATCATTGTAGGCTTCACCCTCAGAGCTCCACACAGTGCCTTTTCTTGGGCTCTGTTCTTTCAGGGATGTCAGACTGAAGACCATTTCCTATCCTTAGGTTCTCTGTGGAAATTTTGTATAGATGTCTCTGTTGTTAGGTAATAGTACATCCTCTTCACACTTTAATGCAGTTAAAGACTAAATAATTAGAGTCATCATTTTCCTTATTTGTGACAGAAAGTAAATTAGGTTTAAAACTTTAGATTCACTAAGTTAGATAAGAGAGTATTTTTCTGAATTTTCTAAATACAAATTGGCTGAGTATTTTATTTAATTCTTACTTGATACCTGCTTTTGTTGTGTATAGTTTTACTGTGTTAAAGTTAAAACCTTTTATTATTATTTAGAAAAAAGGGGGACATTTTGTAGAATATTATTTTAAGATGTGTTGTTACATTTGTTTATGTCATGGAATACTTGTTTAATGATCCGAAGATTTGTTCCATTCTTTTATGTTGCATTTGTTAACTCTATGAAGCTGTGCTACTTTTTCTGTCTAAAATACCTGGTTAGCCTAATAAAGAGCTGAACGGCCAATAGCAAGGAAGAAAAAAAGATAGACAGAGCTGCAAGGCAGAGAAAATAAATAGAGGAAGACACGGAGCAATTGGGAAGCAAGAGAGATCTAAGATGGAGAGAAGGAGGATGACACTAGGGCCCAGCCACTCAGCTACACAGCAAACCACTGAGTAAGAAGTAAATAAATACAATACAGAAGTAGAGAAAGGCAAAAATTCCAGAAGCAAAAGGCATATGGGACAATTTAAGTTTCTGGCTAGAAGCAAGCCAAGCAAAGGTGGGCATTCATAAGTAAGAATACAACTCTGTATATTATTTATTTGGGAGCTGGATGGTGTGCTCCCAAAAGAGCAAAGAACAAAGAGTCAAACAACAAAGAGAGAAAAAAAACAATCAACTGAAAATGAGGGAGGAAGGATTGTAGGAGCCAAAGGTGTCAAAGACACTAGGAGAATATGGCCCATAGAATCACCCAAGCAGGGACCATAGGGATGTACAGAGATTGAAATAGTAATCATCGAGGCCACCCAAGTCTGTGCCAGGTCCTCCAGAGATATGAAGTTGTTGTTTAGCTGGGGCTTTTGTAGGTCTTCTAAAAATTTGAGTGGTGCTATCTCTGTAATCTTTACCTTCTATTGGAACCTTTTTCCATCTACTGGGTTGCCTTGTTAAGCCTTGATATGAAGGTTTGTATGTAGTTTTATTGCATCTTGCTATGCAGAGTTCAGTTTTTACCCCCTGGAAGTCACATTCTTTTTCTGAAGGGAAACAGAGAAGCAATGGCTCTGAGAGAGGGGGGACTGGGAGGGATGAAGGGAGGGGAAGATATTGCTGGGATAAACTATATGAGAGAAAAATCAATAAAAAAGAAAATGGCAGGGGAGGGGAGACTCACCACACGAATCTGTATCTTTAATGCCTGGAAAACCAGTCATACATGGACAACACTTCTGTTGGAAGCTTACAGTAGAGCTTGAACCTTTGATTCTGGGGAATCACTTCCATAGGCAGTTATTTTCAAGGAGCATGGAAAACAATTGGTCGCATTCTGAACTTAGAGTCTTCAAATATATTTGCATTTCCATGAGATAGAACATGGATGGGTTCTTACAATCAGACCCTCTTCTTTCTTTTTGTATTTTCTACTATTTTATTGAATGTAGATTCTTCTTTCAGAAAATATATTTTAATAACAGCCCTGCTTCCCAGCTCCAGGAGGCCATCCCTGACACTATGTGGAGACCAGATAGCCCAGAGACCCATGGTAGAACCAAACAGGGCTGTTAAAAACAACAACAAAAATACAAAAGCAAACAAATAAAACCATATAAAATAACAACAACAGCAAAAAACAAAAACAACAACAAAACAATGAAATGATTCCTAATGATATTCTGCTATATCATTATGTTGATGTCCCTTCATCAACACAGAGACTTTCCTGGCAGCAGATGGGAGTGCCACAGCCAGACATGCAGAGAGAGAATCTAAAGTGGAGGTGTCCATTGGTGCCTCCCCTCAGAGCTCCAGGAATCCAATGCAAGAAAGTGTGGAAAGATTGTAGAAGTCAAGGGGGATGGAGGACGTTAAAATTACATGGCCCCCAAATCAAATTTCTGTTTTTTCAGTGCAAAGCATCAAGTTTTTCTTTCATGGTAATATTTGTCTGTTATATATGCTTGAACCTACTTGCCTGAAAGGTTAAACCTATCTTTTTCTTTGACAAATTACATATTTTTCAAACCATTTTGCTCTTATGCAGTATTTCATACTGCACACCTAGATGAAACTAGCCATGACAAACCTAAAAGATGTTTTGTCTTAAATTTTTCTCCAACACACAAATTAATTCATTGTTCCTGTAGTCACCTTCAGTCAAATTCTCATGAAATAGAAAAAAAATGCATCTGGAGTCTTTGCAAAATATCACAACACTGAGCCCCAGTCAAGCTCCCAATAGACTCTTTGATATCCTCTAGAACTTCATGAGCTGGGCCTGCACTGTCTTGGTGTCTCTACATGGTGTTGGCATCTATATTCACACCAGAAAGGCCAATTGAGCTCTATATTCAGTATGCTAAGGATTCTGTAGCCCAAAATCCCCAACACTTCCATAGTCACCCTACAAACCAGTTCTAAAGCCCAAGAACCAAATGGTCAGGTTAATCAAAGCATTGGATCCACTTCTTGGTAACAATTTTTATGTGCTGTGACAAAAATACCTGGCAAAATAATTTCATTGAAGGGTTAGTTTTGACTCACAGCTTAAAGTTTCTGTCATCCTGGTGGAGAAGGCATGATAAGATGAGCATGAAGTGACTGGTCACATAGCTTCCTCAGTCAAGAGGCAGAGAGAGAGAGAGAGAGATGAGTCATGATGTTCAGTTCTGTTTCTTCATATTATTCAGCTCAGGATTCCAGTCTATGGAATGAGGACACCAGCATTAAGAGTGAATCTTCACACCTCAATAATTTTAATGTAGAAATCCTTCACAGATAATACCAAAGTGTGTTTCCATGTTATTCAAAATCTTATCAAGCCAAAAAGGACCACTTACAATCATGTGGTCTAAAGGTGTAAAGACAAAAAGCAGAAGCTATTAAATATCTGGGAAATGAACTAATCTGAGATTAGTGTCATGTGTTTTTTCAAATAAGTGTGGTGATATGGAAAACAGTGCTGGAAAGAAAAATCCATCCTAAAATGGTTGTCTTCTTAGCTCATGCCAATTAACATCCTGTAGAAACCAATACAACACTACACTGGAAATAATACTGCTACATTTTTTTTTAATTTAAAGAACAAGTCAGGACTCCTCAAGCCTAAAGGAGAGAGGAAGTAACAATATGGATCCAATATTCAGTTATCAGTGAATAGGCTCAAAAGGCTATGAAAACCTCTTGATAAAAATTCACAGCATATATTTTCTCAGCTTCCCCATGAGCTTAAGAGAATTTCTGTCAAAAAAAATTTAAGTTTGCTCTATCTGCAGCATTCTCTTGACCTACTTTCTTAAGATGCCAATCAAAACAGCATGAGATTCAACAGAAATGTGTTTTCTGAATTCTTAGAATGCTGCTGCTGATCACATATTTTTTCATAAAAGCAAACATAAGTAATAATTCATAATCTTTATCAGGTTAATTCTAAATATCACAGTTTAAACAGCAATCACTTTTAGGCTTATACCACAACACAATAATGATGCTAAAGATTATTATGTTTCACTCATTTAATAGGTTCCTATACAGTCATACTAACTAATTGAAAATATATGCAGCATAGTAACAGTGATTTATACATACATGATATGGAATGAAAGTAATAAATCAACAGGAACATTTGATACATACTTCTATTTATTTAAGTGATAAAGTCTAACCAAGATAATCTATGGTGATGAAAAACTCAGGAATTAAATATTAAGAAGTAGATTAACAAATATTGATAACAAAACCATGTCTAGCTTTAAAATATATAGAGAGTTCTATGGTTTTGATGTGATTATTTTGTTACTTTAATCTTTAATAAAATTTAAAAAGTCATGCTTATTAACTTTGGAGAATGTAATTTTCAAGGGAAAATATGGACAGAAGGCCAGACCAGGTAAGTCAGTGAAGTTGCACGTGGAAGATAGGGTAATAAGCTGAGCTAGGGAAAGGAGGAAAGACAAAACAAAACTTAAGTATTTAGAACATGATTTGAGACTAAAGAAAAATAGACATAACTATTATTGGTAAGTAAGAATCAATAACTGTTGACTTTCAACTTAAAACCCTAAATAAATATAAAGGCTATTTATTAAATAGGAAAGATTGGCAGAATGGCTTCATAGTATGTAGAAGAGTTTTGATAGTATTTTATGTAAATGAGACTAAGTGTGAGCTATACAAGAAGAGATAGCCACAAGGCAAATGAATGGGGTGAAAAGGATTGATAGACAGCAACTGAAAGTCATCTACACCAACATTCATTGAATTTACCTCAAGAGTTAATATCAAGTTCAGTAGCACTTGGAGAGAACTCAGAATATAGTTTGTCATTGTTCTTGTTTTTAAATTATAAAGATATCCCATATATTTTTTTGAAGATTATAAATGGATTTTGGGAGCCCATTCCCCATACAGGGATACTCCCTCAGTCTAGACACATGGGGGAGGGTATGGGCCCTGCTTCAAATGATATGATAGACTTTGAAGACTCCCCATGGAAGGCCTCACCCTCCTTGGGGAGCAGAATGGTGATTAGAGGGCGGCTGGTGGGGGAATAGGAAAGGACAGGAGGGTGCAGGAACTGGGTTTGATACATAAAACAAACTTATTTCTAATTTAAATAAAAATGATATTAAAAAGAAGATGTTTATATTAATTTATTTTTTTAAAAACATCTCACTTCATAGCCTCAGCTGGTCTGAAACTCAGTGTTCTTCAGCCTCAGGCTTCCGAGTGCTGAAATTTCAAATGTCTGCCCTATTTAATAAAGATATAATTACTATTAGGAAAATATCCTTGGTTTTGATTTTAATTCATAAGAGAAATTCAAATAGATGTCATACATTTTTATCTTAAAATTTTCATGCTTAAAACCACTCCCAGGGATATTAGCATATGATTCAGATCCAACAGAGAGATCAGAAAAACACAAGTGAACAACAACAAAACTCCCAACAAAAGAAACAGGACACTGTGACATCTTGAAAGCCCAAAGCAAGGCAAACAATGCACTTGATTTATAAAGCATCATAGATGCTGAGGTTTGACAGCAAGACCAACTGATTGCTTTGTTGGTTCCTTAGAGAAATGAGGTGTTCCTGTGAAAAGTATCCATAACCTTTCTCTTTCTGTGCTGTACTGGCTACTCTAGACTGGAAAAAAAATCTTAGTTATATTTGATAAGAGGTTAATATAGAAAGTTTTCCTTAATATTGAAGGTTCACCTCTACTCCAGCTTATTATTAATTTTTGTTTAAATTAAAAACAATCATATTTTACATAATAATCCCAGTTCCCTCCCACCCTCCCATTCCCCAACCATCTCTACATCCCACCCCTCACTCTTAAATTTTGACATATGTAATAACCTTGACTACTCACAGAGATGAAGAGGGTGTGGGTTCCTACACACTTTCATAGTCCCCAGTGTTGAAGAAAGCTACTCCTCTCTTAAATCCAGTGTCTCGGGATTATTTCTACAAAGCCTTTACAACATAATAACTGGTTTGTATAGAGAATTAAATGTATCTTTTTTAAAACTTTCATATCTTTAGATCCACATCCATGGCAATAGCCACAAGCGTCACTGACTACCATTTTAGTGTGAGTATTCATGAAGTTGTTTTTGCCTGGACACAGAGGGTCATTGGGCATCCTTCAGGGACAGGGACTTTTATATGTCCAGGCAGGATCTGAAGCAGCCAAAGCAGCAGAAGCCCACCTGCTGGAGAGCCCACCTTCTGCCCTCATGTGTTCCAACTTATCCTAGCTCAGGAAGAGACTATTTTAAATCTTCACAATGCACCTGGAGATAGGTTCAGCAAAGATGGGAAGTACAAGTGTCTTCACAGCAGAATATCACCATTGACTCCCGCATAGCACATCTGGCATTGGTCTGTCTTTAATCAGCAGTAGAGCATAGGCACACCTCAGGCACTTGAAGTCAGTCATGGGATGACTAAATAAGCATTGACAAAAGGCTGCCACTATCATTTTTTGTAAGATAGTACATCTCAAATAAGCGGTAGTAAAACACCATTGGAAGAATTTCTACTTTCAGTTTCCTAATCTCCATCTTATGGTGCATAGCAAGTCTTTGATGCCAAGGTGAGTTCTATGGCCTGTTTAATGTGAGTCACCTGGTCATATGTCTTATAATCTTGATGATATTAAATTGCTACATAGTTTCTATACAGATTGCTCCCTCAACTTGCTGTGGAGTTTTATGCCAGTTAGTGTCTAGGAAATTGAGAATACATGTGGCTTGTCTCACCACCTGAGCGTGGCCCCAGAAGTACTGCATGTGGCAGTGTCTCACAACCAATTGAGAGCTGTATCTTGATGCTCTGGCTCACCATGAGTTCAAGAGAGCAGGGTACATATATTCCTTTAAAACTCTTGAAAAGGTTAGAAATTGCACGTCAAGCCACTTTGAGGCAAGGAGTTTTAAATTTAGTAGTTAACATGCTATGTACTAGCTGTGTCTTTCAACCTTGTCTATTGCAATGATGATGCCAAACAACACATGCTCAGAAATCCACATGTGATCTTTTTGTCATAGGATAAGGCTCAAAATTCCAACTAAGGCTGTGCCCTAGAGCACTTTGATTCACTTTTATTGTTCCTACTCGGTTCCACCTGTGTTTTCTGAATCATTACTTCCCTAAACCGTATGTATGCTCCTGGTGGACACACACAAGGTTGCAAGTGTGTGTATCTTATGCCACCCACTATAGATAACTGAACTTGTTAACCTCATTAAACTCACATGAACACTTCATATGGATTTATTTATATTATTTATGAATTATATGAGATAGAACCAGTTCATTGTACCAGAAATACATCTGTTTAGAAAGGTGATAAAGTCCTTCTCTTTGTCAAAATTCAGCTCAGAGAGGAAGAAGCACATGAAGCTAAATCTTTTCTAGAGAAAAGTACAATATTTAGGTTGTTAGTTATGCATGGAACAGGATATGACTGTTGAAAAGGGACTAATATTTCTAGCTGTGGCCAGGACAGGTGGGCTAGACTCTATCACCTCATCAAAATGACATCTTTCCAGTTTTACCTCTTGCCTTTTCATCACACACAGTGAAATGTTCACAGGACCCAAATGATTTCTTGAATCTGTTGTTCCTGTATTGAAAGCATTCTCCTTTATTCTACCTAGGTAGCATCAGCTTGCTGTTTAAAATAAAGTACAGCTTTATCTCCAATAATCAATCCCCTTCCTATCGGAGAGTGTTAGATTGCTATCGTAAGGTTAGGAATTATCATATTGACTTTTGATAATCTGCTTCTGATAAGCTGCCTGCCAGAGCTCACAAAAGTCAGGAGACAAGGGCTTTTGTTTGTTTACCTTCATGGGTAGGAGAAATTCTTCACAAAAGAGGCTACAAAACTGTCCAGTTCCATTGGAATCTCTGTCATGTCACATATCATCTAGTAAGCAGAGACCAGACTTCCCAGCCTTTGAAACTATGAAAAAATATTTTATATTTCTGTTACTTAATATGAGACATTTTGTTTTAAGCACACTCATTAATAAAGATGCCAAGTGCATACATCTGTAAAGGAGCTGTAAGTTGTCACTGCTGTAGAGATAGTGAGTATGAGATGAGCAAACAATGTGCAGAAATAATTACTACATTAAAATCATTAAAGCTTACTCCTGTACTAGACAGAAAATATAAATAGTATTTTCAGGAAGATCTGTGTTTAAAAAGCAAACTAATGTGAAAATATCTTATTTAAATCCACTAGTTAGTAAGCTAATTTTGAAATACAACCTTAAAAATGAATTTGAACAGAATTACCCTACATATGTGGGCAATGCCATTCACACAAGATTTGAATTCAATAAAAAATTATCAGAATATACCTCCATATAAATCTCAGGAAAGCTAGAGAGCTATCCAGAACAATACAAATTATTCCCATCACGTAACAATGCTAAGCCTTCAGTGATAAAGGTATCACACACTTCAGTTGCAGAGTATAAAGAAATAAATGTCAACCAATAGGAAAATTCCTTCTTCTTGGTTATGTTTCACAGTATTGGAAGGTGATATGCACGCTGCTATGGGAGGAAAGACATCATTGGTCTTACTTACTTATAACTGCTATATTACCAAATTGCCAGGCCAGATGGACCTACTAGTACAATAATGGCACAACTGTTATGGGGGAAACTCATAAATTTCTGATGCACTTAAATCCTATTCCACAGAAGTCAGTTAGAAAACTAGGGCAGAACCTGCTTTTGTTATCTTGCTAAATGGTCATACTGTCAAACTGACCTATAAATATTTGTTTGTATACACAGGCCTTGGTCAGAGAAGTTTCTTTTTACAGTGGGTATACATACATAATCAAAGTGCTGAGAATAATACAATAATAAATAATGATGATGATGATGATAAATTTTCAGGCCTAAATGAAACATCTATATTAAGTCCCGAGGGACTATATTAAGACTCAGGGAACATTATGGAATAGGGGGTGAAAAAGAAGATAAGAACCAGAGGATGAAGAAGAACCTGTGAAACATTGTAAAATGCTGTTTTCCAGCCCCAGTGTGATGGTTACAAACATCCCAGTAGCTGTGGTGACTTTCTCAAGACCAGAAAAAGATCAACCAACCAAAATTCTGACACATGCTGAGGAGTTATTGGCATTAGACAGTTGCTTGAAGAGAGAAAATCATTCTTTGTTGAGGATGTGGGTGTCCTATGTTCCAGTGGGTAATCCTACAATCATGTATACACATGTAATACTAAATGTACTAAGTGGACCACACACACACACTCATACAAAAGGCATGAGGTTTCAGTGAGGATGCAATGGGGGGACATGGAAGAAGTTGGATGGGGAAATGGCTATATAATAAAACATATTTTTATATGCATGCATTAAATTCTCAAAATTATAGAAAAAATGCAAAATAGCTAGAAACTTAAAATTAAAAATACAATATCCAATTATCTCCAGTCTTTGAGTCATGGACATTTTCTGTGTCCCCTCAGGTTGAATATAAATGAGGTATACCACATTTAATTATAACTTTGTTCAGCATAATGCTACTCAGGATAGATTTATTATATTGATGAGTACAATATGCTGATATAAGGGATGGTTTTCATTACCTTTCCTGAAGTCAAAATTAGAGTCACCCTAGAAGTCTGAGGACAAACATTCTACATTCACACATGATAATGCTTTCTATACTTGTACTCAGAAAATAGGAGAGACTCTGAGCAACTGTGAGAGTAATAGAGTTGACAAGGCAACAGAAATTTGACAAGGCAACAGTCATAAAGATGAAATTTAAATAATAGTTCAAGAATCCTCATACTGCACAACTTCAATCTCTGCATGAAGCTCCATGTTTTTTCAAGGAGAGAAAATTCATGGACAGTGATATCAATGAAAAGCAATACCTTTTGTTGCAGCAAAATAGTAACCTGTTTCAGCTTACTGCTAGTACAGTAATATATTCTTCAAACTATCCAAACCAAGCTAACATCTTTGCTTTAACTTCTCATAACAGCTGGCTGATAAAACAAACACCTTGATGAGGTTGACCCAATGTTTTTGCTAAATGAAAAGGGTATTGCAGAAAAGGACATGGTCCACAACAGAATACGCTCCTGATCTAGTGGACAAGCCAAAACTAAGTAGAGGGAAAATCTAATAAGTTCCCGGAATGATGGATAGATGATAGATAAATAGATATATAGATAGATAGATAGATAGACAGACAGACAGATGATACATGGATAGATAGATGATATAGACATATATTTATGTATACAAATTTTAGCAGCCATCAGGTCTACTACAATATTAGTTATCTTTTTTCAGTGTGACCAAACTATGTTAGAGGTTGTTGTGAAAAAGAGTAATAATTTGTTCTGGCTCATAGTGTCAGTAGTGTTTTAAACAATTTTTTATTAAGTTCTTTGTGAATTTCCTTGATCATGCTCATCCTCCCTCACCCAGTTCCTTCTGGAACTATGCCCCTTCCTTTACCTCCCAACTTTATGTTCTTTTCAACCGTCAAGATCAATATGCTGCCTATAAGCTAGATTTGTGTCTTTCCTGTGGCGTGTGGTCAATTTATCAGAGTTATACTCTCTGAGAAATCTGATCTGCCACCAACTAACAATTATCAAGATTTTCTGAGTTAGAGGTGGAATTCGTGCCCAATACCAATCTCAAAGTTGTGCTTTGGTCTGGTTTGAGCACACTTAGGTCTTATTCACATGGTTAGATATTGTACATGCTGTTACAAGAATTGTGAGTTGAACTTCCTTGCTGCGTCCGAAGACTGATTTCTTGTAGTTAACTGATGCCTCAAAGCCTTGAACTCTTAGCACCTCCTCTCTCTCCTCCAGGCATCCCTGAAACTTGGGAGAAGTCCAGTATATGTGTTCAGCATAAAGCAACAATTCTCTCTCTCTCTCTCTCTCTCTCTCTCTCTCTCTCTCTCTCTCTCTCTCTCTCTCTCTCTCTCTCTCTCTCCTCTCCCTCCCTCCCTCTCTCTCTTTCTCCCTCTCCCTCTCCCCCTCTCTCCCTCTCTGTCCCTCTCTCTCTTTCTCTTCCTCTCCCTCTCTCTGTCTCTCTCCCTCTCTCTGTCTGTCTGTCTGTCTGTCTGTATCTCTCCCTGTCTGTGTGTGTGTTTTGTTTTTTGGTCTTTTTTTTTTTTTGTGTGTGTGTGTGTGTGTGTGTGTGTGTGTGTGTGTGTGTGTTTTGGGGGGGGGTAGGGGCTTGTTTGTTTTCCTAGAAAGGGTTTCTCTGTATAGCATCCCTGGTTGTCCTGGAACTCGCTCTGTAGTCAGACTGGCCTCAAACTCATAGAGATCTGCCTGCCTCTGCCTCCCAAGTGCTGGGATTAAAGTTATGTACCACCAGTGCCTGGCCTCTGGTTTTAACTTACTGCCCTTGGTTGTGCTGCTTCTGTACACATGGTGAAAAAAGCATCATGGTGTGAGAAGCACTGGAACAGAGCTGTAGCAGTCAGGCAGCCGAGATACTTGGGACAGGAGGGAAGACAGCCTCTTCCCAGAAAGACAATTCTTCCACAAATCTACCTTCTCCGACTAATATAAAAATCAGATTTCATTAATGAGTTAAAGCACAAATGAGGTCAGAGCCATTGTGACCTAGTTTTTGCAGGAAATACGCTCACAGACACAACTCTAATGTGCTTCATGAGTCTCCTAGGCACCGTGCACCAATGTGACAACTAAACTTGACCACCATGCTCGCTCTTTTGTATTGTGTGGATCACCAAAATAACTTTGACGAAAGGTTGCAAAAATTGTGATGAGCCATAAAAAATTATGGAAAGCATTCATGCTCCTGTGGATTGTAATAGAAATATCTCCTATAGGCTCATGCATTTGAATAATGAATCTCCAATTAGTGAAGCTGTTTGGGGAAGTTCATGAAACTTTTAGGAGGTGGAGCCTTGTGGAAGGAGGCAAACCACTCCATTTTAGATGAGCTTTGAGGTTATAGCCTCTCTTTCCCTCCTCTGTTCCTTGTACGTGGAAGAAGTCTAATCAGCCAACTTCAGCTCCTGCAGTCACAAAGATGCCTTTGTTGCCAGCCATTCATGAACTGCCTACCTCTAGAATTCTTTGATACAATAAACTTTTTCTTCCTTTGGTTGTTTTTGGTCATGTCACTTTGTCACAGCAACAGAAAGTCAACTAAAACAACGCCACAGCCATATATTCAGTGACATCTTAGCAGAGTACAGCTTTCCAAGTCAGGACATAGATATTTTCTAAAATGGATCAATATTAATTAGCAACAGGATACCTTAGTTACTCATGTCCTGTATATACCTATCCTGGAGAAGACACATTTTCTGTTCCACCTTCTACAGTTATTTGTGACTCTGATTCCCATTCTCATCCCTTAAATTAATTAGGACCACAACTGTGAAAGCATTTTCCTATCATTGGCTCCATCATGTAAACTGCATAGTGTTGATGGCAACAGCTGGCATTTTATCATTTGTTTCACTTTGTAGTCTTTGCTTTCTAATTGTATACATCTTTTACATATGCTAATGTACGTTCGCATGGAAAAAGAGGAACAAATAAAAAATTGAGGTTAAGATTATAATAGCTAATTTTACCAAGGTTACTAATGTTATGAGATGTCAAGTAAGTTAAAAAGCCATTTAATTTTCACTTCTTGAGATGAATATCAGAAGAAAATATGCTGTTATCACACAACCATAGCATTAACACATGGCAAACTCCAAATTGTTAGCTTATTCAAAATTCTCTGAATATGAAGATAATTTACAAATCTTTTGTAATTTTCTACAATCTTCAGGATTTTCAATGCAAATGAAGACAGTGGAGAGAGATGAGGAGGGAAGGAGAGAGGGAAAGATGGAGGGAGAGAAAAGATAAGTGTGTACTAGTGCATGTGTGTTTACAGAGTCTACTCTCTCCACAATATGTGTCTTGGGAAACAGACACACCAACCATGGTGGTAAGAACTTTTAGCCACTGAGTATTTTGCTTGGCTCCTGAACATAATGTTAAGTTGGGCAACAAATAAGCAATAGACACCTGCTTTAGAAACATTTTAACTGGCCAATATTTGAGAAAGAAAAATGATGTCATGTTACTTTGGATAATTGATGTGTATAATAATGGTACCAGTTTTATTAATGTAAGTAACTACCATTTCGAGCATCTACTTCTAAGAAATGTTCAGCAATTTTCCTCTGTATTTCAATTAGCCTTCATAATGATTTATGGGAAGAAAATTATTATCCTCTGTAGATTGCTAAGTATAATCATATCTGCTACAGTTTGCATTCATATATCTTCCTCCTACCTCAAATTCGTATTTGAAATCTAATCACCAATGTAAAAGTATTAGGAGGCTACACTTTGGGGAGATAATTAAGTTATGAGGGCTGGTCTACCATAAATGAGATTACTGTTCTGTTAAAGACACCATTGTTCAGCCCACTATTGGAGAACACAGATAAGACATTGGTTAAGAACCAAAACTGGCCCTGAGCAGACATCAGATGTACTAATGTTAATCATAATGCTCATGGCCCCCAGAGCTAGCAAAGAAATCTCTATATTTGAAAGTGCACAGAAGTTTTGCTTTTATTGTTGCCTTGATAACCCAAAAGCATTAAAACAGAATATTTGGTACACAAAAATTGGGTGCTAAGTGTAATACCTGAACAGTAAAATAGACTTAGGATGGAATAATGGGTAAAAGCTGGGAGGCTGTATTTGTTACTGTTCTATGAAGAACTGAACTAATGGAATAAACTTACATCCTAGAATGATTTATTGGATTGGCTTATGCTATATAGGCTAGATACTCTGGCAATGGCTGTCTGCATATTAAAGAGTCTGAGAACTCATTAGGTGTTTAGTCAACATTGCTGGATGCCTCACAAGAACCAATCTGGTGTTGAAAGCCTAGATGATTCATATAGTCATCAGTCCAAGATGAAAGTCAAAGAAACTGGTTCCTAGGTTCAAGAAGGATGATAGCAGTAGCAGCAGCAGCAGCAGCAGCAGCATAGATGAATGCAAAAGCGAGGAGTAAAAGGGATAGCCAAAAGCATTAAGGACTTTACTGCATTACTCTTTATATCTGGGATACTGCTGGAAAGTGTTACCTATTTTGGAAGAAAGATTTCCTTTCTCAGTCCTTCTAGAAAATCCCTTCACAGACTCATCAGGGGGTGGGTCTCACCAAGACCATTCAAGTTTTCAACCAAAATAACCAACCAAGAGACTTTTTAAATATGCAGAAAAAAAGCTTCCTTTGCAATGGCTTGAAAATAAATAGCATCTGAGGACTCGAGATGCAAAAGCAAAGTTATAGATAAAGCCTCTGTCTTCTTCAAAATGCTTTAGTGCTAAGAGACAAAATGGTAGAAATGTGGGCCATTGTAATGAGGCCTCAGAAATAAGGAGTATAATGTGAACATCTCAGTTGTGAGCCCAGATTAGTGCTGAACCATCTCTCCATCCAGAGGAAAATGATATTGAATTAGGAGAGAGGCCTCACTTTTTTACAAAGTACAAAAAAATTGGCTCATGACTTTTTTATGTTCTAGTATCTTTTAGATGATAGAATATGAAAGCAAAGAAACTGGATCATCACCTCGTGATCCATTTGCCAAGCAAAGTGCTGAGGGCATATTTGGAATCTCTCTGCTACTAATGGTATAATTTGAAAAGATAAATTATTTGAAGATATGACAAATGTTAAAATTTGTAATCAAAAGGGAAGCAGCATATAAATATTATCAGCCTGTGAATATTGTAAATGTGGAAAAAATATAGACAGTGTTGTATAATGACTATAAAACATCTGATAAAAACATTAGAGAAGACCCAATTTCTCAAGACAATGGGAGAATGATCCTAATGAGAATGAAATCATCAGAGCTATCACTGAAGTGCAAAAATAGAGCTTAGAAAGTCAGTGCAATAGCCAATTAGTGCTATGCCATGTGCAATAGGGGGCACTGCCAGCACAGAACTCCATCCCAGGGAAGTGGGTCATCTGTCTTGGCAAATAAACACTGCTTAGTGTGTCTCATGTAAAGACCTATCATTTGAGTGGAGCTCAGACATAGAACCATTGCAAGGGTGGGCATGTTTCAACAAGACGTGGAGAGGAAAACTGCCTCCATGTAACCAGAAGATGAAATACCCAATATCACTGTGTCCTTCTAGAGTTTTCTTACATGGTTGGAGAACAGAACATTCCATCAAAGGAGCTTCCTAGACCCTCAAACTCATCACTCATTGCCATGATATGCTTGGGACTTACTTGGATTCTTTAATTCTCTTTATTTCCTATCCTATTCCCCCACATCCTTTAGTATGAAAGTGTCTTGCATATAACTGACTCCTTCCATTGTACTATATTTGTTTTACTGGTTCACATGTGGCAATGGTGCTCCGGTGTGAACTGTGTCTTGAGGCTCAACTACTTCTGATGCCAATGGAATTTAGAGATGTTGTAACTCTACAATGTTGTAACCGCTATGCATTGTGACTCTCAGTGCCATGGTAATAGAATGGGTGCATTTTGTTTGAAAAATGTTATAAATTTTGCATATAATTGGGAGAATGCTTCTGTCCTATTGTATCCTTATAAAATGTCAATATTGACACTTAATAAGTACTGTGATCATCTCTGGATGTGAAGCTTTTTGGATGTGATGAGTTGTGGGGGGCAGATTCTCCTTAAGAAATTGATGACTGCCCTGGTGTACGAGGACCTATGAAGAAGCTCTTGGAGCAACCTATGGAACACAGTGACAAATCACTGTCTATGTGATTATCATCGGATTTGCTATTAACTTGATTTCAAACTGTGTAGATTCTGACAAGTTATTTTTATGGACCACTTAGTCCCTGAAATTTTAATATACTAGCCCATGTTCTGTTTTCTTGAAAAGGTTGTCCCATATTATATACTATTATCTACCAGCATCTTCATTTAAGCTATGCCTGCCTCCATGTTCTTATCAAACCTCAGATCTCTAATACCGACATTGCTGGGGGAAAACAAGGCATACATTAGGAGTCAACAATGAAGAAATAAAGGAGAGACACATTCAATAGCATTTAGGGCATCATGATCTAGTTTGTGATTGACAAAGTTACTGTAAAAAAATATAGGGTACCTTTTTCCAAAAGAACTGCAAACTACCATGACCTGACATTCCTTGCACAGAATTTATTTAGAAGGAATGCGTTTATCTTTTCATAAGTGGTCCAGTTACTGAGATAAATCAGACACATATTGAGTCTCCTGACTTCAGGACACCTGTTTTCATGTTTTTTTGTCCTCATTTGTCTGATTTTCTACTTTGTGCAAGTTGTTTATGCTATCTGCATTTTCATTTTCTTGTTTGTACTATTATAAGATATAATACAATATTAAATACAATATTAAATACCACCTACTAAATACAGTTGGTGAGGTGATGGTCTGGGAACTGGGAAATATCTAAAAGGAGAAGAGAACCATCAAACATTAACAAGTGGACCAGATGCAAGACTGTGTAGATGGCATGTACATTGTTTCTATGATGTCATACTCTGATAAAGAAAGATGTACTCTGCCTCAGATGGATGGTCTTGAAATGGAGGGAAGACTTTGGCCCTTCACAGATGCTGCTAAGAGCACAGATATGTACACTGTCAATTATCCTTGTCAGGAGGTAACTTCCAACAGAAATAAGATGGGCAGACTCTGAACTCTGATTGGTCAGCTGCCTTATGCCCCACTTGTCAAAAACTGCTTCTGGAATGTCATTTTTGTTTTTTAAAAAATAGTATTTAAAAAAAATTATTCTTCAGAAATTGTATGCATGTATGCAATGTACTTTCCTCTTATTTTCCCTTTATCTCTGCCCAACTCTCTAGAAGACAAAACCATCTTCCAACACATCCTCCTCCAAGTTTCTTTTCTTCCTTATTTTTTTTTTTAAAATTAACCCACGGACTACAATTAGTGCTGCCTGTATGCACATGGTCTGGTATCATCCACTGGGACATATGTACACTACCCACCTCCATGTCCTTAAAAAAAGGTGACTCTCTTAAATTGTATTACCTCTACAGCTAGCAGCGGGGCCTCAGTAGCCCCTCCTCTATTACTCCTGGAACTTTTAAAATTCCAGGCTTGGTCTTTTGCAGGTAACCACAGATGCTATAATATCAATTGTACAATAGCCTTGATATATATAGGTGGTAGCATTTCACAATTTCACAGCACTTCTCACATCATCAACAAAATGGCACGAATTACTGTACCTCTTTCAACAGTAACTGATCATTTATGGCATAAATTCCCCAATAAAAAGACTATGGATTAGAAAACAGGACCTAGCTCTTTTCTATCTCTATTTATTTATTTATTTATTTATTTATTTATTTATTTATTTATTTATTTATTTATTTATTTTTGCCTTCTCCAAGAATTTTTTTCAACATAAATGATAGACACTACCTTACAGAAGGGAGGCAGAAAGTATTCCAAACAAATGGAACTAGCAAACAAGTAGGGCCATCTATTACAATAACTGAAAATAAAACCAAAACCCAAAGAGGACCTCAAAACAAAACTAGTCAGAAAAGATGAGAAAGGGTCACCTCATATCTGTTATAAGAACAACCATCAAGAGAACATTGCAATTCTAAACACATGGCCAAAACAGCTTAGTGGTTAAGAGCAAATGATGTTCTTCCAGGAGGCTTGAAACAGATCCCTAGCACCCACCACCTGTAACTTTATTCCAACGTGATTCAATGCCTCTGGCCTGTGCTCATGGGTGCATACCCACACCCAGACACACACAGAAGCATACAATTTTTAATTGAAATAAACTTTAAAACATCATTACATATGTCCACACCAATCACAGGTGCATCTAGTTTCATAAAGCAAATATTACTAGGTAGGAAACACATCAGCCCAAACAGTAATAGTGAATGGCTCAATACTCAGTCTCATCAAAACGCAGGTCACATGGAAAAAATAAACTAATTAAAGGAATGTTGTGATTAAGTGGCATCATAAATAGATCTAACAGTCATTCACAAAACATTCTGCATACACTTTAAAGCAGAAAAGCAGATACGTTTTTCTCAGTAGCCCCTAGTGTTTTATTAAGTTTGAAAGAGTGATTACAGGTATGTAAGTGCTAGGGGGTGGGAGGATGATTGGATTTCATGTTTGCTAAAATGGAAAGATGATTGAGTATCGTGAAGGAGCATTGTGACACAGAAGGTACTTCCTGGATTTATTCCTTCATTCATTACCTCTTTTATTCATTAAAATGTGTTAATTGTTCAACTCAAGGGTAGAAAGAATTACATATGTTGTATAGTATTAGTCTCAAAAAATGTAAATTGTAGCCCAGAAAAATTTAATGCAAAGGTAAATACAACTGGATTTTGAAAGAAGTATAGATAAATTTAAATAATAAAATTTCATAAGAGTTATAGATTTAGTAAAGGAAGAAGAAACCAAGAAAAGGTCTGTTAAAAAGCCATTTTACAAGATGAACTATTGCAACTTCCATGGTGTGAGGGAGAGGGCAAAATTCATTGACGATGGAGGTGAGAGCCTTTAGTGGGGGATGGTCCCCTGCCCAATTATAATCTTCCTTTTTCTCTATCACTAATCTCCTACAACAATCTCACATTTTAGACACAAGGTAGTATGTGAGGGGCTTATTCCTATGTCCTGTGTAACACTTCTCACACAGATTTCCATATGAGAATTACCTACTCTCTTTAGACACAGCACAAGCCTTACACAGTTAGAACGTGCCGTTTTAATTTTTTAATTTTTAATTACATTTAAAATTTATTTAGTGTATGTTTCTGTCTGTATGTGCCTGTTTTGATATGTTTGTGTGTCTGAGTAGCTGCATATCTATATGTCTATGTGTCTGTGTATCATGTGTGTGCATGTGTGTGTGCATACATGTCTGTGTGTACATATTAACATGGCATGGCATGCTTATGGAAATCAGGATGGTTTAGCAGAGTTAGTTATCTTCTTCTACTAATTGAAGCCTGCAGTTATCAGTCTTGGCAGCAAGTCCCTTAATCTGCTGAGCCATCTCACCAACCCTACAATGAGAATTTGCACAATGTTAGTCTTACAATACAGTTAAGAATCAATTTTTTTTTTTTTTTGTCAAACAACTGCATGGGCATAGAAAACGGAATTCAAGGCCAGGTATTGGTAGAGGTAGGTAAAGGGGAATTGAATAAACTCTAAAGTCTTTCTTTTGCATTTTTGCCTCTAGCCATTATTGTATTTTTAATTTTATTGTACAGCACAGTAGTACTTGGCCAATGGGAGAAAGGAACAGAAGGTTAATACATAACAGTATTAATTGTGTAAAATAAATCCACCATCACCTCTGTAAGGGGCTTCAGAGGTTGCTAATTGCTTTTTGTCAAATTCTTTGGCAGAGAGCCTTTAGACATGTGACAAATATGAAAGTTTCATAGTGGTTTCTATGCCAAAGAAAAATTTTCCAGAAATATCACACTCTCGTATTTTTAACAACTGCCTGGATGATCCACTATTCCTGAGCTAAAATTACTTTCTCTATAAATAGCTTGCATTTGGCAGGGTTTTGTGCAGATGCCTCCATGTTCTTCTTGGGGTGTGTGTGTGTGTGTGTGTGTGTGTGTGTGTGTGTGTGTGTGTTGGCGTGTGTTCGTGCGCATTTGGTTTTGACATCTGCATTTTTTTTATTGATTCTTCACAATTTTGGCAAGATGAAGGCTTGTAGTGGTTGGGGAATGTATGCCATTTCTGTGGTTGGCTTGAATAGACAGCCTATGCTCTCACTGTTTAATTTCTGAGCTGCTGTTCTTCTGATAGATTCCTATCACTCTCTAACACAGCTGGCTGGTTGAAGAAATCATGTGAAGTCTGTTGGAGATTTCCATCATTGGTGACATGTCATTCATTGTAAGTGATATGTTTTGAACAACTATATCACCTGCAGTTGTCTGTGTAAATTCTCCTAATTCAATCCTGATGTCCACTGCAATTCAACACCATGCTCACATGCCACAATTCACTTTGTTATCCCAGTGAGGAACTGGAGGGAGCTTCAATATCCCAAAAGAAAATTCAGGCTTCTCATTAGGCAGTTTTCATGTCCAAATAACCCAGAAATCATCAGTTATTATAATGATTCTGAAGTCTCTTTGAAACCAAAAATTAATGCAAAA
The DNA here is from genome assembly GCA_030556225.1 of Cricetiscus sungorus. Lineage (NCBI taxonomy): Eukaryota > Metazoa > Chordata > Mammalia > Rodentia > Cricetidae > Cricetiscus > Cricetiscus sungorus. The sequence goes on along the minus strand of JANBXA010000007.1, from coordinate 9,582,057 downwards.
ACATGAAAAGCTCTGGCATGAACCTATCCTAATGACTATAAATAACTGGATCCCACACTAAGAGTGTATTTATCATTTCTGAAAGTTTCATTAAGTAATCCCAAAGTATTCTTGAGAAAGAAGATAAAAGCATCATAAAATAAAGCATACAAATCATTATTCAATATTTCATTCTTTTACATATAACCATTCTTCCACATATGAATAGATAGGAAATATGCTTTTATGCATGCATAAACAACTTAAGAAATGTAGTCAAAATTAGTAGAAAGTTTAAAAGTTTGACTTGAGCTTACAGGCAAGGTATATATAAACAACTTTGCATAGAGGTGGGACTAAAAATAATTGTGGAGCTAACAAATCTCATTTAAAATAGACAAGAGGGTGACGTGCTAACTAAACATTTTCAGATTTACAGTGGCGTAGATCTATGTTTATCTCCCACAAGGCTGAAAATTCTCTCAGTTGTCCAAGATCAAAGTGTGTTTTCTTAAAAATAAAATAAAATAAAATGTATTTATTCTATGTGTTTTCCACATCGTATATCTTGATCCCACTCATTCCCATTCCCTTAAATCTGCAATCTGCCCTTTGCCCCTGTACCCACCCCCAAATGAAAAAAAAAAACAGTTCAAGGGGGAAAAATATGAAGAAAATAAAATGATAAAAATTAAAAAGGAAAGGAATTTAAAAATCTCATCATGGAAGCTGCCGTGTGACCCAGCAAGTCACACTATACCCCTTTATCCATACATCTCTACTTGCAAGTGTTCATTGCCAAGAGTCATTGGTCTGGTTTGAAACCCCTGTTCTTTACTACACATTTGATGCTGGGTCCCCACTAGGACACTTCCTAGATATTCCACAGCTGCTCTGTGTTGTGAAGACCATACAGCTTTGGATCTGTGGGTCAAGTCCCTTCATGTGCTCCATCAGATCACAGATTGAGTGGATGTTGGGGCAGGTCAAGTCATAACTGGGTCCTTAGCCTGGGCAGCTATAGGGTTGGCCTATCACCCTGTTCAAAATTTCAAGACTGGCTCACCTACACTTCTGCTAACCATACTGCATTGGTAAGGTAGGGGTCCTGCTCCTCAGAGTGTTGCAGCTAGTGTGTGTGTGTGTGTGTGTGTGTGTGTGTGTGTGTGTGTGTGTGTGATGTGTGTGTGTATAAGATTGCTCCCCAAATCCTATGACCACATGGCTATCTCTTCCACCTGCCTCTAATAATAGTTGGGGGGGGGTGGGTAGAGTAGTGCACTTCTCCCCTGCCCCTGTTGCCACAAGACAGATGAGTAATGGGGGCAGCAATCCCATGATCACTGTGTCAGAGCTTGCCCTCCCACACCTCCACTAACTGGGTTGGCTCAGTTGTGCTGCCATGGTGAGATGTAAGGCCTGCTCTATCGAATGTTGCTGCTGGTGGGGGTCAGGGACGATTCTCTTGCTCTTGTGATCACAGGCCAGCTCCCCCAACTGCCCCAAGCAGTGATGTGTGTGTGTGTGTAAGGGGGAGGGGAACTCTCCCCTGCCCATGCCATCTTGTAAGAGATGAGTAAGGGGCAATGAGGACAGCCCTCCCCTGTTTACTACTTTGGGGCTGGCTCCCTGACACCACCAACAGTGTTGGCTCTATTGTGCTGCACTGGTGAGGTTCAAGGGCTGCTCTCCTGAGTTGCAGCTGGAGGGGTTCAGGGACAACTCTCTACTCTAAACACCACAGGGCCATCTCTCCCACCTGCCTCAGGTGTTGATAGGTGTGATGGGGCCATCTCTCCCCAGCCCATATGGCTATGTGGCAGATGAGGGATGTGGCTATGTCTCCCATGCTCCCATCCTCAGAATTGGCTTTCCTGTGCTGTCATCAACAGGGTTACCCCTGCTGTGCTGCTCAGACAAAGTGCAGGATTCACTTTCCTTTGTGTTGCTTCTGGTCAAGGGTTCAGCTCCCCCAGTATCTCAGCCAGCTCCCTTCCCCTCTCATCTCTTAAGATTTGTCTCTGTCCATTAGACCTGAACCATTCTACCATTCTCTCTCTCTTCTCTCTCTCTCTCTCTCTCTCTCTCTCTCTCTCTCTCTCTCTCTCTCTCTCTCTGTCTGCCTGTCTCTGTCTCTCTCTGTCTCTGTCTCTCTCTCTCCCATAAGACATCATAGACTCTACTCACTCTAATATTGGTCTTCTGGCTAGTGCTGCAAGGTGGCCCAAGTTTTCTCTTCTCAGCCTGGATGGCAGACACAGGCCTGCCTGTGGGTCTCCCCATCTAGCTCAGGTCCCTATGATACAGGGCTGGGGCATGCTTCTTCATCACAAAGCAATCAATATAGTGCCCCAACACCTTGCCTGTGATGCCCGGGGAGTTGGTGCATTGGGCTGCTTTTCACATACCTTGCCAAATAGCATGGGATGGGGACTTGGCTGGAGGTCCACTGTGGGTCATGGTTAGAATTTTATGCCCTCCTTGGCTGTGTTGTGACCATCCACAATTGAGGCCAGGGTTGGGCCAGAGGCTCCTGCTTGAATGAAAACTCACAGACCCTTTAGTGTGTTTTTAAGAGATGGGGTGTTTCTTGTTTCACTAGAAACCATGTTTTCTGTGAACATTAAGGGCCACATTATGTATTTAGAGATGGAGTGTTCTACACATCTTATTTTTGGAAATATTTAATTAAGCATTTCATTAAAAATTTTCCCATTGTTTTCTTACAGGGGAATATTGACAGGAATATCTGTCACTTTAATTTTGCAGTACAAGAGGGTTGGTTTTTTTGTTTGTGTGTATGTTTGTTTTTGTTTTTTGTCTGATGAGCTAGTGATTTGGGTTTCTTTATAGAAAAGAACTACTCCTCCCATTCCTTATCATTAACTCCATTAACTCTAGGAGAGGCAGGCTTTAGTGAGTCAAAATGAATCTTACTAATTTATTCATTCATTTGCTCTCTTACTTACTCAGCAAAAAGTATGTTAGGCAATTTTGTAGGTACATTAGGCATATATTCAGACAAAATAAATATAGCTATGAAGTGTACAAGAATACACAGGCAAACTCTAAAGGAAAGAGAAAATAAAAAGCAGAGAGGGAGAAATGGAGGAAGAAATTGAATTCTTTGTCTGGGACAGTTTCACTTCTATGTTCCCAGTATTTATATATAGAAAAGGGGTTGCATACACTTTCGGTAGTATCAGTAATAGAATTATAAAATAGCAGGAGTCAATCAAGAATTTTCACTCAGTAAAGCCAGGATTCAGTGGTTCCCAGATGCTAAGCAGCAGTCCTTTTAAGTATTATAGGTATACAACTAATAAAACAAAGATCTCTGATCTGACAAATACAAGAAGGCTATTGGCAAATGACAGACAACAGAATTTTGGTAAAATAGTCAAAGAAATATTTTGATGGAATTTTTAAAGTAGTAAAATCTAAATTGATCTGGACATGTGAGTCAGTATTCATTGATAGTGTCATAAGAGAGAGGATCAGGAGATCAGATTATAAGGAGACAAGTTTGTGATCAGGTGGTCTTACGTAAGTGATGTTTTATGGCAAGCAAGCTTATTAAGAAGTACAGCATCTTATATACTATTTTCAGGGGAGAAATGGACAAAGTTAGCTCAAACTATCATACAATGGGATAAAGTCAGGAGGATGGTAATCAAGCATCATTGCACAAGGTGAACACATCTCAAGAGCAGCACAGATCTAGCACACAGCCATCTTGGAACTGATAATTCCAGTCTCTTCAGGGGAAAAGCCAAGTTCAGGAACTGAAACCTTAACTCCTTCACTTCCATGATCTCAGCCATGGACTGACCTTGCCACTTCTTGTTCCTGAGCAAGGACAAGACCTAGGTTACTTTAGTCTTTTCATCAGGGCCTCTGAGAAAGACTTGGATCAGTCTAGCTTTCAACACTAAATAATTCACCACAGCCAATGATAGGTAAGCAATCACTTGGCTCCAGGACAAACAAAAAATGTAGATAAGTAATTCTTGTGTGTGTGTATTTGTGTAATATGTGTATGCATTTGCATTTGCACAAATGTTTGTGTATGACATATTTACAAATGAGACCATGCACACACATGTATAGGATGGAGTAGGATTTCAGATGTCTTAACTTGGAGACAAAGACCCTCACTGAATCTGAAGTGTGCCTTTTCAGCTATGCTTGTTGGCCAGTGTGTTCTCACAATCTACTTCGCTCTGTCTCTCAGTGCTGTAGGTCCATGCTCCTCTTTCATGTGGCTGCTGATGATTCTGGTTCCAATTTAGATGTTTTGATTGCACAGCTCATGTCCTTACTCACTAAAACATCTCCCCAGCCCCAGGCAACCCACTTATGGTAAGCACAAGCATATCAATGATTTATGTTAACACATGAATTAGGTGACAGAAGCTAGTAAATCAAAGAAAGTATTCACATGTAAAAGAGACCGAATGCTGGAAGGAAGTTGAGTATACTAATATACTGAGATAGAAATTGACCTGACTCAGCTGGTGATATTTCATATACAAAGAGCCAGGTTCTGAGGCACAATGGCTGCTAGAGGGAGTCTTTTTTATCTGTGACCCCATGTGGTTGACATCGAAAGACCACACAGTAGCTAGAGTGCCTGAGGAAAGCTGAGTGCCAAGGTAGGAATTGGAATACTAGCAAGAATTTGAAATGACATGCAGTCTCACAGATAACAAGAGGGGTTTAAGATTGTGATCATATGTTAATTTGGGGAGTAATTTAGGAGTTTAAGCTCATGGGTGACCTGATCTGACTTGTTCAGAAGCACTGCAGTGATCCTCCTAGGCTGAGAATCATTAAGCTGTGTGAGTTAATACAATTAGCTCATCCCATGCTGTACTTGAAAGGAGTGGAGCTAATGGTAAGGGCACAGTAGAGAAAGGTGCTGGAAAGATCTCCTGATATTCAAGTTTGAGATGGGTGGGGTGTAAAGGAAAAAGAGAACAATATTGATTTGGGGACTGTGAAGGAGGAAGGAGATGGCTCCCACATGATCAGACACCAAAAATTTGTGATGTTGACCATGCTGGGCTGGGCTCAGAGCATCATGCTTGGACCTGTGAACTTTGACAGATTTTTAGAAGCTAGAGAGGATATGGAGAAAGTTAGGAGAGTGGTGTGAGCAGATGTGTGCCCTGTACTGCTTGGTCAATGAGTAGCCACCTCAACAACACCATCTCCTGGTCATATTTTAGCCATGGTGCTGTAGCACACCCATTGCACATGTCACTGCTAAGTAAATGGACACACTGCTTATACAACCTATAAGAAATGAAACATGGTAGACAGAATTTGATGTCCTGCCTGGTCCCTCAGTCATTTAGTTCCAAATAAACACATAGAAGCTATATATTAATAATAAACTGACTGATGGCTCAGGCTTCTGATTGGCTAGCTTTCTCTTAATTATTAACCCATTTCTATTAATCTATATATCTTCCCTTAATCTTGCCTTACTTGTGATGCTTGGGACTTTTCCTCAGGAGTTTAATAGTGTCTCCTCTGCTTCTCACTCTCCACACCTCTTCCTAGCATGGTAGCCCAGTTTATACTTCCTGCCTGGCTACATCCTGCCTGTCTATTGGTTGAAATAGCTTTATTCATCAACCAATAAGAGAAAAATTTTCAGAGCATATAGAAGGACATCCCTTGTCATCTACATGTTACCTGACAATTAAGGCAGTTGTGTTTTGGGGGTTTGTATATATTGTATTATCATTTTTGCTCTTATTTTAGGGTATATTCTTATTCTTTACAAAATAGTTTATACTAAAAGTGAATGTGATTTCTTATCCTGGCAGTACCTTACATGTCTCATTTTCACCATGTTTTTTGAGTAAATTCAAATGGCAACATCAGAGGCTGGTCTTTAGTTCTCCATAAGTACTCTGGTGTTCACACAAGATGGATGGAATTGACTAGCTACACATGTCTCACATTGTGTCCTCACTCTTAAGCTATGAGATGTATGACTCTACTTTGACTCCTCTGCATATAAATGGTTTGAAAGCAAATTATTTGATGATTAGAAAGTCAGATATCTAAGTGAGAAAAAAGAAAAAAATGAAGAGGGAATAAAGGGAAGGAGAAAAAAGGAAAATGGAGGGGGAGGTGATGGGAAGAGAAGGGAATAGGGGATGGCAGAAGTAGAGAGGAGAAAAGATAGAGAACAGAGGGGAAGGGAATGGAGGGGAGGAGAGGAAATAGGGGTAGGACAAAGGACAGAAGAGGATGAAAGAGGAGGTGAAGAGAGGAGAGAAGGGAGCTCGGGGTCCCCATCCTCCTTTCTGGAACTACCACAACAGTTTCTTCCCACTAGACCCTGTCTTTGAAAGGTTCCACCACCACTATTTTAAGTACTGCAGATTGACAATAGAGAGGCCTTTGATGACATTTATGCAAACCGTAGCTCCTGGTTTTATCTAGTCCTTACATTGTCAATTCATACCTGCCCCTGGGGTCCTACTGATGGAGGTAGATTAACTGTCACTAATAGGACCAGCTGACAAGGTGCACTGAGGACCACAGAAAGTTAATCTATATATTCCATTTCACCAGTAGTCCCATGAAATGCTGTCTGTGACAGGTCCTTTTGTTCAACACATTTAGAGTATCTCCTCAGCAACTCAAATAGCCGATTCCTCTACTTTATTAAAAAAAAAAAAACTTATTGGGCAGTTGTAATTGTCTATACATGACTTGAACAATACAAAGTCATTTGTTGGTTTTAATGAGAAATGTCCCCTATAGGCTCAGGAATTTAAACACTTGATCCCCAGATGGTGGCAGAATTGGGTGGTTGGGGAAGAATAGCACTGATGGAAGAAGTATGCCACTCTCAAAGTGGACTTAGAGAGTTTAAAGCCTCAAGCCCATTCTACTTTTCTTTTTCTGCTTCATGCTTGCATTCAAAGATATGAGTTCTCAGTGTCCTTCTCTGCCGTTATGCCTGCTTCTTGCTGCTGTGGCAATTTGCTATGATGGATTTTTTTTTTTTTTATCATTATCCCTTTAGCACCATAAGCCAAAACAAATTCTTCTTTATATATGTTTCTGTGATCATGGTGTTTTATTATAGCAATGTGAAAATGAAAATACAGCAGTCAACAATCTAGACTAGAGAAGGACTGTGGTTTAAAGGCCTTGCACACTATCTTAGGAGTTATGGGAACTAAGGAAGCGAGACTTTGTTTCCTGCAGCAGTGTGGCCACATGGTCAACCGCCCATGCTCCCGTGAACAACCCTAAACCCATGTACATATGTGCAACACTAATTGGACTTGGTGGGTTATAAAAAGAAAATAACATATAAAACTTGGATAAGTAATGACGATGTGATTTAATACATTGCATAAAATTACCAAAATATAATATAAATAAACATTCAAAAGCACCTGTGGAAATGTACATCAAGAGTGTACCATTGAACAGCCTACTCAATGCACAATTCATTTCTCACTCAATCTCTGTCTTCCTCTTTCAGTTACATAGCATTTCTTCTCTTACAATATGAAACCAATACTCCATAATCCTCCTGTATTCCCAGAATGTAGTATGAATATATGCATGTTTAAATATCTCTGATATATTAATGAATAAATAAATGAGCATTAAATAAGTTAGACAGTGATTTATTTATTCTATCCCACTAACTTTGTTTGTATTTCAGTTATTGACAATTTCTCATTTTCAGAAATAAAGCAAGTTATAGCATCTGAATATTATATAGCACATTTAATAGTTCTATTTCATTGGCTCTTTCAATCTTTTTTGTTGTAATGGGTCTTCAAAATTATTAAGGAAAATAAATCTTGTGTGATCCTAACTGTATAGAAAACTGCCCCAAAATTGGTTCTACATCAGAAAGTATGTCTATTTGATATTTGCTTTCATTTGTTCTCCAATTCATGGTACTCTAAGGGTAGAGGAGAGGACCCACCACCTCTCCATCTGCAATTGTATTGTGTGACCAGACTTTCTGCTTTTTCTCAATCTCACAACTGAAAAAAATGATAGCTTTATTTTGCATTTCCCTTATGAGTGTGACTGAAGATGTTTTTTTTTTATTTGATAACTGCCTGTTTTTCCTTTGTGAAAAGGGTAGCATTTCAATTATTCTCATGAGCTGTGGCTTTCTTTGTTGCTGATCTTTCATTATTTGTATGCTAAGGAAACAGTATTTTCACTCATGACACTCACAGCACACACCCAGATTTTTTTCTCAACACATCATTTATTTGATTTATCCTTACAGTAAACATTTCAGGTTGGAGTACAAATTATACTCTCATTTTCAAATATTTTGTAGTTTCCTATTTTTGCTATTATTAAATGTTTTCTTTTCCTTGAAGATTTATGAAACTAGGCATGGTGGCTCACAATGTAATCCCCACACTAGCATGCCAAAGCAAGGGAATTGCAAGAGATTCAGTGAGTTCCAGAGTAGTGAGAACTACTGTGTGAAAAGCTTTTGTCTTGCCTTTAACATGTTTATCCCTTGCTTGTTCTGGGTGTGTTTCATTTGTCTTGATAGCTAAGGCCTCATATGCTTTCATCTTTATACCATATGCGTAAGGGAGGGGGTCAGTATTTACTTCGATCTCAACACTGAAATGACAAGTGGAATTCATGTGTTGTTCCTTGTATGCGTCCATGTCACACACATTTGAAATATGATTTTTAGTGATTTTTTCCCCCACTGTCTTAAGGTTTCTATTACTGAGAATAAGCACCATGACCAAAAGCAAGTGGTTACTAAAAGGGTTTATTTCAGCTTACGCTTCCAGGTAACGGTTCATCTTTGCAGGAAGTCAGAGCAGGAATTCAAACAGAGAAGTAACCTGGGGGCAGGAGTTGATGCAGTGGCCACGGAGGAGTGCTGCTTACTGGCTTGCTCTGCATGGCTTGTTCAGCCTGCTTTCTTATAGGATCCAGGCCCAGCAACCCAGGGATAGCACTGCTGACAATGGGATTTGCCCCCCCCCAATATATTACTAATTAAGAAATTGTCTTAGAGTTTTGCTACAGTCAGATCTTATGGGGGCCTTCAATTGAGGTTCCCTCATCTCAAATAACTTTAGTTTGTGTCAAGGTGACATAAAACTATCTAGCACACCTATTGTTTTCTCTAGGTCTCCAATACTAAAAATGATGTCACTCTACAATATAAATGTTTATATGCTTGGAACTTCATCTATTGGGACCAAGGCAATGGCACAATGGTAAATGTACTTCTTATGAAAGCCTGATGCATTGGGTTTAGATTTTAGGAATTGATATCAAAAATAGAAAAAGCTTGGTGTGGTAGCATGTATGTCTATAGCAAGTCCTATAGCAATTCCCTGTAGTACTATAGGAGACCTACACCTAAGTCATGTAGGTAGGAGATTTATTCCTACTAGGAGCTCAAAGGCCAGTTAACCTGGAGCATACAAATCAGCAGCACAAACAAGAAGAAACTGTAAAGATCCAGTCATCAGACAAGAAATGACATGTAGCAGCGATAATATAAACCCAGAGGCAGATATTGCAGTTCAAGCTGAAGATCAGAAAAGCAAAGCAGCCAAGATGCCAGAGAGCTCTTTCCTCTACCAAGGTTGGAACAATCCTGTCCACAACATGGCTGTAGACTAATAACCAGAATACAGCATGAGACCCCTGAGCTCCTGTTGTATACCTCTCTAGCGCTGAGATTAAAGGCATGAGCTCCCAAGTGCTGAGATCACCTTCATGTGAGCTCTGCTTCTCTTTTAGACTGATTCACTCTCCTGTAGGCCAGGGTGGCCTTGAACTCACAGAGTTCCATCCGCTTCTGTCTCCTGAGTACTGGGATTAAAGATATGCAACAACACTGGCTGACCTCCTTGGCTGTGGCTAGCTTTGCATTCTGATCTCCAGTCAAGCTTTATTAGATCATAAAAGAAAATAATCACCTGAACAATATATCACCACAAAGACACTTAAAAGTTCTCCTCAATACCAAGCAGAATTAGCCGTAGTTTGTGAAGTTAAGTCTCTGCCTCTGCCCCAGTCTCTGTCTCTGTCTCTCTCTACCTGTCTCTCTCTCTCTCTCAAGACAGGGTTTCTCAGTAACAGCTCTGGCTGTCCTGAAACTCACTTTGTAGAACAGCCCAGCTTTGAACTTACACAGATCATCCTGCCTCTGCCTCCTGAATGCCGGGATTAAAGGCATGCACCATCATGTTCAGCTATGTGATCTCTTGTGAAACAGAGAAACTCTACACTGTATCCATAAATGACTCCCTTTGTCATAATTTATCCTCAAAAAGCACTAAGATTTTAATCCATTTTCACCCACATTTTCTCAGGAAAAAATTGTGGGTTTTTTGTTTCCTTTTCTTTCTTTTCTGTTTCCCCACCTTTCTGAATCAAGTCAGGCATTTTTCTTTGTCATGAAATCTAATGTTCCTTGTATCTAATTATGTTTTAAATATGTTTTAATTTATTTATAAAAAACTAACTTTGAGCTATTCTCTGTCGTATTTCATGTGATGCTTTCTTTCTGCTCTTGATCCTCCTGTAAATTTCCTCCACATGAAATGTGTTTATTTCATGAATGCACATGTCTTTAGCCATTTAGAATTCTGTTTCATTAATTGTTCACCTTCACATGGTGTTTAAAACTAAAATTCTATGTAAACAGAAAGACTTGTTAAACGTGGGTGGAAACTTGTTCTCACTGCTTTGTTTAGTCTTACAATCTTAACTGTTACACATTCCTCCAGCTTGTGCCAAATGTTCTAATTTTCTCATCAGCCGTCTTCGTGCCCCTGATAGCCATGTGTCTACTACAGTAGTCCATTTACAAGTATTACAGCTCATAAAACCATGAAAGAAGTGACCCTAACACGCTTTCACTTTCACACTCATTGCACGTGACTGCCACACCATAGCAGCAGCAGTAGCAGCAATGTCTTCTCAGGCTCAATAAGGCCCAGACTCATTTTTCCAAACTATGAAGCTTTAGTTATTTCTATTCATTTCCACTGGTGTGTTGCTATTTGTACATTTATATTTGTAGGTTTTTGTGTATATACGTATGCAGGCACATGTGTATGCAGATGCTTGGGATATGTACACTCTTGCATGTGGATTTCAAAGGTCAAACTCAGTTTTTATTCCTCATTCCTCATTTTATGTTCACTTTCTCTCTCTCTCTCTCTCTCTCTCTCTCTCTCTCTCTCTCTCTCCTCTGTCTCTCTCCCTCTCTCTCTCTCTCTCTCTCTCTCTCTCTCTCTCTCTCTCTCTCTTGTGTTGTGTGTGTGTGTGTGTGTGTGTGTGTGTGTGTGTGTCTATGTCTGTGTCTGTGTCTGTGGTGTATATATGTGAATGTGTGGGTTTCCACCTTGGAGTGAAGGCTCAAGAAGTTCAGAATAGGAGTTTTGGTGTCTTCCTTTATCACTTCCTCTTCACTGCCTTGATGCCTCTTCTCTATGTGAACTGGAAGTTCATCAAGTTGTCTATGCTGGTAGTTGGGTTTACCTCTCTCCACTCTAAACTCTCTCTCTCTCTCTCTATATATATATATATATATATATATATAATACACAGGTACACCTGGCCTTTTATGCTGGTGCTGGAAAATCCATGTTTTTCCAAATGAGTGCTGTCATCTCTTAACTATCAACCTGTCATCTTTTAACTATCTTAGATTTTGTCAAAAAAAATTAGGCTGTCTCTGCTAGTGAGCTCAGAGACCCTTCTGCTTCTGCCTCCTTAGTGCTGGGATTACATGAGCAGAACACTCAGCTTTCTTTACTCGTGTTTTAGGGATCAAAGTGAGGTTTTTGTGGTTGCACAGCAAGCAGTTTGCTGGATACGTTATCTCCCTAATTTCTCATGCTTTTCCTTCCTGTCATTCAATTGTAACATCTTCCTATGCAGCATATTTTACTCCTTCAACACATCTACCACTGTCTTTTCTTTCTGGCTATGTTACAGTAACAACATGAGCAGGCATAGTTTTGTCTGCCTATTATGACTGCTTCATTTTATCCACCTAAAACATCAGCCAAAGTAACATTCAATATTTTCAGCCCTTGTACGCAGACTTGTAGAGGTGAATTTACAGTGACTACTGGGATAGACCATAGAATGCCCTGCCTTCTAACATTGGTGCTGTGGATCATTTTAAATCTAGGTGAATTCCTGACCTGAATGTTATAAACATTTTTTTCCTAGAAGCTAAATATGTACTTTTCCTGTTGCGGTGATTTGAATGAGAAGTGTACCCCACAGTCACGTGTATTTGAATACTTCATCCCCCAGTTGGTGCTATTTGGGGAAGTTTATCTGTGGCAGCCTTGCTGGAGGAAGTGTGTCACTGGGGCCAGGCTTTGAGATGAAATGCCAGCTCTTTAGAACAGTGAGCTACTTAAAGGCTCTCTTCCTCATGTTGCCTCTGGTCAAGGTGTTTGATCATAGCAACAGACAAATAGCAACTATAGATGCTCCACTTTCTCTTTCTAGAAGTCTTGAGTCACAATGTACTGCTTCATCACATGTCACTGGATTATATATATATATATATATATATATATATATATATATATATATATGTATATATATATATGTATATGTATATGTATAGGTATATGTATGTATGTATGTGTGTGTGTAAATTACGAAATTATATCCTTAAAAACACACTGAACTTTTGAAGTTCAGTGTTTTGAGTCTCTGCACACTCCCCTTTCTTTTCCTGTTTCCTGTTTGCTGTCAGCGATATTCTAATCTTTGCTTATGTTCATTCTTTTTATTTTCCTCTTTCATGATTCCAAAGCATACTTGATTTTGTAGATGCCCTTCTCTCCTCTCTCTCTCTCTCTCTCTCTCTCTCTCTCTCTCTCTCTCTCTCTCTCTCTCTCTCTCTCTCTCTCTCTCTCCTTAAATTTCCAACTTTTTCCAGCCTGCAGCCAGCACTCATCTCCTCTGTTTAACTTGATATTTTCTTACTCATGCTCTTTTTGTAAAATGGGTTTTTAAGATTTCACTGCGGCCATGTTTTTGCTCATACTCACATCTGTTCTGTGGGGATATTTTTTCTGCCAACACTTAGTCATCATCCCCATGTTGTTTCTAGTCATTTTCTTCTTCTTGTAGCATCTTTGTATGGATACTGTGCTGTCTCATCTTGATGAATTCTTGTCTTTGGATGGGATGGGTCCTTATAGGAGCAGCTGCTTTCACAAAGTCTGGGTTATGCCACAAACTACTCTCTCATGTCATCATCAATAGACCTTTCCTTGTGTAACAATGAGGCAGCATATTTTTCAATGATATGTGATTATATAAATTGTGAGTCTTGCTTCTTCCCTAAAGGCATAGATCTATAGCAACAAAATTATTTCCAGCTAAGCATCATCCTCTTACCCATCAGGGTTACCTGAAACAACTTCTTTCTCTTCATTCAGTGTTATGTGTTCAGTGAAGGGCTGTCCTCTGGCCAGTCTGAATGTGCTATTTTAGGCATCCCTACAAATAAATATTTCATTCACCTTTATTCATTAGATTTCCTTTGAAACAACATTCTTTAAAGTCAGAAAAATGGACTTAGAGACAGAGGGTGAGTCCTAGCCAGGAGAGATTAGTGTATTTGCCTGGTGAATCCAAGATGATATTGGCTGAGATACAGGATGAAACAGAGAGAGACTTAAGAAAGAAAACAATGGGCTCCAATTTGCTCAGTTTCATGGAAGTCATTGAGTTCTTCTGTCAAGAACTTCAATGCCTACTGAATAGTGAAAGGAAAATCCTGTGAGAACAATGACTTGGAAGTTAGTACCACACATAAGTAATTACAGAAGACTAATCCAGACAGAATTGATGCTGACAGTATGTATTAAGAGTAAGTCAGAAGATGGTTAGACTGCCTATGGAATCTCATGTGAATGCGGGGAACTCCAATGGAGGAATATAGACTTGGCTTGTTTGTAAGAAATGTCAATATGAATTTTTACATTAAGCCATCTGAATATTATTTTAATATTTTCTCCCTCCATAAAATTCCCACTATTATTTATTAATTCATGTAGTATAAAGCTCCTTTATTTGATGCCAGTCTGGGGAGGGAGTAAAGCATTGTTATAGCCTCAAGTTCCTTTACAATTTTGAATTGTCAGTGTGGGAGAGCAAACCCAGACCCTTTTACCTGCAGCACAAGCACTCTGGGATACGTGGTTAGCCCATCAATTATGACTTTTGTAATGAATAAAAAAGGGGTAATATCTTTGTTACCACATGGGGCAGGTGTTCCAAATGAGAGTGTTTGAGGGCCTACCTAGTTCGTTAATTCAACAAAACATTGACTGAGAATCCTTTGTGAGTATGGAAGAAGTACTCACTTGGGAAGAAGATACAAGTCTGTGAGAAACAAAGACTAAATCTCAACTCTCAACCATCACAGAATTTTCAAAGGAAAATGAGTGTTTTTCACTCTGATGCATAAAGAGGAGGAAATAAACACTAATATGGGAAAAGCTATTTTTCTGTAATATTTCAATTTTTAAAATCAAATGTAGCTGGTTACAGATTAAGAATCACAACCCAGTGAGGGTGGTGCAGGCTTTTAATCCCATCACTCATGAGGCATAATTCAAGGACCACCTGGACTACATAGTTTGTTTCAGGACAGCCAGACCTACACAGAGAAAAACTGTTTCAAAAGGAAAAGAAAAGAAACAAAACCAAATTACCAGAAAACAAAATAGAATCACTTGATTAACAATAGAGAAGTGGAGAGTGGAAGTGTCATCCAGTCTAGAAGATACAAAAATATCATAAGAAACCCACCTTCCCCTAAAAGGACAAATAAAAAAGACTGGCTTTTCTGTATTAAATTCTATGTAGAGAATACACACATATAAGCTGCCTTCAAGGTAATTATTATCCCATGACTTTGAGCCAGCCGCCATCTTACTATGTTCTCCAATCTGCTTTCCAACTCCTAGGTTCAAGTGATCTTTATACCTCAGCCTTTAGCGTAATTGTGATTACAAGCATGCACCACCATTCTGAGTTTAGCAGTTTGAAAAATACATGGACAACATGGCAATTCAAATTTACAACTCTAATAAATAATACAACAAAGTATTCTGGTGGCTAAGGCATCTACTACTTGCTGTTATCAAACATTTACAAAGTCCTCTGGGAACTATCTTTTAAGTTGAATTGCACATGTGACTAAGAATGGACACAGCCAGCATGGAAGGCTTATTTCTTGTTGTAAGCAGGATCCCCTTCCTTTAAGGTGACTCATGCATGAATGAATTTTAAAATCACAACAGACCAAGAGATAACATTCTCTGAGGGTGAGACCTGAGAACTGGGATTTGATGTGATACAAAAGCATCACTATATTAACAGCAACTAGACCAGTCACTATATTAATGGCAGACTGGACCAGTCTTGGAAGTGTAAATGTGTATGTTGTTTCTGAGTATCCATAGAGCACCTGGTAATTCTCTGTATCACTGATAATTTAATGAGATGTTTGATGGGGGGAGTATCCTTCTGTATGCTATGAATATATGTTTCTATTATTGGTTGATGAATAAAGCTGTTTCATCCAATAGACAGATAAGACATAGCGAGGCAGGACGTATAGACAGAGCTACCAGACTAGAAGAATCCTGGGAGTTGGAAGGCAGAGAGGAGTCTCCAGAGAGATGCTATATAGCTACTGAGAAGATAGGATAGCTGGGTATTCTCTGGTAAGCTAAGACTATGTGGAGATACATAGATTAATAGAAATGGGTAAATAATTAAAAGAGAGCTAGCCAATAAGAAGCATGAGCCATTGACTAAATAGTTTATAATTAATATAAGCCTCCGTGTGTTTATTTGATACTGAATGGCTGTGGGACTGAACAGAAATAAAACTCCATTTACAAATGTTATTTTTCTCATTTCACATTTAAGGCATTGATTTTAGAGCTTAATATCCCTCATCCTCATCACAGGGGCACTCATTGGGGGGTCCTGTGTTGTGGCATAGGCTTTGCATCTCACCCTACACAACTCCATCCCTCATGAGATTGTTGCCTGCTGCCATCTTCAGAGGATGTCTTTATCTTGAGTAAATAAAGCAACTCTGCTATTCTATTTCTGGTCCCTCCTCTACATTTTTTCAGCCATGAAGACATCACTAAATTCTTTGTTTTCCCAAAGTGAGAGTTAACTACTAAATCTTCTCTACCATCTGATTGTGCAAGCAACAGCCTGGGTCTGATTTATTTGTTTGTTTGATTTTTGTGTTTGTTTGTTTGTTTGTTGTTGTTCTAGTAAGTGAAGCACAAACTTTCAGAGGTGATTACAAGTGGTGGAGGAAGTGCAAAAATTTAACTTTTTACACAGTCTGTCAAATATGAGCAATACTAACATCTCCAGAATCGATGGTGCTAAACCCCAGTTAACACCAGTCATTTCAAGGCAGTGTGTTTTCACACAAAGGCTGTAATAATGTGGTTAAATGTCCAACCACTTTGTTAGTAAATATATCTCAAGAACAATAAATGAAAGAGAGAGCGAGCGAGCGAGAGAGAGAGAGAGAGAGAGAGAGAGAGAGAGAGAGAAAGAAATTGAGAGAGATAGAGAGACTATATTAAAGCAAGAGGGGATGGATCATATTCTCCTTTTTTCTGCATTTTTTAATCTTAGTTCAGATAAAAATAGCAGCTGCACTTTCTAACTCTACCAGGAAACTTGTCTTCAGTCAATATACCCAGGGATATGTATGTATTTCTTTAGCTATACTTATGTGCATGTTTCACTGAGAGTTCATCGATCAGTGTACAACTGTTTGCAAAATGCAGCCTCTCTTGCATGGCCTCGTGAGCACTGGATTTATAAAGGTGTAAATAAGGATATAGACAGACAGATCCACATATTGTCTTTGTGTTTGCAGGTGTGTGCATACTTAACAGTTATGTTATTGTAGGGGTGTAATTTGTGTTCAAATAAATGCATTATGCTTAACTTTTTTTTTTTTTCAGTGTGGTGTGTGTGTGTGCACGTGTAAATACTGTTACAAGGGAGCATGGGGACCTCTTTTGTTTGCTTCCTCATTGATGCCTGTGTGTGAAAGTTTCAGAACAGACACACATTCACACTGGTAAGAATGTGCATTCCTGTGTGTTGTATCTGTTTTGTGAGTGTAAGGAAAGAATCTGTCAGCAGTGTTATAGAATGACAGAGTGGTACTAGAGGGGCTGTTTCTCAACAGCTATGATTCACTGTCAGTGTGGAAGCTGTTTCTAGTGTCTCTGCCTCTTTGTCATGCTGTTAATTGATGTCAAATTTGTGTCGGTTGGGTCTGGCATTCATGTGGTAAAGTGAAATTCTGAAACAAGCCCAGCCCCCCAGCAGTTGGTCCTGAGTTTACAAGGTGATAGAAGACAGGCATTTTTAGAGAAAAGAGTTGCATTTCTATTGGTACCTTATTTACTGGCTCTGTTGATGTGATGTGATGTGTAACACAGCGGGGACAGTCTGCAATTTCGAACTGACTGACCAGTGACAGGCCACACAACTAAGATACAGACAAGTACATTCTCATAGATTCAGTTCCTACCCTCTCCTAGGCTTGCTATCCAAAAAGTAAGATCCTAGAATTGAGCAAAACAACAGCCAGTATAACCCCCTCTTTGGATTTTAGAAGTGGAGATCCAGGGATATAGTCTAGCAAGCAGGCATAAGGTTTATTTCAAGTTAGTGGAATGAAAAACTCCTTTTCTAATGTATGCTTTTATGACTTATGATAGTCTCAATTCTTTTTCTGCCAATGTATATTTAAAGGTCATGCTTGGATAAACTGTAGAGGAACAACTGTTACTTTAGTCAATGATTGAAGAAAAGAAGTTATATAATAACGAAGTGGGATCTTCATGGGTGCCCATTTCCTTTCCCGCATTTAGACTTGAGTTATCCTATTCAAAATACAAACATCCACAGATTCTATTTTTATTTTTCAACCAGTAATTTGAAATATATGCTTACCTCATGAAGTATTCCTGACTAGCAGGTACTTTTAATTCCCTCCTTACCCATTACATACATTTTAGTTAAATAACAGATTTTTTTCTAAATTGAAGCTATAAGTAAACAAAGTTAATAAAAAAATGTATCTGCTTATTTTCATGCAATTTTCAGTAAGGGCAAATGGAAATTTATAACAGAAACAATGATTAAGTTAAACCATATTTTATAGCTCACAAAAGCACTTGTGATAAACAACACAGTTACTAACTCCCCACATAGATATTAGGGCTAGCTAGTGGGACAATTCTGATATACAAAAGAATATTACTTTAAGTAGGAATATGCAAATGTTTCCTATATGACCAGTTCTGCACACAGAAACCCAAAACTGCAAGAGTCTTTAGGGGAGTATTACTCAGAAAGATAAAGGTGTAACATTGATTGATATAATACCTCGAAGATGCATACCACCATCACCACAGTGTGGATGACAACCTTACGTTTCTGAGATTAGATCAAGACACACTACTCAATATTGAGAGTATTTCTGCTCAAAATCTCTGTAGATGGAGTCCCAGATGGTTTAACAAATACACTGACCAGGCCAAGCTTCTTTTGCTAATTTTGTGTATATTTCCTGCTTCAGTTTTCTCCTTTACCTTGTATGATTTTAGGGACAACTTGGCATCTCCCAATTCTAAGAAGTCACATATGATGCTGTCTCCTACAGGGAAGTGTCCTCTAGTATGGCTGCTCAAGGCAAAGAAGCACATCTGGCTCATCTACAGTGAGAATCCTTTCTCTTGTCTTCAGAATTTTGAGAACTCTTCCAATAATGGTCAGAATGAGAGAATACCATATCACAAGCAGAGTCAGGGAGAACTTCATTGAGTTGGGATTTGTAACATAAGTTCATGAGTAAATAGACTTTACACATTTTTACTTCTGGAGTCCACAATCTATAACTCCCATTTTCTTTTGGAGCCAACATGGAGAGTTGTGTAAAAGCCATAATAACCAGGCTTATTAATGATGCTGATGCAGTTACTCAGCTACAGAAAGTAAAGGAACATAGACTCTTGTGCCAGTTAACTTAATCTCTAAAGGCAGAAAACAGAATTAGAGCTTGGAGCCAAGTCTCTTTTAAAGTGAATCATAGATTTGCCTCTGAACAGCTGTTTCTGGGAATTGAGTTGTAAATAATTAACTACAGAATCTAGAAAGTCAAGGACCTAAATGTTACTTTCCCATCAAAGATAAGGCTAAGGTGGCAAGCTTGCTGAAGATACCAAGGCTTCTAGAAGAGGTCTGTCTGAGCTTCTCCCTCCTTGCTCACTCCCTCATCACAAAGTATTGACATAAGGACTAGAATCACTAAGAGGCAGAACTGGTAGTGCTCTCTGGCAAGGTTTGCTTAGCCTCCTGAGTCTTTTCTGGTTCCTTAAATACAGTTTGTACATTTTGTTTCTGTTTCCACACCAGAGGCACACTATGGTTACCATTGAGTCTGATATCTCAAAATAAGTGTACAAGTCTGTATGGAGACTAAAGTGCTGGCTTGGCAGTTAAGAGTATTGTTGGTATTGCAGAGTACTGGGGTATAGAGAATTATCCACCCTGCCCACACTTATTGCATTGGCCACGCCTATTGGGGCATGGGAACAGGTGGGAGTGACCAGTGAGCCAGAATGCACTCACTTCCTGGTCAGAAACAAAGATCCGAGGAGGACATCCTGGGAACCTGTGGCGGCGGTCGTCTGTTTCTTGTGTAAGTAAATTCTCCCCGAATAAACCTCAATTAGCCTGGGAATCTTATTACCCGCATTACTGGGGTTTAGCTGTCAGAATGTGGGTGATGTCTTGGAACTGTCAATAACTCCAATTCCAGAGGTTCCAAAACCTTCATCAGACCTCTGTGGGCACCAAGTAAAAAGTGTACATTTTGCTGGTCTTCGTTTTCAGGGCATTGCTTTTCTGGCTGTTTTCAGTTGGTTGATAGTGAGTTCCCTAAGTTCTCCTTGCAGCCACAGTCCAGACTCTGCCATTATTTGTTGGAGATGAGAAGAGCTATCTCTGCCCCAAGTCCATAGAATGTGATGTATATCCATGTTAAGTGTTAAAAGAAACATTTTAGTATATTTCTCCATGTTTATTTGATCATGAAATCAGAAGAGGAACTCTTAGAAAGAAAGTTGAAGTGTTGGTTCCTACAAGACCAATACCATTCAGCTGTAAGACAAATTGTATCACTATATATAGGGAAGAGCTGAGAGAACAGCATTTTCCCATTCTACCTGCAAGGCCAGGATTCAATGTCACTCACTGTGCTCAGCTCATTTAATTTTATTTTAGATTGTGATGCATATCACACCCTCAAGCTGGAACACTCCAGAAATGAAGTCAATATTTTCATTTCCACAAAAATGATCTTACTAGCTATATTCTAATTGGTGTGTGTGTGCGCGCACGTGCATGCGTGCTTTTAAATGTATGAGCATTCACATGTTCATGGGTGTAGAAGGTGACTATTCTCCACCTTTTCCAGTCCTAGTGGACTGGTTTTCTCTCCACCCACCAGGCCCCCATGGTCACTTATGAAATAACCACTCTGAGGCTTAATACCAATTATAATTTTTTGGCCAATGGCTTAGGTTTCTTACTGGCTAGCTCTCTCTTAAAATATTAATTCATACCTATACATCTGTGTAGCACCACATTGTTGTAGTTTACAGGTGATATCATGGCAATTTGCTTCTCTGGTAGCTAGATGGCCTCTCCTCGAACCATGTCTTCCTTTTCTATCTTTGTTTGGCATTCCTACCTAGCTATATTCTGTCTGGCCATTGGCTGAAACAACTTTATTCATCAACCAATAAAAACAACACATATATAAAGCTTACACAAAGACGTCTTACCTCACATGGATGCACATGGGTGTCAGGTGCACATGCATGTTTTGTCCTGTGTGACAGCTGACACTGGGTGTCTTTCTCAAGAGCTCTTCTGACACACTGAGGCAGGGCCTGTCACTTGAACTCAGAGCTAACCAATTGAGCTAGTAGAGCTAGACAGCTTGCTCTGAGAACTCCCTGAACTTCCTTCCCAAATACTTGCATTACAGATTAGCTACAATGTTTTGTCTTTGTGTGAATGCTGGTGACACAAAATTGGGTTGTATTCTTCTGCAGCAAGTGCTTTGCCCACTGAGTAATCTTCTGAGCTCCTTATATCCTATTTTTTTAAGTCCTTATCATATAGGTTTAAAAACAAAGTCTTTTTTAAAAAAATAACAAGGAAGCTTTAAGTCCTGTCTTTAATATCACACTTTGCTGAAGAAAAGTTGTTAAGTTTAGGCTCACAGAGTGGAAAGGTACATACTGAGTAGAAATGTTCCCTGATTTGTCTTCATTATTCTCAGGTTAATTAGTGATAGAAAGGAGGATCTGCAAGGATGTTGTTCTGTCTGAGGTATCATGTCTTTACCATTTCTGAAAGCCTCCTCTAACTGGACAGAGCCCTTCCTTTAGTCTCAGCATCTGTCTTGTGTGGTATTCTTCCTTTACTTCCAGCATTTTATTGTGAGGGGACTTGAATGTGACCACTAGCCAGATGGACAGGGACTTGGGTACTTTATTCTTTTCCCTTTGCTATGCTGCACCATGCTGATGGGTTAAAAAGGCTAGCAAACAGGACAATGGAACCTTTCAAATTATTCTAAAGATGTAATGTGTAGCAGTCACGTGTCCTTCTGACATAACAGTCTATTGGAAAGAAATGATGCCGTAAACATCTTATTCTCAACCAGTTTCTTACAGTTAGACATTGAGAGATCTCCTATATATACAATTGATACTTCAGCCTTTTTGCAATGAGAAAACCCAGCAACATGTGTTCAAGCCTTTCTTTGTCACACAGTAGTAAGCAAATATTAATGATGTCACAAAGACATCAAGAGGATAAAGACAATAATCTCATGAAGTTACTGTGAAAATTAGATGAGGTAATTTCTCTATATGTTTTTATTTGTATTGAAATCTCAACAAACAAAGCTTGGTGTCATTATTACTCAACAAATTACATAGTCACCAAGCAGAAAATTAATATGCAAAGTGCCAATATGATATCACGAGTTTTTTGTTAAGGGTTGAACTTTTGGTAAAGGCTGAACAGTTGTTTATCCTGATACAGTATGAATTATGTTTGTTCTAATTTGTTAGTGTCATTTTTTTTTCTCACTAACTTTTATTCTCTCCAAATCACATATCTGACTGGATTTTCTGGGATGCACATGCTTCTAAAAAGCCCTTGTGTTGTGGAAGCCCTAGTAGAACATATATTCCTGTCAATTTTCAGTAAAGTTGTGGTGTCCATCACTACCTCAGGTTACCATCTTCCAACTGAATATATGTAGCTTTGACTTTACCCATGCTTCTATTTTTTTAAACTCTCTAGTTGAGTTGGATACTTCTTAACCATTTAAGTCCTGTTGTATATAGTGTAAAACACATTGATAAGTGTGTCTAATTCTAAGCTGACATCTAGTACAAAGAATGGTTTGGTGTACCAAAAGTAGGAATACACTGCTGCTGTTCTGTTTGAGCTTGGTCTCAACAGTGTATATAGAGGTCCAAAACTATCAGAAAACCTTCCATTTGCTTCCAGCAAAGCTCATTCCAGCTGTGAGTCTCTAGTGCCAGGGCCTGATTTTTCTGCCAAATTAAAATCGAAATCACAATTTGGCAAACACAGCTGGTAAAGTTCACTGCAGGAATGAATGATACCCAGGAGGTGAAGTCAACTATCATGTCCAGGCTTGTTTACAGCTGCCAATGATTTAATTGAAACACAGCTGCAGGATTTAAAACAACAATATTTAGCCTTTTCCAATATTTTCAGATCTTTTGTTATGTCCAATTCCTAAATAGACTCCTTAAGATGGTTAATGGAGTTAATTATTTCACATAAGCTAGGTTATGGTCTGCCAACCAAGAACTTCCAAAAATCAGTGGGTTAAGAAAATGAGTTAATTTCATGCCTACACAATTTCTTCTTCACTAAATTCCAAGCCACTTATTGATTTAGACATGTTCTGTGAGTTATAATTATTCCATCTCAACATAGGGCCTCCAAACTGGGCCAGGGCAGTGCTTGCTATTGGAGAGAGAAAGGTACTGAAGACACAAACAACTTTGTATGACACAGACAGCATAGTCTGTAGGGCAGTGTTTAAGGTCAAGGTTTATGAGATCCACTTCTAATTAGAAGAAGATTAAGCTTTGATCAGTATTGGATTGTCATATGAAATTACCTATCCTATTTTTTAAAATTGCAGTCACAAAATCTGGCATTCAATAGGACAATTTACTGATGCTTTTTGACAGTTAAGCAATGTAAATAAATTATTCTTACACAATGACTAAGGCAGTGTCTGTTATGTTGAAGGCTGTTGAGATGGTCAGGTTTTTATGTTATCATGGCTAGCCTAGAGTCCCCAGTTATTTCATCAAATGATAATACAAACATATAATAAAACATGAAGATATGATTACAATAAACTTGAAGAGACAGTTCTCCTTAGCATTCTGGGAAAAGCTTGTTGCAATGTCATGGAATATTTTGAAAGCAGAACTGAAGCTGACTTGAGGAAGAGTGAATCTTCATAATGTATTGCAGTTTTAGCTTATTCTAGAATGTTCCAGCACCTTTTGTGCTGCAGAATTAAGACCTGCCTCACTACTTTAACATAACCACATAAGACAACTCTTCACAGTAAATCTCATATATCCAACTTAAACATTATTGAATTTTGTCAGTATATATACATGGGGATTGGTTGTTGTTGTTGTTGGTGGTGGTGGTGGTGGTGTTATTTTTCTTTTGAACCCTGACTGGTTAATGCTATTATATTTATGTGGTAAATATTGTAGCCTCACTGTTTTTAGAGTATCTTGAAACTGTACTCAGAATATGTTTTTCCCTAAAATGTTAAATAACTTTTCTAATGAGAACTGAAGTATGACTTGACTCCTGTCCTAAGTATGTCATCGTTTCTGGTGTAAGTGATTTCTCCCTGGATAAACAACTGTCAGCCAATATGTTGCCCTGGAGTGTTATTTCTCACACATTATAACAATGTTCTATATTAGTATTTACATGTGTGTACATGTATGTAAATTATCATTTGTTAATTTTTATATTAATTTATTTTTTATTTTTATTTTACATATTGATCCCAGTTCCTTCTTCCTCCTTCCTTCTCTTCTCTTTCCCTCTCTCCCACCCTCACATGCACCCTGACCACTCACCACTCCCATCCCCCCATCTCCACATGTAGGGTGATACCCTCCAGGAGGGGTAAATCTGTCAAGTCATTTGGAGCAGGGACTAGGACTTCTCTCCTGTCTTTTGGTTAAGGGAGTATCCATCCATGGAGGATGTGCACACAAAGTTCTTTTGTACACCAGGAATACTTCCTGGTTCCATTGTCTGAGGTCCCTTAGACTGCTCAGGCCTTCTAGCTGAGACCCATGTTCAGGGAGTCTGAGTCAGTCCCATGCTGGATTCCTAGCTATCAGTCTGGGGATCAATTAGCTCTTCCTTGTTCAGGTCAGCTGTCTCTATATGTGTTTCTGCAGCCTGGTCTTGTACTCCCTCTCTGCTCCTGGATTCCAGTTCAGCTCAGTATTTAGTTGTGAGTGTTTGCTTCTATTTTCATCATCTACTAGGTGAGGGCTCCATGATGGTGGATAAGTTAGTCATCAATCTATTATCAGGGAAAGGCATTTAAGGTAGACTTTCCACTGCTGCTCAAATTGTTAGTTGGGGTCAGTCTTGTAGGTCTCTAGACCTTTCGGTTCAGTTTTCTCTTTAAACCAATAATGGCTCCCTCTTTTATGTTCTCTCTCTCTCTCTCCCTCCATCTTTCCCTCCCTCCCTCCCCTGACTCAATCTTCCTCGTCCCACGTGCTTTCCTCTCCTCCTCTTCTCTTTCTCCTAGTTCCATCTACACTCACTGCTTCCCCACCCCCCTACTCCCCATGTGCTCTGGAGAACTTGTACCTTCCTCTTCTGTGAGGGACCTTATATGAATCTCTTAGAATCCTTCTTGTATCCTAGTTCCTCTGGCAGTATGAATTATAGGCTGGTGATCTTTTGTTCTATGTCTAAAATCCATATATGAGCAACTACATACCATGTTCCTCATTTGTGACTAGGTTACCTCATTTGGGACTGTTTCTTCAAGTTTCATTTATTTGCCTGCGAATTTCAAGATTCTATTCTTTATTTTTTCCACAGAGTAGTATTCCATTGTGTAAATGTGCCACATCTTCTTTATCCATTCTTCAGTTGAGGGGCATCTAGTTTGCTTCCAGGTACTTGCTATTACAAATAATGCTGCTATGAACATAGTTGAGCTCATGTCATTGTTGCATGCATGTTGACCTTTTGGGTATATGCCTAAGAGGGGGCTTGCCGGGTCTTGTGGTAGACTCATTCCAATTTTCCTGAGGAACTGCCATACTGATCTCCAAAATGGCTGTATAAGTTTGTACTCCCACCAGCAGTGGAGGAGTGTTCCCCTTCATATCCTCTCCAGCATAAGTTGTCATTGGTGTTTCTAATTTTAGCCATTCTGGCAGGAGTAAGATGGTATCTCAAAGTGGGTTTAATTTGCATTTTCCTGATAGCTAAAGATGTTGAGCACTTTCTTAAGTGTCTTTCAGCCTTTTTGATTTCCTCTATTGAGAGTTCTCTATTCAGTTCTGTACCCCATTTTGTAATAGGGTTACTTGGTGTTTGTTGATTAGTTTCTTGAGTTCTTTGTATATTTTTGAGATCAGCCCTCTGTCAGATGTAGGATTGGTAAAATTCTTTTCCCAGTCTGTGGGCTGCTGTTGGTTATGTCAACTGTGTCCTTTGCCTCACAGAAGTTTCTAAGTTCGAGGAAGTCCCATTTATTAATTATGGATCTCAGTGTCTGTGTTATTGAAATTATGTTTAGGAAGCAGTCTCCTATACAAATTTGTTCAAGGGTACCTCCCACTTTCTCTTCTAAGAGGTTCAGAGTGGCTGGATTTATTTTCATGTCTTTGATCCATTTGGACTTGAGTTTTGTGTGTGGCAATAGACATGGTTCTATCTCCACACATACAATCTTCCACATACAATCATCCAGTTGTTACAGAACCATTTGTTGAAGATGCTTTCCTACCCCCATTGTATTCTTTTAGCTGTTTTGTCAAAAATCAGGGGTTAGCAGGTATGTGGGTTAATATCAGGATTTTTGATTTGATCCATTGGTCTTCTTGCCTATTTTTGTGCCAATACCAGGCTGTTTTTAGGACTATAGCTCAGTTGTAGAGCTTAAAGTCAGGGATGGTGATGCCTCCTGAAGTTTCTTTATTGCACAGGGCTATTATGGGTCTTTTGTTTTTCCATATAAAGTTGAGTATTATCCTTTCAAGGTCAGTGAAGAATTGTGCTGAGATTTTAATGGGGATTGCATTGAATCTATAGATTGCTTTTGGCAAGATTGCCATTTTTTACTATGTTTATCCTACCTATCCAAGAACACAGGAGATATTTCCTTTTTCTTGTATCTTCTTTAATTTCTTTCTTTAAAGACACAGAGTTCTTATTATATAGGTCTTTCACTTGTATGGTAAGCTTTACCCAAAGATACTTTATGTTGTTTGTGGCTGTTGTAAAGGGTGATATGTCTCTGATTTCTTTTTCAGCCCCATTGTCATCTGAATAAAATAGGGCTACTGATTTTTTTGAGTTTATCTTGTATCCTGCTAGTTTGCTGATGGTGTTTATCAGCTGTAGGAGTTCCCTGGTAGAGTTTTCGGTTTGCTTATGTAAACTATCATATCATCTGCAGATAGAGAAAGTTTGACTTTTACCTTTCCAATTTGGACCCCCTTGATCTCCTTTTGTTGTCTTATTGCTTTAGCTAGAACTTCAAGTACAATATTAAAGAGATTTGGAGAGAGATGGCAGTCTTGTATTATTCCTGATTTTAGAGGAATCGCCTTAAGCTTCTCTCCATTCAGTTTGATGTTGCCTATTGGTTTACTGTATATTGTTCTTATTATGTTAAGGTATGTTCGTGTTATACCTGATATCTCCAAGACCTTTCTCATGAAAGAGCATTTAATTTTGTCAAAGGCTTTTCAACATCTAGGGAGAAGATCATGTGGTTTTTCTTTTTCAGTTTGTTTATATGGTGGATCATATTGATAGATTTTTGTATGTTAAACCATCTCTGCAACCCAGGGATGAAGCCTACTTGGTCATGGTGGATGATTTCTTTGTTGTATTTTTGGATTCTTTTTGCCAGTATTTTATTGAGTATCTTTGCATCAGTGTTCATGAGGGATATTAGTCTGTAGTTTTCTTTCTTAGTTGTGTCTTTGTGTGGCTTGTGTACCAAGGTAATTGTGGCCTCATAAAAAGAGTTTGGTAATTAGCCTTCTATTTCTATTGTGTGGAACAATTTAAGAAGTATTGGTATTAGCTCTTCCTTGAATTTCTGCTTGAAGCCATATGGGCCTGGGCTTTTTTTTGGTTGGAAGGCTTTTGATGACTGCTTCTATTTTGTTAGGTGTTGTAGGTATATTTAAGTTGTTTGTCTGTTCTTGATTTAATTTTGTTACGTTGATAGTTATCCAGAAATTTGTCCATTTCTTTTGAATTTTCAAATTTTGTGGAGTACAGGTTTTCAAAGTATGACCTGAAAATTGTCTGAATTTCCTCAGTGTCCATTGTTATGTCCACCTTTCCGTTTCTGATTTTGTTAATTTCCATGTTCTCTTTCTGCTTTTTCATTAGTTTGGATAAAGGTTTGTCTATCTTATTGACTTTTTCGAAAAACCAACTCTTTGTTGCATTGATTGTTTTGTGTCGTTTTCCTGGTTTCTATTTTATTGATTTCAGCCCTCAAATTGATTATTTCCTGGAGTCTACTCCTCCAGGGTAAGTTTGCTTCTTTTTGTTCTAAGGCTTTCAGTTGTGGTGTTAATTCTCTAATGTGATTATCCTCCTTTTTCTTCATATGGGCACTTAGTGCAATGAATTTCCCTTGTAACACTGCTTTCACAGTATCCAATAATAAGTTGAAGTATGTTGTGTCCTCATTCTCGTTGAATTTTAGGAAGTTCTTAATTTCTTTCTTTCTTCTTTGACCCAGGTATGGTGCAATTGCTCATTGTTCACTTTCCATGAGTTTGTAGAGTTTCTGTGATTTGTGTTGTTGTGGAATTCTAATTATACACATAGTGGTCTGATAAGATACAGGGGCCTATCCTGATTCTTTTGTATCTGTTGAAGTTTCTTATGTAGACTAGTATGTGGTCGATTTTAGAGAAGGTTCCATGTGGAGCAGAGAAGAAGTTATATTCTTTTGTGTTTGGATGGAATGTTTTATAGATGTCTGTTAAACCCAATTGGGTCATACCTTAAGTTAGTTCTTTTTTTTTTTCTTTGTTTAGTTTCTGACTGGTGGTCCTGTCTAGTGGTAAAGGTGGCATATTTAAGTCTCCCACTATAAGTGTGTGAGGTTTTATATGAGCATTGAGTTTTAGTAGTGTTTCTTTTACAAATGTGGATGCCTTTGTATTTGCGGTGTAGATGTTCAGATTTGAGACTTTGTGCTGATGGTCTTTTCCTGCAATGAATATAAAATGATTGTCTTCATCGCTTTTGCTTGGTTTTGGTTTATTAACTTGTTAGATATTAGGACACACCTGCTTGCTTTTGGGTCCATTTGATTGGATGATCTTTCCCAACCCTTTACCCTGAGGTAATGTGTGTCTTTGAATCTTAGATGTGTTTCTTGTATGCAGCAGAAGGATAAATTCTGTATTTGTAACCATTTGTTAGCCAGTGTCTTTTTATAGACAAGTTAAGGCCATTAATGTTGAGGGAAAGTAAGGACCATTGATTGTTAATGCTTGTTTGTTTTAGATTTGTTGTTGGCAGTGGTAATGTGAATATATTTGCCCTTGGGTTGTGGTGAAGTGGGATTATCTATTATCTATGGCCTATGTTTTTTTGAGCATAGTTAACTTCCTTTGGTTGGAGTTTCCCTTCCAGAACCTACTGTAGGGCTTGATTTATAGATATGTATTGCAAAATTCTGGCTTTGTCATTAAATATCTTGTTTCTCCATCTATAGTGATTGAGAGCTTTGCTGGGTAAAGCTGCTTGGACTGGTATCCATGAACTCTTAGTACTTGTAGAACATCTATCCAGGACCTTCTGGCCTTGGGAGTTTCCATGAAGAATTCAAGTGTAATTTTGATAGGTCGGCCTTTATATGTTACTTGGCCTTTTTCCTTCACTGCTACTCTTAATATTCTTTCTTTACTCTGTATGTTAGGTGCTTTGATTATTATGTGTCGAGGGGTCTTTTTTCTTTGGTCCAGTCTATTTGGTGCTTGGTACGCTTCTTGTACTTTCATGGACATGTTTCTTCAGATTGGGAAAGTTTACTTCAATGATTTTGTTGAATATGTTTTCTGCACCTTTAAGCTGGGCGTCTTCGCCTTCCTTTATGCCTATTATTCTTAGGTTTGTCCTTTTCACAGTGTCCCACATTTCCTGGATGTTTGTGTTAAGGATTTATTGGATTTATGATTTTTTTTCACTGATGAATCTATTTCCTCTAGTTTATCTTCAGGGCCTGAGTTTCTCTCTTCCATCTCTTTTATTCTGTTGGTTATGCTTGTGTCTGTAGTTCCTGATCATTTGCCCAGTTTTTCTAGTTCCAGCATTCCTTCACTTTGTGTTTTCTTTATTGTCTCTATTTCAGTTTTCAAGTCTTGTACTGTTTCCTTCACCTGTTTCATTGTTTTTTCTTGGCTTCCGTAATTTCTTTAAGATATTTGTTCATTTCTTCCAATTTTTTGTTTGTTTTTTCTTTCATTTCTTTAAGGGAATTTCTCACATCATCTTTGATGGCCTCTATCATTTTTATGACATTATTTTAATTAGTTCTCTTCTGCTTCATCCACTTTCGGTGTTCATGTCTAGTTGGTGTAGAGTCCCTAGATTCTGGTGTTGTTACGATTTTTTTTTCTATTGTTAGGTGTTTTCTTGTATTGCCTTCTTCCAGTAGGTGTAGATGGGGTCTTTCTCTCTCTCTCTCTCTCTCTCTATGGTACTCCCCCAGTGAGCTTAGGTGGTTCAGAAGTTCGATATCTGTAGCTCAGGGTGGTCCAAGTTCTAGGACGTCTCTCCTCAGGCAGGGTCCCAGTGATGGGGATCAAAGATCAGGCTCCAGGAGAGGGCATGCAATGGGTGTTAAAGATCCCGCAGGCTGAGACTCAGGATGTTCCAGTGCAGATAGGTAGATCTAGCTGGTGCCTGTCACTCTAAAGTGTAGGCCACTTTAGCAGAGGCCCAGCGATGGGGGTCCTGTAAATTATATTTAGATAATTACTTTCCAATTCTAAAAACTACATGTCAATCAACCTGTATCTTTGTGTGTGTGTGTGTGTGTGTGTGTGTGTGTGTGTGTGTGTGTGTTTGTGTGTGTATCAAAAAGTAAGCTGATCCTATGGATGTAATGGCCAACAATACTGAGGCAAAGCTAACATATAAAGCAAGAGAAAACACAAATTATACACATAGTTTCAGTATGCATATTTGTTACAAGCACATTTTTCCTGCAGGTTGGGTCCCTCTCTTTGTTCCTCCCTGATGGCCACCCAGACCCACCGCCATGCACACCCCAATAACATGCAGAGACTCCGTATTTGATACAATCCTGTTGGCCAGTTACCATTATTGTTTATGAGCTAGCACTGTCTTAATTATTAACCCATTTCTACTTTCTACTTATCTAAGTATTTCCACGTGGTCATCTTATCAGAGAGCTGTGGTCCAGCATCTTTCTCCGGGCTCTACATGCTGATTCCTCCTAACTACTTCCTCTTTCCTCCTTGTCTCCTAGCCCTGCCTATCTTGCTTTCTCATTGGCCAAACAGTGCTTTATCAATTAACCTGCCACACCAGCCCCAGTGAAAACAGTGTAGCAATGCTGAGAGAAATCTCAATGGCTACCTGTCCCGAGGTTTGCACCACATGTGGTTACGCCTCCTGGGGAAAAGTGGTCCATGTCCCTGCAGGTGCTTACTTGGCTGGCTGCTTGGAATGGGTGCTAGCTGTGTTTTTGTGCTATACAATAATGCCTTTTAATTATGGGCATTTTAGCCTGTAGCTCCACTGTTAATTCAGAGAAGCCTAGAAAACACTTAGATATAGTTTCAGGAACTGAAAGAGATACAGACCAACATTCAGCAGATGGATGTTGACCTCTGTGCCCCTGATCATAAAACGCACAGTGCCAGATGTCAGCCCAAGGCCTAATAAACAATTAGGGCTAAAGCTGTAAGGAAGCAGCCCACAATGTGACCTTGCCTGTAATCAGCCTACCCGCAGCTAGGCTACTGTGGGAGTTACCACAAAATTCTAACTTGGTATCTTAGGGCCCTTGAATCATTGCTATTAAAAGTTTAGTGTTCAAAGACAATGATTCTTCTCTTTACTCAGTAAATCAAATCTCTGATATGCTGACCACAAGCAGGCCAAAATAGACAGAGGCTCTCAGTTATGCACTTGGTTAGATGTATTTACTATCTCATACTTCAAAAGGAATTGCTGATATTTTTATAGAATGTTTGTTTATCTTTAAACTGGCCAAGATCAGTTCTTTCTGCATAAAAACCTAATACTTTGAAGTAAACTTTGCAGCAGTTCACAAACCTCAAGTGTGTTTGTGTCTGTCTGTCAAGCCGAAGCCACTCCTGACCTGGTCATCCGAGTCTTGGTCTCCACACAGACTTGCTACCCACTGAGAAGTCTGTGGCATTAACCAGTATGAGAAAAATATTTACAGAATAACATCTCCCATCATCTCCTCTTTTCTGTCTAAAATAAAAGGGTTTTAACCTTAACATAGCAAAATATACCATACAACAGTTATCAAATAAAAATCACAGTTAACAATATTTAGTCCATTAACATTTTGTAAGACTTAAAGAAAATATCATCTATCCTATCTTTGTGAGTCTAAAGTCTATATGTAACTTATCTTTAATCCTAACTAAGGAAAACTATAACCAAAACTATCTGTCTTCAACTCCTTCAAAGACCACAGAAGGATAATATATAAACTTTAGAAATGACAGAGATAACTCACTGCCTGGTCATGGCTTAACAATTCACTGTTCAAGAGGCACCTATGTCTCCGTCAACATATGAAGCTATACTTTAACTATATGTTCTCCTTTAGGACATTCATGCCGTTCCAATGTTATGGAATTAACTTTGTGTACAATAAACACAAGTATCTTCCCATATCCACATATAGATCACTGCGTACAGCTCTGTCTTCTGGATGTGGTGGTCCTAGCAAAGAGCCCCTTCATCTATCTTCTCTGCACAACTCCAGTCCAAGATGATTGTACTGACAGCATTATAAAGGTCACCCACAGAAGACAGCTCTTCCTTTGGACTCTGGGACTTACCCTCTATTTGGTAACATTCAGCATTAACTGAAATGCACACTGAATAATGGCAGATGAGTGGAATCAACCAATAGGCACAGTGCCTTGCTCTGCACTATTCTTTCCCCTATCCACCACCTGGTAACAGTATCTGCTCAAAGACAAGGTTTAACAATTCCACCAACCCCAAATTTTTAAGGTGTTAACCCTCTATTTTTTACCATGTGCATTTTTTACATTTATTGATTAGTACATGTAGGCACATGCATGCCACTGTACCTGTATGGAGACCATCAGACAATCTGTGAATCAGTTTTCTCCTTTTATCATGTAGACCCTGGAGATGGATAACTCAGGCCACCAGCTGGGTAGCAAGCGCCTTTACCTGCTAAGGACCCCGCCAGTCCATTTTGCACATTTTCTGACTGTTTTGAGACAAAGTCTATGTAGCCCTGGCTGGCCTGGTGGGGACTCGTCCAGGATGATTGTACTGACAGCATTACAAAGGTCACCCCCAGAAGACAGAGAGAGAGATGCATTTGTATGTAGTGGGACATTCACTTTGTCTGCTTCTGTGGCACTGACCACACCCATTGAGGATTGGAGCCAGGGGCGGAAGTGACCTGTGGAACTAGGTCTCCGAAGGAGGTGGGAAACACTCTCTTGCTGGCGGGCCGCGGAGAGAGGAGCATCCAGTTCCAACTGCTGCATTCATCTGTCTGTGTTGTGAGTTGTTTCTCCCTTAATAAACATCTATTTGGACTATTTGTTTATCCTGACCCTTATTAAACTGCAATACATATTCATAAGAATAATTTCTATCTACCTATCTAATGACATAGCAAATTATTGCACATGTGGTACAAGTCAATGATGATAATTTATTTATGGGTCACTCTCTATTACTCACTACTTTGTAGGCAACTTCAGTGAAAATATGAATGAACACAGCAGCATCTGACACAAACAGAGATGACAAGTCTCCTATCTAGCACTTTATACCACTTTTTCATTCTTTGCCATCTCTTGAAGACAGATTCACAGTCCTCAATAGATCCAAGGGCCAAAAACATTGTTATTATTTAGGCTGAGTTTCTTCCAGATTGAAAAAAAAAACCTTGTAGCCAAACAAGAAGAAAACAAAGTTTGCATTCTCCATCAATCTTCCTGACTCCTTCAATGCTGAGATTTACAGTTCCTAAAGGCAATAATGAAGGAACCCTGGATAGGGAAAGAGGATGATGTCTAGACTTTAAAAATATCATCTGAGGAAAAGTGGTCTGTTTTGAATGTTCTAGCACCTTATTATTACATCATGCCTCTCATACTGTTTCAGGAAGTTAATTAACCCCACACTTTATATTAATATCAAACAGTACATTTAAATTAAATATGATTGTTGTTTCAATATCCAACCCAAAATTTGTTTGCTAGAAAACACAGCTGCCCCTTAACTTGAGAAGCATCTTATCTTTACCAAGTACTAATTGGCTTATACTATTAGATGGCATTAGAAATAGGACACATATTAGTAATGGTATACTAAGATGTGTACAAATTATTGGGGAAAATAGTATTAAATAAGAGTCTTGAAAGCATGTTTTGTTATTGTTATTCCAGTTTTCAGCCTCATATTTGATATTCAAACCACTCATTTAATTACTTTGTAGTGTTGTGTGCTCCTTGAATACAAGTATGTTCTCAAGATGATGGTCACACCTGAAAGCATAGGTTGGAGACTATCACTTGTCCCCATATTCTTAAGATGATCGCTTGTTCAGAAGAGAAAGACTGGAGTTGGAGAGATGGCTTAGCAGTTATACCCACTAACTACTCTTCCAGAGCACATATATCAGGTGGCTCATAATTGCCTATAGCACAAGTTCCCGGAAATCTTAGGCTTCTGGCCTCCAAATGAACATGTGCACATAAAACACACAGGTGCACTCACATGCATGCACACACACACACACACACACACACACACACACACCACTTCATTCTTTTAAAAAGAGAAGAGAGGGAATGATCTTTTTCAAAAGGATCATCACTTGGGTGACAATGTACAATCATGTAGCCACTAGTTCATGACCAAGGAGGAGAAATATGAGGACTGCCCTTACCTAGTCAACAGTGATATCTTGGTATGGGAAGAAAGATGAACTGTCCTACAGCCAAGATTAGCAGCTTCTGAATACATTGAGGCTCGAGTAGTGAGGATATAAGACATGTAAAGTAGGTAACCAAAAGTATGAGAAATACTTTATCCTGCCCCACCCTCACCTCAGGCTTGAAGACCATCCTTCTCATGTATTTTTGACATCATTGCATGCCAATTTTTGTAGACATTATAAGGAGTTTTGAGCAAGACTACATTAGTAAGCAAATAGTGTAACGGGAATATACACAGGATATTTGTAGGTATCAGCCATATAACTGTGCATAGAGGCATTCATAAATTATTATTTTTTAATTCTCTGAGTCCAATTAATGTTGTTCGTTGTGTGTAGATGTATTCACAGAATAAGTCAAATTAAAAATTTAAAAAGCATATGTGACTTATATATTTGTAAATAATTTGTATATCAGTTCTAAGTAGAAAATTATGTAAACATATTCAATTATGTGAGATGTATCATCTTACTTAATTTTGTATTAAAGTACAAACACGTAATATATCTAGTATTTTATTCATTTAAAACTTTTCAAATTGCTGTTTTATTTTTTCAATTTTTTATTTTAATTTTTAGGCTATATATTTTTATTTCATGTATGTGTTTCTGTGGGTCATGCACTACAGTGCTTGTAGAGGCCAAATGAGGTCATTGAATCCTCTGGAACAAGAGCTATACATATTGGAATTCACCACATGGGTACTGAAAACTGAACCTTCATCTTCCGTAAAAGCAACAAATGTTCTTCAACTCCCTTAGTCATATCCCCAGAATGTTTTGTTATTGTTATTTGTTTGCTTATTCATTTTTTTGAGAAATTCATATGACTACTACCCTTCCTGATCCCCACTCCAACTCTCATCTATCCTTTATTCTCTCAATTTTATAGTCTCTTCTCTATCATTATTATTATTACATATAGTTACACAGATAGATGACAGATAGCTAGATAGATGGTAGATATGTAGATAGATGATAGATAGATGATAGATAGATAGACAGACAGACAGACAGACAGACAGATAGATAGATAGATAGATAGATAGATAGATAGATAGATAGATAGATAGATCAACAGATGATACTGAGACCATTTAGTATTGCTCTTACACATGTGTTTAGGAGTGACCATTTGGGATTGGATAAACTATCCCAGAAGTTTGTCCCTAGAGAAGATACTGGTAGTGTATAGTTCTTTTTCTAGTTGTAGGACCTTGAACTGTGCCTCTCATCACATTTCATTAGTATTTATTCTTTTTTTCCTCTAGAAATATTTTTATTTATTTTTTATTAATAATTTAATTTAAAAATTTACATCGATTCCAGTTTCCTCTTCCTGCCTTCCTCTCTCCTTCCCTCCTTCCTTCTCTCTTACCCTTTTTCCCCCCTCACATGCACTCTGACCATTCTTATACTATGTGTACTAGTATTTTCCTGCATAAGTGAGTCTACACCATTTGAATGCAGTACCTGCAGAAGTTCATGTCCTTGAACTTGAGTTACAGGTGGCTGTCAGCCACCATGTGGGTGCTGAGGACCAACCCTGGGTTGTCTGCAGGAGCAGAGTTAAAATTTAAAGTCTACTATTCTAGTCTGTACTTTACCTGCATGCTTCTTATTCATTACAATTTCCTAACTCATGTAACTTTATTAGTGGTCTTAATAACTACACTGCTGAGATAATCTAGGAACTTGCACTGTCGTTTCTTGGCACCCCAGCTTCAATGACTTGTACCTACCCTCTCCCACTTTCTGATATCCACCCATTTATTCTTACTCTCAGTCATAATGCATGTCTGACTGCTCAACTTCTAAGGTAGAGGTTTTACTTTTCCTATTCTTCAATAATCATCTTGTTCTGAAAATAAAGGGAAAAAGATTAAAAGTCTTTAAAGTTATTTTACTTTCTACTTTTTTAACAAAAATTATTATACAATTTCTCTTAATGTCATTAGCATATGAAAACTAATGAATGAAGCACAATTGTATCATGTACTAAAAACATTATTTTGTCTTTCCACCCCTGAGATTCTGCATGTCTACATTGTACTTACATTAAATTATAAGCAACTCCTCTCTAAAGGCAGCCTTTGTGCCCTGTCCTACTTAATCCATACACTACTAAAAGTATTCATTC
Source organism: Cricetiscus sungorus (assembly GCA_030556225.1). Taxonomy (NCBI): domain Eukaryota; kingdom Metazoa; phylum Chordata; class Mammalia; order Rodentia; family Cricetidae; genus Cricetiscus; species Cricetiscus sungorus. The sequence goes on along the minus strand of JANBXA010000007.1, from coordinate 9,545,221 downwards.
TCTTCTTTCTATTCTGCTTTGTTTTACATGTTTTCTTAAAAAGTTATCACCATGCTCTTCCATTACCCATAGAACAGATAGTGACTGAAGTAACTTTAACCCTCTTAACAAAACCCATGAGCCTTTTAAGGCTTTGATTTGTTTATATATTTCTTCTAGTTGCTTATCAACTACTACACATAAACATAAACTACCTAAGGATGATCAATTGAATTGTTTGAGTTTCTTACATTCCCCCACCCTTTTATTATTACAAAGCAAACAATAAAATTCTTCATTATTGCAGGGTCTAATAACTGTACCACCTTTTTTTGTTGTCATTGTTGTTGTTGTGTTTGATATATGACTCTCTACAAGACACAAGCTTCCCAAGTGATAGTAAATCTTCTGGTTCAATTGAACTTCTTTTATTTGAATATTTGATGTGTAATCTTTTAAAAATGGATAATCTTATTTTTGTGAGCCCAAGGTATAGGGGATTTAGTCATATACTTCTTTAATTTTTCACTTCTAGATAAATATATTCAACCCAATGGCATCATCAAACCACTTATAAGACAGAACTTCAGTAGTTATATTTTTATTTTATGTATCTGAGTGTTCACCTGCATGCATGTGTATCATATGCATTCAGTCCCTGAAAAAGCCAGAAGTGGTTTTATAGCCTCAATGCACCAAACCTGCATCTCTTGACATTCCTGAGGCAGCTCATGTTTTCCAGTTCAGAGTCCCCATCCCTGACACATGTTATCCCTTCACAACTTTATTGATAATATTAAGCACAGTGGTCAACTATAATCCACTAAACTAATTACTGCCTCTGTTTTAAACCGCAGCTAATTGTTTTAATCGATATGAATGTATCAGGACTCTGTGTATATCAACTGTTTATCAGTGCTGTATTCTTGCTTCTTTTCCAGATTACTTTGTTAATTACAAACTTCTCCCAGTTATCTAACCAACCAGAGAATGCATTCCCATACCCAGGATTCACACAGATCTTTACTTCAGGACTCTTTGCCATGCTTGCAAAGCAGGCTCTGAGATACATTTCCTGTGTACCTACCTGTCTATATTCCATTCAAAATGATTGATTCCTGCATTTGTCCTGACAGGTATCATGGTCAGGGATATGATGAAGTAGAGATGCATTTTTGGCTTATGCCAAATCTTCTTTTATCTCACTGTAGGAAAACTTCCATGACACAACACATACTAATTAAAGACTAGAAATCTGTGAAACAGTTACATAGTTACATAGCACAAATGTCAAAGCTGTCTTCTCCACCCCAAACATGACAGTTTCATTATACAAAGAAGCATAGTGGCCTAGGCTTAGAGCTTGGTCTTGGAATCACTAGGCTTATGATGGAATGGGCACTTATATGGTAATTTGCTGTCTTGTGATTGGGCATGGTCTCCACCACAAGGCCTGTAAGCATAGCATGAAGTGGTTTCCAATTCCAAATACTGAATGTTAAATCTTTAGTGTTTTTAGTAAAGATATCTTGAGACTTGTAAACTTACACATCATGTTTTGGTAGCACCAAGGGGACTTTTGAGCATTTCTAGCCTCCTATACAGCTTTCACTGGAAATTGGTTCTACCTGTGAGCCCTGCTTGCCCCAACATTCACTCTCTGCAGCCTTCTCATTTAACCCTGGTGTAGACCATAGGAGTATTCTTATTCCATAGTATGATTGTGGTTGCCTCCAAAATCTAAAGTGAGCCAAAAAGTGCATTTTCTTCTAATGGCAGAAGTTGTAAGACAAGTAATTTGTCTTATTATAGATGAAAAGATTGACATTCCTCAGCTGCAAAAACCATCAGCTGCTTCTTTGTGGTCTTTTTATCCCCACTTTTTGGAACACATATAATTCACTAGAGAAGCAGGTCACTTATTAAGTTACTGTTTTCCCAACCACTGTGGTAGTGTGTCAAGGCAGCAGTAATCAAGGTCCCACAGACTATGTGTGACAGATCTCTGTGGCAAAAGGTAATGAGACTTAAACAGGAACTATGGCTTCTATTTAAATTTGAAGTGACTGGCTGTCTTTATTTGTGGGGATTGAAAATGTGCATTCCTCAGATCATTAGCTATATATCAAGTGTCTGAGACTGTGTTTCATGTTGCCAGGGAAAAATACTGAGGAAAAAATTGCCTGCTGTGGTTGTCTTACAATGACAGAGACAGTGAATTCCTCCCTAGTGGATGACAGAACTGTGACCCATATGCCCTTTAAGTCTTAGAAAACATCCTTTATGCACAATCTAAATTGAGAATTTTCAATAAAGGAAACTCAAGTGGCCAATAAACACATAGGGAAATTCTTATCATCCCTACCCATCAGGGAAATGAAAGTAAAAACTACTTTGAGATTTCATTTATACAAATGGCAGCTCATGCTAGGAGGGATGTAGAGCAAGGGGAACACTCTTCCATTGCTGGAAAAAAATCTTGTAGAGCTGTAGAAATATGGAAATTGATTTATCTCAAGATCCTGGCTATATCACTCTTGTGCATATGTCCAAAGTACACTTCTTCCTACTGATAGAACACGTTCTCAACTTTATCATTGCTTCTCTAGTCATGATAAGTAGAAATGGGAAACAACCTAGCTGTCCCTCAACAGAAGAATAAAGAAAATGTGCTACATTTTACACAATTGAGTGTTATTTGGCTGTTAAAAAAATATAACATCATAAAATTTGCAGGCAAATTGGTAGGATTATAGAAAAAAAATAATCCTGTGTGAGGTAACTCAAGCCCAGAAAGATAAATATGGTTTGCATTTACTTATATGTAGATTTTAGCTATTAAGTAAAAGATAACCAAACTACAATTTGTAGACACAGAGAGGTTAGGTATAGAGGAAGGGAATAGGAGGGAATAGATATCCCTTGGAGTAAGAAATACAATAAATTTAATGAGTGGACTAAGGGTGGAGAGGATGAGATGGGAAGACCAGGTGGGGTTGGAGGCTAAATGAAGGTTTAAGAAGAGAATTCAGGGAGAAACGGCTAGAATTTAGGAGCATTTGATGGGTGATATGGAAACTTCCTAAAATACATGATGGTAATTCTAAATATTGGGGGAGATAAAATCCCAACTGGCTATCTCTGGTCACCAAACAAAGCTTTCAATGATGGGACAAAGTTGCATCTAATTTAGTTGTTGTCCAAAAGGGATCCCATGGCAATCTCCAAACAATGCAGGCTGTTGCCAAGAAAATAGGTTGCTCTCTACACTGGCAGAAATGTACCAGCTTAAGACAATACCCACACAAATCCTTAAACATGGAATGGCCTCTCTCTTGCCTTCATAGAACTCTCATTCTTCATTCTAGTGTCTTTGATTGAGCCAGATACTCTGAAGGTTACCAAAAGAGAAACATAAACATCAACCCAATCCTCCACCCCTCCACTCCCATCTCCATCCCCGCCCCCTACCCCCATCATAAAATCTTTGATCAACAATTCTGTCCTATCTGCAAAATATGCTCTAGCAATGGTGACAAAAACTTGAGGGAATGGCCAATCAACATCTGACATAACTTCAGGTCACATCTGGGAGATGGAATAGAGACTTGGCATTGCTTCAATGACCAAGATCCGGAGATTAGAAGGCCCAGAGATCTAGGGTAAAATCAAACACTATTGGGCTAAAAGAAAGAAAGAAAGTAATGCTAAAATGACTTCAAATGATATTCTGCTATACTTAAAGAAAGATCAGTGTCTTATTTAGCCATTATCAGACAAGCTTCCTTCTGCAGCAGATGGGGACAAATGCAGAGACACACCGGCAGACAGTATGCAGAGGAAGAACAAAAGAGTGAAAGAGCCAGAGGATATGGGGGACACCAGGGAAGCAGCTCTCTCTGTCATGTGAGCAATGATCATGTGAAGCAGCACGCTCAGGGGCTCCTGTAGGGCTCTGTATCAGGTCCTTGACTCATATATTAGAGCTCTGTTTAGTATTTTTTTGGGACTCCTAATTGTGTGAACTAGTGCATCAAGGACTCTTGAGCATTCTCTTGGGCTTTTTTCCTTCTATTGATATATTTTATCCGAATTCAATGTAATGGTTTTTATTTTATTTTGTTATGTTTGGCTGTTATCTCTTAGAAGTTCATTCTTTTCTAATGAGAGGCAGAAAGAAAGGGGATCCAGATGGGATGGGAAGTGGGAATGAGATAGAGTAGAGGGAGGAGAAACTGTAATCAGAGAAAAGAATCTATTTTCAATAAAATAGGCAGGGGGAGAACTAATTTCTGAAGAATTTTTAGACCTGTGTATTAGTTTTAAGAATTTGTACCCTAGAATATATCCTCTGAATTTCTTCCAAAGTTATTTGGAAAGATGCAAGGGTTCTGTCACATACCAATTTCTTCTTTCTCAATTTGAAACCAAAGTCAAAAGAAGTAATTTATGTGGTTGTGCTGATCCATTGGACCCATTCAGATACATGTAAGGACAACTTGAAAATGTATTGTGGCCCCATATTGCCACCCAATAAGTCCATCATAGCACAGGACATGGCCATTTTCCACTGGAATGTTGATTTTGGCTTTCTCCTCCAAAGCTTAGTTGTTTTTGATTACCAGTAGTTTGAATAGTATTCTTATTGATTATCAAATGTTCTCATTACTAGCAACTGAATTGTAAAGATGAACTACAATTACATAATCTTTTTTGGATGAGTGAATAAGAGGGCAAGATAGGAAAGAGAAAGTAGTTTGGACAAAGATATTGGACCCTATGAATGGATATTGAATACAATGGTTTTGTGTGTGTGTGTGTGTGTGTGTGTGTGTGTGTGTGTGTGGTGATCATTGGTATCAAGAATAAAATAAGAAATGAAGTCATGACCAAAGTTGTTCAAAGGTAAAGAGGCAACAGAAACACAAAGAAGGTGGATTAAGATCTAATCTGTAACTGGCAGATTCAGCCTCAGCAGCAGTAGGGAGCAACTATATACACCTACACTGACTATCAGGAAGCAGATTTGAGTTCAAGGTAAGTGTTCCGTAAGAAAGCTTTTGGTAATGTATTGTATTTGATTAAACAAAGTTAAACACTTCAAGATGAAGGTCGTTTCTACTCAAGTCTTCAACATACCAAAGTAGTTAGATCTTTCAAAACTGGCTACTGTAATCAGCCCTCTCAAATGCTCTGGAACTCATTTGACTGTAAGTAGTTGGAAGACTGTCAGTACTTCCTGCACTGTAATTCTGAGGAGTAGTGTCAAAGTCGCAATTTAGTAAAAGCCTGCCTTGGGTATTGTTCAGTTCAGAGTATAGTCGGTGGGGCATCTGCATATCTGCAAGGGTCAGGTGAGCTGAGGTTGCTGTCACTTTGCTTCTGTTCCAGAGAACAGGAAAATGACATACTTCCTTCTGTGTAAGTCTTCATTGCTCCTGAAGAGCCACTGATGATGTGTTCCTTGGACTAGACAAGAGGCATCTGTTTGTACCCCAACATTATGGTGACCCTGCCCCCTGACAATGGGCAAGATACGCATAGCAGCATTCAGGCAGATATTTATAGTTAGACAGTTCAAAAGGCACTGTGTTGTGTGACCATGTCATGGCTATGTCACGAGTTACAGGGCTACAAAAGGACTTAGTAGGCATGTGAAAGCTTTCCTTTTTAAGTGAGTACCTTCTACTTGTCACTCCCCTTCTCCCTCTTCTCCATCCCCATGTTCTTCCTCCTTCCCCCTTTTCCCTTCATCTCCTCACCCCTTCTGCTCTTTCTTCTGTGTTCCCCAGTTAACCAACACCTATCCCTCCAATAAACTCCACATGGTTTCCAAGGTGGCAAGAGGTGTCATCCTTTGAAGCCTTGGATCTTGTCGTTGTCTACCAAATGAAAGTGGTTATGTATAGATTCCGTTTGTCAGATTGAATTGTCATGGTAAGTACTGCTACTAGCCCTTGGACACATGATGCTGAACGAATTGTCTTTCATCCTTAACTTGTATTTCTTTCTATTTATTTTTGTCCTGAGGATTTTTCAAAAGTCTTGGCATCCTTATTCCCTGGGTGATAATACCCATGCAAAAGTTTGTTTAAACATCCTACAATTGAAAGCTAAGTACTAATTTTTCCCAAAAAATCTCACTGTAGGGGGTTGCCACCACCTCACATCTCAGTATTAGATTCTTTCAGGTAAAAACACAATTCAGAAGGTGGCTTTCAGGAAGTAGGGGTCTGTGAGGGACTCCCACAGAGACCATATAAAAACAAATGGATATTTCACTGTTCATAGTAGTTATATTTTAATCTCTCCCCCGCTCCCTTACTAGGCTACACTTTTGTGATACTGTGTATTCATGGACATTGACCTCCAATAGATTTGGGTTCAGTTCTGGCACTTCTGTTTCCCAGCAATATATCCTTGGCCAAGCCTTTAGCTCCTGTGAGCACTGTTTTTCTAATCTGTTGAAATGCTAAGGAGTGTACTGTGACATAACAGCTTGTCCCAGCATCAGCAGGGGTATTCTATATGTGTTGAAATCCCAGCAGGTACTCAATGCAAATATAAGTAAACACAGTGGACATTGAAAAACTTACATTATTGCTATTATCACTTAAGAGATAAAGGTTAAAGGGAGCTTCCTTTTCCCATTGAATGTTTATACCCAAAGATGACAATCACAACGCTATTTATAAAACCAAATGACAAATGAAAACCTAAGTGAGTAACATTAGAATGAAGAATATTCATGATGAGATAAATGTTAAAAATTAAGTGTATAAATACCACCAACTGACATGCAAATGTAACTTTGGTTTAGAGTTTAATATGTTATGTGATGATAATGAAGTTCTGACAGTTCCTAATCCAAGCTAACTTGTTTAGGGTAAAGGTTTGTGCCTGGGGCCTTAGTGAAAGAGCCTCTGAAGAGTGCCCCAGGGGGATTTGCATATCAGCATGGAAAAAGGAAGCAAAGGGATCAGTGGAACCCTGCATTCTACTTCAGGAGGAGGCAGGTTAGGCCAGGCTCTCTATTAGCCTCCCTTCCTCTCTCCTGAACAGCCAAGCCTCTCTTTCAAGGGAAAACAATACCCTCTGGATTAGAGTAAACAAATGAAGATGATAGATAGCCAGCAAAGGAGCTTCTCCCATCTTGCTTCCAGGGAAGGCATGCATTATTATTCTCTTTTTGTAGATAAGGAAAGAGGCTCACTGAAGTCAGGAGAGTTTGTAGTAGATTTGCACAGCTACTACAATTCATTTATCTAAATTAACAAATGAAAATTGGACCTATTATCATGTTCATATTTGGAATTATGTGAAATTATGTAATAGCTAATCAGGCTCCTAAGCATCTGCATCTCCTTACATCTCTAGAGCATAGGGTGGGGGTGAGAATTCTTAGAACCTTTTCTCTGGGACTTCCAAGAATGCAGTTCAGTTATTAACCATAGTCATCATGTTTGGTAGTTCATACCTGAAGTTTATTCCTTCTAAGCCAAAAAAAAAAAAAAAATCAGATCATTATGTTACTAAAAATGTGGGGCAATCTGTCCAAAAACATCATGTAATATCAGGGAAATCGGAGTCCTTAGAGTTCTTAGTCTTATTAATACAACTTTGAAAACTGACTTGACAGGAATCTCAAGAACAAATTTATTGGAGATTAAGAGAAAAAATGCCAGACAGGCTGTGAATCTCAGCAGCTGCTTGATGGAGAGAGATGGAGAAGATGAAAAGAGAGCCACTTTGCTTTAAGCTGGCACACAGGTTGGCCATATGTATGCAAGCAACACAAGATATGAATGAGAGGTTGGGGGAAAGACTAAGGAAGCCCAGAGTACCTGGTAGAATGTAGGTTCTGGTCAACATCTGAAAGAAAAAGACGGAGAAATAAAGATGATGTTTATGCCTTTCTGAGTCACTATGGGAATCAGATCTTGGGGTAGGGATTCTGTAAAGGAAAACAATATTACCTCATTAGAGAGGTAGTTACTGCACCTGTTTCTTTAACTCACCTGAGGTAAGTTTGTCTTTCCAGGGTTCTTCAGGGGTGGTCTTTGTAAACAGTAAATCCTGAAAAGAAGGATTTTATGCAAAATGCTGACTGACTATCAAGAGCTTCAGTTTCTGGAAGGGTTGGAGTGTTGCAGATCTAGAGCCCAACTATACTTTATCTTGGGTTATCTTTAGCTACCTGAGTCCCCATACCTGTGCAAGATATGACAACTTGTAACTAACATAAAAAAACTTTTGAAATGTATTAACTTTATAAAACCCTACTTTCTACCTACTAAATGTCTAAGAATATCATCAGATAATGTATGAGGCCTATAGGTAATTTCTCAGCCTTGCTACAACTCCCTAATGTTTCTACCAATGTATTTGAAAGGAATCTTCTTTCATGATTTGGTTCTGCTACTTTATAAAACCACTTCCATGTTAAAGCATGAAATTTAGGGTAACCTAATTTGTATTCCAAATCATGATCACTATTCCTATTGGACTCCAGAATAAACAATGACATCCCTTTAAAGAGAGAATCATATTTTTTCATCAACCATCTTTAATGAGATTATTGTATTTTCAACTAGAATGTTAGGTCTCCACCCAGGCTAGAGGTTTCATTCTCTTGACCAGAAGAAAATACTTTTCCCTTAATAGTCTTTGAAAGCTTTGAAAACAATTTGTCCATCATGGTTAATAATCTTAGACTTGCTGATTTTTACATAGCATTATTGGATTCTAAAACTCATACCTGTCATTTTGGGGGTCATAAAAATCAATGAACTCCACACTAGTTTATAGGATAAAAGGACATATGTAGTGAGATATTCACTTTGTTGGCACCTGTGGCACCGACCACACCTATTGGGGTTGGGGACAGAGGCAGACATGACCTGGGGGAACTAAGTCTGAGGAGGGGGCTCCAAGGACTCCTTGCAGCACAAGGACAGGAGAACATCCGGAGGCATCCTTGGGACCAGGAATCTGCTGGTGTTCATCTGTCTCCCTGAATAAACATCTATTTGGCCCATTTGTTTCTCCTGATCCCTTATTAAAACTCATTATCTGCAATAGTCATATTGGTCAACTATGGGATGTGGGGAAAGAAAGCCAGTGTGCAACAGAAATAAAGAAACTGGAAAACATAATTCTTAGTCCTTCTTTATTGTTCTCTATCTTTATCCACTACTTTTTAGCATGAAACCCAGGCCTGCATGAATCTCTCTCTCTAAGCAAGGCTGTGGTCAGCCCATTACCCTGCTCTGGGAGTTTCCTATAGCTTATGAGATAATGGTTCCTTGGAGTATTATGCTGCTCTGTTTCTTTGGTCTAAGTACACAGTCATCTAGTCTTACAAGATGCACACAGGGCAATGTGTTCTGATGGCATTCCCTCCATCAGCATTCCTAGTTCGTACACTAACTCGTGATTTCTCCTTTGACAAAGCTTAATTCTGGCATCTTCTGCACACACACACTCACAACTCTTTGCACACAAGCTCCCCTCTAATAAGTTTAGAAAGTTTGTATTCTGATCAAAATGTCCCTGTTGTAAAATAACAGAACTGGGACCCTATTAATCATGAGGTAAGGAGGGAGAGAGAATCACAGTCCTGAGCAGTTGCTCAACTTTGATGCCAGGACAACTAATGGAAGCACCCCAAAAGGACAGCAGGATGGGAGGTACACAGATAAATTGTATTATGATGTTGAATATGTCAAATAGCAGCTCTTACTGGACGTTGCTTAAAAGGATAAAATATGATAATATGTAAATAATTGTTAATTAATTTCATGAATCTATTAATTCATAGATATGTTTTACTATATAAACATTATTAATACATATGCATTTAATATCTTATGGGCACAAATAATACATTGTTTTATTTCTAATCTTATTTCAGTGTTACAAAAATACTATTTTCTGGAGAATATATCATTGTAATAATGACTACACTTGAATAATTTTTACATATAATTATTTTAGAAAATTATCTTATTTGTTACATGAGGCATTGCTAAGAAAAAGGTACATTAGTGAGAAAAATTGAAGTGAGGATACAATTTTTTTCCCCAAGATACATAAAATCTAAGACCCAAGAGCTAAATACCTGAAAAATGGTTCCATATTTTCCTCAGATCACACAGACAACAAAGGAATAAACAGTGTATGGTTTAAATTGTATGCCTTTGTCAGCTCCTTCTGGGAGGTGGGAGGCAGTGAGTGCAGTCCCTCTTCTTGCCTCTCAGATTTTGTGTTTGCTTTCTTTACTATAAGTTGCATAAAAATAGAGACTCATTGAATATCTTTTTTTTTCTCACAGAAAGTCTATTCTATATTTAGTAGCTGTGACTTGTATTTTGATGCATGGTTCTTGGCTTTGATAGCCCTCTTTGTTATATTTATATTCCTGAAAGTCAAATTCATCAGCAACTGCAAATAAAGTCACCGCCATCATTCACAATATTATTTTCACCAAGTGCAAAACATAAGCAATGGTTTGGCTGAAACATATTGATCATGAAATTTCCTCTGAGATACACTATTTGTCATAACTGTATTTTTAGCCAAGAATAATGAGTAACTGATAAAATGAATTATGGTAGGACATAATTGGCAAATGGAGAGCATTTTGCAGAAATCACTCAAAGTATTTTGAATTTCATTTCTCGTCATGGTTTATTTAACACTAGCTGAGTGCTCAAAATCACACACAAAAGATTGATGATCTTTTAGAGCAATTCCTAAGTGTAATATTATGTCTTAAAGAATTATGCATGTCTCTTTAAGGGTTCTGAGAAAGATGTTAGGAGACATCAATAACAATTCAAGAATTACTAACCATCTGCATTTGTAAATCAAATAGACAGGGGTTTTCCCATGTAACCCCTAAAGGAATTACATAATCTAGAAAGACATTTGCTGAAGTATTTATATAACTGTTTAGTTTGTTATTGAAAGGTAATGAGTTTGTGCATATCCTTGTATGTCCCATGAAAAAGAACACAACAGAATAATGCAAGCATCTATGAAATAAGAATTTATATGCACAGTCTTGACATCAACATTTTAGTTGGTGTTTCCTGAAGCATATCTGATCTCTAAAGTAAATCATAAGTATTCTGTCTATAAAGCATCATACTCATGGGGGATGTCTTTCTGTATGCTGTTAATATGTTTCTCTTACTGGTTTCTGCTTTGGCCAATGGACAGGCAGGATGTAGTCAGGCAGGTGTGGCTACAAGTATAGGAGAAAACTGGGAAGAGGAATACAAATAGAGTCACAGGAGAGGTGCCATGTAGCCACCAAAGGAGTATTATGATGGAGCATTATGGGAAAGTGACAGCCTCATGGCAATATGTAGTTTAATAGAAATGTATTAATAATTAAGAGAGAGCTTGCCACTAAGAAGCCTGAGCCATCTGCCAAAAAGTTTATAATTCATATAAGCCTCTGTGTTTATTTGGGGTTAAATGACTGCAAAGTACTATGGGACCAGGCAGGACAGAAACTCCTTCATCATCATACCAAAGATCCCTCCTGTGCCTTGAACTTGCTTATGAGGATTTCTTATCACATATATTATGTCAAAGGAAGGCTTGAAGAGTAAGATAGGAGGGCCTAGGAGACAAGGAGGAAAGAGGAAGTAGGAAGGAGGAGTCAACATGGAGAGCCTGGAGAGGTAAAACGACAGCCAGCCTCTTTGTCCGGAAAGATGAGCCATGTGGAATAGTAGAAATGGGTCAATAATTAAGACAGGACTAGCCAGTAAGGAATTAGTAACTGGCCAACAGAATTGTATCAAATACAGAGTTTCAGCATGTTATTGGGGGCTGGCATGGCGGCAGGACCAGACCAGCGGCGGGCGGGCTGGTGAAAAACATACACTTTACAGATGTTTGCCACATGTCCTGCTTGCTGCTGTTTGTTCAACATGGATCTTCCCTCTTCCCTCCCTCATTGACTCACTCTTTGCCCCCACCCTGTGTTTTATTTTAATAACCTTTTCTAGCAGTTTGATACTGAAGAGCTAGCGTAGGTTTAGAATCACAGAATTTGATTCAAGAATAATATCTGAGGTCTGTTACCTCTGCTGTTTCAGGGTTTTTTGATCATCTCTCTGCCGATTGGTTTATCTGTGACATAAAATTAGTGATTGTACCTGGGAATAAGGCAAACAAAAATAATTGTGTAGTGTCCTCTCAGGAGTCCACCAGCATTAATAAGCATCTTGGCTTTTCCCAAACGGAGATTTCTCTATTATGAAATGGGAAAGTAGGCATGTTAAATACTATATAATACAATTTCATATATTTTATATATAAATTCTGAGCTTACCCAGTAGTTTTAGCATTTGTTTTCCCTCCCCCCCCAAAAAAGAGTATGATATTTGGGATGTGGTAGTTTGGTGTGGTATTTTAGATTTATCTGATTTGTGAATTCTGATTTTTTTAATTAAACTTTGTGAATACATCATTTAGGCAACTTGGGATGGTATTTCTAACTTTGAAATTATAAAAATTGCAGGTGTTTGTGAAGATCACTGTGGAGTACCAAATGAGACCATGAGACTTCTCAGATTGAAAGGGCATGTTTTAACAAGTTACCTATTAAAAATCACAATTACAAAGAGCCAAATGGGTTTCTATTTGTATCTTTCATCTACTTCTAGGAAAATTAGAGTCAACATACTTACCATCCCAAACTCTTCACTCAATATGGCAGCCTTTCTGTAATGAAGTACATTTAAAATCCTCAACTCTACTGCTCAGAGGAACAAAAGTCAAATACTCTAGTCAAGAGTCTGTGCTGATTTGTTTCTTAACCGTGTCACAGCACACACAGATATTACATCATGAAGCTGTCCTCCAAGAAATAAAGAATTCAAAGAAAGAAACAACTCCCCCACTGCTCATTCACAAACACAAACACAGACAGACATGCACGCAGGGTAGAATAGCATATGCAGTTACTTAACGTGAGGCTAGAGTTCAGTATTAGAATACTAAGGAAAGAACAAAGTGTAGCACACGAGGAGCTCCTGAGCAAGATGGCATTTAAATGTTGCAGTAGGCACTGGAGAAATGGTCTAGAGAATAGGAGAACTTGGTGTTTCTACAGAGGATGTGGGTGTAATTTGCATCAGCTGCTCTAAAACATGGAGGCTCTCAAACACTCATAACCTCATCTGGGAGTTTTGGGTTTTGACATCCTCTTTGTCTTCTGCGGACATCAAACATGCATGTGGTGCACAATACACATACACACAAAAAAACATAAATCTTTAAATTTTGTGGTAAAGGTCAAGAATGTTAGAACTAGTGGAAAAGGAAGAGAGACAGAGAGAACAACACCCATTATCAAAGACTTGCAATGGGATTCTGGGAGGGGTCAACTGAGTCAGAAAATAAAACATATCCATTAAGGAGAAACTTCTCTGACTTGCATGTAATATGCTATCTGACACAGTTAAGCTGAAAACTGGACTTAACATGAGAAGTAGAGTTTATCCACAGGACAGGAGGGAGCTGTTTCAATTTAAAGCTAGCTATGGCATTATCAACTATGCTTTAAGAAGGTTTCTTATCTCTATATAAATTTTAGCATCACCTTTGGGTCTGTGAATGGCCCTCAAATAAGAATCAGCCTGTCTAGGATCATGTTCATATGTGTCAGTGCCAATAATCATTTTTATCTCATTACAAGGGCAGCAGGTGTGGGGTGCTTTATCTTCACAAACAACTCTTTGTGTATCCCACTCTAGGCCTTCAGCTTTCTTTTGCCTTGTGCTCCTTCAGAGTCTCCCAGCTCCTAGGAGCTCTGCTGAGCCTTCACAGACCCTGTGGAGAGATTCCACTGCTCACACCTGTCAGCTTGCAGGAAGCCATCTCTGAGACTCCATATCAGCAGCTATGATGTGACATGAGTTGCTCTGATTTTTTTCCACCCCATTTTCTCTTGAAGTATAGTGAAATTTGTGATGAAATGGACCATTTTCTTAGCCCTTTTTTGCCACACCAGCCCCAGTGGAGACAGTGTAGCAAAGCTGAGAGAAATCTCAATGGCTATCTGTCCAGAGGTTCGCACCACATGTGGTTACACCTCCTGGGGAAAAGTGGTTCAGGTCCCTGCGTTGCTTGCCTGGCTGGCTGTTTGGAATGGGTGCTAGATGTGGTTTTTGCTATGATAACAATATTGCCTTCTATTCAAGGGATATTTTAGCCTGTAAGCTCCACTAGTAATTCAGAGATGCCTAGAGAACACTTAGATATAGTTCTAGGAACTGAAAGAGATACAGATCAGCAGTCAATAGATGGGTATTGCCCTCTGTGCCTTCAGACACAGATCCTAGGCGCCAATTGTGACTTCAGATGTCAGCCAGGGCCTGATAAATCAATTAGGGCTAAGACTGTAGGAAGCAGCCCACAATGAGACCCTGCCTGTAATTAACCCACTCACAGCAAACATGCTGTGGGATTCACAACAATACTCTAATTTGGGATCTTAGGGCCCCTAAATCAACACTATAAAAGTTTACTATCTAGAGACAAAGATTAGCCTCTAAACTCAACAAATCAAATCTCTGATATGCTGACCACAAGCAGGCCAAAATAAACAGAGGTTCCTAATTATGCACTTGCTGAGAAACTTCAAAGGGAATTGTTAACATCTATAGAATGCCTGTTTATCTTTAAACTGTGACCAAAGATCTGTTCTTTGAACTTTCTGTATAAAAACCTGATATTCTGAAGTAAACTTTGCAGCAGTTCGCAAACCTCCTCAGGTGTGTTTGTGTCTGTCTATCAAGCCGAAGCCATTCCTGACCTGGTCATCCGAAGTCTTGGTCTCCACACAGACCTGCAACCCACTGAGCAGTCTGTGGCACTTTTTGGCAGTTCATATCACTTGACTTTGTCAACATCAGACACAATCCTGTAGTTATGAAAATGCTGCTTAACACTGAAAAACCTAATATGGAGTGGTTTTGAGGGTTCTTGGTACCCCAAGGTCTGGTGTATTTGCAGTATGGCAGTCTTTAAATGAGACCACATTTATAATATAATTTTCTCTTTTTATTTGCTTACTGAAGGCACATTTAATGAGAAGGATGATTACGTGAAAGGTGAGTCTTGGGATGAAAATCAATAACCTGGTGGTCTGCTGTGTTTTTTCCTTGAAGTAAATCTATAATTTGAGGCCACAATGTAAATTTTCTAGATCTGAAAGGTTAGGCAGTGCTTGCGTATTTCCTATACCTCTTTTCAGCTCTAGAACGCTATTATTTGCACTGTGATAAACATGTTCAGGCATTCCTGTGACTACCAGAGCAACTGTTTACAGTATCAGGCATGCATTTTCTCTCATGCAGTGGCCTCAAATCAAATCACAAAATGATGGTTGCCCTGACAAGGGACACGCTACTACCACATTGGTGGGCACTCAATGCTTAGCAGGCTGATGGTGTATCCTACATTCCAGTGATATGTAAAACTGTTCATGTCTTTTCCTTCACAGTAGCCTACATAGAACATTCTGGTTTCATGTAAGCTGGCCAGAAAGAATGAAGGTTCCCGATCAGCATAACATTGACTTCTCTATGTCCTATAACTAAACTATGTGATGTTTTTAGAAATAAAGTCATATCACCTAGATATGATTGGCAATGAAGAGCAAGGATGACATTTGGGGGTATTGTGTGGCCTGTCTGATAAATGGTGTACTCATATCAATGTCATTATTAACTTTGGTCAGAGAAGCTCTTTGTTGTTGTTGTAAGCAGCTGTTTTTACTGCAAATGATCATAGGTAGTCTTAAGTACTGAGATTAAATAACTATGAATGTTCATTCCTAAGAAGGGCATGTAAATCAACTTTCCTCCTTTTAGGCTAAGAAAATATCATTGAAGAGGGGGTAAGAGTCATGTTCGACATGGAGAATGGAGAGAAATATCATGAAACACTGTCTTATGAAATTGGCATGGGTGTTGCACTTGTGAACACACAGAAGATTGGATAACTGCAAGGTCTGCACTACATCAAGCCCAACAAAATTCCAGCATAGATAAGGGAGGAGACTCACAAGGCTACACCCTAGCAGAGGAGCTATTGGCAATTAATGGCTACTTGGGTAGCAGAGCTGTTTTTTCCCCCCTCAGGAATATGGCCAATTTTTGGTTATATATGCTCTAGTGGATGGTTTCATGCCCTTGAATATACATGCTGCATAAATTATACTCAGTGAGTTATAAAAGAGAAAGAATGATAAAATAAGTGAGGCTATAGCAGAAACATGTTGGGGGTCCTGAGAGTGGCTGGAAGGGTTAGGGTAGAGGAGAACATGATGAAGAAGGATTATATACACTGAAAATTTCCAAAGAATAAATTAAATATGTCACTTAGAGTAAATACCAAAGAGTAACTACAATAAAAGTTTTCAATAATCTCATTACCACGTGGATCTCTGGGCTTCATTTAGTCTTGCTTGAGACACCAAGGCTATGGCAAAGGCAAAAGCTAAAAGTCACCACAGGTATCAAGCAAGTCACCACAGTCCACTTTTAGATCACAGTTGTACTTTGAAAAAATACCTTGTCTCAAGAAGCAAGGAAGTGGGAGCCTTAAACCCCCAACTCCTGCTAACCATTGTATATTGCTTCTATTTTACAAATGTAAGAAGTTTAATGAGAGTTTCAGCTTATTGTGGCCAGATAAAGCCCTCATTAAAGAATTCTCAAGTATGTGCAATAGAAAATCAGCAAGGAAGTGATAGACTAAGGCACTGAAAACACAGGGGAAGGTCATAGGTCATCAGCAGTGTTTCCATGGATGCTCAGCCATATCTACAGAAAACGCACCAGTGCTTACGAGCACATTTGCTAACCTTGTGGTTTGTTGAATTTAGAGTGTGATTGCCTTACCTGTAAGTGGCTGGGAAATTTTCTTTTGGAGTAATCAGGGTAAGAGCACCACTTTTTGACTTTGCTAATGGCCTACAAAGCTTCAGCTATGCAGTACTTGTAGAAGTCATGGTGAAAAAAAGCCCATGACATTGGACCCATGAAAAGATGCCAGTGCTGCCTCTGTGGGTACTCAGTTATGAACACATAAGCATATACTTGGGAAGATGAGAATGGAGACTGGTGTGCATAACTCAGTTCTTGTGGCTACCAATGAGTTCTACTTCAAGGGATGTTCTTCGTATAAGTGGAAAATGTCTACATTGCCACCCAATTTAATGCCTGTCTCCATGCACATTCCCAGCTACCCTTATTTAACTATTTTCAACTTCCATTCTTTTGCATTCTGGCACTGCCCTGGTGTGTTTTCTAACATATGACTGCTTATTCTCTAAGTCCTGCTCAGTAGAGAGCAACAATCACCACACTGCATCTGTATTAATCAGACATCTGTTTTTAGGGCTGTTCTTCACAGACCATTTCTCCTACTCTCACATCAGCATGTGACATTAATGTAATTATAAAGAAACTCTGGTTATCCCTTCAATGTAGTACCCAGCAAGCCACAAGGTCTAGGCTAATACAAGACACTGGTATAAGAAGGTGAAGCAGCATAGGTATCCCGAGCACCTGTTAATGTAAGCCTCACATCCTACCCTACCCCGGTTCTCTAAGTACCATATCCATAGTGAGATAGATTGGTGCAATGCTCTTCTGGCTGTTTTCAAGACACAACAGTTAAATCTCATTTCACATTAATTGTATGCCACACCAGTCTGCTTTAGTTTCTGTTAAGATCCAGTGGTTTAAACTTCATGTCATCACTTGGTGGACTGGCATACACCTTTATTACTAGAACTTGGGAGGCTGAAGCAGGAGGATCTCTGAGTGGAACAGTTCGAGGCCAGCATGATCTACAAAATGAGTTCTAGGTCAGCCAGGGCTACACAGAGAAACTATGTCTTGAAAACATAATAGATAGATGATAGATAGATTGATAGATAGATGATAGATAGATAGATAGATATATAGATAGATAGATGATAGATAGATAAAATAAAGCTTGTGTCATTATCCTAAAGATGGGTTTGGGAGTACTGAACCTCTTTATTTGTCTCCCTTTCTAGTGGTTTCCTATCAAGTAAATCACCTTTACCTGATTTTTAAATGTTTTTAATTATTTTTCCCAGAATTTAATAATTGACTTGGGTATTTACATTATTCTTCATCTCTCTCCCCTTCCTCCAGCTCTTTCCATGGTACTCCCAGAAGAGAGCTCACTGCTGCTATGTCCTCCCTCTAATTTTCAACCTTACCTTTCTTTTGGAGGAGAGAGAACCCTGCCTTGGCTGTGACCCTGACCACTCAGGTTAAGAGTCTCATTGTCTATTTGTCTTAGATTCTTGTCTATTTGTTCTTCATAACTCCCTTTTAATTCCAGTAAAGTGCAAATTGATCACACCAGTTCCCCAACTACTTTGTAGAGCTACTAAAATGGAAACACTTTCCATCAGATAAATAGTGCTTCTTCAAGTCAAATATGAGACATGGTTCCTAATAAGAGCAGCAATTAAAGTCACTTCCATCATGTTTAATGCCAATGTCTCAAAATCAAATGTAATGAGCCCATTTCATAATAAAATTATGTGTCTATATTTTAGTTCATAGTCTCAATAAGTATAATAGATGTTCTTTCAAACTACCTTTGGAAAAGGAGCACCTTGTAACTATAAACTGCTTTCAATTTTAATTTTTTAAAAATATTTTATCTTTGAGTTTATAATATAATTACATAATTTCCCCACCCTCTGAACCTTCTCATATACCTCTCCTTGTTCTCTTTCAAACTCATGTCCTCTAAAAGCATTCATACTAGTAACATTACACAGACTGAACAGGTTAGGTTTAAGAATATATATGCATATACATGTATATCTATGCATGTAACACTTTATAAGCCAGTTTCATTTTAAGTTTCCCATGTCAAAAAGAAATGATTAAGTAGCTTGTAAGAGCTGTTTTTGCAAATGTGAATCACACTCTGTTGCAAAGAACACAGAGCCTGGTCTGAGAGCTCTGAGGATTTTCTTCTACTATACCTTTTAT
The DNA here is from genome assembly GCA_030556225.1 of Cricetiscus sungorus. Taxonomy (NCBI): domain Eukaryota; kingdom Metazoa; phylum Chordata; class Mammalia; order Rodentia; family Cricetidae; genus Cricetiscus; species Cricetiscus sungorus. Next base: position 9,526,169 of record JANBXA010000007.1, on the reverse strand, counting down.
GGAGTTAGCATGCTATGCATTGGCTTCCATGGATAAAACAAGGTACCTTTCCTCTTTGAATGTACTTATCTCAACCATTACCTATGTAGTGCTCATGCTACAATCTGTTCTACTAATCCGAGTAAGGCCTAGATATTTAAATAAAGACAAGACAGTGGGTCATTCATGCAAGAGAAATGCTGAATTCTGAATGCCATTTATTGAGGAAAAGGAGCAGGCTTATATATTGACTCACTGCACAGTGGAAAACAATCAAGAGTTAAGCGTGCAAGTTCTCGGGCTTAGTTCTTTCCCAGCAGATGTGCATTAGCAAATCAAGAAAAGTACCAAGAACTACTCTGCTGCAAGATGTTCCAGCCAACAGCTTCAGGCTTGCTCAAAGTGCCCTGAGGGTTCATGCAGGGCTCTACATACATGAACATACTGCAGAGGGCTCTATTGATGGCCTTATTCAAAACTGGCCTTAGGTGCACTATATTAATAAGATAGCCACACACTAATTTCAAAATCCACTGGGCCATCTATCTTCTGGCCCAGTTTCTTATAAAAAAGAAATAGACTCCAAAGCATCCTGACTTTTACTTTGAATGAAATGTTCTATGATTTCTCAAAACTCCTTGGGACCCTAAACACCTTATAAACCTACCAGGTTCTCAGTAATTGACAGTGCACACAATCATTATTTCTGATGATTTGTGCCTTTAACCAAGGCAAACTGACATGGCACCATTTTTATATTGCAGATCAGTCAATATTTGATCCCAAGCCATGTTTGGCCTATTCCCTGTCATAGGGAACGAAATTTTATTGGAACCCACTCATCTTAGGTACTAAGTCTGCTCAACGATGTAGATCAGTATTTTCACAAAGACTTTACGAATTAGAAGGACCAAAGTAGCTCTTAAGTAACATCTTACAATAATCCATTAATGAACTTTGGTATAGCGAAGTTGTATAATGAGTGGAACAGTTGTCTAGATGGGTTGTTTTCATTGACATTGTGATAGAGAGCTGGTTAGCAAATGACTATCAGGACTTTTAATGTGGACTGAAGTCTTTCTAATTCTCATACTAGGTTATGTTGTCACTCTCCTTTGTAAGAAATGAAAACCTAACTTTTCTTGATCAGTGAAAGATTACTGTAAGCCCACAGGATGCAAGAATTTATTTTCTATAACTCCAGTGCACACACCAATATTATTTTGCCAGCTGTACTATTACAGTCCTTGGCACATGTGTAATAGGTTACTTTCTTTTGGCAAGATCTCTTTCTTATAGCATATCAGTAGAGTAATCAAGTCTTCAATAAGGAATATCACTGTCATATCCTTGATGTTTCTGAGAGTGACATTAATATCTGCCACTTTAGCTAGGCTGTAGTATTCATGTGATTTACTATAAATGGAGAAGGCAACCATTTCACAGGCTTCTACTTTGCCCTTTATAGCATAATAACTCTTCATCCACAGATGAGAGAACAAGGTGATGGTTCTGTCAGCTCCTAAATATATCCATGACAATTATATGCTCACAGGAAGATGGTATGACCCAGTCTTACTCACTCAGAAACTGAGGTCAGACATATTTGGGTCATGTTCCAATTACTATTTATGCTATCTTTATACATGCATACTCTAAATGAATATTACATTAATTCTTTTGCTATAAGCTGTGGTTCAAATTCTGTGTTCAGAATCCCTCAAACCCACAGACATTCCTTTTATTCTAATGAAGGTATAGTTTTGTAAAAAGCTCAGTGTTGCTTTGGAAGATAAATCTCTTGTTCATTTATGATGAACAGAAGTGTCATAATGGGACCACTCCTGACACAGATATAGTATTTTCATCCAAAGATTCAATTTACCAAATGGCTTGGAATTGGAGACCTGCTTGGGGACAATGGTTATGCAGTGAGACACAGTTTTCCCTCCCTCCTCTCTTCCCAGCACCCCCAACTCCCTCTGTTTCCATCCCTCAATTCTCTCATTCTGTTTCTGTTTAGGAAGTGGCTGGTCTTCGATGAGTATCAACAAGTAAGACTAAGCATCTCCCCATGTATTAAGTACGAGCAAAGCAACCTAATACGAGGAGTGAGGTCCCAAAAGCCTATAAAAAGGATCAGAGACAGCCTCTCTTCCTACTGTTAGGAGTCCCACAACAGGACCACTGCACAACTGTAACATATACACAGAATGCTTATGTCAACCCTATACAGGTTCTCTGGTTGTCTGTTCAGTCTCTGTGAGGCCCTGTGAGTCCAGGTTAGATGATTCTCTGAGTTTCCTTGCGATGTCCTTGATTCTTCTTGATCCTAGAGTTCTTTCTCTTCCTTTTCTGCAGGATTCCCTGAACTCTGGATAATGTTTGGCTATAGGTCTGCATCTATTTCTATCACTTGCTGGATGAAGCCTCACTCATGACAGTTGTGCTGGGTACCAATCTAGTTAGAAGTGGCCTGTTCAGGCTACACATATGCTATTGCTAGGAGTCTAAACTGGGGTCACCCTTTTAGATTTTAGGGAGATCCCTTTGCATCAAGAGTTTTTCCTGACCCTGAAATGCCTCTGCCTTTTCCAGTAGTCTCTTGTAGTACTGTCTGCCTCTATCTCCTATTCCAACCTGATCACTCATATTTCCTTTCTTGGTAGAGATTTTTGGGTCTCTTATGTTTCCCAACATATTATCTGTGAATAATGATATTTTGACTTTTTCCTTTTTAATTTGTACTTCCCTGATTTCCTTTAGTTGTCTTATTGTTCTAGCTAGAAATTCAAGTACTATATTGAATAAGTATGGAGAAAGTGAACAACCTTGTCTGGTTTCTGGTTTTAGTGGAATTTCTATGATTTTCTCTGCATTTAATTTGATGTAGACTGTCAGCTTTGTCTATTGCTTTTATTATGTTTAGGTGTGTTCCTTGTTTCCACACTCTAAGGCTTTTATCATGGAAGGGTGATCAATTTTTGTCAATGGTGTTTTTAGTATCTAATCAGATGGTCATATGCTTTTCTCTTTCGGATTACATTGATAAAGTTTCATATGGTGAACCATCACTTGTTCATGGTGAATGGTGTTTTTGACATGTTCTTGAATTCAGTTTGCCTGTGTTTTATTGAATATTTTGGCATTAATGTTCATGAATGAAATTGGTCTGTAATTCTCTTTCTTTGCTTCAGGACTAAGCCCCACCCCACTTCCTGCAGTGTCTAGGCTGAGCAAGGTATCTCTGCATATAAGATGGGCTCCACTGAGTCATATTGTGCATTAGAGTTAGATCTTGGACCCACTGCCAGTGGCCTCATATATTGTCACAGCCACACCATTAATTATCACCTACATTAAGGGAGTCAAGTTTGGTCTTATGTTCATTCCCCATTTGTCAGACAGACCTGAGTCAGTGATCTCTCACTACCTGGAGTCACCTGATTATATGGGTTTTCCCATTATGGTCTTGAATCCTTTGTTCATATCATCGCTCTCCCTTTACTTTGATTATACTCCAGGAGCATGGCACAATTTTTAATATGATGATTTCTCAAAAAATTAAGAATCAACCTACATTAAGACCCTGCAATACCACTTTTGGTTATATACCCAAAGGAGGCACATTCACAACACAAAGATATTTTCTCAACTATGTTCATAGCAAAATTATTTGTAATATCCAGATCTTGGAAATAACACAGATGCTCCTCAACAGAAGAATAGAAAAAGCAAATCTTGTATATTTACACAATAGTGTAATACTCAGCAGTAAGAAACAATGACATACTAAAATATGCAGGCAAATGGGTAGAACTAGAAAAAAATCATCGAATGGTAACACAGAACCAGAAACGCAAATAGAGTATGTACTCACTCATAAGTGGCTATCAGAAATAAAGCAAAATATCCACAGCCTACAATCCATAACCCCAGAGAATCTAGAATCCTTTTCCAGAAACAGATGGAAGCAGATGCAGAGATCCAAAACTAGCCTGTGTCTTTTTATTTGTGAAATGAGTCCATTGATATTGAGGGATATTAGTGATCAGTGATTTTAATTCTTATTATTTTGTTTTTGGTGGTGGTAGTGTGTGTGAATGTCTGTTCTTGCCTGTGATTATGTGTTTCTCTTCTTTGGGTTATGCTGATATGAGATTATCTATTGCCTGTGTTTTATGGGATCAATTAACTTTATGGGGTTGTATTTTTCCTTCTAGTACCTTCTGTAGGGGTGGTCTTGATGACAGACATTGTTAAAATATGAGTTTGTCATGAGATATCTTGTTTTATCCATCTGTAGTAATTTACACTTTTGCTAGGTATAGTAGTCCAGGCTGGCATCTGTGATCTTAGAGTCTGTAAGATCTAAGGCCCTTCTGGATAGTAAGTGTCATTCTAATATGTCTCCCTTTTTATGTTACTTTGCCAATTTCCTTTACTGATTTTAATACTCTTTCTTTTTTCTTTATATTTATTGTTTTGATTATTATCTGGTAGGGGATTTTCTGTTCTGATCCAATCTATTTGGTGTTCTGTATGTTTCCTGTACCTTTATATGGGATGATGTTCTTTAGGTTGGAAACTTTTTCTTCTGTGATTTTTATAAATATGGTCTCTGGGTTTGTGAGCTGGGTTTCTTTTTCTTCTTCAATTCCTTTTATTTTTAGATTTGTTTTTTTTTTTTTATAGTGTCACTGATTTCCTGCATGTTTTGTGTTAGGAAGTTTTCTTTGTTAAATCTATTTCCTTTATTGTGTCTTTAAAGCCTATGATGCTCTATTTCATCTCTTGTATTCTGTTGCTGTTGCTTGCATCTTTAATTCCTGTTGGATGACACTCAGATTCCCTATGTTTGTGTGTGTTTTTTTGTTTGTTTGTTTATTTGTTTTTTTTTGTTTGTTTGCTTCTATTTCCATTTTCAAGCCTTGAATGGTTTCCTTTAACTGTTATTTTCTTGGCTTTCTTTTAGGGACTTACTGATTTCTTCCTTTTTTTTTTTTTGTTCTTCATTATCATCTTCAAAATGTAATTTTTAATGTTGTTTTATTGTGCTTCAGCTGTGCAGTATTGTTTGGGTCTAGCTGTTGTAGGATAGCTGGGTTCTGGGGATGCTACATTACCTTTTCTGTTACTGATTATGGTCTTACATTGGCATTAAGGCATCTGGATGTGGGATGGTTGTAGCTCAAGATGTTGATTCCTGCTTTTGTCTTCATTAGATGCATGTTTTTTTTCCTTGGTTTCTCTTTCTTCTCTGGTCTTCACCAAATGGCCAAGGATTCTGGTGACTAGAATGTCTTCAAGTCAGTAGGGTATCTCTGTGGGACTTGGGGGGCTAGAGATCCCTAGATCTAGCCTGGACTCTTGTAAAGTTAGTCTTCTTCCAAAATTGTGAACCAGGATGTGGAGCCCAGAGGAGCAGGGTACATAAACTATTGTTTATTATCCATTACTCACCCATGGTTGCCCAGATTATTTAGGGGTTAGCATGAAATAATAAATACTTGGTTCAGCTAAAGGCCAGGTATTTTGCATATTGCTAAGAGATCAACAACCTGAAATACAGTGTAAGGACATAATCACACAGCATAGCCCTCATTTTCAGCTGATACTGGCTATTCTGTTGAGGGAGTAACCAAGGGAATAATTTTTCCTAGGGAAGTACAAAGACATGTCTTTTCAACACTCATAGAGAAGCATTGCCAGGCTAAGAGAAGGAATTTGTGTAAGTCCTGAATTGTGAGCTAATGAGTTCCTTGGGGTTAATTTCAGGAACATGGGTGACTCAGAAAACTACAGACTCAATATGAGAGATCACAATGATGTACCATTGGAAACTCTCATTCTAGAAAGTATTAATAGTTCTGATCACAAGTGATATTCTGTGGATAAATACAGATGCTAGAATTGGTGCTTATGTCTGGCCTGAAGGAAGAACTACACATAATGATCACCTATTATAAATTATTAAAGTGGTCATTTACAGATATGTACATTGCCTTTAGAAATACTGCTTTAAAAACAACTTTGTGTTCTATTACTACCTATCAATATCATTTTAGTCAATTTTAACAATAAAAGTATTGTTTAATTTTTGAATTTAATTGAATTAAAAATTTTAAATACATTTAAATGTCTACTAGTGTTACAATAATCTTTTAGCCCCTGTTTGAGTGAGAATAATGCCTTTGGCCTTCCCTCAGAGAAAAGAGGATTAATTGGAGTCTTACAATAATAAAATTTGACATTCAGTATTATGAAAATTAACAATATATAAGATATGTACATCAATAGAAAAATGCAAACAAACCATTGTCAAGGAGAGTGTCAATGGCAAAATCAAAGTATATAAGAAAACCACAACAAAACTGTAGCTATGACTACAAATAGAATATATAGTACCAACAAAAAAATGAAGAAAAAATATTCCCAATACTAACAAATGCTCTGAAGCAGACATGAGTGTTCCTTAAATCCTTTGATTGACATTAAATGCTTTGGTGTTTTTTGTTTATATCCTTTATTACTCTTTCTTTGGCTTTTAATCTTGTATATTAACTACACAGAGAGTTACACTAACCTATTAAAGAAAATCCTTATCATCAAACACCAACTTTTATGTTAAAGTAACAACAATGAACACAGTTTATATATAAATTCAAAATCCCAATCTAAACTTATTAATACCAGAAGACCAAAGACTTTTAGAAAAGTAATCAGTATACTTGGGTGCAAACTCATAGTAATTCATTAAATGTAATTGATCCTAAAATCTGAAATGATCAGAACGCCAATTCTGTGTCTGTGTCGAGGTACAGCTGGAGAAAGAATATAAATTATTTTGAAAGTGAAATTTTAAAAAGTAGAAGTGCATGAATAAAGCAATGGACCATAGATGAAACTCAGAGATGGGGGCATTAAAGTCAGTTCTGATAAAGAGAAGTTTTTATGAAGCCATGGACATTTATGCCAATTATATAATATATTCTGAAGCAAGAAAAGATTCTGAGGACAGAATTGTTCACTTTGACCTGTGAAGCAGAGCTTGTAAGTACAATAGCATCACAAATTATTTAGTGTGTCAAGAGCAGGAATAAACAGCCCTTCTGTAAAAGGTAAGGTGGTAAATATTTGAGGTTTTACAATGTTTCAATCTGCCAGAACTATAGAAGCCAGAGCAGGTGGAACACACAGGAGCTCATAAGCACATGGGTGTGACTATTACATGACACAATTTTGTTTCAGAACCAAGCAGTAACAGGAGTTTGAAAACTTCCAGTTTTGAATTAGAGGGAGAATAGAGTTGGAGAGATTTGGGTCATAGTAGCAGACAGAAGGCAGAGAAAAACTGGTCTTACATACGAATATTTTAGATCCTCCTTTCTCATTACTGAGAGCTCATTGGAAATGGCAGGCAACTTAAGGAGATCATCAGATTTATAATTGTGTCCTGATTTTTGTAAAGTCGTAAACCAATCAGGCAGGCATTAAGCAATCAGTGCAAATAAGAACAAGCTGAACTAAGCAATAGCAAGAACTAGGAGAAGGGGATAGAAAGCTGATTTCACTTTGGGAATGCTCAAGGAAAAATTGGTTGAGTAGAGAGAGGAAGAGAATTGACAGTGATGCAGAGATCACAGATGGGGACACTATGGACAGATGGGTGACAAATTAAGAACAGGGAATGCATAACAATAAACACACGCAGCTTGATAGAAAGTGTCAATAATTCTGCTTCCTTTTCATTACTAGATTTAGCTAAACAATTCATGGGTCACCCATGGATTGTTAGAGCTACAAGCATTTCCTTTAAATAGTTCTGCTTTGGAGATGCTATAATAGGCAACATTTAAGATGCAAATCACTGAACCTCTTTGTCATAAATAGCACAACTGAATAGTGATGTCTCTTCAGGAACCAGTCACAGATTTTGTGCATGTGTGTGTGTGTGTGTGTGTGTGTGTGTGTGTGTGTGTGTGTGTACGCACATGCACACATGCTTCCTCTAATTGGCTGCAGAAATGTCTTTATCTTAAATGGAAGTTCAGTATGCTTCCTTAGATATATGGAAGTTTAATTTTTCAAAATAATGACAATTTGATAAAAGTTATTGTATTTCATCTAGAATCTTGATAAATACAGGCCAATTTACACACAATTATTTCAATAAACACTTTCCATTTTCACATATATAATCATAATAAACTGTAAGCTAATAGAAGAAATAATTGAACAAAAAATACAGGAGTCCTTATTTATAAAAACCTTCATATTCTCTGTTACTACTTCTGATTCTTTCTCTTTTTCTCTCTGTCTCTCTCTGTCTCTCTCTCTGTCTCTCTCTGTGTGTCTCTGTCTCTGTCTCTCTCTCAATTTTCTTATAATGTATGAAGTACTGAGAATTGAATCCAGGATTTTGAAGTTGCTGATCCAAGGTAACAATCACCGAAATATACCCTAACTCACTTTTAGTTGTTCAGAAATATTTTAGCCTAACCGGGTGACTTATCTCTGAAACAAAGATAATATCTATTTTTCCTTTTAATGGCATATGTATGGATTTAGTTTAAGTCAGATATGGGAGAATCTAACAGAACCAGTAGAGGATAATAAAGAATTAATAAATTCTAGGAAAATTGGTCTCATTTGGGTATTTTACTAGGTAGAATAAAACTAATGATCTATACGAAGAAGACCATTGATTCTGTCAGGGCCATGGTTATTAATCACCATTATAATTTCATTAAATATAGGCTTCAATACAAAAGAATTGCTTCTCTTATTTTCACAAAACTCCTTTGTATTAGTGAAAAGCCTGAAACATAAGGAGCGTTCAACAGTCTTTGCGTGACTGAATCGGTAAACTTAAAAAATAAGTTATCCACAAATGTATTGCATTAAATGCTTCTTATTAATTATTCAATGATTGAGAATTGTGCCATGAGTTGAACAGTCATGAAAAGGAAATCAGATGAGGCCTCAGGTTTAGAATAATAGAAATTTTCTCAGAAAGCAGGTCATCTTGGTGTGTGTGTGTGTGTGTGTGTGTGTGTGTGTGTGTGTGTGTGTTTGTGCATGCATATGTGTGTAACCAATGGGATATTCTGTAGAAACTAGAGGTGGCTATCACTTGTCTTCTTATATTGCATCCTACCTTACAGTTTGAGAAAAGATTCCTCATTAAACTTAGAGCTTGCTATTTCAACTAGTTGACTGCCTAGCAATCCCCTGATATCCAGTTGTCTCAGCCACACAATCCGCATGCAGTGCTATGGCTACACACATGTTAATCAAGTTTCAGTTGGGTGCTGGGGAGACCCACCTGTTTCTGCACCTATACTCCTTAGTATCTCACTGATGATGGTCACCACATTTAGGTTTTACACAGGTGTTTAAAGGCTAGGCTCACAACAAAAAATATAAAGTGTGGAGGGTCTATAGTCAGTTACCTATGCCTGAGTAGCAAGTCCTTAACTCACTAAGCCATTAGACAAACATTTCTTAAGGATTTATTCATATGACTAGTAAATCTTAGGGTATACTGGTTAGATTCCCTGTTACATAAGGGGCAGAGTCCTCTTATATGAAGACTATAGAATGATAAATAGCCCAGTAAGAGATGGCTGTGTCTTTTGAGTCACTGAGTAACTGGTACTAGAAACTCTTCAACTGTGGCATCAGCCTGCTCTCTTACTGTTCATCATTGCCTAGAACAGTATCAGCACAGAAAGATGTGGTGAGCATTCCAAGGATTTAAATGGAATTCCATTTGATCTCCTGATTGCTCATTATGCTGGATACATCCCTTGTCATGAATTCCACATTGCAAATTACAGTTTAATATTACAGGGCAGTTTTGTACCCTTCTGTTCGTCTCATCTTATCTGTCTCATTTCTCTTCATCTTCTCCTTTGTTCCCACCTCACCTCTTCTCCTTATTCTGTTTTTTTTTTTTTTGTCACCCCCCCTTCCTCCATCTCTATTCCTTTCTTCTGGGTCTTGCTCTTTCTCCTTTGATGTGTCACGTCCTGGAACTTCTGAGAGCTTCCTTTGCTTTCTGGGCTTCATCTTGCTGTGAATAAACGCCCCTCCATCCTTCTGGTTTCAGTTTCAGTATTTTGTTTTGTTTTCTGACTCTCTCTTTCTCTTTCTAACACTGATCTTTGTTTCTGAACCACTTTATGTATCAGTAAACAATGGGCCTTTTTTTAAAATTTTTTTTTTTATCCACAAGACCACCCTCTGGACAAAATAGTTGGTTCTATGACTGACTAGAGTCAACAATATGAATAAATAGGGCAGAATAGTACAAACAATTGTCTGAAATATCAAATATAAGAACAGCATCTCTCTCTGTGTGTACATGTGTGTACACACATATATACTTGCATTTTATGTATTATTATTATTATATAGTTTTTCTCTTTTTTAAGTCAAATAAGCCTTTTTTAAATAATATAACTTAAAAATTTACATGTTGATCCCAGTTTCCTCCACCTCCCTCCATCTCTCCCTCCCTCCCTCCTACTTACCCTTTTTACCCCCTCACATGCACCCTGACCATCCTCCCCTCCCATCTCCCCACCCCCATTCCACATGTAGGGCTATGCTATCCAGGTGGGCTCATGTAAATCTGTCATGTCATTTGAAGTAGGGACTAGGACTTCTCTCCTGTCTCTAGGTTAAGGGAGTATCCCTCCGTGGGGGATGTGTCTGTAAGGTCCTTTTTTGCATCAGGAATAGATCCTGTTTCTACTGTCTGAGGTCCCTTAGACTGCTCAGTCCTTCTAGCTGAGGACCCATATTCAGGGGATCTGAGTCAGTCCCATGCTGGTTTCCCAGCTATCAGTTAGGGGGCCCGTTAGCTCCTCCTTGTTCAGGTCAGCTGCCTTTCTTTTTCCTCTCAGTCATACTGGGTTTTAAGCTTATGTGAGGCAGCATTGTAAATTCTCATGCCATCATAACACAACCTTTGGTAGAGCTTGTCTTAAAAATAAAAAAGTATATAAACAGAATAATGAAATTTTTGTGAAATTATAAGCATGAAATTAACCCAAATAGAAAAGGCTTGCATTCTGAAGAAGCCTAGACAAATAAAGAGCATTAAATTGAAAGTCAAAATTGATCTTACATACACACAGACATTGTGTGGATGCTGGGAGGATAAATATAAAACTCAAGGTGTTAAAACCAAGTAGTTCTTATTTTTTTTCTTCTTTTATAAAATCAGAGAAAATTTGCAATTGAGTTGAATAGACCTACTGAAGTTCTCAGTGATCCATGAGATCTAAAAAGATGAAGAAAAAAATAAAAAGAAAGATGTAAATTTCTGTTCTGTTAACTAAATTTTAAAAGAATATACATATTTGGTGTTCAAAATGTTACAAGCCTTATTAGGCACATTTTCCTAAATTTTATAAAATTTTGTTTTATGATACTTTCAGTATTTTAAGTGAGTTGGAAAAAATATATGGACTTTTCATATGCTAGTGATTCTTAGCCAAAGGTATCTTTATTTCTTTCCTCAAAATTCTTTGGCAAGCCAAGGAAGGAATGTTCTAATACTTATACTGTGTCAGGACAGCAAGAACATTCAGACACCTTACTATCCATTGCATACCCTCACAATGAAGTATGATGTCCAATCTTAAATGGCAATGATGCTGAGATTGGCACTCATTGTTATATGCTGTCCTGGCTTCATTTATGCTCCTCTGAAATGTAACCTAAGCAAAAGTCACATAGGGCAGAATGAGTTTATTTGTCTTAAAATTGCAGGTTACAACCCAATTCTTAGGAAAGCAAGCAAGTCTTCAAAATGCTATCAAAATTCTTAACTATGGGTCCTATATATAAAAAGTAAATTACATACTTAAACATATGTACTCCAAAAGGGAAGGACTGGGGCATTAAAGCAATCACACCAAAGCAAAACCAACCCAGATGGTAAATTCTGTAGCTCAGTGTCTGAGACCTGGAACTTATCTTCTGGGCTCCAATGATAGATCTGACTCCCTGGATCTGCTACAGGCCACCCATGGGGATCATGATTTGGCTCAGGCCAGCTCCACTCCATCCCTGATTATTTCCAAGGTAGACATCACATTGTCCTGGCATCTTCAATACTCCACAGCAACTGAGACTTTACTTTCATCAATGGCCGCTCAGGGTCTTTCTTCAAGGAATCTGGCACCACTGCCAAAAGGTACAGCTGCTCTTCATGGCCCCCCACCCCCACCCCAATCTTGCAGTTTTTCACATCTTCAAAACTGTTGATGATGTTTATATTGCCAAGTTCTCTTGTTTATCACATGTTGTCTAAGACCCTGGGACCACAGCTGCCTTATCTTTCATGTACAGATTTGTAAGAATGAAATGAGATTTCAGTGGTCTTGGTCTCTTAGACAATCACAGCTCTTGCTTAAGTCCCAGCAAGATCATCACACATATACCCTTAAATAAAATATCACCGGAATAGCCCTCTTGACAGCCTCGGTTCCCTTCTGAAAATATGTGACTTAGACCTCTACTGTGCACATTTAACTATTTCAACATTATAAACTTTCAAGTTTCCACAAGAATGGCACACTAAGTTCTGCCAATCTGCCAAGAATATCTAAAGGCTTTTTCAGTTTAAACTTCTATAATCTTCCACTCTCCCCACACTTGACCCCACAAAAAAAACATGATTAGGTCTATTAAAGTGATAATCTCACTTTATCAGTATAAGAATTTTGTAATTAAATAAAATTTATCCCCTTAGTTTCCTTTATTCTAGATAATTCTCAGTTGCCTTTCATGATGTTCATGATGTTGCCACTTCTAGTTTTGGTTTTTTGCTTATTTATGTATTATTTTTGGTTTTTAGAAACAGGGTTTCTCTGTGGCTATGGGGGCTGTCTTGGAATCAACTCTATAGACCAGGATAACCTTGAACTCACAGCGATCCTCCTGCCTCTGCCTCCCAAGTGCTGGGATTAAAGCTGTGCACCACCACCACCTATCCATGTTGCTACTTCTAAATGTCACTGGTCATACATTTGGTAGACTTTCCTCCAGTTTAGTAGAACATTCATTTTAGGACATAGATAGTACATTTGTGACAGGAACATCTGTCAGTCATGTTAAGTACAGCTAAGTGGATGATTTTGGTGTTTTCTTTAGTAACCTTGATTACTTAATTAAAGTGGTGTTTCCAGGTTCCTTTACTGCAGTGTTACTATTCTTCTCTAATTATAAATACCTTGGAGGGGAGACTTTTAGTTTGCATAATTATTCCATGTGTTGTCTAATATTCAATCATTAATTTAGTATCTATTAATAATGCTTTTAGACTAAGATGTTATCATAGAATTTGGTCAGTGGTATTTATCTGATTCACTATTTAGTCTATGATTATTGATTATGTTTCTGTGCAGAAAACCTTTATTTATCTTCCACACATTTGTTTACTTCAATATTTATTTATTTTGTTGTAGATCAGTGATTGTTTATTTTCATGAGGTGTAACCTATTGTTATTATCTTTTTGACTGTTTTATTTCCCCCAGTTTGTGACATATGTAGCCAGTAGGCATCCTGTCGAGTTGCCTTTGTGTTTTGATTACATGAACACTCTCTTCCTTCCTAGTGGTTGTGATGGGACAGCCTAATATTCTGACCTTTGTGTCCAAGTCTTGTAATTTATGCTGCAAAAAAAGAAAGAAAAAAAAAACAAAGAAAATTGGAGGTTTCTTTCCATTGTTTTGCAAATATCTATTTCAAGATATTAATTTAATTATGTATTTGCTTTCAGATTCATAGCATTTATACATTGAAGTTTTGCTCTTAAATAACCATATAAATTGTCTTGTATTCCTAAGCAGCATATATCAGATTGCTTTTAGAATGTGTACTCTATTAAAAGCATATTCTTCCCTTTATATGACTTTATAAATGAACACAATGTTGTAACTTTCTTAAATGAGAAAAGAAAACTCAGTCATAGTGAGCAGGTTGTAAACCTGGGGCTTCTGAAAAAAACTTTTGTGCCCACCAGAGTAGACATTGCAAAGAGGAAGTTAGACAAAATTCATCAGTCAATTATTGAGCCCCCAAAGCTGGCTGTGTATTAGGCCAAATGAATAATGGAGTCTTTTAGTGATTACCAATGAAGAAGATCATCAATAAGGTAGATAGAAAGTCCATCTTTGAACATCCCAGGGGGACATTTGATCAATTTAATTTTTTTTTTTCTGAAAAAGGACATGTCACAACTATTTTACGCTTTGTGGATCACATTTTCAAATGTATTGCTTGGAAAAAATAGGAAATTAATTGCATGAATGTGAGAAGCTGTTGTCTAATAAAATAATATTTATGAACAGTGGAGGTAGAATTTAATGTAATGTTACAAAAATATTCAAAAATCATTATTTATACTGTCTTGGAATCACTTTAAATGTCAAAACTTATTTCAAGTTTATCAGCCATGTAATTACAGTGGAAGGAGCTATGCAATGACGGGCTGCAGTGTGCCAATCTCTCTTGTCAAGTAGCTAAAAATGTCAAGACAGAATATCTACCCCATAGTCAAGACTTCTGATTTCTATTATTTTCTCTCAAATAAGAATTCTGGGCAAGTAGGTCATGCATTATTCCTTTAAAAAACTATTTTTATTAGTTTTTTTGAGAATTTCATACAGTGTATTTTGATCATATTTAACTCTTCTTACTACAACATTTCTCAGATCAACTTTTTTCCTTTTCTATTCAACTTGGCATCCCTTTGTTCCCCTACAAGGCCAAATTGGATGCCCAAATATCCTTGGATGTGTGGCCTTCCACTAGAGAGTGTTTGCCTCATCAGGGGCTATACACTTGGAGAAAACCGACCTTACAACTTTCAGCAGAGAATTGCCAATAGCTCCTTGGGAAAGGCCTTCATACTGAGCCTCATCCCTTCCATGTGAGGTTTGGTCTGGCTTGCGCTATCAAAAGTTTTGTGTATGTTACTCCAGCAGCTCTGAGTTCATCTGTGCAGCTCCCCTGTTGAATCCAGAAGACACTGCTTCTGTACAGTCACTCACCACCTTTCGCTCTCCTAATCTTTCTGCTCTCGCTCCTTTGATGCTATCTATGCCTTTGCTGGAGGAAGATGTGGTATGGTTCATGGGCAGCACCACTGTGACTGGGTGTATGTTTTATACTGTTAGAAGTTATAAGAGGCAAATCTATCAATGATTAATGTCATTACACGTATTTATTCTCTGTCAGGGACATGTTCTTGACTGAACTGTTTCCATGCAAAGTCATACACTGAAGACCTAACTCATGTGCTTTATAATGTGTACGCGCCTGCCCTTACCAGCAAGGAAGACGCGACTCTGGGTAGATCTTCTTCATGCAGTTTTAATCAGGATCCTTTAAACATGTTGCTTCTGGCCCGCAGGGAGAGAGAGAGAGAGAGAGAGAGAGAGAGAGAGAGAGAGAGAGAGAGAGAGAGAGAGAGAGAGAGAGAGGGAGAGAGGGAGAGAGAGAGAGAGAGAGAGCGAGGACCCTTGCACAGGCTTAAATACCCTTGAGCTAACCAACCCTAGTGAGCCACGTGGACTCTGCAGATAGGCTACTCTAATGCAGAAGCAGACAGGCTGAACAGACTTAACCAATTAAGGGATTGTTTACCCAGAGAGTCTTTACCAGCGGGAAGGTGTAAGGTAGAAGCCAGTGCCACTTTAAGGTGTGGCACTACACAGCTCTCTATAATAATGTCATTATATCTTATAAAAGCGTTTGTATGTATTCATGGCCTAATGAAGCCATTAGAGTATGACTTTGCTAAAATATGAATGAGGTACTTATACACTGGGGTGAGGAGTACATGATAATAAAATATGAAAATAAAATTGAGAAAGACTATTTCAAATTTGTATGTATGGCTGTGACCCCAGGAAGATATTTCCATTGCTAATATTCACAATCTTCCTATAACCCAGGGGACTTCAAATAAACAAACAAACAAACAAACAAATGAATCACCACTATCTATATACAAACAAGAATGGCAACTTAAAGAGTCCAGAGAGGTTCAAAGAAGTTAACTTGCCAACATTTTTATCCTGAAATTATAGCTTTGTAAACTTTGAGAAAGTAAATTTCTATTCAAACTGCTCAGTCTGTGAATTTTATTGTTACATGATTATTTTACATATCAATACTATACCAATCTCATATGAACTATCCTTAAACTCTCTAGTGCTTATCTTAGGTGGAGCTGCTATGGTCGCTCATCACCCTATCTCTTATTTCTGTGGATTTTATCTTTAGGTGAAAATGATCATATGTGATATATTTCCTTTATTTTTTGCTAAGGTCTATGTAAAAACGAAGTCACATACCTGCTAAGCAGGCAGCATCCCATGAACTATTAAATGACTAAGCTACCTGGAAAGTCTGGGACCATATGATACTAAAGTCTCATTTTTCTCAATTATCTCTATGGCATGAGGTCACATAAAAAAATAGCAACCTTTAGTTTGGCTGTTCCCTTTTTCCAGAATGTTAAGTTAGCCTCAGTAGTGGGTGAAAAAAAATGCAAGCAGAGCACCAGTGATGAGTCTAATAACTTGAGCTTTATTGAATTCTTTAGGTTCCAGGCACAGTGAGTGCTAAACAATTGATCTGAATATAACTCAATTATGCTTATACCCAATAAAGGTAATCATTTTTATCATTCTACCTGTTTCATAGCTAAAACAAACAAACAACAACAGTAAAACAACAACAAGGTTAATCAATATGCCTGTTTCCATGTAAGTCATGGCCAGAGCTTATAACAATATTTGAGCTTTCATATTAGTGTTGGTACAGAAGGGAGAGTTGATGACTCTTTGTGTCCAGAAAAGTATAATAGGAAACATTTTTTTTCTGGGTCTTTGAAAAGGACAAAAGACTGACAGTAAGCTATGCATATGGTAGGGAGCAAGCCCCTCTTAAAAATAAGGGACCATTTAACAAGATGCTAAAGTGAATTCTTATGTGGCAAAAACAGGCATAAGATAGTGATTTCTGTTTGTTGATGGATGATAGTACAGAACAGGCAAGGATGATAATGGAGTTACCTTGTGTTATATTCGAAAATTTAGTTTTCGTTTTGAGGGCACAGACGTCTTTAGGTTGGAAAATGTGTAAGTCAGACTGCAGTGCGTTCATTTATTCTGGGTGAGCAGAGAATGGCCTGGAAGGAGTGAGGCCAGTTCCATTTCCACACACTAAGAGTCAAATCAGTTCCGTGTAGGCAAAGAAGCTTTAATATATTCACCAGTATTCAATGAAGACAGTGATTGCTTAGAAAATAAAGGACTGGTGCTAAAATGAGTCAAAAAATCATATATTAACCTCAAAGTTTAGCATAAAGGGTCCTACAGTGCCAGATTTTTGTGAATATAAAAGGGGGAGATACAACTTAAACTCCACATTTCAAATAGCTTCAAAAGCATACTCTTTTCCTTCTAGAATTGCAAGAAAATATTATGTAACTTCTGAAGGAAAAAGCAATTGTCTCAGTTGAATTATGGACTTATTTTTAGTACTTCATATATCAAGGATCGTCACTTTCCCATTTCGCAACCATTATACAAATCAAGGGACTTTTTATTTTTTACTTCATTTCTGATAATTTGGTCCTTTTAATATTCCTCTTCCCCAAGGAGCCCTCAGTGGAATTGGGATGCTCCTTCAAAATTAACACCACTAAAATCTAGTTTCAAGTAATCCATCAGATAATGCCATTAGAAATAAATGAGAGATCTGACAAAGACACTCAAGAAAGTCTCTTAGTCCACATGCCTACAGGTGAAAATGTGTAACAGGGAAGAATTTTCTCTGCTGTCCACACAAATGACCATCACAGTCTAGTGGCTAGAAATCCAGGCATGTGTCACAAAAGCAGAGCTTTTGCTTAACACATGTAACACCCAAGATTGAACCTTTATAACTTACAACAACAATCTAGTACCAAATGAAGATCTACACAAGAGTTTTACTTCTGAGAAATCCCTAAAAGTTGGTATCCTTCCCGTAAAGTCACTCAAAGGGCTTCTGTGTCATTCTTTCCAGAAACATATACCATAAGGAAAGCCAATGTCAAAAATCCAACTGCATGGCTTTATGGAAATCTAGATTTCCTGAAAGAGCATAGAAGAAATGGATCCAGAGACTGGGTTCCCAACCAGGTTATTATTATTATGTACTGGGAGCAGGAGATGATAGGTGGACATTGCAGAAAAATATTACCCAGTCGGCCATGACACTGAAAAGCAAGTATATTAAGATGGATCAATGCTTTTATAGTAAGACACTTTTAATATACAGACATGGTTTAGAGTGAAAGCTTGACAAAGACTAAAGGCAGACTTCTGGTGTAGAGTTGGGTGTTAACACTTCAAAACTGTTCTCACAGAAGATATGAGCCATATGCAAATAATTTTTTCATCTGTATCCTAAAGATACAAAGGTAGTGATACCAGTTTCCACCTCATGTAGTTATAGGATGGCTAGGTTTGATGACCCCTCAATGTGGCATGTAAGTTTACTCAAGTTGAAGTAAATCTGAATGGTTCTCAATAGTGCCAATTAATATTAATCATTAGAGAAGGCATATTCTTTATCAAAAGTCTTCTGGTTTTTATTTTCACAGTGAGATAAAATGTATACTATGTAATTGGACCTAGAAATTGAGTCAAGTAATTTTTGTGTGATTTTATGTATTGTTAGATTATTTAAATAAAATTTCCACTCATCATAAAACATATTTGTCAATGTAGTTGACAATGTAGTTCCGAATTGCTGTCTTCTATATACTACCACCACCCCTGGCAACCACTACACTAATTTTCATATGTAAAGTATGCAATGTACTTAGCAAATAATGTGTCACAAAGTTAGTGACCAACTATTGCTATAAAAATATAGTAACTGTACACTTACTACACTATTGCTTTTGTTAATTTGACAAAGAATATTGGCATACATCTTTGTATATTTTATGAATTATTCTAGGGGACTTTGGCTTTGAAAATCAGCTAGTTACCACTGTGGCTCCAGATACCAATTTTAATAGGTATAATTTCTGTGCAATAAAACTCACCATTTTAATTTCCAGAGTTGAATTTTTAAACTATATTCAGGTAGTTATGCAACTACTCACAATGTATAATGCCAGTGTAAACATATGACACTAGCTTTTCACTCATTAAGACCACAGTAAATATTGGTGTATTTGCTATATAACCAAATATACTTTTGGACATTTTATGTAGAGAAAATCAAATGCGTTTTTGTAATGAAATTCTTTCACTTAATATTTTGTTTGCAAGATCCATCCTGTTTTAAAATGAATCAATACCTTATTCTATTTTATGGCTAAATATTTATCTTAAGCAAAAGGTACTTTATTGCAGGTACTTTCTGTGTAGTTCACGATGTTTGTTAAGCATTTTCTTCACTATTCAGTAGTTGATAAACACTTGAATTTTTTTTTTCATGTCAGGACCGCTAAGAATAATGCAATTTTACAATTCATTCACAGGCTTTTGATTGGTATACATGTTATGTTGTTCTTAGTATAGACTTGTAGCTGTGGCAGTCTTTGGAAACTCTTTTAATACACAAGTGTTATTGAAAGATATTTATAAGGGTATAGAAATAAGAAGCAAGGAAAATAAAACTGGACCAAGAAAAATGAGAATAGAATCTGACTTTCATTTAATAATAACTGTGTTTGTCATTACTTGCTTAAATAGGTACATTTAGCTGTATACAATATATTGATGTCTGTAGCATGTATGTTTTCTGCCAGCCCGCCCACCGCCGGTCTGGCGTGCTGGCCCCAAATACCACGCAGAGAGAGACTCTGTATTTGATACAATCCTGTTGGCCAGTTATCATTATTGTTTATGGGCTAGCTCTGTCTTAATTATTAACCCACTTCTACTATTCTAAGTATTTCCACGTGGCTCATCTTACTGGAGAGCGGTGGCCCCAGCATCTTGATTCCTCTTGGCTCTACATCCTGACTCCTCCCAACTTCTTCCTCCTTCCTCCTTCCTTCTTGTCTCCTAGCCCTGCCTATCTTGCTTTTTCATTGCCACAGTGCTTTATTAATTAACCAGTATGAGAAACATATTTATAGAATAACATCTCCCATCAGATGTCCATGTAGAAATAGAAATTAAATAGGTTGCGCTTGATAGCCTGTAGCTGGTCAGAGAAGCTCCTCAACAAAATGAATACTAGTGTCAAGTTGGATTAGAGTACTATAGGCTTCTAGTACACTAGGCATATAATCTATATTTACTAGGTTATGAGAATTTGGTGGTTTTTAAAGTGAAACTGGTATTTCTACAGAGGTAGGGGACTGAAAGAGTGAATCTTAGAGAAGCATCTCATTAATATTTCGTTAACTGTATAGTTAAACCTTTCATGCATGTGAGCCATGCATCTATGTATCTAAGTATATATATATATATGAAAACACAACTTTAATGGATTTGTATAAGCCTTTTTTTGTTAATATTACCTGATTAATTTATCAAGATGACAATACAGCATTACATTTATACTCTAATACTCATTATGGTGAATCTAGAGATCACTTAAAGTATTTGAGATGATGTTGACGAGTTTAACATTTTATACAAGTGACCAGAGAATTTCTGGCTTATTAGTATTTATGAATGTTGGTTAAGTTTATCCAATGCTCCATAGACATGGAAAGAGAATTGTATTTTAAAGTGATAGCAGTCCTTTTGTTATATTTTTAAAACTTTATTTTAAATAGGAACAAAAAATTATTATTACTTATCAATCCCAGTTCCCTCTCCTTCCATCATCTCATGCCCCCCACCAACCTCTGTCATCCACTCCCCAGGGAGAGTGAGGCCTTACCTGAGGAATCATCAAATCTGTCAAGTCATTTGGGATAGGGTTAAGGCCCTCCCCCATGGCTCTAAGCTAAGGGAGTATCCCTCCATGGGGAATGGGCTCCTGACATCTGTTCATTCACTAGGGATACATCCTGGTTCCACTGCCAGAGTCCCCATAGACTGCCCAGTCCTCCTAGCTAGTACCCACATTCAAGGGGCCTGGTTTGGTCCTATGCTGGTTCCCTAGCTGTCAGACTGGGGTTCATGAGTTCCCACTTGCTTAGGTCAGCTGTTTCTGTGGATTTTTCCAGTATGGTCTTGACCCCTTTGGTTATCACTCCTCCCTTTTTGAAACTAGTTTCCAGGACTTTGGCTCAGTGCTGTGGATCTCTGATTCTACTTCCCTCAGCTACTGAGTGAAAGCTTTAGGATGGCATATAAGGTAGTCATCATTCTCCTAACAGGGAGACTTTCCACTATTGTTTCGATTCCCAGTTGGGGTCATCCTTGTAGATCTTTGTACAATTCCAAAGTTCCATCCATTTGCCTACAAATTTCAAGATCCTATCTCCCCCCACGCTGAGTAAATTATGTACCATATCTTCTCTATCCATTCTTCAGTTGAGGGGCATCTAGGTTGTTCCACATTCTTGCTATTACAAATAATGCTGCTATGAACATAGTTGAACAGACGTCTTTGTTGCATGGATGTGGATCATTTGGGTATATGCCTAAGGGCAGAATTGCTGGGTCCTGTGGTAGACTGACTCCTATTTTCCTGAGGAATTGCCATACTGAACTCCAAATCTTAATCAGAAGTTTCTATGCCAAAGATTCTGAGGTAAAGAATCTGATATTCTTTGCTAAAATTTGTTTTTGGCAATTTCATATATGTATACCACATATTTTTATCAAGTGTTAGCCTCACTATCCTACTCTAACTCTTACCAGTGCCCTCTATTTCATCTCTCTGCCAGCTTCATGGCAATTTTAAATTTATTCATCTGCTTCCAGTTAGTGCTGCCTGTATGTTTGGAGCTACTGGGTCACCATCAAGGCATGGGTACACAGTCATTGGCTTCTAAACAAAATTGATGTTCTTTCCTCATCAGGTACCAATAGTTACTTAACTAGGGATGGGGCTATGGGAGTATCAACCACTCCATTCCGGAAAGTTGTAACTAGATTGGCCTTGAACAAGTTTTGTGCAGGTAGCTACTGATCCAGTGAATCCATGAGTGCAAACGCTTTGTCATATCCAGAGGCAGCATTTATTTCCAACCCATGGCTTTTGTATTCATTCTGCCCCTTTCTGTGATGTTTCGTGACTCTTAGGGGGAATATGATACAGATATTCCATCTACAACTGAGAACTCAGAGCTGATTATTCTCATTTCAAATAAAGTGTTGGGTTTTGTTTAAGAGCTTTATACAATAATATGCAATATTATGTGGTATGATCAAATCTACTTCTCATTTTCTCCCCTCTAACTCCTCCTAATCCACTCACCACTTTTCTCTCCCAACTTCATGTATTCTTTTATAAATTCATGGAGTCCTCTTAATGCTGCCTGTATGTGCATAGGTATAGGACCATCCACGGGGATATGTGAAAGGTCTCAGGTGGACTGCATGGTAGAAAACTGCCTTATTGTATGATAGCTATATTGGCAAGACTTAATTGTGTTTAAGTTGTTGGTTGAAAAGTATATTGAAGTTCATCACGGGGAATATGAAATCTGATTCGTGCATGTTACAGAGTTTTAGGAACAGCAATAATACCTGTAAAGTCCTGTGAGTGCAATTGATGGTATTTAAATACATATTTAAATTAGTTAAAATATCCATTTTTAAAATTGGTCACAATTTTTAAAACATGAATGTATATCTGTGGATGAATGTGTGAAATACATTTAACTGGTGAGCAGCAGTGCTAGAGGATACAGTAAACATGAAGGAAGTTTCACATTGAACCCTGCCAGTCATCATAGTGAATGAAATTATTCCTACACTTGGCAACTGAGACTAAGAAATTGTGAGATTCTAAAAGTTGAAGGATATGTTTAATGAAAGAAGTTCAATCTCTTAGCGCTAAATTAAGAAGCATATTTCCTCGCCGGGCAGTGATGGTGCACACCTTTAATGCCAGTACTTGGGAGGCAGAGGCAGGCAGATCCTGTGAGTTTGAGGCCAGTCTGGTCTTAAAAGTGATTTCCAGGACAGCTAGAACTATTACATAGAGAAACCCCTGTATATAAAAGCTCTTAAAGCTCTTTAACTCCTCATTGCTGAACTGTGATGTTTAAACATGTTTTGCTTTCCATTTTGAGGACTCAGATATAAATTGTCCTGTTAGAATAAGCCAGAAAATTACCATTATTAGAAATATTGACCATTATTTTATTATTATAGTATAATTTGTCCATACATATCAGCAATTACATATATGTTAAAGTAGTCATGTGGTAAAAAACATATGTTAAAGTAGTCATTACATTAGGTGAAATTTGTGGTGGAGGAGACAAAAGTTTTTTTCTGTTTAGGTCATAGTTGCTTATTTATTTATCACATGCCTATCAAATGGATGGATTTATATGTCTGAGGTTAAAATACTTTACACAGCATCAGTTTTAACAGATTGAAAAAACCCTGCAAATCTTTTTTAAATTTTACTTAGTTGAATTTATGTCAGGCTCATCATTTGCTCTACAAATTCTTAACAATAAGTAAGTAGAAGTATTCAGTCACTGTTCATTCTGCAAGCTCTTACAGTAAGAAAAAGAATTCTTTGGTCACTTAATTCCTCATGCTAGAATATCTGCAAAAATAAATCTAATAGATGGAAATGTATATCAAAATTAAAGTACCTTTGACAATGCTCTAATCATGTTGGGCAATTGAACATGTTTGTCCAGAGAAATGAATTTGAATGACTAAGATTTTGGTATTATAATAGAGACCCACTAATCCCCTGATCAGAAATTTTCTTGAGTTCACAACAATGGTTTCAATAATTGGTCCATGGAGATAGAATCAGAAATGTGTCTAGAGAAACTGGGATAGGAATTTGTGGTATCTCCATGCTGCAATTGTTTTGTAACCTCTGAAAGTCTGTAGGAAGCTTTGTCAATGTCAATGTTCAGAATAATTATCAAATACATGAAGTGATTATTTTTTCTTCATTAATTTGAAACAACCTCTTTCTCCTGAAACATTTCTCTTGGGATCTGCTTAATGTTGCCTATGTGACTTTCTGTTCATTAACTCTTCAGTCCTCATGTTGATAAGCCTTGAGCTTCAGAATAGAGAATTCAAATAGAAAAATGCTGATAACTCAGCAGGGGAGTGGAGGGAAAATAGTTTTATGTGGCAAAGACTAAGTTGTATCACTAACAGTTCTATAACCTAATCAAAGTCCTCAAACATCTTTCAATTTCAGATTCTTTTTTTTTTTTTTTCTAATGTGCCCTAGGCATGAAACAGTTTTGGCCACTGAGCCAGGCATCAAGCTAGGATGAACAAAGGGCTACTCTCTTCTTTTACCCTGGTTGGTATAAGAACAACACCATGGTCATGGTGTTCAATTTCAGATTCTTAATCTCTCCATAAAGAAATATTCAGCTAATCTTATGTCACAGCTCTGAGAAAGAAACACATTTATAATTCATCTAAGGTACTTAACCAAGGTCCTGTATCACAATATATGCCCTTTAACATTTATGATTAGTTTTTTTTGGCTTAGATTCACATTGGTGAGAATAACTGACGATGAAGGTGAGCATGTAATACCAGAAGCATTATTTTGCAGCCATTGTTCATTTATTCTTTATACATATAATATACATCAGAACTTTTCTATGTGACTCACCAAAGTTTAGAAACTGAAAAAAATGTTACAGAGTAAAATGATTTCCATTTTAACATTTTTCATTGTAGTGTAGAAAACCATTAGGTTTCAAACTTATAAATACCAGTTGTTCTTTTGCAGCTGCTATTGCCTAAGAAACACAAACACAAGACTCATCAGCCACGTGGAGTTTATTGAGAGAGTGGAAAGAAAGGGAGGTAGGTGGTGGCCAACCGAAAGCAGGGGAGAGAGAGAAAGAGAGAGATGGAGGGAAGTCAAAGATAGAGGGAAGGGGCCCCAGAGAGAGAGAGAGAGAGAGAGAGAGAGAGAGAGAGAGAGAGAGAGAGAGAGAGAGAGAGAGAGGGAAGAGGTGCGTGTGGTGCGCTTGCTTTAAAAGGGGGGCTTGTGAATGCGTAACTGGATCCCCTGTGCAGCCAGGTAAAGGTTTGAACAGCCAGGTAAAGCCTGATATAGTGATGACATGGCCATGAGCGTCCCGCCCATCGTCAGGGGTGGAGTCAGGAGACTGCATGATCCCAACACCAGTAGTGAATATTAATGAGGTATTTACCATGTATTAGCTACACACACACACACACACACACACACACACACACACACACACTCTCTCTCTCTCTCTCTCTCTGTATACTAATTCCTATAACTTTTGTAATAACCTTGTGAATTATTAAAAATATTATTTTGTGTGTGGTGTATAAATACAGTTAGTGTGTATGTGTTCATATATGTGTTTGTATACACATATGAGTATACACAGGTACACATGAATGTGGAGGGCAGAAGTTGCTCTCAAGTGCTTTTCTCTTTCACTCCCCACGTGATATACTCAGATAAGACATACTTCTTACTTTAACTCGGGGCTTACTGATTTGACTAGCTTAGTTCATAAACACATCCAGGAATTTCCATCTCACTTATCAAAGGCTAGGATTATAGGCAGTCTACCATATCATCCTAGCATTTGCATGACTAAGGATCTGATCTCAAGTGTCTATGTTTTCTTGGCTAATAATGGGAGCAATCTCCCCAAATCAGGTGCTGTTACTTTGCTTTTATTCCCAATTTACAATGTTAGAAATTGATAGAAAAAGATAGCATGTGAATTTTATACATTAGTAGCATAGCCAAGTTTCAAACTAGACAGATTGTTCAAAACTGTCTTTTGCTGCTGTATCTTTAAACATTGGGTGTTTAACTTCACAGAGAGAAAGGAAACTAGACAGCTGCCAATCAAATGTGGAAAGCAATTAGATGCTATTAAAAGTTTAATGGAAAGCTATTAGTAACAAGAGAGTAATCATCATTTCCTAAATTCTGTCAGACTTTTGCAGTGGGAAAAGACCTTAGGACAGCTGAGTAAGGATGAACAGGGTTAGGATGCAATTTTTTAAAATTTTATAGGAAAAAAATGGTGACTGGACAAACTAGTGGTGATGGAGACAATTACAGCATGTTGATGTGGGAACCATTTGGATGTTTCTGATAGAGGACTTTGGAGTAGGGGGTATCAGATGAGAAAAGTGAGAATACAGAAGAGACAACTTAGACTCTGTTTTGAATTGATGAATTTAGGGCAAATATATAAAATACCATGGACAAATTCCAAGATCTATGAAAGTGAAAAGTCAATAATTGGTGAAAATTTTTGTGTATTATTGTATGAAAATCACTTTCAAGAAAACTTTTGTTAAAATGTGAGACATAGATGAAACTTTTATTTTTATTATTAAAGTATAAGGTATATAAATTCTTCCTTTGTTTGAATTTCAGCTCATGAGAAGATAACCCTTTCAGTAGTTGGATCTGAAGCTGTCTGTTTCAGAGAAGTCTGGGACACCTAAACCTATGGCTAAATTCTGGATTAAGACAGTCTTGGGACATGCACTCAACTAGACCTCAAAGATGAATAAAATGGGATATTCCTTTTGTTTTCACATCTTATCTGATGACAGTGGGTTGTAAAACTGTGAATATATATTACTTTGGTGTGTCACTAAACCTGATAAGCAGACCACAAATTCGTGACAATAGGAACAATGAGAACAAGGTTGCGGGACTCTAACATTTTGAAACTGTAAATTCTTGAACTTCAGTTAATAGTAAAGCATTTGGGAGTATTGAAAATAACTGAAGCAGTTGTATCAGGGAACATCATGGAAGAGAGATAGAAAAATAAAACTAAAGACTAAAGACTGTTGAGAAAGGAGAAAGGGAGGATTATTTGTACTGAGGAATGAGCCCCCAAACTGGCTATTCTATTGCAAATGATCATCCCTGAAAACATATGTAAACAAACAATAAACAGATTCAAGGATTGTGTTTATAGATCTATCCAATTATGCACATATGTAACAAAAACAAAGAAAAAGAAGCTATGAATTTGAGATGGAGTGAGCAGAGGGAAAAAGTGAAGTGATTATATAAACATATTATAATTAAAATAAAAAAGAAATTTAAAAACATATGTAATAATTTTTAAATTAAATATACTGTTGGGGAGCATGGGAGAGAGGGAAGAAGGAAGAAAGGAAGAGAGAGAGAGGGAACTGGGATCAATATGTAAAATAATAAATAAATAAATAAATAGATAAGATAGATAAATACTGAGACAGTACCACAGAGATGTTTACTGGGTAAGAATGCTTGCTGTGAAAACATGAGGACCTGTGCTTGAAATTAGCACACGTAATAGAAAGCTGGATATGGATGCCGATGCACCTGTAGCCCACATATTGTTTAGATCACCAGAGCCATCGAAGCTTCAGGTTCAGTGAGAGACTTTGCTCAAAGGAACAGGACAGAAAATATAGAATATATATGCTATTTTGGAATCATTATTATACACAGGGCATGTGAGCCAGGAAATGTGACAATGCATTTTGGATCTTGGAAAAATGGTTCCTGAAGAGAGTACCTCACTCTGCTTTCTTTGACAGCAAGAATCAGTTTTGCTTGTTGCACTCCCTGACACAAGCACAGTGTTTATGAACAAGTGAGTGATTGTATTAGAATGCACTACACATGCTGCTGTAGACAATGCTCTCTCACCCTTCTGAAAGGCTCCAAGGTAGCTTTCTTTTCATCTCCACTTTACAGATCAGGAAATTGACAAAGGCTTAGAACTGTTGCTACTCTATTCTACTTCTGCATACAGTTATCTGTGAGTAAATGTTTAATTAAAAGCTCACGATGAAGAGACTTATTTAAAAAAAAATGAACTTTTGTTGTTTTGAGTTTTGACGTTTCGTTGTTTTCATAAGATTTTCTTGTTGATAACCATAACCCTAAACCCTAGCCCTAACCTTACTAATTCCTGTGGAGGCACCAGGGATGCCCAAATGTCAAGTTTAGTCAGCCAATTAATGACAAGCATCATGAGTGTGCTAGCAGCCTTAAGGTCCCCATCTGGGCTCCTATTAGGATAGAAGTTTGCTAGAGCAATAACACTTAAATCTATATACAATATTAATTTTAAATTAATTAAAAGTCAGTGTTAATGAATAAAATTCTATTATTTCTGGGAAAGTAATAAAAACTGCACTTGGCATTAAATAAATGAACTCACACTTAGGGGGTTTCAGTATAGTGTTTTCATGAAATTTCTTTTAAAATATATTAATATGTTATAAAGAATATGAACAGCCACAATTAACAATGAACCACAACTAAATGAGAATATCATCTAGATTAGTCTGAAAACATTTTCTTAATGAACTCTAGCTGTGGAACAAACTTTAATAAATATCCTTTTATTTATTTTCCTAGTACTGGAAAAGCTCAATTTAGAAACAATTAATTATACTAATTAAGTGATACAATGCTAGTAAGCAAACACTGTTGAAATAGTAAATAACAAAGTTGGTTATCATTAACTATTCAATGAGGTAAAGTGTTTTGCACATATAGGATGCAACTTTAAAGAGCAAGCATATGATAAATAAAATAAAAGGGATGCATTTTTTAGATGGGAAGATATTTTAAATAGCATTGCCAAAGCAGACATTAATTCTGTGATTTCTTTAGTATTCTTCTCTGGGAAATTTACTAGGCATCTAAGATTAAATTTTATTTTATAGATGAGGATTTCATTATGTAGACAAGGGTGATCTTAAACCCATGATTCTCTTGTCTTTGCCTCTAAAGTTCTGTAGTAGTTTGTTTAGATGAATATTCACTATTTCATCTCACAATTATCTTTAAAGATAGAAGGTAACATAGGCTCAGCAGCTACTATTAAGTAATAAGGTCTTGTTTCGTTTTTTGTTTGTTTTTGTTTTGTTTTGTTTTTGTACCAACTTTGGCTTCTAATAATGGTAGGCACAGCTATGTGTAGCATCAGTTTCATTACATGTGAATTTTTTGTACTATAAAAAGCTGTAATTTTCTCATACTTTTGAAGAAAACCAAAAGAGGCAAATATGTCCACTAGTTTTATGATGATAAAAATTTTACAGTTTAACCTTTCCCCTCTCCATCTAAGAGTTACATATATAAAACTACTGTTGCAGTTTTTGGGTCTTACAGATAGGCCCACTAGAAAGGTACCCTAATTACCACACCCAATGCCCAAATTCAATAGAAAAAAAGCCAGATAGGTCATAGTCCCAACTCTATAGTGACAGTTAAGCCTACCTCTTCAAAGGGGCTGAAGATGAAAATAGGAGATAGAAGTTAACCAAGCAGTTCAAAATCACAAAGAAAAATAATCCTCTTCTTTCTGGCTAAAACCCAAAACCGTTATTGGGTCTCTTGGCAGCTTCATTCCTAATATCCGGAAGAGATACCAGGCATGTTTGGGGGCTGTTATCTTTCATTTGACTCCCAAATGACTTTAGGGCTATCTCTTCAAAGGTGGTGATGTTAGAGAATCAATAAAGGTCTACTAGGGGGAAATTGGTCAAGAGAAGAGAGTACTTGCCTTTGGCAGAGACCTAACATTCCAATCGACTGTAGTCAATTACGTGGCTAAGAGACACCTCTAGGAAAGCTTGCTTACCTTAAACAGTGCTGAAGATTTGGGGGGAATAATTAGTCCATTAGAGTAATAATGATTTTTTTCTTCCCAGTATTCCCATCCTTCGGGCAGCAACTTATTGGTCCATAGCCACACAGCATCATAAGCCTGACCACTTTTCTGAATTATTCAGGAAGGTATAACCTCACCTTTTCTTCTTTCTACCTCTTTTTCTAAGCATGCTTTTTCTTATACTGTTTGTTTCCCCAACATTTTGCCCTTCCTCACCATGTGTCTGAATGCCATGCTGGCTCAATCATCAGGTTCTTTTCCCTTTAATCTTTCATTTGCTTCCTCTGGGTAATTATTAAGACTGTATATCTTGCCTGCTCTGGGAATTTTTCTTTGAAACTCGAATAAGATTGTCCTTAAGCTTAAAAAATTAAAATAAAATACCAATATAATTTGTTAATATGTGAGAGTATATCCTAATTATAAATTTGCATATAATATGATCATGCTTCACATTCAAGATAGTACATTCATATGTCATTAGTATTGACATGAAATCACTCACAATATTTGCCCCAAAAGCTTTCACTGAAGGATAGAATTGATTGTTCTTTCTATTTAAGTTAGCTGTTGACTATTACCAGCTAGCAGCATTAGGGCATTCAATGAGTAGAGTAGAAATTTGGAGTGGGATCTGCTTGTCTGATGGCTCTATTACTCCCTCATTGGGTGGACTTTATTAATTCATTCAATCTAAGTGTCCTAATGTTTTCACCAGTAAGATAGAAGTCTATGTGATATCACTGCTGGAAAATGGAATTCAAACTATAGCATAAAATAATATAAAATAAAAGTTGCTTAGGGTTCTCATGGGAAGCAATTTCTCAGGCAGGACACATAATATAGCAAAATTAATTTGTTTATAAAGAAGAAGGATACAAGTAGCACTGTGTTAATAAACTGGCTCCCTGAAAAGAGAAGGCAAGCATACTTGGTAGTGTTTGCTTATCCCAGTGATGTAAACACTCCCTAGTAGCCAATTTCTATCAACCATCCCCATCTAGTGCCCCAATCTTGGTAATCTTTTCTTCCCAGCCAACAGAAACTCATTTCAACCCCCAATGAGTATTCAATGGAGCATCTTCTTTTCTAGTAGCTTCCATGATCAAAATGATTGAAGAAATAAGTGTAAAGTACTAGAATTTTACATTTGCAAGATAAATTTCCTGTAAACACAAGTGTCTTTTAGTCCACATTTCTATTGAAGGTGATACTAATTCTATTTAATAGATGTATAAACAATATAGGACTAGAAAATATTGTGTTGTATTAGGACTATTTCATAGAATTACAGTTGGATACACAATATCACTAGGATTATTTCATAGAACTACAGTTTGATACACAATATCACACTCCTATTGTACCTTAGGAATCACACGATGAATACCAATGTGTTTTTAAAAGTCCCAGGAGCAACAGTAATATACATGCTGCAATCAATACATGGACTAAAACAGTCTATCTACAGGGCATTAATTTTCCAGTAGCATTCATGGTCTTCTCTTAAAACTAAATAAAATAAACATTATATCAAAGAATCTTATTAAACATTTTCATTTATCTTTTGCTAAGTTTTGTGTTTTCACATTTTCTTTTTCTATATTATTTTCAAAACTTTTATATTGTCATTCTTCATATTTCCTCCCACCTTCTATTAAGACAATTTTAGTTTTACTCTTTTATATTAAATCTTCACCATTCTTTTCTTTCAAGTCATCTTTTTTCTGTTAATGCTACTTTATGCAACAGAAGCAGTATCTGATTTTGGTTTTGGTTCAGCTCTAGTCCCAGGACAGATCTTAACACTTCAATCTTATGAGTACTAATAAATGAATATATTCACATAAGTACCATCTTAGCTACAAGGAAGAATTTGTCCATCATGCCAAAACTGTTTCTTATGTTGTGTTTCGATTACTTTTGAACTATAAAACAATTATTTTCATGATTAATACAGACTATTTCAGCATATTTTTAAATGCTTACAATTTTATTACATGCTTATTTGTATGTGCATTTATCTATAAGTGGTCAGAGGACAATGTGGCAGGACTTGGTCCTGTTGTTCAATGAGGTGGATATCAGGGATTGAACTGAACTTGTCTGGTTTATCAGCAGGTCCTTATGCACTTTGAGTAATGTTGTGGACTCATTCTGTTCTTCATATGTTTGGAATCAAACTGTGCATATGACTTTTGTGCATAGAAATTTTAATATACTGTTGAGTTCATCTATTTATTTTTAACATTTTATTCTTATAATTAGTAAAACATCCTTTAATGACCATAGAACACAGTTAATAGATTCTGTGAATGGGATTTTAGGTTATTTTGTTATGAACTTAAAATTGTCATGGATAACACTGCTGTCAGCATTTTGATTCAAATATTGTCTAAAATATATTCACATGTAGGATTTCTAGCTTGGGGGATATTGCTAGATCCCAGCTTGGTTATATAGATAATACTATGACAAACAACTAGACATTTTCTAAAGTGGCATAACATTTTTATACTTATTGACTGCATAGGAGAGTTCCATCTATGTCTACATCATGGTTGACACTTGTGGCTCTATAAATGTAACTTTTTCCATGAACATACTGTTGCACATTATTTCAGTTTTAAATGCCTATTTATTGAAATCTAAATGGCCAGGCCAATTTTAATGTGCCTTTTAAATTTTTATATGTCATAGCCTGTCAAGTCAGTGAAGTTTTAGTCTCTCCATTGTTTTTCACTGGTCACTTTGGCTATTATTGTTGATCTCTAGGCATTTCTCATGCATTCTAGGTGCTCACTTTTTTATCAGAGACATGGATTGGAAACACATTCTCACATTCTTTCACCTGTTCCCATCCTGCCCACATTCTTTTGTTACAGAGTAGACCTTTCTACCATTTATGAAAACTAAAGTGTTATATAATGGTGATACATAACCACACCTTACACATTTACATATATTATATACATATGTGTATCTAATATTATACATATATGTTTATGTAAGATAGATATAGAGAAAGGTGAATAGTTACACAGATACAGAGTGAGACAGAGACTGAATAGGGAGACTGAGAGGAAAGAACTCTCCTTTTCTTAGGAAATGTGTACATACACATGTATTTGTCCTTTGAGACTTCTTTAGAGGAGAAAATAAAATAGAAACAGAATTATTAAAAAACACATTGTTGAGGTGTATTATTGAATTTTAAAAAGGGAATTATTTTGCAAAGATAATCATCAGAGCACCTCGGAAAAGAGGCAATCCATAATGGGTTTTATGCAGGGCAAATGTGCATGCAATCCTATTTCAATTTGCAGTCCCTGCTCTGACTGCTCTCATCAGTGTGTAGTCTTGAAGGGTGCTCTGTGAACAGCAAGCTCTTTGTGCTGTCAGAGTGTGTGATTCACATTAGGAAAGAAGCTCCTACCATACTGCAGTGGATCTCACTGCCTAGAAGGGAAAATCCTACTGCAAGTGAGGAGGACACAGTGCAGCTCTCTAGTTTCTGTAATTGAGTCTGGGCTGTAATTGCTATTGACTGATTTCTTCCATAGCCCTTAGAGAGTATATTACTCTAAACACTCACTATTTCTGGTGTCTTGGATTACTTGGGGGTGTTAACTAAGGCAGTCTACGAGAAAATTTGTCCCATTTAAGAATAGGCTTTCTGTATATATTCATGCACAGCCATAGACTCTTCTTTTGAACTATCAGGTAAATCTAAGAATTCAAAGTGCCAGGGGTAAGCTGTAGTTTCTAGCTGCATGAGACTCTTGTTGGCTTCCCTCTGCAGTGTTTGTGAAATCCAAAGTCAAATATGACTCCTGAAATATGAAATTGTCCATTCTAGGCATGTACATAGTGAATCACACACAAGTGAACATTTTATGTTTGCTCCTTTATCGGTCTTATACAAAAATGTCCCATGGTGGGTGGAGAATGGGTCTAGAGTGGCTGTTAGGTAATGAAGGACTCATGTCCATGTCAAAGCAGCTGCTTGTATACTGTGGTGGTTTGAAAGACAATGTCTTCTTTAGGTATATGTTTGAATATTTGGTGTCTTGTTGATGTTTGTGGCCCAAGATGTGAGATCTCAGCTTTTCCTTCACTCTTTTTCTGACTCTCAAATTATCCAGAGAAAGCTAAATGGAAGTATGAAATGAACTATTTCATAAAGTGACCAAATGTATCTTTGCTAATATCTAATATATCCCTGAAGCAAAAGTGAGAAAAACCCATTGCTATCTCCTTCCCAAGGACATATTCTATTTCTTTCCTTCTGTTTTTCTTTGAATTGAAGAGCATGTATTTTCCAATCCATAGCCAAATGCTGTAATCAATTATTTGCATAACATGACAGTTACAGATGAGTCTATTCTTTCAGTAATTTTTAAAAATGCTTTTTAATCTTTTTGCTATGGTGGCCAAAATGTAAAAAAATGTGGTCAGCTCACCCTGGTTTATATAATTATCTGTCAGTGGTCCTAATATTTCCCACATTCTCATCTTCTTGTCAGCACATAACATGAATTTTAATATGTTTTAGTTTACTTATTTTCCAACAAAGAAGAAGAGTAACTGCATAGGCTCATTATAATATATATTAATTTATGGGCTGTGGACTCTATGAGAAATGACTCATTGTGAAATGATCAATAAATAAGAGCATCCTTTGGATTAATATTAAACCAAATTTAGTGATGACTTCAATTATTTTTAGAATGTATAAATAGATGACTCTAACAGAAGGGTCTTTATGATGCTTTTGGTATGTGTAGAGATGTCCTTTCTGACAGTTATTGTTGGTCCTTGAAATATCTGACTATTTCTTTCTATCTGACATGCAACTATCTAAGTAGATAAACACAGTTCCTTGGGGAAATAACTTAAACTTACTGCAAGGCATTCTTGTTATGCTGTTTTATAATTCTTTCTTCTAGGCAAGGCGCCAGATCTGTGGTCAGTAAGTGAAAAGTCCAGGAATATTACAATTACTTATGAAGTTTTGCTGTGATATTTTTTTTACCTTGTTATTATCTATTCATTATCTTTGCAGAAAAATACTTTTATGTATATCTGACAAAACACACATCATCTATTTATCTTCTGTCATCGATCTCTCTCTCATCTATTTATCTACCTATCTTCTATCTATCATCTGTCTGTCATCTCTCTATCATTTATTTGTATTCTGTCACTAACCTATCAGCTGTGTAATCTATCCTCTGATGATACTCTAATGCAACCCACCCATCTACCACTTGAGACAACATACTGTATCAAGTAGTATATCCGGGGGGGGGGTGGCTCTCAATTATGAAAGTCTCACAGCAGGTGTAAAAACATTTATACATGTATTATTAGCTTACTAAATTACTAACATGAGTCTTCCCTTAAGGAAAACAATAAAAGGATATGTTCACATCTATCACACTAAGTAGCTAAAAGTAGAAGATGGTCATTTCAATGTCACTGTGAACAAAAATGAAATGTATGTTTTCAAAAGACATAATTTCCTAAAATTTTATTTTATTAACTTTTTTAAATGTTCTTGGGATTTTTGACGGCTTTCAGAGTACATGCCCTAGAATATATGAATAAAGGTAGTTTTAGTTACCCTTAAATTTTACAACATGGTTTTCATCTTCCTTATTTGTTCTCTCTTAATATCCTTTCCTTCTCCCCTTTCTCCCTACTTTTTGCTATGTTTGCTTCTCTTTATTTCTCACTGCCTCTCTGATCCTCTACCTTCACCTCCCATTTTCATTCATCGTCTTTCTCTCAGCTTTTCTGTATTCAGTTCAAAGGTTTTCAGTATTTGTGAGAACACTCATAGTCAGTACCCAATAGATATTAATTAAATGCCCATAATTTCTTAAAAATCTCTTGTTTATTATAATCAATAGTACTTCATCAACATCAATTATATGTTCCTTTTACAAAGTTTACCTTTTCTATATTTTATCTCAAGGTAAGCTTTATTTGTACAATATGTTAAATTAAATCATCATAAAAGTATTTCTATTTAAAATATTGAACAAATAAAACTTACCTTGAGATAAAATATAGAAAAGATAAACATGTAAAAAGAAAAATATATTATTGATATTTGTATTATGAAAGAAACATTTTAAAATTATTTCAATTTTCCTCTCTTCCAAAAATGTTCTACATATATTCCTTTCATTCTCATTTGAGAAGAAAGCATTTTTTTATGATAACACAATATGCTTTGTGTTTTCTAAAATTTCTATCTCTTTGGAATTTTAATATTTTCTATTGTTTGATAAGTTCACAGATATAAATAATGTCCTTTGAGTAAATCCACATCCCATCCCATTCTCTTCACCTCCTGTGCTATATTCTACTACTTTGCTGGCACATTATGACAAAATTATAATGTGTTAATGTGAATTTTTGATGCATTGTATAATACTCATAAAATTAGGTGTACCTATAAGGCATTCCTTCTTTATGGTGACAACTTTTGACAGTAAGTTCATACCCGTAGGTCAGCATTTCCTCATAACACATGTACTCACCTCAGCCTCTAATATCCATTGTTTATTCTCTAATTTTATGATATTAACCTTTCTAGTTTCCATATGTAACTGCTGTCATGACTTATTTGTGTTTAGGGTCTAGAACTTCTTTTCATTTAGCGTAGTGATCTTTGATTACATCTATGTTGTTACAAGTAGTAGAGCCTCATCGCTTTTAGGGCTAACAAGTATTCCATTGTGCTGATGGGCTCCTTCTTCAGTATCAGTTTGTACACTGCTGGGCATTTGTTTCTGTTTCTTAGGAATTGTGAACAGTGTGTCAGTGTTTCTGTAGACACTGGTATATCTTCTCAGACATTTCTTTTGTTTTGTTTTGTTTTTTCCTGTTTTGTTTTAGACATGAACTTTTTTTATTTTAAAACAATCTTTTTCATTTTTATACCAATCCCAGTTCCCACTCCCTTTCCTCCTCCTGCTCTCCCCACCTTCCCCTGCCCAACCTCATTGACTCCTAAGAGAGGGTAAAGTTATCCATGGGGAGTCAACAAAGCCTGGCACTTCTCTTTAAGGCAGGACCAAGGCCCTATCTAGGCTGAGAAATATAACCCCCCAAAGAGAATGGGCTCCAAAAAGCCAGTTCAAGTACTAGGTATAAATCCTGGTCCCACTGCCAGTGGCCTCCCAAATTTCCCAAGGCCTGCAACTGTCACCCCCTTTCAGAGAGCCCAGTTTGGTCACATGCATGTTGCCCAGGTGTCACAGGACAGGTTTTCTCTGTGTAGCTTTGGCCATCCTGGAACTCACTCTGTAGACCAGGATGGCTTCAAAATCAGATACACCTGTGTCTGCCTGCTGAGTGCTGGGATTAAAGGCATGTGCCACTACTGCCTAGTTTCTCTTTCCATATTTCATTTGTTTGAACACACATCCAGCAAATTTCTAGACGTATAGTAATTCTACTTATAAATTTTTGAGGAATTTTTATACTATACTTACATTTCTGCCAGGACTATGCAACAGTATCCTTTTTCTATGTTATTGCCAACTCTTGCTATTATAGCTTTTTAAGCCATTGATTCTCTTCCTTCCTTCCTTTTATTTTGTTGAAAATGTATTCCTCTCATATAATAAATACATCCCACACTTGATCTCCCTTCCACCCTCAAAGGTATCCCCCACAATTCCTCTTTCCCACATCCACTTCCCCTCTAATTCCTCTTCAAAAAAGAGCAGGCATCCAAAATGACAGAGAAACAGGACAATATATAATAAGAAAAGGCAAAAGCCCTTATATTGAGGCTGGACAAAGCAAACTAATAGGAGGAACAGGGTCTCAAGAAGAGGCAAAACGTTCAGGGATACATGGGTTCCCCCACTGTTAGGAGTTCACAAAAACACTAAGCTAACATAAATGCAAAGGAATGGGTGCAGACCCATGCAGGTCCCATGCTATGGATTTCAATTTCTGTGGGCCCCTGTGAGCCCTGCTCAGCTGATTCCATGGTCGATAGTCTCCTGGAA
The DNA here is from genome assembly GCA_030556225.1 of Cricetiscus sungorus. Lineage (NCBI taxonomy): Eukaryota > Metazoa > Chordata > Mammalia > Rodentia > Cricetidae > Cricetiscus > Cricetiscus sungorus. Next base: position 9,488,355 of record JANBXA010000007.1, on the reverse strand, counting down.
TCCTCTATTTCCTCTAACTTTAACAGTCTTACTCCCTGTCTTCTGTGGGGTTTCCCTGATCTCTTAGGGGAGGGACCCAATGAAAACCACTAATTTGGAGGCTTTCTCTGAATTATGTCTGGCTGTGGGTCTCTGCAATTCCCAGATAGCCAAAAAGTCTCTGTTTGGACAAGGCAGCAATCTGAGTATAGCAGAATATCATTAGGAATTGTTTATTTATTTGTTTGTTTATATTGTTTGACTAGTTGTACTTGGTTCTGTCCTAGATCTCTGGATTATCCAGTCTCAGGTTTTTGGTCACCTAAGCAGTGTTGGGTATGGACTCCCTCTTGTAGAGTGAGCCTCAAGTTAATTCAAACGTTAGTTGGCCACTCCCACGTGTCCTCACCATTTCCCTATCACATCTTGTAGGCGGGGCAGATTTTCATTCGATAGTTTTGTGGCTGGGTTGGTGTCCAGTTTTCCTTTCTGTAGCCTGCAGAGTAAATTCTCAAGCCAAAGACATTAGGAGTGAAGGCTCAAAGCCTGCACCAGAGTGACTTTTATATATTCAGTGAGCTGCCTGGAAGTTGTCCTCTGCATTGGGACCCTACTGTCAGGTTTTAGAGGGTGATCTCCTGTTCTACCATTATCCTGTGTTGTTTGGGGAATCTCCACAGGAACTCCTTGGTCAACAACTCAACAAAATCTAACCCAGTCCCTGCACTGGAAATGCCTGACTACAAAAATGTGTGGCCAGTTCAGACTCCATATAGCCTCCATTACTAGTAGTCCTAGCTAGGGTCACTCTCATAGATTTCAGGGAGTTTCTATTGTACTAGGCTTCCAAACCTCCCCAAAAATGTCCTCCAAATCCAGCTGTGTCTTCTTTCTCTCTCTCTGTCCATCTCTCCATTCTACATCAGATCACTGCCACTCCAGTCCCTACTTGTCCCAAGTCCACCTACAGAATCTATTCTATTTCCATTTCCCCTTCCCAGGGAGAGCCATGCTTCCCTCATTGCACTCCCCCCCCCCAACCTCTCTTTGTCCCTAGATTGTATTTTGATTATTATTTAATAACAGGTAATATGTACTTATAAGTAAATTCATATCATATTTGTCTTTCTGAGTCTGGGTTACCTCACTGGCAGGAACCCATTCTTTCAGGGGGACTTCAGTCTGGTGTAGTGACTTGCCCAGTTCATACCCAAGGGAGAGTGTGGATTGAGAAGCAGGTAAAGATTCTAAGGAAAGGACAGAGAAACAGAATAGTGTCAGAAGGGCAATCAAGTGAATACTGAAGTGTCATGTTTATTAATCAACATTCTAATATGCCCAAACCAAAAAGGGGAAAATGGCAAGAGACTTCTTTATTAAGATACAAGGAACAAATAGATTTACTTCCCTAATTTTCCAAACATTCAGTAGACTAAGTCTCTCATTATCTAAACTTGAGGGTTAAGAGTAAACACACCTTAGACCAAGTCTCTTGTTATTTAGATAAGACAGCCATGCTTTAGACCTTTAGATCTTATGACTTATGGATATTTTTGAATTCTCTGACCTTAAATCAAAATAACCTTAAGTCAAAATGAAGCAAAGCCATTTTTATAACCCAGAGACTCAATCAGGATGATATTTTCTAGTTGTATCCATTTGCCTGCAAATTTCATGATGTCATTTTTTTTTTTTTGCCACTGAGTAATACTCTATTGTGTATATGAACCTGGATGCATCCATTTATACATTTTCAATTTGTTGTGGTAATGTGTGGCTTTGTTTTGCATTTTCTTGATCAGTTCTGTTGAATATTTCCATGAATAACTTTTATCTATTTGAAAAATGTATCTCCTTTTGAGAAATGTCTACGCAGATATATTGTCTGTTTTAAATCATATTATTTTGTTTTTTTCTGTTAAATTTTTTATTCCTATTACGTTCTCAACATCACCTCATTATTACATATATATGTATATATGTGCATATATATACATATATATATATCATGCATGTTAATCAATAGGATTTCTCTTAACTTTGTGATGATTTCATTTATGATACTTATGCCCTTTAGCAAGATTTAGTCCCATTCATCTTTTTTTGTCTTGCATCCTGTGTTTTGTGATCTCATGAAAATTTTTTGGTTTTTTTTTGATGTTTTGACACATTTTATCATATCTTCTTCTAGTATTTATATAGTTTCAGATCTTACAATTAAATATTCAGTACACTTTGATTTGATTTTTACTGTGTACAGAAAGGAGCTTAACAATGTTTACTGTAGATGAGGACATGCAATGTTCCCTTATTTGAAAAGGATGGCAACAATTAACCCATTATCATTGAAGGGGATATCTCATGGGGCCTCAATCTTAGACAAAGAACTTCAGGCAACTGAGGGATACTGAGAGTGGGAGAAATGGACTAGCCCAGGGAAGACAAAAATTGTTTATACAATACCAAATGATTGCATACATACAAATGTGTGTGTGTGTGTGTGTGTGTGTGTGTGTGTGTGTGTGTAAAACCAAAACTAAAAAATAGATGCCATGAATTTGAGAGAAAACTAGGGAACGGATACATTGGGGTAGAAGAGAAAAGAGCTTGTAGCATTAGAAGTCCACCTTACTTAGTCCTGGGCTAGAAGCAATGCACATGAACAGAATCATCTTTTGTCTGGGTACAAATGCAATATGGATTTACAAGGGCAGTATCTATGGCTATTATGTATGAGTAGCAGCTAAGCTAAACCAGAAAGTTTAATACCCATTTCTTAAATACATTTTATTTTTACTAAATGTATTTATGATTTCTCTCTGCTCTTGCATGTTTCAATAGTTGTTTCTGCTTATTGATGAATACGATGTAATTGCATGAATATACAACAGTTTACGTATTTTCCTATACAGAGACAATCTTCTTATTTCTAATCCATAGCTATTATGAATAACACAACTGTAAAATGTTCTTGCATAAATATTTTTCTAGTTTTATGTTTTCAGTATTCTTGTGCAATGACATAATTGTAAACTTTCAGGGTCACAAGGCTAATGTAGATTAAACTTTATGAGAATTCACCATGGTAGTATCCACTATAAGCCTTGAGCATGTGAATGTTGACTACCCTGTTGGTGACATTGATTGGAGAGATTTGAAAGATGTAGACTTTTTGTGGGAGTGTCACTTGAGGCAAACTTTGAGAAATCAAATACTCATACCATTCCCAGATCACCTCGCCCAACTCCTGTTTCTGCTTTGGGCTCAAGATGTCAGTTCTCAGCTGTTACTGCTACTATGCTTTGCCACTGTGATGGCAGCTGGAATGCTTACCCTCTGGAAAGTACAGGACCAAAATAAACTCTTTCTTCTGTAAGTTGCTGTGGTCATGTTGTTTTATCACTGCAATAGAAATATACTAATACAATCACCAAACAAATTCTGAATGCTTACATTTTACTAATACTATATGAGTGTCAAGTTGTGTTTTTGAATGTTTGCTTTTAATTTTTCTTAAATTGGCTATACATTCCAAACACACACATTTATATTAATATGGCTTTACATTTATGTTTTCTGGTGATTCGTGTTATTGGAAGCACTTACATATGTGAATTGGCCATTCTATTGTAAGTTAGTTTTGCAAGTGTTTTGTAAAGGCTTTAACTAGTTTGTTTTAGTAATACCCTAGAGCAAATACTACCTACATATAAATTGTGATTTTTACTTTTAAAACAATAATGTCATGTGTGAAATGGGGGGATAGGGTTTGAATGTGGTACAGTTTCTAGGATGGATGGAACTGTATCAAACTGGCTTAAGGGAACAAGGTAAGGAGGCTGGTGTGGAGGTTGAGTGGCATTGAGGGATGAAGCTACTCAGAAGTCTTTTTTCTTTTTAAAGCTTTTTGTTGTTTTGTTTTGCCTGAATGTATATCTGTATACCAGGAATGTACTTAGGCACTGAAGAGGTCAGCAGAGCTTGTCAGATACTCTGGTTCTGGAGTAACAGATGCTTGTGAGCTTTGTGAGCTTTTGTTTGGATAGTGAGAACCGAACCTGTTATTTGGAAGAGTTGGTGTTCTTAAAATCTCCAGTGCTGGCAGTTTTCTATAAAAGAAAGAACTACCTGTGGCAACCTACCAGGAAGCACCAGAGCTTCCATTCAACTCCCAAAAATGCATGTGAGCAATGTTTCAGGCAGGGGCCTGCTGCCCTGTGAATCTGTCCCATTGAAGCAAGAAATTCAGTGAGCCTCTCACACCAGTTTGCGTTCTCTCTGCTGACTTGGATACAATATTTGTATTTCATGCATAGTTACATTTTCTCAGATGTAACTGCAGTGACAGTATTATTAGTATTGGACTTGACTATTCCTTGAGAAATATTTTGCAAGAGACAAACTTATTTTAAATTTTAATGGAGTCTAAAATGACATTACTTTTATTTTGTGCCTAATGTCACTTCTGCCCTTATTATCTTTGTCCTTTCCAATGTGTATAATGCTGAGGTACTTTTTTCCATACTTGTCCTTTGCTAATCTTCCTTTTCTCTCTATATCCCTCCCTTCCTTCCTTCCTTCCTTCCTTCCTTCCTTCCTTCCTTCCTTCGTTCCTTCCTAGGTTCTCAGGTAGCCTAGTCTGGCCATGTAGCTGAAGCTGATCCTCCTGATTTAATTAAATACTAGGAATATAGTCATATGCCATTGCACCCTGTTTGTTGCTACTAGGGATGAGGTCCATGCATGTTGTGCAGGTGCTCTGCAAAGTAAACTATATAACAGCCATGCTTGTATTTTCATCTATAAAATTTTGGCTGTTGCATTTCAGATCATGACAGTACTGGTCTTATTACTATAATTTTTATTGTTATTATCACAAAATGAATAGGGCTTAAGAATTCATTTGTGGTTCTCATTTTATCTTACAGCAGATTGCCTCCTGCCATATGAACATTTGTTTAAACATGTGGTATACATACTCTACAATACTGCATATATACTGGCTGACTAGGATTCTTGACATTGCTATATTAACTAACTGGTCCTCCTTAAAGAAGGCTAATGTGTCATGTCTTGAGTACTGCCTTTATTACCTGATATTGTCAAATCAAGAAGTTAAAGCTTTTTTATCATGTTTGTTTCTGATATTCTCCATTATTTCTATGTTCATATAAATATGAGATTTAACTTTTCTCCTCCATCTAGAGAAGTTTATCTAGTCTTGATAGAGATATTTGGATATTAAATTGATATTTTGAAAGCATATAATAAAAATGTTGTGTTTTCAACCCTTGAACATGACATAGACAATACTCACCTTATGTCTTGGTTAGGGTTTCAATTGCTGTGAAGACACCACATGAGCATTACTGTGGAAATGGTACTCAAAACCAAAACAAAACACTGGATTGAGGTAGCTTACATTTTCAGAGGCATTCAGGCAGACATGGTACTGGGGATGTAACTTAAAGTTCTACATCTTGACTTGCAGACAACAGGAAGGGGTCTGTCTCACTGGGTGTAGCTTGAGCACAGGAGACCTTAAAGCCTGCCTCCAGAGTGACATACTTCCTCCAAATAAGTATACTAATTTAGAGTTTCCAGTAGAAAATAGGCATAACTAACCTCTTATTTCTGTTCAAGAGCACTTTCTCATTTGTATCATAAAAATTTTACAACTTATTCCTTCAATGTTTATTAGAATACATTTGTCAGTCAGTATTTTATTTTTCCTCTTTCTTATTTCACTGCCATCATTTAAATTTCACTAGTTAAACAATACTTTTGCATCCATTTTCTGGTTTTATTTTTACTATAGTTATACAAATTAGGCAGAACAGAAATTTATGCTAATGAAATCTGAAAGAACAGATTTTACTGTAAATGTTAATTAAGCTATAACATAATACCATGTAAATACCTTAAAAGTGAAATTATGTGGCAGTGATTGTATGTTCAGTATTTTAAGACATTGTTTGCTATTTTGGGAAATAAATCTTAAATGTAAACTTTACCTGCTGTTCAACACTAAAATACATAATTACAGAACAATTCAAAGAATTTCTTTGTTTTCAATATTTAATAACTTTCCCTATGAGAAAATTATTTAGAACTCACATTTTAAAAGGCTATCTGTTAAGTTCATACTTCCTTACTTTCAAAAGGTAAGACCATTTGCCCAATGTTGTTTAAAAAAATACCATATAACCTTTCTAAAAGTTATTCAACAATGTTAATTAAATATCTTTAGCTTCATTACTGCCATAGGTATGGGACTTCTCTTAGATGAAATAAAGTTGTAAGCTTGACCTGAAATTGTATCATCAGATATTTTAATGTGATTTTTAATGAGTTGTTTCAGTAAACCAAGTAGACAAGGTGTGACAATAGATTTATATAATAAAATAATGACAGTGTCTCTAATTGTTAAACTAATTAGGCTTCTAGAAATTTGGGTGTTATCTTAAATAAAGTATAATTTAACTACTGTTGAAATAAATGCATATGACTGAGACTTGATAGTTGCCAGCATGTCAACAATGCCCACCATTCTGTTTTGTGGAGATCATCAAACATTGATTTTTTTTGGCCAAATTATGCATCTCAGTACTCACTTCTTTGACATGCATTCTTCCCATCTACTGTCTCCTTGTACCTCCAAAGTTTCTGCACTGTGTTCCCTTTTGATGCATAACTCACTGAGAACCAGTGATGCCAGGACTTCAGAAGCCTGATGCCTGCCCAAAGTTGCCTTACATTTTACCATGCTGTTGTGTCAGGATCAACAACAGCACATAAAAGGCTCTTGAGTACAGTAATATCACATTGTACTTTTTCCTGTCTGTATCCATCAGGAGTCTCCAAAGCAACAGAAAGACAGACACAGAAAGGAGAAATGAGGGCGTGAGAATGAAAGCGAGAGAGACTTTGAAAAGCAGAATTGGATCATGAGTTTTGGGTACAAAGAAACTTTATTGTATAGGTAGTAGGCTCAACTGTGCAGTAGTTTTCTTGTTATGTCTTGAGGCCAGACTCCTTTGGGAAATTATAGTATTTTCTCATAAGTCTTCAACTGGCACTATGAGGCCATACCTTTGGTGAGAATAAACCTTTATTCAAACTCCACTGACTTAAACATTAATTGCAACTAGAACAAAACTACAATTTCTAGACTGATGTCTTATATAAAGGACCAGGTCCCAAATCATAATCAAGTTGGCATGTAAATTCACCATCATAACTGCAGTGAGAAGTATGGTTTAACATTCCATTCAAAAGGAAACCATCAAGGAACACAACAAAATTGGCACATGATGTGGCTCAGTGGTGTACTGGCTGCTCATCCAGAAGACCTGGGTTCAATTCTTACCACTCACACGGTGGCATACAATAGTCTGTAACCCCAATTTCAAAGGGTCCACCACTCTCTTCTGGTTTCTGTGAGCACCAAACACACACATGGTACATAGATATACATGCAGACAAGACACTCATATATATTAAATAAATAAATAGAAACACATCAGAAATATAAGACAAACTAAATAAATTCTGGAAACACACTCTCAGCAAAACAAACACTTGTCTATCACTTTAATTAGGATTCTCTGCATGTAAGTGATAAAGTATGTGGTATATTGTTACATTATGTGTGTGTGTGTGTACATCACTCTCAGTTACTTTAATTTTGAATTTTGTAGGAATGCAATAAGTAGTGTGATAAGTTTTACAGTGCCTCAGAAGTCATGCAGAATGAAGATTTTATCAATGATTACACAGGTGACAAAAATCTTACAAATAGACCATGTAAGGGCAATAATTATCATTTAAATAACATCCCTGGATTTTCTTTGACAAAACAGCTTGATCAAGAAAAGTCAGTACCTTTAAGTTCTGAAAAAAAAATATCATCTAAACAATGCAAAGGGTATTTCCTTAGGAATAGGATGTTTCCAGTCATGGGAAGAAGGGGAAAAATGAGTAAATAATACACATTTTTCAACTCACTCCCCCAAAAAAGGAGTTGATGATTTGGGAGAGGCTTGATAAAATGACAAAGTGCTATGACAGCATCATGGAACAGGTGTGCTGCTGTAGCACAGTGAGAGGCATGGGAATTTGTTGTGAGCGTGTGGTCTGATAGGTGGTGTAAAGTCCAGATGTTTGATGATGAAAGTAAGATCTTAGAGAGGCATGAAGGAGAAGAGTTAGGAAGAGTTAAGGTAAAGGAATGAGGTACCAGATGGTCTATGATGTGCTAATTTTCTGTTGACATTTTTAGGAGTTGAAACTAGAACAGTAGTTCATAGAAAATGGCAGCAACCACCACCACAGTCTTCATAAATTTGCTAAGTCTAGGCTATGTAGCCAATGCAGTCCTATTCTATGACTGTGAAGGAGTTATAGATGAGGAATGAATCGGAATGAAAATGTCTAAGTTAAAAGACTTCATTGCAACTAGGGGAAACAGTGCCTTCAGGGGCTTCATGTGAGGAAGATATAGATGTGTGAGACCAGATTCTTAGAACTCTAACAACTGCAGACATCAGCTGTGTATATAAGTGAATAATTATATAATAATTAAAATTTTCTTCTGATATTTGAATTGTCTGACTTATCTTCCATAACTTATTATATTTTCATAGTACTTAGGTAGATTCTGTAAGGGCAGGAAAGCCATTATGAGCCATGTTTCTCCTACTCAATCAGACTTTATACCTACCATGTGGTAGAGCTATGCTCGTTTATAACTTTCTATACTTTTCCTGACATTGGAACAAAGATGTGAAATAAATATCAGCTTGAACAGAAGATGATACACATATAAAATGTGTCCTGGGGTCACCATTCTCTCCTTCCAATTTTACAAGATGAGGCATTTCATCCTTAAATGACATGACAGTGGTATCATTCACTGCCAACAGTCTGTCATTTTGATAACAAAAATATCATCACATTCGTGTATCACAGATATTAGAGATCCAAAAGAAACAGTGTGTTGACATTTTTCACTCAAAAATATAGGACTGTCTCAAATTTTAATTTGTCCAAAAATACATACGAGTGAGATACACCAGGATGGCATCATGCGTGTCAGAGGCTGAAAGAGAGAAGTCAAGATTCAGAAACAATTCCTATGGGAATTGCAAGCCACATATACTAAAAGACAAATAATTTTCTTAGATGTTTGGAAACAAACATGAAGAGGTTGGGTAATTCATATAGGTGATGTAGCAATGGTTTTGAATTTCATTTTAAGAGGCACCATCTAGCTTCTCTTTTCACATCGCAGAGTAGTTTCAATTGTGGTTGATTTTATTAAAGTCACAAGATTCTAGAAAGCATGTGAGTGCTGCTTATCATGGGTTCACTGAGGACTGCTGAGGAAAGCACATCTGGCAACTGCCAAAAGTCAGCAATTCCTCCTTTTGTCCTCCCTTTTCATTCCATTTCCTTTGGAAATTAAAGTAAACTTACAATTTTAGGACATCAGGAAACCAGGAAATTTGGAGTTATGGTGTTACTTCTCTGCTCCCACACAGAGCCATGCTAAATGAAATTCAGAAACTATCACAGGAATTTCAGAGTTCTGATTTTGACATCATTTTTTTATTCTCTACGAGTATGTTTTCTTTGACAGTAATTTTTTTCAGAGAGGATATAGGAACAGGAAATCTTTCTGGATACTAGAAATCTTGCTAACATATTAAAACTATGGGAGCATATCTAGTCTAGCTTTGTCTAAAGAACAAGGAACAAACAACAATACTTGAACAGTGCTGTATGAAAGTGAGTTGCCTGGGCTGTTTAGAGGTAACATTGAGCAGTAAGCTATTCTGTGTGTATTCTATGGCCTGTTACTGAGAAATATTAACTGCTGATTTCGGTTTATACTTTCATGTATTGTTGCAGCATCAGAATACACTATTACTTACATGTTAAGAATAACATAAACCTATAAAAGAAATCTTTGCCTAAGGTTCTACTACCATAGAGTCAGCTTTCTCTGAATGATATTTTATTCCAGTACTGGTTATAGATGTCAAGTCAGTTTGCTTCATGTCCACTAGTTTCAAACTAACACATGATGTTTTCTCTTCAAGCATCTGCAACCGTCCATATTTCATTTCAAAATACATATTCTCATGAACCAATTCTGTCATTTACTTTCTATCTCACTTAAACTTTTTCACATGAGCAGACCTGCTTCATATTTATTTTCTTTAAAAAAAATCTCCACTCTTAAGATATAAAGTAACTCCTCAATAAATGTTCTTCAAATAAAGTAATGGAAACCTGCTTTTTTGCCCTACAAAATGGCTTAGTGGGAAAAGGCAGTTGCTAGTAAGCATGATAACCAGGAATCCAATCGCTACTTATATGGTGGATGGGGAAAATCAACCCCACAAATTGTTGTCTGACTGTCACATGTGAACCATAGCTTACTTGGTACTAGGACACTAATCTTTTGGTAGTTTTATGTTTTTTTTTTTATTCATCACTTTGGTGTGTATTTTACTGTGTTATCTTACTCCATTCACTCTCTATAGAGCAATGCTTTAACTATTTCATTGTAGATAGCTTTATGTCTAACCCAAATCACTAGCATGTAGGTAAAGATTAAGATTTATTAACTATGTATGGTGAAATTCACACAAACGTCATCTTCAAACTTGTTTAAAGCTTAAATGTATGCAAAATTTCTAGGGGTGCTGAGGAGTATATACATGTCATCTTCTATTTTATTTTAAAAGCTACTTTGTGATTTTAAAACACTAAGTAATGTAGAAGGAGTTTTCTTGCCAGCAACTGATTCAAATAATCACTTAGAGGCTTAATATTATTAAAAATGCCTGGTCAATAGCTCAGGATTATTATTAACTAGCTTTCTCATTTTAAGTTAACACATGTTCCTTATTTATCTCTGCCATGTAGTGGTACCTTTTTAAGCATGGCATGTTCATCTCCTGCTCCATCTGCATTTGGCTGGCATCTTCTTTGACTCCATCTTTCTCCTTCCCAGAATTCTCAGTTTGGCTTTCCCAGCTAACTTTATCCTTGTTAGCTAGTGGCCTGTCAACTTCTTTATTAAACCAGCTACAGTGACAAAGTATCACAATTTACAAAAGGATTATTCCACAGCAAAATAATGCAGTTATTTTAATAATGTGGTAATACAAAATAAAAACCTTAAAAATTAAGAGCATAACTAAAAGGACGAAATGGACTCTTAATAAAGCAGAGGAGAAAGACTGTAGAGAGGTTAGACTGAAGGACCACATGTTAGAACCCAAAATAAACCAAATGAGATGCTGTTACCCTTGACACCATGCAGCATGTTCACTTCTATGACTACAAAGAACTTCTGTCAACTCTGGAGGCCTCAATCGTTTTAATGTTGAGATTTGTCTAGACATCTTGCCTGTCTAGTCTCTCTTGAGAGAGAATTTGTGGAGGCCAGTGTTGCAGACAAGCCTGTACTCCAATTCACACCAGAAGAAAGCTCTGTGCTTTCTCTTAGCGACACCATGTCCTTTCAGACTTGGATAAGCATGGCTGCTAAATCTATGACAGGAGAGAAGTGTGGTTTTGAAGCCTCCAAAGCATTGGAATAACAGCTGGAGATTTCTGCTCCCATTGTGTACTACCTGAGGAGAGCTAGCTGGCATCTCTCAAACTTTCTTGTTTAACTTAATTAAAAAAAGGAAGTCAAGGGAATGCTCATTTCAGAAGGTCTTAAAGAACATTACACTAAGGTTTAATCAAAAATTCTCTCTTAACAACATTGTTACTATGCTTATTTGTAAAAAGTAAGGATGCAGACTTAGAATAACTTATATCCTGACTTCTCAACATCAGTTTCATCAAAAGTGTCCCCAAGGGGATATTATAAGTGATGTGAAAATATATTGTAAGCTGTTCTATGAAGCATGTTACCTAGGATTCATTACAGAATGTTATCCTATTTTGTAAAATCTTTGCAGCCTTCTGTATTTGATTTTGTTAAGAACAAATAAAAAATGTTAAACGTAACCATATTGATGTAGAAGTGTGCAGCCATTTGGGTACAGGAGTTTGAATTGTTTGTTTCTATTTAATTGATTTGATATTACTGGTAAGTTGGTACATGTGATTTTGTTTCTTGGATTCTGTAGAGGAGATATTGATCCATGAACTACTAACCTATGCAAGGTAAGTTTATGTTGTATAGAAGTATTCCTAAAGTTAAAATCCTGACTAAAGTGAAATGCTATACATTGGATTTAATTATTTTAAGTGAATTAAAATATCCACAAAGGAACAAGACTTGCAGAGTGTCTGTATTCAGAGATCATACTCACATCTAACATCTTTTCCTCCAAAAAGAAATTCTGTGTCTTTGAGCATGATGTTGCCTCTGTTGAGAACACATGACATAGAAATATATAAATAATGAATAGCAAATACTGAGTGCACAATTTTATAAGGTCTATACATTGTTGTAGCATTGTGTGCATTTCTAGTGGGAGCAAAAGCTAAAGGCTCTGATAGAATGCAGACCCTTGGGGTGTCTGCATTCAAAACACAGTGATGTATAAAATGAAGGGTAATTTACTAAAGAAAAGTAGGACTGCATAGAGTGAAACACTGTTGAGATAATCAAAAGCTGTACATGCATGCAGGTACACTTTAAGAAGACCTTGAGGGTTCTATTTACATATAAAGTAGACAAATGAAATTATGTGGAACTGGGTAACATGGCAATAAGAAAGATAATTTGGTAACTACATAGATTGAGTAGTCAGAAGTTAGATCCAGGAATCTTATTCATAAAATTAGTGTAGTGGTCCCAATGAAAGATAGAGGGATCTAAATAGATAGTTTAAGTTGCAGTACTAGACTTGGCTTCACAGCACAATTCAGTGCAATGCATACAGATGTAGAAACTGAACCAAAAATACCATAGGAAACATCCAATTAATTTGCTCGTGTGTGTGTGTGTGTGTGTGTGTGTGTGTGTGTGTGTGTGTGTTTGCATGTTTATGTGTGTGATTGCACATGCTCATAAAGGGCAGTCAGCTGTGGTGCTATTCCTCATGCATGAACTGCCTGCCTTGGTTTTTGTGACCGTCTCTCATTGGCCTGGAGCTGACTGATGAGGCTACACTTGTGGGCCGGTGAGCCCCAAGTGTTTACTGTCTCTGACTCTTCTGAACTGAAATGAAAAGACAGCACCACCACATCAGCTTTTTATGATAAGGCTTTTGGGGATTAAACTCAGGGTCTTCTGTTTACAAGGCAAGCACTTTATTGAGTGAAGCATGTCACTATCCCAGCAAAAAAAAAAAAAAAAAAAAAAAAAACTGACCTTTTCTTACTGTGACTGAGGAAGGGAGAGGAAATTTTCCCTTTTATACATTAACTCCTAGCCTCCCGGGTTACTGAGTTTATATCTGGCAAGATTTCCCCAATGAATCCAACAAAGATGATTTAGCTGAACTTTTTTCAAGTCTACCAAAGATAAACAAACCAGGAAAAAAACATCAATAGACCTTGACATCTTACTGTAGTTCAGTTAGTGACTTCAAGGGAACATGCAACTTTTAAAAATATGAACATTAATGAATGATTTTTGTAAATTTACAGAAGACATTCAGAAAACAAATCACATGGCCATAGAAATCATTAGACCATAGATCTTCAATGTCTTACTTGTTGTTTTACAAGTCAGAAGAACTCCAAATGCATGATTATTAATCAGCATTTATGTTTGGTTCAGAAATCTCATCACCTTGGACAGTAGTTATTTCTCAGAGCGGCATTTATATGCCACACGTTTGAAAAGGATTTGGAAATATAAGAAGGAAACTAGTTTTACAATAACATATTTCATATTATAAACTTACTTCATCTATGCCATATGCTTAACTAGTAGGGTCTGAGGTTTAGAAAGGTACATGTTTACCAAAGATTAGAATTAATGGAGGTACAGATCAAACTAAGTTCATTAACTGGCAAGTGTGTGCCATTTCATTAGAAGGGAAATTTTGTGGTGAACAGCAGTTCCTACTGAGTACAGGTCTGTCCAACAGCTGAGGGAGAACTGAGTTTGTAGTTACTAGGAATGCCTCTCCTTCTTAGTTACTAATGGATATAAGCTACAAAAGGCATTCTTTTATTAATTAATCTAGAATGTTTCCCAATACCTAAGCCTCATGAAATTTAATAAACTTTTTTACTATAATTTCCAAAGTGGATGATGATGATGATGTGATAATCTTGGAAATGGTGATTATTCATTGACTTCCCTGAATAACAAGAGAGTCTAGGCAACTCTAGAGGAAGCCTGATTAATGAGCTACCCAGTAGAAAAATAAGCAAATGGCTGGATTGGCTTCTTTTTTATAATTTGAGAAACATTCAAAACTTTACAAAATATTCAAACAATTGAAAGCCTGGTAGAAACTAATAAAGGAAATGAAAGATATGTCCGTTGACCACTTTATTCTCAGACACACTTGATTTACACTGATTCTCTGGGATTAGAATTTATGCAGTGAGGAAGGTGACCTTGCAGGCAGAGGATAATGTTCTTATAGGAAACCTCTGTAGGTGGTAATGAAGGCAGAGCCTGGGAGAGGAAATCCAGTGCTCTCCAATGCATTATCTCACCAGCTTCTCAGAGAAGGTTGTTGATAGCTGTTATACATTAATGCAGGAGATAGGCATTGGCTTTCCTGCAGCCATTATTGCTTAGAAGCTACCTGGGATCTGTGGTCTTAGGAACAGGCTTAATTGCTTTTGAGGTCTATCTGTTTGTTGCTTATCCTCTCCATAGCTGTAGAATTGATCATTTCCCAGGTAAAGCAGTAGAATCAGCTAACAACCCACACAGTTGAGTGGCCCCAGGCTAAGTAAATAGTCCTGCCATCTCTTTGTCAGTCAAGAGTTCAGTGTTAATAGCAGTACCTGCCTCACCTTATTGATGATTTTGCTTGCAAAAAGCATGCTTATTTTTTTAAAATATGTTTTTGTAAAGTAAGGTCATCTGAGATTGGGAAGTCCATGGGTACATATTCTAAGAACAAGTGTACTGATATTTTGAATTAGTTTGTAACGAGACCAAGGGCAAGGATGGTATCGATATGAGTTTGATAGGAGTTGAAGACCCACATGAGATTCTCAGAGCATTGCAAAGGTATGAGGAGGCTAGGTTGGTATAAAAATATCTGGCAAATCTCAGAGCAGTTATTAACAGAATGATGATTATTTTTGTAATGCCTAGCCATCAGACATTTGTATAAAACAAATAAGACTCAAATTTAGTTGAACAAAGAAAAGTGGTTCCAGTTGATCCATGTGTTGGAAACCAGGGACCAGGCATGTTCCTGAAAGTTGGGATAATAAAATATCCAGAGAGACCAGACACACAAAGGGGGTGACTTGGGCCAGCTGCTACAAAGCAATGCTAAGGACAGAGTGTAAGGTACAAGGAAGAATTCAGCAAACCAAGTCTTAGCCACTTATACATTTAAGGGAAGTATGTTAATATTGCAAGGTCTCAGATATTTTCAAGATACTTTATAAAATTTACATATCTGTGTGTAACTTTCAGACATCTTACTGTTGGATGTAAATAATTTTTAAAATTTTTTTCACATATATAAGTGATTTGCCTCAAAGTATGCATGTGCTCCAAATGTATGCAGTGCCTATGGAGACCAGAAGAGGGCATAGATCCTCTGGAACTGGAGTTACAGATGATTTTTTACCTTATTTATGTGTTAGGGACCAAATGCAGTTTCTCTGAAAGAAAATAGCAACAAACACTCTTAAATGCTAAACCATCTCTTCATCAGTATTTATTTTAAGGACAGAGCCAAATAGCATGATGATCAGAGATGATTTACAGCCCTCCCAATTTGCAACTGTTAAGTAAAACTTCTGAGAAATTATAGAGGCCTGCCCAAGGCAGGCCCTGCCCATATCAGTCACAAATAGGTTAAAGGCTTATTAGGGCCCCATCACTTACTATTGAACTGTTGCTTAGAGTGATGAATTCTGGGGAAGAGTCAATGTCCTCTGGATTTTTTATTTTGTTTTTGTTTTTGTTTTTTCACTGCTAAATCTTGCAGGCTCTAATAGTAGATGGTTCCCAACTCATAGTAGCAATGTTGGAATTGGTCAAAATCAACATATGAAAAAATAAAACAAGTAGAAAAGAATTTGAGAAAGATATTTATCTGGGAAAATGGGTGGGGAGCAATGGGTTAGAGTGGAAGTAACCAGTTTGTGCTGTTTACATGTATTAAATTATCAAAGAACAAATTTAATTCATTTAAAAAATGAGAAAAATGTTCAGACTCAATGTAAAAGCCAGGACTTTCGAAGGGAGATTTTATGTCCCTCAGGGAACTAAGCATTGACAACAGAAGAAGAACTCTAGTATCGGGGTCTGACTTGTCACTGCCAAAGTGTATTGACTACAGAATTCTATGCAGATACAAATTTTTCTTGTATTGGCCAAGTTGGAGCCCAGGGCTCCTCACCATATTTGGTTCAAAGGCTATAATGTTTTCTTCAGACTCTGGGACTAGCCAAAAAATTCTTTCTTCCCACAGAAGCAGCTGACCTGAACAAGAGGGAGCTCATGGACCCCAGACTGATATCTGGGAAACCATCAAGGTACCAACCCAGACTCCCTGAACGTAAGTCTCAATTAGAAGGCCTGGGCAGTCTATGGAACCTCTGGATGTGGAAACAGGATGTATCCCTGGTGCACAAACTATTTTTAGGAGCCTATTCCCCATGGAGGGATACTCCCTTAGTCCAGAGACAGAGAGGGCCTAGGCCCTACCCCAAATGACTTGACAGTTTTTGATGATCCCTCACCCTCCCTGGGGAGTGGATGGGGGATATCAGTGGGAGGCATGGGAGGATGGGAGGGAGAGGGAACTGGGATCGATATGTAAAATAAAAAAATATTAAAGAAATAAGTCTGTTTCTTAGAATTGGTTTGTGAGTTTTCTTTAATATGCATGTGGCTACTTTATTTAATATTTTTTTCCCTTTGAGTTACAACTCAGTTCTACTCAATGCCTATCATCTTTCTCCCCCTATCTCCCCTATCTCCCCTCTCTCTCCCTCTCTCTCTCTCTCTCTCTCTCTCTCTCTCTCTCTCTCTCTCTCTCTCTCTCTCTCTCTCTCTCTCTCTCTCTCTCTCTCTCTCTCTCTCTCTCTCTCTCTCTCTCTCTCTCTCTCTCTCTCTCTCTCTCTCTCTGTGTGTGTGTGTGTGTGTGTGTGTGTGTGTGTGTGTGTGTGTATGTGTATGTGTGAACTATGTGATGAATCCTGGCAATGAAATTTTCTCCTTTGCTACTAGAATACAAATAATATTTGAAGTTTGGTATTAGAAAAGGGAATGTTTATATACTAATTGTATTGCCAATGTCTCCATGTGAATTCTGGATAGGATGGAGCCTACAAACGAGGTCACTTACTACATTATAGAATTCTGATGTGAAATACAACGTTGTAAATCCTACTAGTTTGAGCCAGTAAGTGGGTATAGTCATTATTGTTTCTTTAACTCAATAGAAGTGTCTGTTATTGAGGATAATGAAGTAAGAGACATCACAGGATTCCCAAGAGATGGCTAGACATCCTTTGGCCTGTGCCATGACTGGTCAAATATATTTTGTCATTTGCCTCTCTGTAACAAAGCTGTATTATGAAGGTGGTAGGTATTGCTTAGGTGATTCCTGGAAGTCATTATTCTTCCAGCAATAACCTGGCAACATACACACACACACACACACACACACCTTTGCTTTATAAAAGGCACAGGTGATGGTCAAGTTACAAACTTGACTGCATTAAGAGATGCCTAGAACCTTTGTAACACATTCACAGCAGCATTTCACAGTGTGTTGACATGAAGGAAAATTGACTTTGAGTAGGGAGGAGACCTACTCTGTTGTAAATTGGGGTTAATTTCCCAATTTAAAAGAATGGTGGGAAAGGCAGTGCATGTTGTTATTTACAAATTCTTTCCTCCAGCCTAAGATTCTTTATTCTTTCAGAATGGGCTTGATGCCAGCATTGGTCCTAGGATCCCCAAAGCTTTCAGCACTTAGCAGTAACTGCTGGGATATCCTCATTTCTGCATTGACAACCCAGTTCTGTGACTATCCAGAGTGCTTATGAATCATTATTAAATTACCCAGTCCTTGCTGTATAGGAAAGCAAATAACTATCTCTTTACATGCAAAGAGACATATGCATGTGTGTGCACACATTCACACACGCTCGTGCGCGTGCACACGTGCACGCATGCATACACACACACACACACACACACACACACACACACACACACACACACACATTTCTATTATGGGTATTCTTCTACAGAACTCTACCTAACACAACCCTTCAGACACATCTTCAGTATGTCTAATACTCTGTGTATAGACATATATTTGAATCCTATCCACTCTCTTCCTTCTACAAACTAAACTCAGTGTAAAGGCAAATGAAAAACTTTGGTAGAGCTTAGAAAAGGCTATCAAAATGACATATTATACAGGAGAATTACCCAAGGACTTTCATAAAATAATTTAGCTTCTAGAATTTCTTAGTGATGTGTAGTGTAATAAAATCTTTGAAAGCAGCATCTTAACTGTAGGAAAGGCCAGAGGATAAAATGAGGCAACGGTCACATTCATTTTCAGAACCTCTCACCTTGACTGTATTTTTTTTTTCTGAAATAAGCATGTGCTAGATTTAGAATGAGCTACAAAGTCATGTGAAGAAGAAAACAATTTTGAATGCAATACTATGGATTGTTCTCATAAGCAATAAGACCTTTCAGGACAATGAACATTAGGGGCATGAGCAGAAAGGCTACCTTGAAGCTAGTAGAGTTTCTTCATAAGAGACACGCTTTTGTTCATGGAAGATAGGCACCCCCTTCATGTTTAAGTAACTCAGCAACAGAATGAAAAATTGTTTAGAAACTCCCTGCCTCAGTGCTGCTGAACAGGTCTGGGTCAAGTCTTTATGTAAAGGTCAATGACTTATTCAAAGGAAATATAATTGATGAACTTCTGAAAAGAATGAACTTGATACACAAATGGTATCAAGTTTATTCCACAGGTTACTGCATATAAAGTTTCCCTACTTTGTATAGCAGTGTTCTTGCAGATATCTCACAATCTCAAAATGTTTTAAAGAATATATCATAAGATGGAGCAGAAAGAGAATACTTAAGAAGGTAAGTATTCCTTCCGACATGACTTTGAATATGTGCATCTATGTACAGTCTCTGCAGGTTTGTAGATGAAAATATGTGATCTATTTTCCTAACATTTAGATAAATGGTATATGAATTAAAAAACAAAACAAAACAACAAAAAACAAGCTAACCCAGAGAAATTCCAGTTTTCAATGTTCTATAAAATCAGTGATGTGGAATTGACATGTATTTGAGATAATATTTAAGTACTAACCCATTTAACTCTCTAATCGAAGCCTTCTTGGAAGGAAGTCATACTCATCATTATTCTTTCAGAATGGGCTTGATGCCAGCATTGGTCCTAGGATAAAACCAGTATAAAACCAAGCAGTGCTATGGTTATTCCTTTCAGGAGTGCTAATACAAGTTTTTGTTTTCTTGCCTTTTCACCATCTAGGGAATTTCCCTGCATCTTATGCCTTTTAAGTCCAAGACTATTGCTTTCTTCTCCATCTCATTGTCATTGCATGGGGCTCATCCAGAATGAGATGCTTAATTCTAATTACAGATCATGTTTTGCAATTGTCAATGCATCTGAAGCCTTCTTAAAAGTAACTGCCTGAAATTGGAATCAGTATACCATAAGATCCAGTAATTCTACTCATAGGCATATACCCAAAAGATTCACATTCATCCCACAAGGACAACTGTTCATCTATGTTCATAGCAGCATTATTTGTAATAGCCAGAAACTGGAAGCAACCTAAATGCCCCTCTGCCAAAGAATGGATAGAGAAAATATGGTACCTTTACACAATGGAGTACTACTCAGCAAAGGTAAAAAAAAAAAAAAAAAAAATGGAATCTTGAAATTCACAAGCGAATGGATAGAACTAGAAGAAACCATCCTGAGTGAGGTAACCCAGTCACAAAAAGACAACAGGGTATGTACTCATTCATATATGGATTTTAGACATAGAACAATTGATTCCCAGTCTACAATCCACACTTCTAGAAAAGCCAGGAAACAAGGAGGACCCTAAGAGTGACATACATGTTCCCCCACAGAAGGGGGGAAGGGACAAGATCTCCTGAGCAAATTGGGAGCATAGAAGGAGGGGGAAGAAAGTTAAGAGAAACAGAATGGGAGGAGGGGAGAAGAGGGCATGAGGGAGCAGGAAAGAATAGAGGAAAGCAAGAAAAGAGATAGCATAATAGAGGAAGTTATTAGAGCTTTCAAGAGAAACCTCCCACTAGGGAAATGCCCAGAGATTTACAAGGATGACCCCAACTAACAATGTAAGCAGTAGTAGAGAGGCTACCTTAAATGCCCTTCCCTGATAATGAGATTGATGACTACCTTATATGCCATCCTAGAGCCTTCATCTAGTAGTTGATGGAAGCAGAAGCAGATACCCACAGCTAAACAATGAGCTGAACTGAAATGCAGTTATAGACAGGGAAGAGTGAACAAAGGGTTCAAGATCACGCTGGAGAAACCCTCAGAAACAGCTGACCTGAACAAGAGGGAGCTCATGGATCCCAGTCTGATAGCTGGGAAACCAGCATAGGACTGACCCAGTCCTCCTGAACAGGGGGAGGATTGGGCAGTCTATGCAGCCTCTGGTAGTGGATCAGTATTTATCCCTTGTATATGAATAGACTTTGGGAAACCATTCTTTATAGAGGGATACTCTCAGCCTAGACACATGTGAGAGGGCCTAGGCCATGCTCCAAATGATATGACAGACTTTGAAGTTCCTCCATGGAAGGCCTTACCCTCCCTGGGGAGCAGAAAGGTGAATGATGGGATGAGGATGGGAGGAGGAAGGACAGGGGAGGAGAGAAGGGTGAGGGAACTGGGATTGACATGTGAAACAAGCTCGTTTCAAATTTAAATAAAAAATAAATTTAAAAAAAAGTAATTGCCTGAAGACTGAGGAACTAACTATATCATTCCCTTTCCACTTAGCATGTCTTTTGGGATCTTTTGTTTTTTGGTCATCTCATGTTTAGGCAATCATATTGGTGAGACTATCAGCATACCTTTTGACATGGACGCAATCTCGTGTCCTTCAATCTTTGTTCCCCTTCTTTCAGGATGTTCCCTGAGTCTTGGGCACAGGATTGTGGAGATTTGTCAATTGGGACAGTTCTTCACATTTCCAGGCTTTAAGTGGTTGCTGCAAAGACAAGTTTCTTTGATGAGGGTGAGGACCCCACTTACCTGTGGGTGTAAGGACAAATATTTAGAATGTAGTTAGGGATTATGCTGTTCCATAAAGTAGAGGTTGTGGATTGTCCTCTAAGATGCCTGGCTTCACTAGTCTTAAGAAGGTGATTAACAGTACTAGAACCTTCCTTACACAGTTGTCACCAAGATTTAATGATATGTAATTAAAAATACTAAAACAGTTGAGATAAATCACTACAAATTCAAGGCTCAAAACAACATAACATTGCAGTTTTTTCATTCTGGAGGCCAGCAGTGGTAAATCTGTTTTACCAGTATAAAACCAAGCAGTGCTATGGTTATTCTTTTCAGGAGTGCTAATACAAGTTTTTGTTTTCTTGCCTTTTCACCATCTAGGGAATTTCCCTGCATCTTATGCCCTTTAAGTCCAAGACTATTGCTTTCTTCTCCATCTCATTGTCATTGCATGGGGCTCATCCAGAATGAGATGCTTAATTCTAATTACAGATCATGTTTTGCAGCATTATTTGGCATTCTAGAGACAAGGGGGTAATTGATTTTGGATTAGAAACTAATTTTTTCCAGTTTTTGACATCCTGTAAGTCAAAATTCTCTATGATTTTATTTATTCTTTTTGCTTACATTTTTGCTTGTGAGCCCAGCCTTTCACAGCTGAACCATCTCTCCAGCCCTATTTATTCTTTTTTCTATAAGCCTTTATTTGCCTGCTTTTTGAATATTGACTGATCTCTTTCCCTCAAAAGCTGTCTCAAAACATCAAAATCTTAGTACCTAAGGATACATTGTTTTCATTTATTAATAATTTGATATAACCAAGGACTTTCTGATATACATGTGCTATGTGGGTTCTGGCCCAAAAGCAAATACTCAGTTGAGCATATAGCAAATGACTAAGTTAAGAGGTGTCTTCCAAAATGAACTCCTTCTTTACATAACGACTACTATAAACATGCATTGTATCATCTGTAAAATCAGGATTTTTCACTCTCACCATGTTATTTTATTCACACAAATGCTGCCACACACCTGAGTGGCCTAGATTTTTTTCAGGACTTTTCAACCACTCCAAGAACAAATGGGAAGGTCAGATCCCAGCTATGCACTTAACAAAGTATTGAACAGGCATCACCATGGGGTTGGTGTTTGATAAGAACAGTGGTACTGTAAGGGAAGTATATTTCTGGGTTCAGTTGCTTGTTTGATCTCTGTTGCTTTGCAAAGCTGACTTCCTTCAAAGTTCTTAAAGACCTCAAGATTCAGAGCAGGCAAAAGTGGGTTTTAACCTCTTTGACTAGCACTGACTGATGACTTTATCCAGTTACAGTATAGTTGACCCTATGTGACACATTTGAGAATAACTTACATAGCTGCTTCATGCTTGTAACAAAATCAAGGCAGCTTTTTTCTGTTACTATACCAAAATAACTAAGACAGACTACTTGTTAGGGAAGAGTGGTCTTGCTGGACATAGTAGTGTTTTACTCAACAAAAGGGAGAGAAGATATGAGTCCTTCAATATCTCAATATTTGGATCAGCTTACATGTATGTACCTATGTTAGTTAGTCTTCTGTGACTGTAACAAAACACCTGAAAATACAACTTAAAAGACAAAGAATTTATTTTGTCTCAATGTTTTGGATATTTCTTTGCAAGTTTAGATGGTTCTATATTTTGTTGTTGTTTTTTTGCTTTTTGGTTATAGTGAAGCAAACTATCATGATAGGGACCATGTAGCAAAACAGAGCTCCTCATACAAAGAGAACACACTCAAATGCTTTATATAGTACCCCCCACTCCCATGATGTTCTTCTTCCAACTAAGTCTCAGCTATGAATAGTTAAGTAAGCTATGAATTTGTTAGGAGTTTACTCTATCAATAAATTCATAGCATCCATGACCCCATCACTAAAGGCTCCCAGCTTGCAAGCATGGCTTCCCAGAGATAATGCTGTCCTTGATAAAATGTTAAGTGTGGTCTCCATTACCTTGCTTGGATGGGTGTGAAACAAAGCTCAGCCTGCCTTGCAGATGTATATTTTATCTGCATACACTTCCTGTGAGTAAGAATTTTTGATCTATGATGATCCCTAACCTACCATGCTTCAGCACTCACAAAAATCTCAGTTCATGAGTGAACAGCCTGTGGATGTGAAACCCTGAGACTATTCATTGTAGCTAATTCAAGTACGTTTATAAATTCTTCTTCAAATGAATTACTAGCAGGAAACTGGCATAATATTGGTGATTGTATTTTGTTATGAAAAGTCCATCTTTCCTCCAACGATGTCACCCAACAGATCATCGTATATTTGAAGCAACAAATGAGCTTTTTATCTTCCACTGTTCTTAAAACTTGGAATATCTGAGTGACATAATCAAGTGATCCTTTAGCCAGTTTTATGCAGATGAGAGCCACAGCTGCAAAACAAAAGCAAAATGAATAAAAGGTTACTATACTTCCTTAGATACAGTCTTTTGGTTCAATTTTAGACAACCCTTAAATGTTCTGTCTGTTTGAAGTAAAGAGTAGCTAAATTACAGCTGAACAGGACTGGAGAGATGGCTCAGCAGTTAGGAGTATGCAATGCACTGCTCCTCTAGAGAAGCAGATCTCAGTTTCCCAGCACCAATATCTGAAAGCTATTAACTCTAACACCAACTCCCAGGCATCTCCTGACCCCTGTGGGCACTGCACTCACATGCCTCTTCCTGCACTCAGACACACATACATGTAATTTTAAAAAATTATATATATACATATATATATAT
This sequence comes from Cricetiscus sungorus, assembly GCA_030556225.1. Lineage (NCBI taxonomy): Eukaryota > Metazoa > Chordata > Mammalia > Rodentia > Cricetidae > Cricetiscus > Cricetiscus sungorus. The sequence goes on along the minus strand of JANBXA010000007.1, from coordinate 9,464,175 downwards.
ATATATATACATAGAGAGAGAGGCAGAGAGAGAGGTAGCTGACTTTCTCAAAAGAAAAAAGAAATTTAGTTAAAATATTAAGTATCACACATTATTTCAATCCTCTGCATGTATTTGCATGGGATATTTCAAAAACTGTTTTAAAATGACACAATTGAATACAAAAGTATTAACTCTGTCAGCCCAATTGTATCTGTCAGCCCAATTGTATCATCTCCAAAACCAATTTACTTTTTTCTTTTCTTTTCTTGTTCCTGGAAGGAGCCTGGTTCATTTTGCTTCCTACCATTTATCTTTTCTGTAGTAATGGAAAATTTCCCCCTCAGGCACAGCATGCTATTCTTGTCTTAGACGATTAGGCAGAAATGAAGGAGATCATAAAGGTGAGAGATTTCTCCACAAACAATATAATGCTTTGTGCAGTAGCTTGCACAATTCAAGCTGAGAAATTCTAAGTGAACTCAAGTGTGGCAAGGAGGCCAATAGAAAACAAGCAACAAACCTTCCATTCCCCACCATGCTGGGAGGCTCCTGGGAAGGCAAAGTTCAAATTTTGTAATGACTTGTTTTCAAATGCTCAATGAGCTGCCAAACAATACAATTTAACTGGAGAATGTGGAATCTTAATCGCAATTGCACTAAGGCTCAGAAAGCAGAGGCAGAGTCATTGTAGGATACCGCATTTAAAATGGAAATAGCATTTATTTTTTCATGAATTAAATTTTTGTTGAAGATTAGAGTTTGTATTTCAAATGTGCTCTGGACAAAAAAAATTCATTCTCTGTGATGCCTTCTGCAGAAGCCCAACTATTAACTTCAATTTTGAGAAAGAATATGCATTTTACTCCTGAACATTACCATCATGTGAATGAACAGAGACAGTCATGAGCTTGTTTCTTTTCCTTAAAATGGAGTCAGTGAATGGTTTGAACCATAGGAAAACATTTATTGACAGTTTTGACCTAGGAAAATAGGTACTAGTTCAAAGAGCTCCAGTGGAAATCAATAGGGTAATGAGGGGAAATAGATAAATTCAGAGACACCTTCCTGGTATATTATAATAAGTCCCATTTCCTCTTTGTTGGTGAGCTCTTGGTCTCCCAGGAAGCTACACTGGTTCCAGATACCTCACCAAGAGCAAGAAAGCAGGTCTTAGTGGTCATACATGCCCCTCAGGAATCAACAGCTCTACATGGAGTTTTGTGTGCAGCATCCATTTTAAGGGTTTCACAGAGTGGGAGAGGCCATGCACTCTTTCTGATTTTACATGCATGAACTGAGGTTGCAGGCTGGGAACTGGACTATGGGAAGCTATCTGAAGAATCTACAATCTTAATCAGAATGATGGCATATCTCAGACACATACAGGAAGTTGTTTTCTGCATTGCCAAAACAACTTCCTTCATGAAGTCTTAAAAAAAAAAAGAGTCCCAAGACTTGAATTATGTACAGTCATATCATGTTCAGATGTGTTTCAGCCATGCCCATACTTTTCCTGGATTAAAGTCACAAATCCTTAACCATTTCGTATACAATATTTTCATAATAAACAAATGATATTATACACACATTCATTATATTTTTATTGATGTTATATTTTCAATGACTAGTTATATGGGTAGCAGCCACTAGGCTGGGCACAAAACTCATGTTACCTAGTTAATATTAATAATATTCTTAGAAGGCATTAATGTAGTCATCTTGCAAAATTGAACACTAGATGCACATATCAATTTAATGTCCTATTTTGGTCTCTCATAATTACCATGATTTTCAATATTATCCTTAGCATTCTCCACTGTATTTCTGGCTGTACATCTCATTTCAAAGACAAATAGCTCCTATTAGTCCAGGAGTGCTTTCAACATCTTAGTTTTCTTCTAGAACGAAATCCTAATCTCCACTACACTCAATCATGTGCCAGCATGTGTCATCCCATATCAGGATATATGTCATTATTGAACCCATCGACCATGTCTCAAACTAAGCTGCAGAGAATTAGATTCAATGTTTTTTTTTTAAAGATTATTTCAAAAAACAAATTGTGCTTTCAAAGAATCATTTAGCAGATCAGATTTCTTCTTACACCTTTTTTTAAAAACTCACATTTTGTTTATATGTTGGACACCATCAGGATTTTAACACATTGCCAAAATCTGATAACCAAGATATATAACTTACTTACTTTTCCTGTAATACAATATCCTGACAACGTAAAGAAGAAAGAATTTTTTTGCTTTGCAGTTGAAGGGTATAGTTCATCATGGTTGGGAAGTCAAGGCAGGATATTAGAACAGTTTGGCACATTGCATCAGCAGTCAGAGAAAACAAGGTGATGAGCTTAGGTGCTCAGCTATCTTCCTCCTGTTTGTACAGCTTAGGACTCAAGTCCTCAGAACAATGGTACCATCCTTTAGAATGGGTCTTCTCATATCCAGGAACTAATTGAATCCAAGAAATTTCTTATAGTTATGTCTGGGGGCTTATCTCCTAAATGATGTCAGATCATGTCAACTTGGCAATCAACACCAACAATAGTACTGTGTTTTCTCTTCTGTTTTTTTCTCTCTCTCTCTAACTCTCTCTCTCTCTCTCTCTCTCTCTCTCTCTCTCTCTCTGTATCTCTTATGATATGCCTTTTTGTTTGTTTAGCTTTTTATTTTTTATAAAAAATGTTTTGTTTTGTTTTTTTCATTTTACATACCAATCCCAGTTCCCTCTCCCTCCTGTGCTCTTGCCCCTCAACCTGGTGCCTTCCTACTCCCTTCTACTCTTCAGAGAGGTTAAGGATTCCTTTGGGAAGTCAACAAAATCTTCCATACCAAGTTACCAAGCCCCTCCCCACTGTATCAAGGCTGAGCAAGGTACCCTACCATAGGGGATGGGCTCCTAAAAGCCAGTTCATGCAGTCAGGATAGGTTCTCTTCCCATTGCCAAGTACCCCCTAAAATGATCAAGTCACATAACTGTCACCCACATTCATATTGCCTAGTTTAGTCCCATGCAGGTTCCATAGCTGTCAACCCGAAGTCTGTGAGTTCCCATGAGCTCCTTTGTCCTGGAATTCACCCTGTAGTCCAGGCTAGCTTGAACTCACAGAGATTCACTTCTCTCTGCCTCAAAAGTGCCACTACCTCCTGGCTATTCTTAATTTTTCTGATAACAAATTTCTGAAACAAACATCTCCCCAAGCCTGGCATTGGTGGCACACACCTTTAATCCCTGGCGGATCTCTGTGAGTTTGAGGCCAGCATGGTCTACAGAGCTAGCTCCAGCACAAGTTCCAAAGCAACACGAAGAAGGTGTGTCTCAAATAAATAATAAATAAAAAAACCTCCCAAAACCTCTAAGTGAATTTGGCTCCTTTCATATGCATGGTAACTTTCACATTTTGAGATATTTTCAGTACAACCTTACTCACTGGGTTTTGACTTTTCACTTTAGGCATTGGGTTAAACACTACATAAAGTTAGAGGACACGAGAACAGATACAGCAACAATCACTGTACACCATGTATTCCCAGGGCTCTAGGACAGAACATCCCACATTGAGTAGAAATGTAATAGATGGTGCAAGGCTGGCCTTCCATCTCTGTAACAAATTTCTCCAGGGAGTAATGAATACAGTCTTCATGAAGCAGAGAATCATTGCCAAGGGTTCTGATTGTCACAAATTGGGTTAATTATTATATCTAAACTCCTATCTCAACTTAACCTTCATGAGCAATGGAGAAAAACGTAGTTTTTCTTTTTTTAATAAAATATCATCCTTTGGGGGTTTAAGGCAAAGCAACCTACCTCATCCAAGATCTGTCTTTGGACCATGGATAGATTAATTATGTAATATTCAGCATAATATTTAATATTTATGTATCAAAGATTCCACATGTGGGCATATGATAGTTTACCTACTTGGAATATATTTCTTGAATTTTCAGCTGCCCCAAGATACCCTGTTTCTAAACTTAACCTTCAGTTTTGTGAGCAATCACTTGAAAATGCATCAAAAATGGGATAAAATGCCAGTGTTGATACAGATGAATGAATGGATTTTGCATTTCCCTCTGAGGGGTTGCCTTCAAATAAAGGGATAGATGAGAAAATAGATAAGCTTCCTATTTTTAGACTTGACTATGATTAAAGACCACCTGTGCTTTGATAGTTGCATTCCTTTGTGATCTTACACTCCAGCTGGCAAATGTGTCATTTAAGAGACAGAGCCAGAGGACCTGGGATTACTGGAATAACATTAAGGGCTCCCTGAGAAATGAAAAGTCAACACCTATTGTGCTTCACTTTCCCAGCCCACAGAATTGCTACAGTTCTTGCCAATATTTGACATCTTAAATGTCAAGTAAATTATCCTTAGGTACAAAACCACTTCACACAGATTTTGTTATTTGAGCAAACTGTTTTTTAAAGGAAACAATATTAGTGAAACTTTACAATCTTTATGAGTAAACATGGCCATGGGAAGGGTTCCGTGTTCGGATCAGGGATAATTTGTTTTTAAAATGTGTATCTTGAAAATCTTGGCTTCTGCAAATGCCAAATAAGATGATAGGATGCTTAAATCAGAGAACAACTTAGAAGTATTAGAGTAATTAACCAAGCAAAGTAATGAGAGCTTGTTTAATTGGATTATAGATTTTCATTTTGAGTTCCCACTTAATTCCTCATTCCAAAACAGAAATGTAAATGAAGATCATTGTGTTCACATCAGACCTGTCTTCTGGCTTATCATCTAGCTCAGGGCTATGCTTGACTGCAGGCTGGACAGTCACTCTTCTTCCCCACCCCCATTTTGTTTGCTGCTCTTGCAGAGGACCAGTTTGTTTCCCCTCACCCATGTCAGATGGCTCACAACTATCTATAACTCTAGCTCCAGGGGATCTGACACCAACATCTAGCTTTTGTGAACGTTTCACTCATATGCACATATCCATGCACAGATACATATATGCACTTGTGGTGGTGACCCCCAGGTCATAAAATTATTTCACTGCAACTTCAAAACTATAATATTATTAATATCTGACACATTAGGCCTGATGTGGTCAAGACCCACAGGTTGAGAATTACTGCAAAAAATATATCGTTTGAAAAAAAGAACTACAAGTCTTATAATAAGAAAAAATCATAAGCTCAGATAAAATAAAACAAACCTTTCAGAAAAAAAGTAGGGTTAGGAAATTACCCTATCTGTCCAGGATTTTGAAGTATTAAATTAAACATTTTTAAGGGGCCCCTCCCCCCAGGACATAGGAATAACAAGATGCATAATAATGATTGCTATGTTTCCAAGAGTCTAATTGTTGATTATGGCTCCTAGCAATTTACCTTTGTCTCAATACAGAAGAAAAGACATGGGGCAATCAGCTCAAGTAAGTTTCTAAAGCTTTAGTTTTGCCATCTGATATGACTCTCATAGAAAATACAGAAAAAGAAAAAACAGAAAAAATAAAGAGTATGTACTAATAGTCAAACAAAAAAGATGTTTTGATAATTTCACATGTTATTGTAGCATCTGAATTAAGTCACAGAAGGCTGGTGAAGCTAAAATTATTAATTTAACTTTAATAATTAAAATACAATGAAATATGTTTTTGAAACCAATTGAGCAAACAAGAGGAATGAAAAATTGCTAAGAATAATGTACAGGAGTAATAAAGGGAAGCAAGTACCAGAAAGAGACAACTAAGGGAGGGTTCCATGCCTATGTGTGGTTTGCACGAAGTGCTGACAGAGGCGTGGTCCAGATATAAGTCCTGAGGGTTTCATGCTTGGTCCATAGCCCCACAATCTTCCTCGTGATGTGATACCTGTAGCCATGTTTGAATACAAAGATAAGTGGGGGAGGGGTTCCAGAAGGCTGTCTCCATCATGCTTATGTTTTCATTCAAAACAGTCAAATCTATAAGCTCAAATGCCCACATGGCTTTTTTCTCCTTTGTGGGGATCTTGATGCTTTAGTGTTCACACTGATGATGCTCCATATTGTGAGGTCCCTTCTGCTTTGTTTATTCTGATCCACATATACTCTAATAAACATGACTCCAAAGCTTTGGTTCACTTACAAATGAAAATTTATCCTAAATGGTCAAGTGTTTGTCCCTTTGCTTGCACCTACTGATCTGAGAGTGAATGGCTAACAGCATATTTACATTAATGTGCAGACTTGTAGCTCACAAGTTTGACTTTCTGTACCCTTAGTGATGACAATTAAGCAAAACTCATAATACTGTAATTAAAATGTTAACAGATAATTGCCCATGCAATTATTCCAAAGAATTTTGTTATCATTTGAGGTAGATAAAAATCAATGAATTAATTTAATACCAAATATTACTTGATTACCAAGAGACACTTAATGTTCGTGCATCTGTTTCATACCAACTTGGACATTCTTATTTAGTCAGTGGACAATGAAAAGTTTGATTCTGTGCACAGAAAACATTATGGAAAGACACTAATTTGGCTTCTGGTGACTATCATTTCCCTGTCTGTCTCATTCATTTTCAAAGTCTCACTTATTTTCGAACTCTTGATTGTGGCCCCAGTGTACTTCACTCATGTTTGATGGGAGATGTTACTCTGTATATATGTTTCACATACTGGTTAATTAATAAAGTACTGTGGCCAATAGGAAACAAGATAGGCGGGGCTAGGAGACCAGGAGGAGGAAAGAGGAAGTAGTAGGGAGGAGTCAAGATGTAGATCAGGGAGGAAGGAAGACGCCAGCCGCGGCTCCCAGATAAGATGAGCCACATGGAAATAATTAGATAAGTAGAAATGGGTTAATAATTAAGACAGAGCTAGGCCATAAACAATAATGGTAACTTGCCAACAGGATTGTATCAAATACAGAGTCTCTGAATGTTATTTGGGGCTCACGTGGGGTGGGACCATGGCGGCAGGACCGGGAGGCCGGTGGGGAGGAACAAAGAGTAAAACCCAACCATAACAACAGTTCCTTCCTTGAAAGTTGGAATGGATAGTGAGGAAGCCTCACCTACCTTACTTAATGTGTTCATCCCATTTGGTCTTGGGTCAATTCTGTGTGCTCCTTTCTTCCCAGATTTCTAAGAGGTTTGATTGTGTAAGCTCTCTTCTATCATTCTGATCCATAACTGTTTTTTCTCTATGCTTGGTTGCTTGCTGTTTGGTTTAGAATCGTCTGCATCTGATTTGCTGTTAGAGTGTCATTGTGATTATGACCCATTCCCTCTGAATAAGTCACTAAAAATATTCACACTACTAGGTACCTGTTCTTTATACTTTAAATTCCAGCTTCGATGTCTTTTTGTGATTCTATTTTCTAACTTGTTTTATGACATTTTCATAGATTAATGTTTCTCATCCCCAAATTCATTTGATTTGAAATATGATCATCAATATGCAGATAGGAGTTGGAGGGGCCCTAGGAAGGAGCTTGGATTACAACAGCAGAACCCTCATGAATGGGAAGAGTGCAGGTATAAGAAAGCAATGAGAAGACCACAGACTGCAAATACAAAAGGGCCCTTGCTAGAATCTACCTCAGCTGCTACTGGATCTCAACAGCCTTGAGAATGTTTATAAGTAAGTGTCTGCTACATATCATAATATCATATGCTCAGTCTAGGGTACTTTGTTATGACAACCTACCCTAACCAAGCACATCCCTGTCTTATTTGAGGTCCTTTCACTATTTTCAAACTGGTGAAGATTTTAAGAAGTGTTTATTATGGTTTTCCTGAAGTTTTGGAATAACTTTTGGGAAAACAAATCACACTTAGAAATCATGATTTATGTATTTAATGCCAGAAAGATTTTATATACAAAAGTTTCTCAGAAGTCATTAAAATTGTCAACATTACAAGTATTTTTCTCATTTTACTCAATTATAGAATAGTTTTATAAACAGTATGTCATTTAAGTGAATTCTAAGTGAAAAACTTGAAAAAATACAAGTTTAAAATAAATATTTTTATTAATATTCAATACTTGGTTTTATTTTTGTAGTTTATCTCTTTGCTTTAAAACATGACTTTTTACTTTATTAATATCTTACATTCAATTTCTAATCTATGCATTTTGTTACTGTTTTTATTGAGTCAAGGTTTCACTATGTAGCTGGTCTAGGACTCACTATATAAACCAGGATGGGCGCAACCTCATTGAAATCTGCCTGTCTTACTTCCCAAAGGCTGGGATTAAAGATGTGAACCACTTTATACATTTTAATTAAGATGCACAGAATGTAATGCTATAATGGATTTTTTAAAATCTTAGAATAAAAATGTAGATTTATTATGTGATATAAATGTATTTATATATTTATAGAAATTTCTAAGTAGAAGGCTTTGTTTGTTTGAGTGAATATTTATCCTAACCAACTATTTTAGGTTTTCAGTATTTCTGAATATTGGTACTATACATTGCTTCTGAGCATGTAATATTTCAGTTCAAATAATTCATTTGACAGTGATATTTGGCATCATTAAAAAGAAATTTATTTCCACAAAGTTCTTTTGGGGGATGTAGTCCAGCATAGTGTTTCATTATATGTATGAAGTCCTGAGTTTGATTCTCAGCACTTTGTGAAGCAAGTGCACTGGGGCTGACTTGAAATTCCAGCTTTCTGGGTGAGGAAACAAGAGGATCAGAAACTCAAGGCCATTCTCTACTCTGTGTTGAATTTGAGGCCAACTTGTGATACATAAGACTCTATCCCAAAACCCAAATTTTAAAATAAAATAAAATTATACTAATTCTACTACTTCTATTTATTTATGTTTTCATTTTATATACCAATCCCAGTTCCCCCTCCCTCCCTTTCTTTTGCCCCTCCCCATTCCTATCCCCATTCTCTCCTCAGAGGGAGTAAGGCTTCTCTTGAGGAGTCAACAGAGTCTGCTATAGTAAACCGAGACAGGAAGATGCCCTTCAACTGAATAATGGATAAAGAAAATGTGATACGTTTAGGTAATGGAGTGCTAATCAGTGGTTAAAACATAAAAGCAAACAACAACAACAACAAAAAACCCAAAATAACAATGACATCTGAAATTTATTTACAGGCAAATGGACAGAACTAGAAAAAACCATCATGAGTGAGGAAACCCAGGCACAGAAAGACAAACACGGTATGTACTCACTCATTACTTTGATTTTTAGAAGCAATTTTGGCACAGGAATTTGTTAAATTTATGAAAACTCAATTTTACTAAGAAGGAATGGAAATACATTAACTCATTTCTTTGCTTCTTAACTATTTTATAATTATTTATTTTCATACACATGTGTTTATGTATGTATATGTGGTTATACCTGAGGTTAGGGCCATCCTCTGGAATTGGAGTTCCAAGCAGTTGTAAGCTGTCTGATTTGGGTAATGGGAATTGAACACTTGTCCTCTGCAAGAACAATATGTGTTCTTAACCACAGAGTCATCTCTCTGGCAGCCACCACAACCTCCCAAATTCTTTCAAAGAATTAAATTTCACCGGCAAAGAGACTATGAAATACATTACTGTCTCTGAATGTTACAGAACATAAATACTTAATGAATTGGTTTAGTTTTAATGTAATACAAATTGCAAATGTTGATTTAATTTTTGTTTTTGAGGTGCTAGACAAGAACAAGAAATTCCTTTTAATGGATTGAAAGCTGTACCAGACCCTCAGGTTACTTAATTGGTTGCTTAACCGCATACAGGATGAAGCTGACTTCTAATTCATCAGGCAAAGCTGCTGTGACTAAGCACATGGGCAGGTTTCCAGCTGATAGTCTTCACTGTGGTAGGCCAGTCAGGGTCAATATCCAACTAGGTCATAATTGATTATTTGCAAATGATGTAATGGATGGGTTTAAATTTGGTGTCTTTCCAAAATTATAAACATGGTTTGTTTGTTTGTTTGGCTCAAAGATATTGCCTGTTTAGATTCCAATCAGTCATACACATCTGTCTTCCAATTTAGACACTGAAGAACACATGCCTTGTTTATATACTTACCAAGAAAATGATTGTGGCACATTTATCTGGTATGAATAGAGAGATTTGACTGGAAATAAAAGAGTATGCCCTTTTCTCCCATGTCCTCACCCTTATAAGCAAACAATTGCATTTGGGTGAGCATATATTTACATTTTCTTATTTGCCTGTAGGATGCAAAGTTTCTGCTTTCTCAGAAGAAACATTCTTAGCATTGACTTGAGAAAAGAAATTTGATACCTGAACACTACTATATTAACATAGTTATTGTAGTTTTACTTTATTGTCACTTATAAGAATCTTAGGTTTAGGTTGTTGAATTGTTCTTGATCAAACTTCATGTAGTTGTACCAATAGGAATTGTGTATTGGTGACATTTTGATTATTATGTTTTGAAGTGAACATTTTGTTTGTATATTATGTACATTATACATTTTACTTGAAAGATGAAGCCTTTGAACTCTATATTTAATTCTTCCTCTGTAGATAACCCTGCAGGAACAAAAGTATTTTTCTTTCTCCCAAAAGTACCAAATGTATTTTCTGAAATTTCATGTACACTAGATTTTACCTATATTTTCTACATATAATATCTCAATATTTGAAAGATTAAAAAAGTTTGACATAATGAAGATAAAGATAAGTATTTCTTTTGTACTTGACTTCTTATAGATATTTTGATTTCTAATTCAGTTTTTCTGTCAAATTTTACTGTTGATGATAAGTGACAAATTGTTACTAAAAAGAACAGTGCCATCATTTCTTTTTAAATGATGAATCTTAAATTTCATTTTATTTTAAGGACACTGAAATATAACAATCATAAATTAAGAGGTGTTAGAGCCCTCTTCTCCCCAAAGATCCATAGAAGCATAACATTATTTCAGAGATAGTGTTTGTGAGGGCTGCAGTAAAGTAACCATCAAAATGATTAGAGGGCAAATTTTTTTTGTTTTTGTTTTTTTTGTTTTTGTTTTTGTGAATAAGAGCATCTGAAATAGTTCAGAAATAAAGTAGACTGGACAATACTATGGTTAGGGATGTGGGTGGTGAAAATTTTATGAGCATTATAAGGAGGATGAATGATGGGATATGTCATTCTGTAAATATGTTTCTCGTATTGGTTAATAATAAAACACTGTTGGCCAATAGGAGACCAAGATAGGTGGGACTAGGAGACAAGAAGGATTTGAGGAAGTAGTAGTGAGGAGTCAGCATGTAGAGACTTGAGAGAACAGAGCTCCCTGCCCTCTCTCTGATAATATAAAACCATGTGGAAATGTTTATATTAATAGAAATGGATTAATATTTAAGACAGAGCTAACCAATAAGAAATGCTAATAATAAGCCAACGGCTTTGTATCTAATGCAGTGTCTCAGTGTGTTATTTGGGGCTGGCGCGGCAATGGGACCAGGTCAGCAGGGTAAACACTATTAGTAACAGATGAGTCAGTGGCTGTCGGGGAGGGAAGTCTATGAACTGGAACAGGCCTGGCAGTGTAAGGTAGAGAGAGAGAGGGGAGAGAGCCAGAATGTTATAGTGGTCTTAGAATGTATCACAAGAACATGTGAATAGGGACTGGGGGGAGTATGGAGGCCACCATGAGCTTTGATATGCTAACACAGGCATATAGCAATGGAGAGCATGGGTGACTTCTGCCAGAGGCAAGGTAAATGACTTCTTTTGATGAACAGGAACACATTTCACAAACTCCCACTGAATGCTGGCTTTTATCTAACTGACAGAAGTCCTTCTATAGTTTAGCTTGGGGTGAGCCAAGACTGTCATTTGTAAACATATGTTCCAATGTTCCATAGGAGACCTAACAGACACCACAGTCACAAGCAGACAAAGGGAACCTTAGTTAAAGAATTAACTTTACCAGATGTCCCATGGGTATTTCTGTTGGGAGACTCTTTGACTGATGACTCCCATTGGGGGGGGGTTGCTCCCTGGAGACAGTGCCACTCCTGGTCAGGTAGGCCTGATTTCTCTAGAAAAGTCTGGAAAAATGCCAGTAAGCCATGCTTCTCTATGATTTTTTTTTTCAGTTCCTGCCTCCAGTTCCCTGTCTTGTGTTTTTTCTGTGAATTTCCTCCACAATGAGCTAAAACTTGTAAGTCAGATGGAACCCATTCTCCCCTACATTGCATTTGGCAGTGTTTTATCATAGCAGTGGGAAGAAAACTAGAATAATAAATCTGTATTATTTAATACTATACAGGCAATGGAAGCCAGGACAATGCACATACTTATCAAGTCTTAAACTGAGATGCCTGCAGTCCTTACCTAAATTCTTAAACATGATAGTATTGATCACAATTTTCACAGCAATCTTTGGTATCATTAAAACTGAGGCTTTTGGGGAGAGAATTGCACAAGTCTGATAAAAATTCTAGGATAACAGCAGTAATTTCATAACATAAATATGGGTTTTTGATTTTATTTTATGTCCCCTTGATTTTTTTATTACCTTTAAATATTCAGCATGTATAAGTCATTTCATGCATTTTGCTCACCAATGACAATTGAAAAGGACAGTTTCTTAATCTGGTAGTTGAAACGGGTTCATTGTTACATAATATTGGACACAGTGTGAAATAATGTTGGGTGTTACAGCCTATACCTCAAGTCAGATCTGACTACCCTCCCTTGCTCAGTAATCCAATTAAAAGAGTCAAATTAACAGTAGAAAGTATATATAAAAAATGATTTATTCAGTACAGCCACAATGGAAAGTGTAGCAAAGTGAAACTGACATGTCCATCATGGGGTTATTGAAGTGAGATTAAAGTTAAAAGAGAGAGCCAAGAATATGCATATTCAAGCAGTCCTGGTCAATGTGTGGTCTTGCCCATCATTGACCTGTTATTTTCTGGGCTTCAGTCTAGTCCTGTATGATGATCTGCAAAGTTCTTATAACTGTGAGGAATCTCTTTCTGTAAGGCAAATTTTCCCTCTAGTGGATTTCCTTCTTCCACCATGAGATTTCTGGAGAAAACTGTCATGTATTTGGATCTGCTCTTTTAATGTCTGTTTAGTCTGATTGATATCTTTGTATCTGCCCAGTCTGTATTGTAAAATAAGTGATGGATTGGTTACAATTCATGCCACCTTTGTAAGGAAAATAGTTTTCTAGTTTTCTCTATATTTCTTTTTAATCTAGAAGTAAGACTTTTAATTTTGATGGCTTAGCTTAAGTAGTATTTATAGGAAATGAAATATGAAAAAATTTTTGTGACTTCATGATAAAATGTTAAAATGTGGCTGTGTGCTAATCTGGACACTTCCTTTGGAAGAGTTTTAACTTAAGAATTTCATATAAAAAGCCATTATGGGCACAGAAACATTTCCCAACCAAATCAGAATGCACTAGGCTCTCTTCTCCATTCCATAGCAAATTGTACACATGCCTATTTATTGTGAGTAAAGTATAAGTAAGCTTTGCACATGTATCTTTAAACACACACACACACACACACACACACACACACACACTACATGTGAAGATATATGAAGTGTTTGAGATTATAATACAAATATATCATTTCCCTTTGCTCTTTCCTGCCTCTAAACCCTCTCATATAACCATTTTTCCTGGCTTTCTTTAAAATTTGTGACTTGTTTTTTCTTTATATTTACATATAGTAATATTTTATCTATATTATATTATGACATATACTATAATAGTAATATTATAATAATATTATTATTATATATTATATATTTATTTAATTTCCTAAGTAAATAAACACAGCCTGCTCAGTCTGTATAATGTTACTCATATGTATATGTTTTCAGGTAATTCTATTTGGTATTGGATAACCAGCTTCATAGCTATCTGAGGCAGTGAGAAGGAATTGAAGCAGATACACTAGCCAGTCAAAAAAAGTGTGGAAACAGAAGTATGCAAAGAACTTTGAGAAACTATCCCATGTTTCTAAGAGTCAAAGAGGCAATTCATTTGATCTTGTAGGATGTCAAGAGTAAGCTCTCTGAATTCCAAGAACAGGCAGTTAATCACCTTTACCTGATGCTGATTCTGCTCAAGCAGAAAGCAATGAGTGATACATAATTGGCAGCACCTCTCTTGAGAGTGTAGTGGATGGCATAATATTCTCACAAAGTCTACAATAAAAAGTTTGAAATGTAGCAGTTCCAGGACTTAGAAAGCAAGATAACAAGCTAAACTGAGAGACCATCAAACTTGGACTTCAATACCCATAACATACAAATCTATTTCCAGAAGTCACTAATTAACAAAAACAAATATCCCAAAATAGAACCAAAACAAATCTTTAAAATAGTTGTGTCATGCTTATACTTGACAGTTTCAGTAGTTTGGATGTACTCTTTTCAAGCTAATTATGGTGTTAGGTGACTATAATCCCAGCAGACAACTGTCAAGTAACCAGAACCAAAATCTGAAGACAAATTCTTCTCGTTTGCACGTAACAACTTTTCAGAAAGACATTGTGTTTAGCCATGAACAAAGACTCAGTAAATTTACAGGATTGATATCTTTCAGAACACATTTTCCAATTAAAATGAATGCAATTACAAAGGTGCTAAGGACATGTAGGTAATGAATAACTAAGTAGGAATTAACTTTCAGACTCCTAAATAATCAGTGAATGAAAGAAGACTCAAGAAAACAAACAAACAAAACAAAACAAAACAAAACAAAACAAAAAAAAAACCCACATGCTTCACATTCAAGGAAAACACAAGTTCATCATATGAAAACAGTGCTTACAGGGAATCACATCTTCAAGGCCTACACTGAAAAGGAGAGACCCCAAAAATCAAACCCACCTTCTACTCACCATTAGGTCTATAAAACTGAGGAAAATAAATTAAATCAAGCAGAAAGAATACATAGGATATATTTGAGTAGACCTAAGTGAAACAAAGAAGAAACAATGAACAATATATTTTTAAAAATCACAAAAACAAAACAAAACAAAAAATGAAATTGACTGACTTTTAATAGAATGACCAAGAGAAATAAAACAAATTCAGTACCAAAATTATGAGCTACAGGGGGTGTCTTTCATGTTCAGGACCTTACAGGAAATCTTTTGTCTTCATATTAAAGGAAGAGGAATGGACAAATATGTTCAGTTTCAGGTGACAAGGAACATGGTCTCTCCATGAAAATAACATGACACATTTAATAGAAACTTATCACACAAACACTCTAAGAAAATCATTGTAGTTCAAAGAAAAGTCCAGACAATTTCAAGCTCAAGACTAACATATAAAAATAATTGAATTTGTCTACATTAACAAAACAATCTTGAAATGAATTTGATGCTACTTGAGCTTGTATTAAAATAATAAAATATTTAGATACACATTTTTCTTAAAGAGAAAAGCAGTCCAAGATGCCTACTCATGTTCTGAAAATGACAAGTTCTGGGAGATAATTGACACAAACAAGTGCACAGGATCTTCTGTGTCCTTGGACTGAAGGACTTGGTTTAAAGTTAGATGGTGACTTTCAGAACAGAGATACATAGCACAATCTCTATCTAAATCCTAAATGCCTGTTCAATTATGAAGCTGATCTTAAAATTCATTTTTGACTTCAAAAGATCAGATAATTGTAATGTTGAAAAAGAAGAAAGATAATGGTGGAATTATGTTTCTTAGTTTTAAAATTTTACTGTGAAGGTTGCGGGTTTCAAGGCCACCTGTTAGTTGCCTAAAGTTAAACATATAGTTCAGTGGATTCAGTTTAATATGCTATGAGAAAAATCTATTTTTTTAAATTTTATGTGAGAATGATTTGGACGAGAATGCCAAAACAATTCAATGAAAAGATAATGCAGGAATTTTAAGATACTGGCAATGAAAAAATAAGAATAAAATGTAGATCTCATCTACTTCACACCATATAAAAAAGAACTGGTCAATTGAAGTTCTAAATATGAGAGCCAAACTAACAAATCTCTTATTAGAAAGCATGGAAGTAAATCACATGAACTAGATTAGCTATGATTCATTACACTTAACAGCAAAATATCAAAATACATAAATTAAACTACATGAAAATTAACTTTTTTCTATCCAAGTAATGGAGGTCAAGAAATAGTACTTGAAAATCACATATGGGAAAAGAATATGGAGTATATTATCAGAATTCAATGATAAATATATGTCACTAAATGGTAGCTGAATGATTTGAATGGATATTTTCCCTCAAGAAGGTATTTAAATTATAAACAATTACATGTACTGAGTACCATTAGTAATTAATAAATTGTGTTACAAAAATTATGAGCTAAAATCTCATGTTCCGTAGGATATCCATAATTAAAATGCTAGACAGTACACATTTGGATGAAGATATACCAAAATTGGCACTTCTAAATATTCTTAATTAAAATATCAAATGGCCCCTTCATATCAGAAACTTGGTGATTCTTCAAAATAGTAAACACAGAACTTAGTCTGACAATTTCATGTTGAGGTATATAACAAAGAGAAATAACATGTACGTCTATATACAAAGTTGTGCATTAATGTTTTTCTGTCGAATTGTTTTTAATGGTCTACATGTGAAAACAACCTAGATAAATTAAAAAAATGTAAATGATGAAAAATATAATCATATTTAAAATGTATTGTAAACCAAAATAAATTATGAACCTTGGCAAACTTAAGATGAAGCTCACTTAAGATCCTTCAAATTCTATTCACATATAATGTACATAATAGATCTATTATGACAGTATTGATTAGTGGTCAGCAGAAGGTGGAGAGAGAGTAAAATAGGATGTGATGAGTGCAAAGAGTGAAGGGTATCTTTCTGTTGTTAATAAAGTATGCTGGAATTTTGTAATGGTAGTTTTTAATAACAGTAAATATAATAAAGTGCTGAATACCATAATTTAAAAGGTGAAATATTAACCAATTTAAAAGGCTAAAATGCACTTTGACAGCAAAACTGTCCATGCTCATGATGATGAACAAGTGAGGTCCCCAAGCAAAGCTTGCTAGAAGCACACAAGAATCATAAAAGAATGTAGGAACATACTGTAATTGTTAGAATTGGATTGAATTGTGGTGTTCAGTGACACACAGTTGTTCTAGTGTAATGGACACTTGACTGTTTTCATGATTTCTTCCAAATGCTTTTACTGCCTGGTTACTCTAATCCTCATAACATTCTGTCATGATTTATAAAACTTCCATTTTTATAGATGGTAAAACAAATATTTCAGTGATTAAGAAATTAGTCCAAAATCCTTCACTAAGTATATAGATAATTGAACCAAAGTATACCTGTCAGTAGTATCTACTGAAGCATAAACTTTACAGAAAGTATTCTGAAACAAACTATTCATTCACTCATTGTCATGCCAATATATTGATTATATTATTCATTGGATGTGTTCTTAGAAATATCAATGTATTTGTGAGTTTGGAGAAAGAAAAGGGGAGAAGAGGAGGGGAGAGGAGAACATGAGGGAGCAGGAAGATTGAGTCATGGGAAGAATAGAGGAGAACAAGAAAAGAGATACCATTATAGAGGGAACCATTTTAAATTTCAAGAGAAATCTGGCACTAGGGAAATGTTCAGAGACCTACAAGGATAACCCCAACTAATAATCTAAGCAATAGTGGAGATGCCACCTTAAATGCCCTTTCCCTATAATGAGATTGATGACTACCTTATATGTCATCCTACAGTCTCATCCAGTAGCTGATTGAAGCAGAAACATACCCACAAGTAAACATGAAGCAGAACTCCTGAAACCCAGTTTTAGAGAGGGAGGAGTGATGAGCAAAGGGGTCAAGACCAGGCTGCAGAAATCCACAGAAACAGCTGACCTGAACAACGAGGAGCTCATAGACTCAAGAATAATAGCTGGGAAACCAACATAAGACCCACCCAGAACCCCTGAACGTGGTTCTCAGTTAGGAGGCCTTGGCAGTCTATGGTACCCCTGACAATGGATCTAGGGTGTATCCCTATGCAAGAATGAACTTTAGGGGCCCATTCCCCATGAAGGGATATTCCCTTAGCCTAGAGACATGGGGGAGGGCCTATAATCTATCCAAAATGACTTGACAGCACCGAGGATTCCATAAAGATCAACACTGTCACCAAGATATTGTGGGGAGAGGAAAACAGGCAAGAACAACTCACCTGTAGCATGGTCTCTGACAGAATAAAATGTAGAGCCATGATCAGAAAAGATGATTTTAGGGGATGTAGAAAGAAGGTAATCTGCAAGCCTTATGTTGACAACAAGAAATAAACCAACTGCGAGGAAACCAGAGAGGTAAGTCCTTGGACCCTGTTAGTGGAAGGTGAATGAATTTTGAGTTAAGAACATGTTTCAACAGGAAGATTACAGGCATAGCTACAATATTAAAATGGAGAGATACAGGGAAAATAAGAGTTCTGAAGGCCAAATAGGTGCTATGTCCTAAAGGTCTTTAAAGACTTGGGTGTTTGGTAGAAAGGAGAAATAAAATGGTGATAGTAATGAGGGGGCTGATTATGATGGAGCTCTGTTAACAACAAACCAAACATACAACTGTGAATGATTTATGCTGGTGTCTGCTAAGTGTTTCATGTATTACCTGCCATCCTATAATAGCACATGAACCAGGAAGAGTTCTCATTAAACAAAACAGGCCCTGAAATACTAGCTCACCAGCTCATAATTGCACACTTTGGACTGGAGTATAGCCCCTTTGTTGAGCATCTATCTAACATGCACAAAGTCCTGGGATTTATTCCAAGAACTACAGAGTGAATGAATAAATGAATGAATGAATGAATGAATGAATGTCATGCAGCTTCCTGAGAAACAAAGAAAGAATATGAATCCATGAGGCTTCAAATCTTTGTTTCCTTGTCATGATTTTGTCATAAAATATCCTTTTTTGAAGACACACACACACACACACACACACACACACACACACACCAATTCAACAATACTTTTATATGTGAATCAACTGGGGAGAAGTTAATGTGTATCTACTAGTTATTTTTCCTGGTATGCTCTATACCTATTGTGGTTGTAATAATCATTAAAATGTTGATGTTCAATATTATTACCTATGCAAGTCTAAGAATACCAGCATTGTGATAATATTTTTTAAGAAAAGATAGAACTCTAGTCTTCTTTCTAGGTCAGCACCCTTGGGGATATTTAAAAAATACACTTTATATGCCTGGGATGAAATCACCCAATCTGCTGGGAAGCCTGATTGTATGACTCAGAGTCAGCAGCGGGATTACACTATCACTTATTAAGCAGCATGCTAAATAAGCAGGCAAGATATTGTTATTTTGACATGCAGTTACATGTCAAAAAAGGAGCTGGCAGCCCCCAGAGCACAAAATGAAATGTCACAGATTTCAGGAATATGCCATTGTCCACTAAAACCATCAGCAGCTACCTGGGGAAACAACCAAATTTGCATAAACTCTACTAAGTTGTAAACAAGATTGACAAGTGATATTTTTTTATTTTTTTATTTTACATATTTTACCCCTTGAGAGAATTTTAAGGCAAAGGCAATGACAGCCTGTTTTTAATATTTTTTTTCATGGTTGTTCCTTAAGAGGTCCAAATGGGTCTCACTGGCAAAGGGGAAACAGCATACCTTCTAAGGATGCAAGAGGTTATGCACATTCCCACCTGGGTGTCACAAAGAAGCAACAAGATCCAAGAAAGTCTTATTATCTCCCTTTCAGTTGAACTCATTATTAATGAGTTCTCAACTCATTATTATGAGCTCAACTCATTAATGAGAAACTCAAGGCTAACACCTAACAATTACTGATAGTAACTAACCTAGTCATAACCAAATAGTCTGTTTCTAGACAATGCACAAATGTTTTAGATGCAAGCAAAATACCACCATGCCTCTCTGAGAGAGAAATGGTATCCCAAGTATCCTAATTAGCCCTACTTGAATATAGCATCTAAAGTGAAATTTTTCAAAAATCCTAACATAGTTACCCACCCATTTCTTTTTAATTCTCATGCCAGTTCATGGTTTTTCATGTTCCCAATAGTCAAGAAGAAATTAGCGCACAGATTTTTCTCTGTACTCCAGGATCACCTCCAATTAGAATACTACTTCAGGAAAATTGGTGGTTTCTCTTCTTCCACTAAAGAGCCAAAGATTTAATAAATAAGCAAATGATTAAATCAGCTAATAAGCCATCTTGGAAAGAATACAAGAAACAATACTTGGGGAGGTTTTGCCAACCTTTACAATAGAGTTATGGCTTACACAGGTTTTGCAATTTCTTTAGATGAAATTGTTCAACCTTTTACTTGCCCTGGAGGAAAAGGCCAATTTACCAACATTTGTCTTCTAGGTAAATTTGAAAGTGTATTTCAGGTGTTGTAATTTATAATGCACTTTTCAGCATAATAAGGAAAAGAGAAATAGCTATTTCTTGCCTACATTTTCCAAGTCTTACATTAGGGTTGCCAAGGTGAGGAAGGTGATATATATTCCTGTTAGCCTACCAATGAGCAACTTCATATTGATACTTATTTTCCTCTCAAATTGAGCTGTATCTCTCTACTTTTGTCTACAGATCTGGAAAAAGTATTCAAGGAGGGTCTTGGTTCCAGGGAGTCAATAATTTTTAATTCACTAATTTATAATTGATTACCTAGTGAGGCCAATACTTTAGGATGTACCCAGTAAATAAGCAAACCAACTTTCAGCCTTTTAATCAAATCTTTTAGTTACTTGTGGAAAGCATTAAGGAGAGTGTGCCTGTTTCTCTCTTGGTGGCATAAACTCCAGCTCTGTGCTCATCCTTAGATGTTCCTAGCATTCCTGTGACATCTGGTCAGTCAACCTGCTCCAGTACCATGGAGGACCTAATGGGCTATTGATTTGAAGGTTAGCAGAGCTGGTGAACTAATAACATCAGATGAAGGTGGAAAGCCAGGCCCTGTACCTTCCAATCAGATACTGTCATATTCTTGGAGCTTCTAAAATTTGGATCCAGTTCTATGTAATGAGAACTGACTCCATTCTCATCACTATCCTAACCTTTTGACATAGCTTATTTTTATCTTTGTCTGTGAGACACATAATATTGCTTCTATTTTTAAAATGGTAAAGCTTGACACTCAGAGATAAAGGGTAAAAACAAATTATAATTCACTTATCTAGGTATTTATTTCTGTCAGAGATCATGAATAGTAGTGAGTGTTTCTGATATGTTTTAGATATCAATGACATTTTACATCTGTTATAATTATGAATGAAAGGTTAGTGGCTTACCCATACATGAAAAGGTTTCAAAATACATAATCATGAATTATCGTTGTGCACCTATAGGTGTAAAAAGAGCATAAATGAGAAGCCAGCAATGTTCTTGGTTGTTGCAATTCACAGGAACCTTAGCATTTCAGGTCTTTTAAAGTTATATCCCAGAAGTCAACCAAAGAACAATTTACTGAGATATAGCACTTGGCAAATAATGAAACAGAAGAAGTACTGGACAGAGATAGGACAGAGATACAGGATGCAGGGCAGAAACACCAACATTTTCTACTTAATCAGAGGAAGTCTTTGGGACAAAGATGATTAAAACAACCTGTTAATTGTATAAAGCAAGGATTTTTATGACAGACATTTTCATCCATGCATACAATATATCTTTATCATATCTATCTACTAAGTCAGCTGCTGTTACCCTCCTTTATGGCTTAAGTTTCTCTACAACTAAGACTTTTCATTTTATATTCAATCCTTTCATTTCCTCCTACTTTCCACATACAGAAGAACA
The DNA here is from genome assembly GCA_030556225.1 of Cricetiscus sungorus. NCBI lineage: Eukaryota > Metazoa > Chordata > Mammalia > Rodentia > Cricetidae > Cricetiscus > Cricetiscus sungorus. Next base: position 9,442,406 of record JANBXA010000007.1, on the reverse strand, counting down.
CACAAAATATTTGTCTTTCTGAGATTGGCATATTTCACCTAACATAACAGTTTTATCTATTTTTCTACAAATGGTATGATTTCATTGTTCTTTATGACAGAACAAAATGTCATTGAATATGTATGCCACAGTTTAGAATGTGAATTTATCTGGGAATTATGTAAATAAATAAGTAAATTCCTCAAAATAATTTTTAATAGAACTTCCATATAATCCAGGTTATATCACTTATGGGCATATAATTTAATGAATTTGACTATTTCTTTTTCTGCTTCAAGGTAAACTTTATTAGCCATCTTGGAGTGTCAGTGTGAACAAATATCCTGCAACATTAAAGGTTTTAACTCTAACACAGTAAAACTGTATACAATAAGAACAATTATTATGTAAGAATATATTCATAATGTCTAGTCCATTTGTATTTGGCAAATTCAGAGAAAATACTCTTATCTAACCTATCTTGGTGAGTGCAAAATTTTGTATCTAATACACTTTCTATCATAACATGTATTACCCACCTAGAAAATATCTGTTTAGACCTGAAAACATTTTTTTAAATAAACAACTTAAGCTTTCATGTCTCTCAACCTTATACATTTTACATCTTTTGTGAGTTTCTTTTCTGAATTTGGTAACAAAGACCACTGTATAACTAATCTCCATTCTCTTCAGATTACTATATTACCTGAGTAAACAGGAGTTGCAGAACAAACAACTTTCAAAATTACAGAAACAATAGAGACATCTGACTGTCTGGAAAGTCACAAAAGATTCCTCTGCAACATATAGGCATCCATCTTCAAAATACATGCCTAGAATATATGACAGACTCTTCTATGAAGCAAGAATTTTGAAGGACTCTCTTACTTTGTTTGATAAAGTTTGGCAGTCACCTTCTTTTGTGTCCTGCTTGTTCAATTTGTACAGCATTCTGTAAGCAGCCAAGGCCAAGGCAGTTTCTTGTCCAGTGACTAACTTTGTCACAATGAAAGCAAACTCCATATGGAGTTTCTTTGATGCCCATCATCTTCTCTGAAGTAAATTGGTGCTGCCAGGAGTAGGCATGTATCACTCTTATGAAAAACCTTAGGTTATGAAAACATATTAAATGCTAGATTATCAAACTAGAGAATTATAATGATACATATTTACCAGGTTTAGTAGTGTAGTTTTCAAAATACCAAGTTATGGAATCAGTCTAAGTGATCTAGAATGGATAGATGGATAAAGATGATTCATGCATGTTGTGTTGGGCAACAAGCTTGCTCATCCCAAATAACAAATATAATGAAGTTAAGAATCTGAGGCACAACTGAAGGAATTAAAAATTAGGAATGTTATCTATTGAATCTAAGCCTAGGACAGCTCAGTCAGCAAAGTTCCTGCCACAGTGCTGTGAGTACCTGTATTCTATCTTCAGACTTCAGAGACAAAAATCAGGTGTGGAGGAGACAGTGATAGCCATGTCTGTTGGGCTATCTGGCTAGACAGCATAGCCTAATTGGTGATTTCAAGCCATTAAAAGGCCTTGTCTTAACAGAGTTAACAGCTTCTGAGGAAATAATACTTGTGTTTCATTTTTATCTCAAGCCTGCACCCACACGCTCACATAACATGTACAAAACATGCATACACCCACCCACACACACACACAAACACACACACAAGCACACACACATACTCAAAGCAGAATTAGAATGTTATTTATGGATAACATCCATAGCCTGTCTCCGGGGCTAAAAAATGATTTGAGAGGTGTCTGTCTCACAGAGGAAGCGTAAGGGAAAATCAAATGAACAAACAACAAAACCAGGATGGCACTTCTAGGAACTTTCAAGGTCATCTAGAGAAATACTGTACACACATATTCTGAATAACTGAGTCCTCCAAGCCACAAAAGTAAAACACTTCGATAACTCATTTTCAGGCATTACTGTCTGTCCAAATCATCAGGATGGCTTTAGAAAATGCAGGTCAAACATCACACTGTAAGTATAGAATTGGAATCCCTGAGGGGAGATATCAAGAGCCTATACTTTAAGCAAGCCACCCATCTTTTTTGGGCACCTTGGCCCTGACTTCTGAGCTTTTAGACACCCAAAATATTTCTTTTAAGTCTATTCTTAGATCTAATTGATCTGATACTTCTGTCTAGCCCATAACTCTTGAAGCTGTAGCTATTGTTTGCTGAACAAAATATCTTGTCCCTTTGACTGTACTTATGTATCTTGGAAACACACTTTTATAGGTCAAGGTCTCTGCTGAGTTATTGAAAAATGTAGGTTGGTCCATAGCAGGAACGTTTTCCTGTAAAGTGATAATATTGACCTCTGGTAAGGGGCAGTCTCAGGTTATCTACATTATAACATGCTTTGAACATTAAAGTAATCTTGGTAAACTGTTCTATGAATATAATCTGTGCTGATAGCATGAAAGGTACCAGAGACATGAAAAGGGACCTATAGGCAGAAGCCAACCACATCTGTTATTTGATAAAGTGAGTCCTCAAGCAATGTGTTTAACCTTCTTCCTTGTTTTCTGATATACTTTAGACTGGCTGACCTCTTAGCTCTGAAACTCAACTCTGTTGCTCTTTTGAAGTCTATCCTTGCTTTACAATAGAGTTCTTCTTCTTTTATCCCTTTAACTACCCCTTTAACATGATTTAGTTTTCTCTGCTCTCTAAGCACAAACTTCCAAGACCTTTCTTTACTAGTACTCCTACAGCCTTTCTATGATAGTAAAACCCAACAAAGTTATCTGGAACATAAGTTTTTTTTTCTTTTTTTAAGTATTTATGAGTTGATTGTTATAATTTTGTACATATATTGAAAAGCACAGCCAAAATTTAGTGGCAGTGGCTTAAAATAATAAAAATGGTTTTATCACTCACAGTTAAGAAGGACAGCTCATCACTGCTCCTTCTCCCATTGGCTTGAGCAAATCTAAGAGGGGTAGGTAGGAATCACAGATGCTCACTCTGTCACCTGTTCAGTAGTGAACACAGCTATAAGGCTGAATCTGGCAAGATCTGTTAGCTTGTGATTCCCTCAGAGCAAGACAGCTATATTCTGAGAGGATCCCTAAAGATAGGGAGTGTAATGTGACTGTTTCTTAGGGCTTAGGCTGAGAAAGTCACTATTTACTCTGAAGTGCATGGGTAGGTTCCAAATTAAATATGGCAGAGGTGGGATATGATTTGTATCAAAGCAAGTCAACACATTTGTGCATGTTTTCTTTAAAATGCTAAATCACATAAATGTATAGAAATTAAGATTTCTATATATGAGCATTTTCACTTTAGTCACAATAATTACCCTTCCTCATGGAAAGATATGAGAAGGAAAGAATTTGATCTTGATAATAGTATTGATTGTCAGTACTTCAGAGAGGCACACTCATTTCAGTATTATGGTTTTGCTCTAGAGCAAATAGCTACGAATCAGGAGAACTTCTTTTTTGGGGATTTTTTTTTTGACAGTAGAGAAAAGTGTAGATTATTACTTAATGGTAGTCAAAAACATTGATAGACATAGATATTGTATATTAAACATATTTGCTCCCATATTTTTTCCTCCCACTCCAATTATTCCCAGTCATTTCCACTTGTGTTTCCATGTCACATACATGAATAATTCAGGATTTGGACTCACAACATGGAACACATTGGATTTTTTTGTTGTTGTTGTTGTTTCTGTTTATTTTGTTATTGTTTGTTTCCCAGTTGACCAAGACCCTATTAATCTGAACTGCAGATAGTAACACCTGGAGAGAATGCTTACATTAAAACTCAGCTTTTTCTTTAACTAACACACAACTATTCTATGACATTAATTTTAAGAAAAGTTCCAGCATTTTTTGAAATAGGAAAAATACATTCCCACAATTCCCAAAAGTAGAGAGAACATTTATTGCTAGTCACAAGACACTAGATGTGGGTGACAACAAATCTAACAGCAGAGCCCTCCAATAATAAGAATTGGGAGTCTGTTGAAATTCTCCAGCACAAGCTGGGCTATGTTGGCACATGCCTTTAATTCCAGCACTTGGGAGATAGAGCCACACCTGTGAGTTTGAGGCAATACTGGTCTACAGAGATAGTTCCAGGACAAAAAAGAAAAAAAGAAAAAAAAAGTATGCAAAGCCTGTTTTAGAATATTATTTTAACTATTTAATGATTTGCTACATTTGTTTATGCTGCAGAATAGTGCTTTAACTATGTGAAGGTGTGCTATATTTGTTTCTGCTGCTTTTGTTAATGATGTAAAGTTGTGTTATGTTTGTATGCACTGTAATTGTTTAATTATGTGAAGAGGTGTTGTATTTGTTTCACCTTGCCTGCTTAAGTAAGTGGCCAATAGCTAGACAGAAGAGGATAGGCAGTGCAGGCAGGCAGAGAGAATAAACAGAAGGACAAATCCAGGGTCCAGGCAGGAGAGAGAAAGGTTTTGGAGCAGAGAATGGGGGAGGAAGAGAGGGATACGCCCAGGACCAGAAGTCAGGCATCTGTCAGCTAGACAGACACAAGAAGCAAGAAAGCAGGACACACAGAAAGAAAAAAAGGGAAAAAAAAAATCCCTGAGACAAAATGTAGATAAAAAGAAACAGATTAAAATAAGAACTAAGATTGGGCTGAACATTCATAACTAATAAGTCTCCCTGTCATGATTTGGACATTGATTGGTGGCCCAAAAGAAAGCCTGGTACAAAACTCTCTCAAAAATCCAAAAACAAAAAATAAACAAGCACACACAAATCCTGTAGCACTACTTAGAAACATGGGAGATAGTAAAGATTTAAATCCCATGAAGTATACTTGTGAGCTAGAGAGTTGGCTCGGTGAGAAAAGGACTTGCTTGGCCACATTGATGCCCTGAGTCTGGACTTCCACATCCCACATAACAACTACAGACAGTGGTGTGTCTATAACTGCCAACCCCATATAGAAATTGAGAGGTGAGGACTTCAGAACTTCTGACCTTAGAGGTCCTGGCTCTTCTCCAGCAAAGTTCATTTTCCTTGACCTCTGTGAACATATGGTGGCGCCTCTCTCTCTCTCTCTCTCTCTCTCTCTCTCTCTCTCTCTCTCTCTCTCTCTCTCTCTCTCTCTCTCTCTCTCTCTCTCTCTCTCATCTCTGGTCATGAACAAAGACTAAATTTTCACATTTCCAAGCTTCTATCCCAGACACTCTGAATGAAGTCTAGCTTTTACTGTTTAGAAAGTTATTTATTTATGTATTTACCAGAAGGGGCATCAGTACCTCTAGAACTGGCATAACAAGTAGTTGTGAGCTGCCTGATTGTGGCTGCTGGAAACCGAATCTGTTTCTTTGGTAAAGGCAGCAAAGGCTCTTAGCCACTAAGCCATCTCCCAGCCCCTAATTTTCCTTTTTCTAAAGGAGACACATTAGCAGGTTCTCCTCTTTTCTGGGGATTGGTATGTATTTCATGCTTTAAAATTTACTTTTATTTCATGTTACTCGTAAGCTTTACTAGGAGATAGGAAAAAATGAATTCTTGTCTTCCAAATATTGTAGCAAAAATAATGATCTCTTTCCTTATAAATATTGAAAAAAATGATTCAGAAGTCTCTTAGAAAGAAAACAGGTTTCTTAATGGGAGAGCAGGGCGATTACAGTGAGAATTCTTCAATCTGATTGTATTTTCCTGGTTCCTCCATGTTCATACATTACTCCTATTTCAGCATAACATGGTCTTGCAAAAACAAAGGGGGTTTCAGTAGCCAAATGTATTCTGAGTAATTGTCATTTAAGTGACATGACTCTGTTTGCTACTCTAGAAACATGAAGTGCTAGGATTGGAACTGACACCACAAGTTGCTGAGGAGATCTGGAGTAAAGTGGGAGGATAATGAGATGGGAGCTACGAAATCACACCCTAGTACATTCTGGCAAGCCTGCTCATTTTCCTTTCTGCTTTGCCCCATCACACATGGCAAATGGTTTCATTCCCAGTAACATGCCAGCTAATTTGCACTCCATTGTCTTTCCTTTGCCATTTGTCTATGAGACCTTAAGTAGCTAACTATCTATAAGTAGTACAACCTAGCTGTGTGCTTCAGGGAGAATTACTTTGCTGATACTGTGTTCCCGAGAAAAGGCAGTATCTTCCCATTGAAAGTATTATGGTCATTAGGTGATAGACTGGCTCCTGAAAGCAGTCTACATATACTATGAGTTATTTATGATCCCCCCACCCATGTTTCATGGGTCTAATTCATGCAAACTAGTACTATTTATTTAAAAACTCTCTAAGACAAACATAAACTTACATCCAGTAACTGACGGAAGCAGATTCAGTGACCCCACAGCCAAGTTCTGGGATCAGTTCCTGGAGTTCAGTTGAATAGAGGATGGAGGGATAATATGAACAAGGAGCGTCAAGACCACAATGTGGAAAACCAGGGAAACAGCTGACCAAAGCTAGTGGGAGCTCACGGACTGACAGCTGGGGAACCTGGATGGGGCTGAACTAGACCCCCTGAATCTGGGTGACAGTTATGTGACTTGGTATGTTGGCAGGCCCTGGCAGTTGCACCAGACTTATGAATGAATGAACGGGCTATTTGGAGCCCATTACCTAGAGTGGAATACCTTGCTCAAACTTGGCAGAGGGGGGAGAGTCTTGGTCCTGCCTTACCTTGGTATGCCAGACTTTGTTGTCTCTCTAAGGAAGGCTTTACCCCCTGTGAGGAGTAGATGAGGTATGGGAAGAGGTGGGGAGAGACAAAAGGGGTAGGAGAAGGGGAGGGAAGGGAAACTGAGTTTGGTATGTAAAATGAAAAATACAGTTTTAAAATTCCCTACCACTCTTTCCTTGCCTCTTGTTTGGATCAATCCACTTTTGTAACATACTATTCTTCCCGTATCCCCCTTTTTCCCCCAACAACCTCTGTTCTGCTTATGCAATAATTCTTAAATGTAAGATCCTATCTCTGTGTGGTATTGAAGGAGCTAAGCAATGCAGGGTGAGAAGCAGAAGCAACAGTTCTTGCCAATCTTTCATTAGTGGGTGGTTAAAGAGATCTCTAGATACAGCTAACAAAGTTAAATGAACCCAGAGGGCTACTGTGATATTTTTCTCAAAATGCCTTTTTAGATGTATTTATTAGCTGGCCTGAGTAGACATTACTCAACAGACGAGTTTCTGTATCAAGAAAACTCAGGAACTGGATGGCTATGCAAACTAAATAGGATTTGTTACTGCAGAATCTGTTAGCATATTTGATATGATAATGGACATGAGGGCATTCTGAGACTTTCTAAAAATATAGTATTTTTCAAGCATGTCTCACTATAGAAATGTTTAATTTTACCTTGCCATAATAGCACTGAGGTGGTCTGAAATATCATCATATGATCCCATGAATATGTACAGCTTATAAATAAGAACACTGAAATATTATGACAACTATAACTATAAAAATATTAGTAAATAAATTAGCATAATTAACCATGTTAATATTAGAGAGATAATAACCAATAAGCATAAAATATTACTACAAATAAACTTTCTTAACCCACAAAGGTTAATTTATAATAAAGGTATAAAGTTACGATTTATATTTACCTGTTGTCTGCTAATATATATATATACATATATATATATATATATATATATATACAGACAGATATATATACATATGTATATTCTAAAGCTGGAATAAAAATGTAAAAACTGATCCAGGTGTATGAGCATAGCCTTGCAATTGAACATTTGATATGTAAGGTATAAGGATTACAAGTTTGAAGCCAGCCTATGCTGCATAGTGAAACCATTATCTTGAACAAAGCAAAGAAAAAAGAAGGGACAGATAAATCCAAGATGAAATGATTCACAAAAGTGATGCAAAAAAACATGGAAAGAAACTAGTGAAGATATAAATAAATGAGCAAATAATAAGTAAAATATGCTACAGCTGGCCAGATTTTATTCCACAATAACACAATACAAATTTTCTTCATATACACCATTTATTCATATACCTTGGTCATATCTTGGGTCACAAAAATGATTTTCATTAATTAACAAAGACAAATTCTTCCAGAATTTTAAAGAGCACAGAATTAAACTTAAAAACAGTAGTCAGAAGCAATTGAGTGTTTAAAAAAATTGAAAATCCTTGGCCTTAATTTCATTATTGAACTAAAATAATACATTAAATTTAAAATAATACATTAAATTTAAAATAATACATTAAATTCCATTATAAATGAACTTAGACTAAACTTGTCACAATTTGGAGTAATTGAAAACATTTTAAAGTACAATTTAAAGATGACCATATAAAAGAAGTATTATATTTGTGAAAGAAATGTAGTTTGTCAAAGGATTCTTGAGGCTTACGGTTTAAGTGATTGAGCAGCTATGCACTTCCCTGACTCACCAGCATGTAAATAACTTTGGTGGGATGATTAGCTATCAGGCTAAGCAAGCCAACAACTTAATTTTATAATTTATATATAAATATATATGCATATATATAGTTCATGGTTTCCTCTTCTTTTTGTTTTTTTTTTTCAAGACAAGATTTCTCTCTGTAGCTTTGGAGCCTGTACTGACATTCCCTCTGTAGACCAGGACAGCCATGAACTCAACAGATCTGCCTGCCTCTGCCTCTGCCTCCCAAGTACTGGGATTAAAGCATGTGCCACCACTGCTTGGCCCATGCTTTCTTTTTTTTATTAGAGAGTCCTTCTAACATACCATGCCATTACAATGTGCACAGGACATTATTGTAAACAATTATAGAGAATGTTCCTGATTAATAGACATAAAATATTACAAACAAACCCAAATATATATATATATATATATATATATATATATGATGTAAAATTTAATCTAATAATGTGGGGAAAATGTATGCATATATGCCACTCTAATTAGCTACTTGACAGACAAAATAAAACATCTGATAACATATGAATAAAAACATTTTGATAAGATTTGAAAAACATTCATAAATAATAGCAAAATGAGGATAGAGGTTAAACAGAAACACTTTATACCTTGTATTTTAAATCTCAATTGACAAATAATTGACATATTTTCAAGCATTCAGTGTTCAATGTCATTTTATAGTTACATTTTTTACAACAAATTAATTATGGTAATTAACATACCTATTATCTCTTGCATCTTTGATGTTTCTCCAATGAAATATTTAAAACCTAGTATTTCAGCAATCTTGACATAGAAAATATATTATTTTGACTGGTGTGTGTTTTATTTTTGAGTATTTTTTTTTTGCCTAACTGAATGCAATGACTTTTTAAAACTGAAAAAAAATCTTCTGAAAGCAGCAAACAGAAACTAGCTAATTTTCCCTTAGTGGTGGCATGAACCTTGGCAAATTGCATACCAACCCCAGTTCCCTTTCCCCCATCTTCTCCCCTTCTAACTCCCCCCACCTACTCCTCATAGGAGGTTAGGCCTTTCTTGGGAAGTCAACAATGTCTGACTTACCAAGTTGAGGCAGGATCAAGCCCTTCCGTACCGTATCAAGGCTGAACAAGGTATCCCACCATAGGGAATGGGTTCTAAAATGACTATTCAAGCCCCAAATAGGTCCTGCTGCTGCTGCCAGGGCCTCCCCAACAGATCAAGTCATTTGTGTATATTATATTTGTGTTTTGTTGCATAGCCATTTCTTTGTTAACTGGATCATTCTCCAGGAGGAAGGAGAGAAGCTCATGAAATGTGCAAGTCTCAGGAGCCTCAGGAAGTTACAAGATTTATAGGGCCATTCTTTAACTTTGTAGAAGCCACAACAATTTCTGGGAAGAGGAGAATGTCTGGCAGCCTAACTGCTTGCAAGATGCATAGCATGCACCAAGGTAAATTTTCCATGAGTTGCCACTCATGCTGGGGGTGGGTGGCTTAGCAATGCAGCTGCTTTTGTGTCACCAAGATTGTCTTGGATGGGTCCATTCACTTGATCTGTGGTTGATGTTTCTGCCTGGGATAGTTATATATTTGTTCATGTACCCCACAATTCACCCACAAATTTTATCTTGCTCAATGCTGTATATGTCAGTTTTGTCCAAGTCATTTTTCCTACTGTGGTTTTCAGTCGTTTCTTTGCTTATTTTCTTTAGATTGGCGAATGATATTTCAATATAAAATTTAAGACAATTGTGTCCACCTTCTATTTGGGGTGTATATTTAAGATGTTCTCAGCATCACTATTATGGATAGCCCTGTACTAGTTTCATCATTTTTCAACAAGGGAGACTTTCACTTTGATAAACACCTAGAAGAGGAACCAGTGAGAAAAGCAAAAAGGTCACTTCTGAGACTGGCCAGGGTGATATGGAATGTGTTCTAAAAAAATTAATAGGACCTTAAAAAAACAGCCCTTTGAAGATATTTATTAATAGGACAGTAAGAACATGCTCAGAATATGAACTTGTTAAAGAAATAACCCAAAATATGAAAAAACATTTCATTCAAATACAGTTAATATGGTTATTTTAGAAATGAACAAAATTGAAATAACTTAAATGACCAACAAAATTGGAATGATTAATCAGATCACAGTGTATGCACTCAGTAGAATATTACACAGCATTTAAACCAAATTTCTGTGCAGAACCAGTCATAAATCATATCCAGTTGCCTTCCTGAGGAAAACAGAAAGATAACTACTGTATGTAAAGTGACTATTATAATGTTAAAATTGTTTACAATGTTGAGCTAAATAGTTACACTGAAGGGAAATTTCTTTCATCTTGTTTTTATTAATTTTATTTAGCTACAATAAATTGATCTACTAAACATGTTTTTGCATGAAGTGGACTTGGAATTTTTGAAGGCTGGCATTTCTTAGTTAATCTACATTTAAATATCATATGAACACAGCACTTGGTGCTCAACACTGTGAGAAGTAAGCTGAACATTGAGAAATAGCCTATGTTCGGAAGCATCTTGGGTTCAGCCACTGAACAACAAGAGGGCAACACAGATGTGAGTTAAATTTAAAGTGCTACACATTCTGAAGGAGTATCCAGGATGACTAAGAATTAGGGTAACTGAAGTCACAGAAGATTCAAGGGTGAATACAACAGAGAAATTTGAGAGCATTCCTGCAAGGTGAAGGACTTTTATTATTGGACGAAGAAGTCAAATCTGGGGGAAGGCAGTTCTTCTCATAGGATGCTAAGGTGACATTTGTGGAAAGGGAACAATTTAATTATTTTTAAATTTTATTTTTTTTCCTTATTTTACATATCGATCCCAGTTCCTTCTCCCTCCCTTACGTACCCCTGACCTCCCTCCCAACTCGCCCTTCCTCCCCCACTGCACAGAGAGGGTGATGCCTTCCAGGAGGGATCATGAAAATCTGTCAAGTCATTTGGAGTAGGGTGTAATCCCCCCCCCACCTCTAGGTAAGGGAGTATCCTTCCATGGGGAATATGCTACCAAATACTTTCATGCTCCAGGGATACATCCACTGTCAGAGGTCCCTTAGCCTGCCAGGGCCTTCTAAATGAGACCCACATTCAGGGGGTCTGGGTTGGTCCCATGCTGGTTTCCCAGCTATCAGTCTGGGGGTGGGGGGAGAGGGGGGCTTGAGCTCCCTTTTGTTCAGGTCAGCTGTCTCTGTGGGTTTCTGTAGCCTGGTCTTGACCCCTTTTCTTGTCAATCCTCTCTGCACCTGGATTCTAGGAGTTCTATTCAGTGTTTAGCTGTGGGTATATGCTTCTGTTTCCATAAACTACTAGATGAGGGCTCTGAGATGTCTGTCTTCAGGAGAATGACGGCTCTAGAATTGCTATCTACTTATGCATGTATGCCCATGCTCAGATAAGATGAATGAAAACCATTGGCTGTATATCATTAATATAAAGGCACATTTTCAAGCAAAGAAAGGAAAATAAACTGTAGCTGAAAAGGGGATAAATATCTTCTACCTTTGGTAATGTACACTCCAAATGAGGAACCTGTGTAATACAGCTGTACAAAAATCCTTATTCCCCTGGGAAGCTTGACATGGTCTGTGTGTGGAATGGGCATCAGTGTTAATACACAGGCACATACAGGCAAGCATATTTCTTGGGGTTTACATCCCAGCAATGTACACAGAGAGCTGTATTACCTGAGAAGACCCCATTTGACTTCATCCCTTCATGTATCTTAATCCTTGGAAAACAAGCATGGTAGAAAGAACTCCTGCAGTATTTTGACTCAGGAGTGATCTTCAGCTGGAAACCTGTTGAGACACTGGTCCAGATCCCAGAAGGAGACAAGGAGTTAGTCTTTTGGTCCAACAATTTCTAGTTCCAGACTCATTTTACAGAGAGAAAAAAATGTAACTTTTAAGTCATTATTTCTTTTAGTATTCCTCAATATCTCATGTGGACAGTTAATCGTAAGAAAAACTAATATTTACCCATTTGTATTTTAGTAACTATAATAAACTGTATATATGGTTCTGCAATAAAAATTTTATTCTTCAAAATAATTATTACAGAAACACATTAAATATGGGTTAGATTTTCTACTTTATAGACTAGAAGAAAAGGTTGAGAAACAGAACAATGTGCTTCAAATTAAATAAGTGAGTTGTGCGCACAAAATAGGCTGTTTTATTCTTCCAAACTTCTGGTGTTTACACATCGGTTACGTTGTTCCTCATTCACAGGTGTACACAGGCAATGTTCATTTTCTATTGCAGAAAATTTTGGTGGTTTTAATAAAATTAAGCCAACTATTCTCTTCACTTTCTACTACTTTTCAATTAATTATACTGTTAAAAATGTTAATATGAAAGTTCACAGCTTCCAGAAATGCATACCAGTTCTGTCCTCAATTCACTGGTGAGTGCAAGTCATGTGGATGTTTCTAAACACACCAGTGGGATTGAGTAAAGTTCCTCTAGCACTGAGAAGAGAGAGAGAGAGAGAGAGAGAGAGAGAGAGAGAGAGAGAGAGAGAGAGAGAGAGAGAGAGAGAGAGAGAGAGAGAAGGGAGGGCATTGCCTTCTATGAGGCATCATCAAAGTCTGTTAAGTCATTTGGGGTAGGGTCTAAGCTGAGGGAGTATCTCTCCATGGAGAATGGGCTCCCAATGTCCTTTCCTGCACTAGGGATGCATTCTTGATCCATTGTGAGAGGTACCATAAACTGCCCAGTTCTCCTAACTGAGACCAAAGTTCATTCACGGGGTCTGGGTCAGTCTTATGCTGGTTTCCCAACTATCAGTATGGGGTCCATGAGCTCCCCCTTGTTCAGGTCAGCTGTGTGAAGGACTTACTTGATTAGACTCTTTGAATATTCAGTTTTGGCATCACCTTCTAGTGGCAACTCAGACAAAAGGAAATGGAAGAAGAAAACTTGTCTTTTGTTTTGTTTTGTTTTAGCCTACATTCTGTGGCTCTCACTGTCCAGTTCCTCTATTCTGTACTGAGACATTACTTCACTAAATTAAGAACCAATTTCTTTTGGATTCCAACATTGAAAGGAGACCAGAGCATCTCTAAAGATAATTTAGATTTTTAGCAGCAAATTGGGACTTCTAAGATATCCATACTCACAAACTGAGCAGCTACTACATTCTTGACCTTTCTAGTGTGAGAAAACCTTTGATGGACTACCTGCATGACATCTTGTAACCAACTTAATAAATCTCTTACATAATTCTATTTGTCATGTTCTTTTAGAGAACCCACACCAATACAGCTGTTGACACAAGTGTACACTGTCTTTTCAAAGGGCATAAGGAATTTTTTTTTTCTAGAGCCAAATATGAAATTACTCCAGAGCAGAAGTTTAGGTTACTCCACATTCCATGTTCCAATTTGGTAACAGTTTGATAAAGTTTTGTCATTCTTTTGTTTTTAGTATTAGGACAAGTAAAGAGGACATTTTACGTACTTTTACAATACAGTGGTAGAAATATTAGGAGAATAGGTAAAAAGGAATTGAGGAAGTCTCTGCTTATAGGACTCAGATGCTGGCTGATGATAGTCTAGGCTTTTGGTTCGTACAAGTTAGCTGTCCATTAACTTAATATATTCAGAAAAGTTTTGCCCATTGTCCATAAGGATGTTAGTTCAGAAAAAGAGGTGGGCAAGTGAGGACTAGTATGGGAACTAGAGACACTGTAATTACATTCTAGACTGTGACAATTTTAACCGTATCACTGAAGTTCTAACTGGTCAATGAGCCTTGCAGAAGTTTCAGTGGATATGTAGCTCTCTTCAGGACCTTTCTTCTATATGATATTGCAACACATCAGCTTCCCATGAGTAGAGCCATTTCATAATCTTAATTCCACAATTTCCACTCAAATGCAAACCTAATACCTCCTATCACTTCTCAAAGCAGTGTTTTTATCTTTTTAAATGGATTTTTGTAGAGGAATGCTATCTCTGATATGACAGTCATTTGCATTTTCCTCATAGGGACATAAAGTTCTGAGGTGTTTGGCTATATTTCTCAGAAGATTTTGACTTTTCTCTGTATGGTAGTGAGAGTGCAAACTCTTGTAAACTAGCCATGCCTGCCCCCTGACTGAGATACATATCAAAACTTCACTGTAGGGCAGCATGTGATTACTTTCCTGAAGACACTATCATTTATACAAAGAGAACTTCCAACTCTATTACAAGAGTTGTTCTGTGATATGTACATATTCATGAATATACAAAAACACATATGTTCCCACATAAGGCACTACACCAAGAAATATCCAATTATTCCACTACTTTTCAATAATAATTTGTCATAACCACATATCTAATATTTTAATTTTATCATATTTATTTCTTTATGTGTACCTATGTATGTATGTTTACATTGAAAATGTCACAGTAGGGGTGTGAAAGTCAGAGTACAATGCATACAAGTCAATTTTCTCCTTTTATGATATGAGTTCCAGTGACTGAATTTACTTCAGACTTGTCATCAAGAGCCTTATATTCTGAGCTATACCATCTTGCCAGCCTTAACTAGAATATTTGTTACAGGATTTTTGCACATATTGATTTATTTTTGATGTTAAAATATAAGAAAATAAGCCTTATGATTTTCTTCTGAATTTCTAATTGAATACATGTTCTCCGTTTTATTTTATGCTTATTTACTGGTTTGTTGAGATAAACATATTTGCTTTCATAGATCAGTATAACATCTGCACTTAAGATTTTTGACTGCTAACTATTTAATTATATCTTTCGCAATGACATTGCCATTTTAATACACAAATGATAAAAATATCTTGCGAGTTTTCATTTTTAATATTGTTTGGAATGTCACTCATGTCAATTTTAATGTACTTTCAATATTAATTTAAACTTGTGTTTTTGGTAATGAAATTTTCTGTGTTGCTAGGAATCCACTGTTGAATCTTGTTCTGAATTTTATGCCAGTAATGCCAATTGAACTCTCTTAAGTACTACTTGTTTGTATCAAAATGGCAATTTTTTCTTCTTTCACTTAATGGTAACAGAGAACAGATTTTTAAACCATTTTTTTCCATTATCTGAAAGGCCTCACTTTTTGAAGAAATATGTGTGAATGCATATAAAAACAAAAAACACTTGTGAAGACATTGTCCATATGAATGTATATTATTAATTTACATATATTAAAGTTTTTAATATTTAATTTAAAAGTATTTCCATGGTTTTTAACATGTATTTTAAACTATTTCAATGCTTCCAAATTAGGATGTCATGTGTGTTTGCGTGGGACAGTTGCCTACAAAAGCCATAAGATGGCATCAGATCAACTTCATCTGGAACTGCAAGTGTTGTGAGCTACCCAACATGGGCTGGGGGCTTCTGAAGAGCAGCAATTACTCTATATCTATGACCCATTTTTCATCTCTAATTAATTTTACAGACTATTTTCAAAATTTTGTCAAATTTGTATTTCTTTTATGGTCCAACTTTACTACCCCTGTCAAACTTTGCATAGCTTGGTATGCCTTATCATCATATTTATTTTAACTGACGTGAGCTTGAACTATTAATTCTAACTACATTTCTACCACTGATCTTCTGTGTCTCATATGCATGCTAACATTATGACTCCTCATTGGGATAAGTTTCTATTTCTTACAGTCACTTGCATTATAGTCCTAGGTTCTGAAAAAAAATTAAATTCCTTAGGACTAAACTAGTTCAATCTTAATTTTTGTTTTATAATGAAGAAAATAAATTAAACAATTTGTTTAAGTTTATAACCCTTATATCACTGAAAAATTTGATTTTCTTCTTCCTCGGTAAATTTTTAAATTATACTTAATTTAAAATAATAAAGCTCAAGTCAGCAAAACCCCACTATGGAGAGGGGAGGTAACTATGAAAATCCATCCCTATCTGAGGAGCGATTGGCAAATGATAGTTGGGAGATTGAGAGTCAGTTTTCTCTAAGAGCATGGCTCCTGGTAGAAGAGGTAAGCATGCTCTAGTAGAAGTTTACAGATCTCTTTATTCCTTTCCCCTCATTTTCTCTTTTTCCAGTATTCTGTTTTTTTCCTCTTCCTCTTTGTCTTTCTCTCCTCACCATACTTTTTCATATTTGTTCTCCTTTTCTTTGTCTTTCTCTGACGTCTCCTTCCCCTCTTCCTTACTTATGCATCAAAGGCTTCACACCAAATATTTTTCTACCATATAACCATGCACTGCCAGTCATAAAAAGCCATTTCTCAC
The DNA here is from genome assembly GCA_030556225.1 of Cricetiscus sungorus. Taxonomy (NCBI): domain Eukaryota; kingdom Metazoa; phylum Chordata; class Mammalia; order Rodentia; family Cricetidae; genus Cricetiscus; species Cricetiscus sungorus. Next base: position 9,425,726 of record JANBXA010000007.1, on the reverse strand, counting down.
CAGTTATTTAGTTGTCCAAAATGCAATGTATTACTTGGACCAAGAATCATTGCTCTCCATCTTCTCAACATCCTTAATCATCAGGGAAATGCAAATCAAAATGACTCTGGGATAACATACTACACCTGTCAGAACAGCTAAGATAAAAATGCTGAGCACAGCTTATATTGGATAGGAAGTGGAGTAAGGAGAACTCTCCTCCACTGCTGGTGGGAGTGCAAACTTGTACAGCTACTTTGGAAATTAGTATGACAGTTTCTCAGAAAACTGGGATCAAATCTACCTGAAGACTCAGTGATATCACTTTTGGCATATACTCAAAGAACGATTAATTGTACTACAAGGACATTTGCACAACAATGTTTATAGAGGTATTATGATGGGAGATGTTATTCTGTAAATATGTTTCTCATACTGGTTAATTAATAAAGCACTGTTGGCCCAATAGGAAATTAGATAGGCGGGGCTAGGAGTCTAGAAGGAGAAAAGAGAAAGTAGTTAGGAGGAGTCAGATGTGGAGCATGGAGGAAGAAGATGCCGGTGCCGGCTCCCCTATAAGATGACCACTTAGATAAGTAAAAATGGGTTAATAATTAAGACAGAGCTAGCCCATAAACAATAATGGTAACTGGCAAACAGGATTGTATCAAATACAGATTCTCAGACTGTTATTTGGAGCCGGCACGCCAGACCAGTGGCAGGCAGGCTGGCAGAAAACATGTACGCTACAGCATTATTTGTAATAGTCAGAATCTGAAAACAACCTAGATGTCCCTCAACTGAAGAATGGTTACAGAGAATGGGGGACATTTACATAATTGAGTATTACTAAGCTGTAAAAAAATAACATTATGAAATTTGAAGGCAAATGGATGGAACTAGAAAAAAACAACGTGAATGACATAATCCAAACTCAGAAAGAAAAACAAGGTATGTACTCACTCATAAGTGGATACTAGATGTAAAGCAAAGGATAACCAGACTACAATCTGTGTGGAACCCAAGAGCAAAGTTAGCATCTTAACAGCTATCTTTCCTACTATTCTCTTAGATACTAACATACTGGTAATTTTCCATTCCCCTATGACTGTTTTCCTGCTAGGCATATGACACAGTCTGATCCTAAAAGAGTCCCAGCTGCAGGCTTATCAAATAACAACTTATATTATAGCAGAACACCTGCATTCTGCTTAGAAGGTCATTCTGCCTCCCTTACATCCTTCTTTTGGTCCATTCACTCATTTCTCTACCACTTAAACCCTGTGGTTATATTTAATAAATGAGACTTGATCAGAATACTGTCTTGTCTCCCTCTCTTGTGTCTCTTGTTCCCTTATTCTCGCCCCCTCCCTCAGGGTCCCCGTTGGCTGACCCCACTGGCTGGAGCAACAATCCACAGCTCCCCAGAAGCCAGGTAACAAGGAAGACCCTATAAGGGGCACATGGATTGCCCTGGTAAGGGAAATTAGATGAGGTATCCTAGGTAAATTAGGGCTAGAGGACAGGCAGTAGTAAGAGGGGATGGGGCATGAGAACATAAGGAAACAGGATAGTCAAGTTTGAGGAGAGATAGGGTGGGAGAACAATGAAAGAGATATCTTGATACAGAGTACCACTGTGGGGTTAGAGAAAACCTGGTGTCAGGGAAATTTCCAGGAATCCACATAGATGACCCCAGCCAAGACTTCTGGCAGGAGTGGACAGGGTGTCTGAACTAGCCTTACCCTGTGGTCAGATTGGTGAATACACTCACTGTCATCATAGAAACTTCTTCTAGTAATTGATGGAACCAGATGCAAAGATCTACAACCAAGCATCATGCGGAGCTCCTGAAATCCAGTCAAATAGAGAGAGGAGAGAATACATGAACAAGGGATGTGAAGATCATGAAGGAGGAATCCATAGAGGAAGCTGAACCAAGCTCATGGAAACTCATGAACTCTAGACTGACAGCTGTGGAGCCTCCATGGGACCAATCTAGGCCCTCTGCCTTTGGGATAGATTTGTGTAGCTTAGTCTATCTGAGGAACCCCTGAGCAAAGAACCAGTATCTATCCCTGGTGCATGAGCTAGCTTGTTGGATGTTCCCTGTGGTTGGATGGCATGATTAGCCTTAATGCAGGGGGGGGGAGGATTTGGTCCTGAATCTACTTAATGGGTCAGACTTTACTGACTTTCCATGTGAACCCTTACCCTTTTTGGAGGAATGGATGGGGGATGTGCTGGGGGAAGGTGAGGGTGGGGCAGGAGGAGAGGTGGAAGAACTGTGATTGGAATATAAAATGAAATTACAATAAAAACTTTCCTTTTGTATTGAATTACAAGAGATAAAATGTTTGAATAAAATGCTCAATAAAGAGCTTGTTATTTCCATTGTCCAACATTCTCTTCATTTCTATGTTGCTATCAGGATTATACAGCATGAACAGCTCTTCTTAGAAGATAAGTTTTGAGACAATATCATTCCCAAAGGATCTTTTTTTTAACTTTTATGTTATAATAAAAACATGTGCTGGAGGTATACACACTCAGCCTTCAAGTAATTGTGTTCCTTTCTTGAAGGATCCATGGTATAGCGTTTGGTGTGGTGGTCTGTCACTAGCTTTGGGTTTTCTGATGGAGAATGTTTCTCTCCCACTGTGGACCTCTTATTTTCACTATTTGTTCAACTATTCTTCAAAAGGGTCATTAACTAAACATTCTCGTGTGTGTTGTTCTTTGAAGTGTTCCTAATTTTTTTTTCTCATTCCTAGGTAGTATAGTAGAAATAGAGGAAAAGAATGCTGTTGAAGATGGGGTCAATAGGGTCACCACCAAGAAGCTAATACAATTTTGAAACATCTGGTTACCATGGTTAGACATTTTTACAACATGGAGGATGTGGTTTCCACATCACTCCTGATGGGTCAGCAGTGAACTCAGAATAAGGAATAACCAAACTCTGCCAATGACATAAGCCAAAATAAATGGGCCAGGGGATGTTAGATTTAAGTTTGAATTCCTTACAGTGTTTCACTGACACTCAAAGGCAAACTTGCAGCTGAGGACCAGAGGGAAAGGTGTCAGGAAAAAAATAGTGAGCACAAAGTACAGCTTTAGGAAAGCAGATCTCTACCATTATGTCCGAGAATGCCTTTTTTGAAAATTGTAGATTCCTTTTTTTTAAAATAATATAATCACCTTTTAAGTATATCATCGTTGGAGACAGCTACCATACTGAATGCTATTTTTTTATTGAGCTTTACATTGCAAATTATTATTCTGATTGCAACTCTATAAGAAATAAAAATATTTATCAACATAAGAGTTGAATTGCTAAGAGATTCCCCAGGAGATATAGTAATAATTCTTTAAGTGCAAGCATTCTCTCATTACTGAACAACTCTCAAATACTTGGAGCATTTCCCTTAATTTTGTGTTACTAGAAAATATACGTTTGTTCCTGTAGGTAGTTTTAAACTGACTGTGGAACACTGACTATCCCAAAATTTTAATCCCTCTTATTTACTCTCCCAGTGGTTGATACTCCAGAAATATACTACTAAAACCAGTTTTTATATGCTTCTTAAATCATAATCAGGACAATAGACATTGAAACTCACTATCAAAAATAAGAAATGAAATATAGTATTTCTGAGCAAAAAAAAATCCATTCTATTTATACTTTATAGAGTTGTTTACTAGAAAACTAGTAAAAACATACCTATTAATAACATGGGCAGGGCAAAGACTTAAAGTGTTTATTTTAGATATTTTGAAATAGTACAAAGGCAACTTAAAGCATAGATCAAAGTGATGGCCCCTTTGTCCCTTGTATAGTCTCAAACCTTCAAATACTATATTTTGCTTTATAATAAACTGTCTATCTGTAACACTATACTTTGAGTATCTTATATGAATTCCTTTGACAGAAATCACAAGGGTCAGGGAGATGAAGGAGTCTAGACAGATATCCCAGTGAAAATGCAGAGACAATAAGCCATGAATCCTGAAGATCATGAGAATATTATGGTCTGAGTTGACAGAATTCAAAGTTGGTCATACTCTATGCCATTGTGATGTATAATGCAGTGTTTTTTGGGCTCCAGTTTATAGTATAATGTCTTTTCACAAGATTATAAGCCAGGCTATGAATGCTAGAAATAAAATCAAACAAATAAAGTAAAAATACTTCATGTCTTGTGTATTGAATAATACCTCATCTCCTTGGATCACTCATGATCATCCTAACATTTGTCAACATATGAAGTTAAAATAAAAATATAACTGTCACAAAAGGCAAATAATTTTTATTATCAGTGATATTACAAAGTAAACTGCAAGTCCTGTGAGGATGCCCCAGTGCTTTGAGTGATGGTAGCTTACTTAACCTTGCAATCTTACTATTATTAATAATAACTAATCTCTATTATTAATTTACAGTTTTAAACCTTTCAAATGTTACTTCATAAAATCAAGTATACTCTTGAGTCTACTTTGAAGATGACTCATTTTAACATCTAAATTAAAATAATAAATAATGTCATATGAATTAAATTCATAAATATAAAGTGTGATTTCTCAGTAATAAGGGATGCTGCATCTAAAAGCCTATTGTAAACACTGGGGTTTTAAGAAATGGAATAATCATTATTAGTCACAATTAGTGGCACCTTTTCTTGAGAAAAGATTCACTCTCTAGTTCTCACCAGTTCAGCCCACCTTCTAGGGAAATGGTTCCTCTATAATTCACACAGAAGCATCCTCTTTCTTTGAAAGTGTCTCTAAAGGCTTGAGAAAAAAATATTTCTCACATTCAGTAAAAGTCTACTGTGAGACATGATGGAATTTGAGGCAGCCAATCATTAATCCCTTTCTGTAGTCTGAAGCCTGTTTAGAACTAGAAGAATGCCAATGATATTCACTTTGTTGTTAATAAGTGTTTTGGGGAGTGCTATGTGATTAATGACTACAATGAAATTATTTAATGTGACTCTTCTTACAGATAAAATATCCCTCAGGAAGTCAGGATTTTCAGAGATGCCTTACCTCTCTGACTCAGCAGAGAAATGTGTGCAACTTGGAGATGGAGCACAGGATAAGAAAGAAAACAACTAAGAAAGGCTGAAGTTTCTTCTTCCTCTCATCAACTACAAGGACAAGGCAAACCACCATGTCTGCCACAGGCAAAGAAGTAAGTTATGCATCTCTATGAGGGAGTATTCACACCTGGCTGTTCTTGATGAAGACATGAGCTTTGTCCTATGCAAAGAGCTGGAAAGAAAGAGGTATCAGTAACGGCTCACCAGGCTTGCATCCCAAGTTTGTTGCTATCAGTGGACCCTATGACTATCAGATACTCATGCCGTTTGTAAGCATTAGTAACAAGTTTTACAGGGCATCTAGTTTTCATTCATGAGCACACCCCCTCCATCATTGCTGTTTGTTTTTCCTTTTGGCATCTTCCTAGAGCTCAGTTAAAATTATATCTTTTTTTTTAAACCAGGTCCAGTTTCCTCCCTCTCCTATTTTTTCCTATCACCCCCCACCAAACCCTAGCCCTTTCCCTTTTTGCTCCCCAGGGAGGTTGAGGTCTTCCATGTGAGATCTTCAAAGTCTGTTATATTATTTGGGGCAGGGCCTAGGCCCTCTCCCATGTGTCTAGGCTGAGACAATATCCCTCTCTGTGGGATGGGCTCCCAAATTCCCTTCATATACTAGGGATAAATACTGATCCACTACCAGAGGCCCCATAGAATGATTTTTAACTTAACTCTCGAGCTATTTTTAACCCAAAGCTTCAAGGATATTTTTTTGTTTTATGATATATATCCACAGTACCCATTATGTTAACACTTGTCTAATTAATTAATTAACTACAGGCCAACAGTAGATGTGACTACCTGTAATTCCAGGAAGGTAGATGCAGGGAGATGAACGAAAGGATGCAACTAGCTATTCCAACATCTTTTCACATTTAAATGAGGCTCTCTGACCTCTACAATCCAAACTCCATTTTGAGAAAGGACCTCCATCTTCTTGTAGGAACACACTCCTTTCATCTTCAGGTCTGCTTCTCTCCATTCCCCTCTAATGGAATAAATGGACACTTTGAGCTATATGGTAAAAACTAATCTCAAACAAACCAGTTCTACATATGATTTCTTAAAGGTACTCCATTCAAATAATTCACAACAAAATGCTTTTAAATTTCTACTGAAAAGTCTCAGAGCCTGAGAGTTCTAAACATTTAAGCCTTCAGACAAAATTAGTAATATGATTATTTTTATTTATTCTTCATATACAATACATCCTGGCTGCATTCTCCTCTCATTCCACTCTTCCTAGTTTCTTCCCCACTTTCCATCTCTCAAAAATCCACTCCTCCTATATTTTTCTTAAGAAAAGATCAAGCCTCCAAAGGATATCAACTGAACATGGTTTAACAAGTGCAATAACACTAGGCACAAAACCTCATATCAGGGCTGTATGAGGCAACTCAGTGGGAAAAGGGGATTTCCAAGAGTGTACAAAAGAGTCAAAGATAACCCCACTCTTAGGACTTCCATGAAAAACCCAAGCTAAACAACCAAAAGATATTTGCAAACAATATATTGCATACCTACTCAGGCTTGGTGATTGCTGTTTCAATCTCTGTGACCCACTATGAGCCCTGTTTAATTGATTCTGTGGGCCATGTTTTCCTGGTGTCCTCAACCCCTCTGGCTCCTACCATCCTTCTTCTCTCAACTTTCTGTGGGATTCCTGAAGCTACACCACATGTTTGGCTGTGGGTCATTTCATCTGTTCCCATCATTTGCTGGAGCAAGTCTGTCTGATGACCATTGTACTAGGCAGCACTCTATGAGTATAGCCAAATATCATTAAGAATTTTTACCATTATTTTTTTATTTTGCCAGATAAGTTGGTTCTACCCCAGGACTCTGAATTATCTAGCTTCCTCTTCCATGCAGGCAATGTTGAGCATGGGCACCCTCCTTTTTCATAGACCTTTACTTATACCAGTCATAGTTTGGCCTCTTCCACAAGCTTTGTGTCTCCACTGCCCCATCAAATCTTACAGGCAAGACTGGTTTTAGAACAAAGGTTTTGTGGCTGTGCTGGTGTACCATTCCTACCTTCAGAAACCTTGCCTGATAACAGAAGATGGCTGGTTCCAGCTTCATAGCCTCCAAGACTAGAAATCCGCACTAGGGTCACCCTCATTGTTTCCAGGACATTTCCATTGCACTCAATTTCCACATTGTCACCCAAAATGCACCCCCAGTTCCAGTCATCTTTATCTATATTCTCTTTCAGTTCTTTCCTCCTCCACCTAATCCCTCCATTTCCCATCCCCACCTGCCACTAGCCCACCCACAATATCTATTTTATTTCACTTTCCCAAAGAGATCCATGAGTCCCCATGTAGAGTCCTTGTTAATTCACCCTTCTGGGTCTGTGGATTGTAGCATAATTATCATTTACTTTATAGCTATTGTCTGCTTATAAATGAGTACATACCATGTTTGTCTCTCTGGTAATGGTTATCTCACAATTTTTTTTCCAGTTTAAATCATTTGCCTGCAAATTTCATGATATCATTTTTCTAAACTGGTAGGGAATATTCCATTGTGTAAATGTACCACATTTTATTTATTAATTCTTTGGTTGAATGATTTTTCTATTTTCTGAAAATATTATTCATTTTTTTTCTTCAAAGAGTTTTGTTATACAAGTCTTTTATTTGTTTGGTTAGTGTTACTCCAAGATATTTTTTACTGTTTGTGAATATTGTGAAGGCTGTTACTTTTCTGATTTCTTTCTCGTTCTGTTAGTCATTTGTCTATAGCAGGGCTACTGATTTCTTTCCTTTAGTTAATCTTGTAACCAGTCACTTTGCTGAAGATATCAGTCAGTTGTAAGAGTTACCTGAAAGAATTTGGGGGGTTGCATATGTTTACTATCATATCATCATTCTTTATCAAATATTTATCTGTTCCAGTCTTTACTAGTGCAACAGAATTGGAATCTGCCTCCCAGTCTGTAAAAGCAGATGAGTTATTCAGAAATTCTGCTGTATAACTTAGTTTTCAGTGTTCAGAGGAATAAGGCTATTCTAGACTTCTTCATGCACATTCCCATTTGACCAACAGTTACCATAAATATATAATGATTACCATAGCCAGATTCTCTCAGTGCTTAGGGACAGAGCGGTGAATAAAGCCAAAATACATTCCTTTTCTTTGTGAAAGAAAACCCTTTTTTATATCTAACTTGGATCTAAAGCAGCATCATTTCTTAACTATGTCAAATAAGGCATCTGCCTTTTTGCCTAAATTATTTTCTAAAGATTGCAATTAACTATATCAACACTTACTCCTTATATATGAGTCATTTGTGGCTTCCACAACCAAATATCCATTTTGAGGAAATGTTCCCTGTCTTCTTGTATGAACACATTTTTTTTTTCATCAGCAGGCCTGATTCCTTCCGTGTTCTTTTAATGGAAAAAAAACCCCATATTTTTAAATCAATTGATTTTCCAAGTATATTCAAATGATAGAAGTAGAGCAAGTATTATATATGCTAGGTCTTTTTACAATTTTTGAATTATTTTCTCATATTTTAATGTGTATGAATGTTTGTCTCAGTGTATTTTGGTGTACCATGCATGTGTAATACCCACGAAAACCAAAAGACTGTGTTGGGCATCCTTGAACTGGAGTTACAGAGGATTTCAAGCAACTGTGTGAGTACTACAGATCAAATCCCAATCTTCCAGGAGAACAACCAGTGCTCTTAACCACTAAGTTATATGTCCTACCCTGGCACAAACCTTTTGAATGATTTTACTTTATTTTTTGATAATTAAATTGAACGTTGTTTGTGTTTTTCTGTATTCCATGCTAAGGTATTCTCTATTTAGTTATGACCCCTAAAGATTAACATTGATTGTCAACCTCATTCGATTTAAAGTCGTCATGGAATCACTGGACATGACTGAGGGATTTTCTAGATTGGGTTAATTGACAAGGGAGATCTATGACATTGGGAGACATTCCAGACTAGATTAAAAGTAGGAAAACAAAACAAAACAAACAAACAAAGAAATTGAAACAAAAAACAGAATACGAAGTCATCTCTGTGTGTCTCTTGTTTATAATGGCACTAGTTTCTTAACTGTCCTATTGCCTTGCCTCCCATGTTGTGATAGACTGTTACCTGATATTGTGAGCACCAATCTTCCTTAAAGTTACTATTGCCAGGTATCCTATATCAACATCCCAAGAAGCTATTACAGAACACCATGCCTTAAAATATATTAATTATTAAGATATTCCAGCTGAAGTTATAATGTTAAATATCCTTATGTTAAAAACTTGGCCATTTGTTGTACAAAATATGGTGAGACATGTACATAATAACTGTTCAGTTACCTCCAGGAGTTATTGTGAAGGCATCAGAATAAACACAAAAATGACAGAGGACTCTGACAGGAATTCTATATGATTTTTGAGAACCATCATTACACATCCTTCTCACCAGCCAGATGAAATGTGAAAATTAGTTCTGGAATGATTTTCCATTCTTACCCTCTGAGACGTATGGGAAAAATAAGTGTTTTCAGCAGCTTCTTTCATGCACACCCTAGACCTTTCCTAGATGATGCTTACTCCATTTCTATTTTCTGGCACACAGAAGGTCCTGGGTTAATCCCCATATAGCCATATCTTTTACAGAGAGCTTTCAGTCTTTTGCCTCTTTTGGAGGCATAGCATCTAATCACACCCAAAAGGCAACATGCGTGGCAGTCAACTGCTGCTTTAATTCAGATAAAACAGATTTTGAATCACAGGTGCTCATTTTATTAGCTCCATTCCATTGTGGAGAAGAATTTTTCTTACATTTTCTCAAATTGCACATTTAAATCATACATCTGTATGTAATGGAGTTTCCATGAGAATTAAATTAAATTACATAATAAAGGTACAAACATCTCGCACAGCATCCACACTATTACAATTCATTTTTTTCTTGCAAATATGAGCATCTTGAGATGCTGTTTTGACAGAAGGATGCAGAATTTTTCAAACTTTCAACAATACTGCTACTCTTCTCTGTGAGTATATAAGGCAGACCTTCATAAATGAGGGAGGGAAACCAGAAAAGGACTGAACCCATTTCATATGTGCCACTCACCCACTCTTTCTCCCTGTCTCTCATATTCATCTTGTATTCATCAGAAACTATAAGTTTCCCCCATTATGATCTTGACGCCCCCCTTGTTCATTTAGTTCTCCTCCCTTTCCTCAACTAGACTCCCATATCTTGGCCTCTGTGGATCTCTGTATCTACTTCCATCAGTTACTGGATGAAGGTTCTATGATGACAGGTATTGTTGACTCCCCATGGGAGGCCCTACCCTTTATGAGTAGAGCATGGGAGTGGGTGGGGGGAGGTGAGGGGGAGGAAGAGAAAGAGAACTGTGGTTTTATGTAAATTGAATAAAAACAATAAAGATAATCTTGTTATCTGGGGAATAAAAACTAAAACAAAAACAAAAAAACAAACCTCACCTCAATTCTGAGTGTTAGTATATAAAGAAGAAATTCTGGACTTCCTCACATCTAGCTCCACACATTTTCTACTGGCCAACACTTACAAGCTTGCTGCCACTTTTATTTCTAGTTTGACATCAAGGCAACATAGTTTCTAACCTATATGAACTAAGACACACACACACACACACACACACACACACACACCTGTTTTTCTTCTCAAAGGGCTATTAGAGAAGAACATTCACCTAGTATCTTAAGACAGTTAACTTTTCTGCTATTACCAAGAACACCTTTCCTAAATCAAATTTGGCAATTCAGTATGATTTTTTGTGAGATAAAATCAGCTTCTATGAGCCCAGTCAATAATGCTCAGCTTCCCTTGGGGGTTTTCTTATCCCAGGTGTTGAGTGTAGCAGATGTCGCAAAGCTGCTAGAAGATGCTGGTTTATATAGACAATATAAACTCCATTTGAAGGACACAAAAACTTGAAAACAGTCTGCTTATTTTAGGAGATGAGTGGGATGGTAATGGGAAATGCTGAGTGAGAAGGGTAACCCTGCCTACAAGACTGTACTTAGATTGTAAGTGGGCTTTGCACCAATCTGAGGCTTGGCATCTTTACCTGCACAGTGAGGGGTATAGGGCTACCTGATTTAATTAGCCACTGCTCTACTCTAATCCCATAAAAACTGAAAGAAGTACAGATGATGTATCTGTCAAAGAATATAACTGTCAGACAGTAAAATTCTCATCAGAAAATCACAGTGGTCTATGTTGACTGTTTAGAGTTGTTTGATACTTCTTTCACTAAATGCTTTCTAAAGGTCATGTCTTTTGTGACACTGTCACTGCTCTGAAACAAAGCTTTACTGGGGAGAACTGAAACATTCATGTCTACTCATTGCAGGTAAGGAGTATACAACAGGCCAAAGTACAGATACCACCAAAGTCCCACTTGGTGAGCCAATGAGCTTTATTAGGGTTGTTTATAGTAGTATGTGTGAGGGGTTACTTGCAGGAACAGAAATGACTCAGAGAAAACTGTACCACGAAAGCCTACTCCAGCATGGGTGACTGACTGCTCCCAGAACCTGGGAATCTGGAGCACAACACACAGCTCAACAATTCGGAGATTGGCATTTCCACTCAGCTCACATCTCCTCAGCTGTTTTCTTTTTCTCTCCAGCAGCTGGTCTGGGGACCAGACTTTTCCTTGCAGCTTGGCTTGTCTGAGAGTCTTATTTGCAGCTCTGCTCCCTTGGTCTGAGAGAACGTTTATTTCTTACTCTTTCAGGGAATGGCCTAGTGAATCTGGTCAGTTTCAGGGAATTTCTGAAGTTGTTTGCAGTGTTTATCTTCCTGTTTAGGGAGCTTCCCTGAAGTCATCACCCTCCCTATGGGTTGGGGAGAAATGGGAAGGGAGGGTTGTTGGGAGGGCAGGAGGGATGGAGAGGGAACTAGAATTGATCTTTAAAATAATAAAAAAAATAATAAAAAAATAATTGACTATTCAAAAAATAAAACATGAAGAGCTTCCCTGAAGGATGGAATGTGCCAGTCTCAGGAAACAAATGATAAAACAATAATCATTTGGTTCCAAAATCAAATATACACTATTTACAAGAGCAAGGTTTTCAACAAAACTTTAAAACTAGAGGTTATATTTTACTGGCATTATAGTTGTCTTTTATATATTTTCCATGTTTCCTATGTTCCACTGTATCCTTAAATACTAACACACTAAGCTTGATCAAACTCACATACAACTGCAAAAATAGGTGCACACACATATACACTCACATGCATACACATTCACACATTATTACACATGCACACAGATGAACACATACTTATACACACACATATACACACAGGTACGTATGCATACACCAACATATGTGTATATATATGCATACTTTCATGCACACACGTACAAAGCATACAATACACATATGTACATATAAGCATACACACCAGTACATATACAGATTCATCTTTGTACACATACACACATATGTACTTACAAACACATACATATCCAAACATACATGTAATACATACACATGTACATACACATACCCACACAAAACCCATATTTCTTTTACAAACTGTTATCACTGGAAGCTAGTGTCATGAATGCATATAAACTTAGACATATCACTTTCATAACATTTGTACATGCATGTGTCCATAACAATCAGTCCGTTAATATTTGTGAAGTACTTACTACACAGTTCTCACTGAACTTGGTAATTGGGCACAGAACAGTGACCTAACATCTATTGTCAATGATCAAAACAGTGCAGTGTAATCAAGCTGACATTTTAGAACTAAACTTTTCAGTAAGAGATATTAACCTAGCATTAAAATCTACAGGAGCATAATTTGTGTTCTAGTCTTAATTTCCCACTTGGATGTCATTGATTTGGTGCTTTAGCATTTATTAGGTTCACATTTCTCACTTGTAAAATATGCATAGTTATGTACTTATCTTAAAAGGGCATTTGGAACAAGTAAAATAGTTCATATAGCATGTTATCTATAAGCTGCAAATTTTGTACTTGTGTAACATGTTACTAATAACTATTTGTTTAGCACTTTCATAAATTTTTTCTTCCAGTTTTATTTTAGAAAATTTATCAAATGCTCCTTTCCTCACTGTGATTAGCTTCAATTATTAAATTGACTATTAACTTTTTAGTACAATAACAGGACCGGCTAGTTTTCTTTCTTTAAAAATTTAATTACTGAAATTTATTTTAATTGACAAACAAAATTTGAAAACTGAGCCTTAAGGCAGCTGCACAAGTTACTGAGGATAAATCAAATATACCATCCATTCCAGGAATCAGGGAACATTGCACAATATGTGGCAGAAAGGGCCAGAAGTTTGGGAAAAGAGCTGTGAAAGGCACGTTCTGGGCAAAACACAGCCATGGTGGTCATGAAGTCTTGATAGGCACAGATGACTTGTCACATACTGGATTTGCACACACAAAAAAATGGTCTAATCAATTAGGTAAGAATGGAGGGGGGACTTGGGTTCTCTATCCTTCAAGTTTAAGTATTTTCCATGAACAGATTCATGTAGATGGTGAGACAGTTCCTGCAATGAGAGTAACCAAAATATATGATAGAAATGTGTGCCATTGTCAAAGATCTCACATAATAAAAGATTGTACACTCCTGTGGGTTATCAGATGTGCTGCAATTTCCATATTTACAAGGTAATGTTGAAAGCAGCATAAACATAGCTATGTCCCCAAAATTTATTGATGGCAAAATATATGAACAATAGTTCTTCCCAGCTCTTTTTGGAGGGCACAGAGTGTTCATGCCATTGCCACTGACAGAGCATTAGCATACCAGAAGTTTTTGCCTTCACTTATTTTACTTGCTTCTTTATTTATTTAGCTCTCATCTAGTGTATCCCAACTGCAGTTTCCCTTCCTCCTCTACTGGCAGTCTCACTACCACCTCCCATCTCCCCTAGATACACTCCTCCTCTGTTTCCCTCAGAAAAGGGCTAACTGTGACTTTGTATCCAATGATCCCTTAATACACAGACACCCACCCCCCTATACACACACACACACACACACACACACACACGTAGTTCCAAACTCTTGCAGGATTCTAGTCATCACTACTTAACTCTCACTACTATGACTTCTATAGTGATTTCTAGTTCTGCCCAAGTTGGTACAACAACAGGTATTCATTCATTTATAGCTGAATAAAACATTATTTCTTTATGAGTACATTTCTTGTTTTCTTCCTGTATTGGCCAAGGAACCCTGAGGTTGACTCTAGGTACTGTGATTAGCACTGCTATAAACACAGTTGCCAAAGTCTATTAGGAACACTGATTATACTCCCTTAAGATGGAAACACACTAGTAGTTTGCTGATTTCTATGGTAGTTCTATTTTTTGTTTTTGAAGGGTCTCACACTTTTTACTTTAGGTCAATACTAATTTACCATTTACTACTTTTTTTCTTTTCTTTTCCTTTTTTTGTGTCCACATCTACATCTGAACTTGTCTTTGACTATTTGATAGTAACCATTATACCCTATTGGAGCTCTGATTTGAAATTTTTCTAGTAATAAATGACATCACAAACACTGTGGTTATCTGTTGGCTATTTGAATGTCTTGCTTTGAGAACACCTTATTGGTTTAGTATCCATCTTTAATATTGTATTTTTTCTTTTATATTTAGATACTTTTATTTTCATATATATTGTAGACACTCCGTGTGTTCCGTATTTACTTTTATTCTGAATTTCTTTTCCCACCCCTTCCCTTTTATTCACCTTTCTTTCTTTGCCTTCCTTCTATCCTATTATTCTTTCTTTAAGTGAGCAAGGCAATGCCAGAAATATTCTCCTTACCTATGCAATAGTCATATTATTTTACTTATGGAATACATTTTATTATGGATTGAATTGTCTCACCCGCAAAATTCACTAATTAAAACTCCAAAGTTAATATGATCCTATTGGAGTGGAGTGGGAGTGGGTCTTAATCCAATAGGACTGCTGTTATCACAAATAAAGGGCATTTTCCAATGACACAAATGCAGAAAGAATACAAAGACCAATGACAGGGTGACATATCTTCAAGTCCAAGACTGTATGTTCATGTCATACACTGTAAAACTTTGTCAGTTGTCCATAAGAAAGAAAAGCAGAGGGGGAACTAAAAAGAATGTTAAGTTTTCATATAGCACACCTGGTCCTGCTCACACCCTGGCCTCATATTTATAGCTTCTAGAAGTATGGCACAAGAAAAGAAAGAGCTGTGTAGTTTGTGGCAGTTAGCTGTTTCAGAACAGAACGTTTGGAGCCCATCCTTCTAGTCACACTAGCTGTTCTGTCTTGTTGATTCTCCCACCTTTCCATCTTTTACCTTCACAACTAGAGACATGGTGATTTAAAGTACCAAGTATAATATCACCTTCCTACATCCAGGGTAAAGAGTTCAGTGGTTCCCTGCTGAATCATGGACAAGGAGCTGCTTCAGGACTCTGTATGTTCTGGCCCCAGTCTCATCCCCAGTATCCCAGTATCATCTCATTTACTCTCACCTTCTCTCCTATAGCCACTAAAAGGCCTTCCTCTTCCTGTCATTGCTTTTTCTAATCTGGGCATTATATGGGTTTGGAAACACATTTCCTGAACTATACACATATGACCTAAGAGTAAGACCTAGGTCCATAATTCTTTCTTTCTTTTTCTTTGATTTTTTTTGTTTAAATTTGCAACAAGGTTGTTTTACATGTCAACCCTAGTTCGCTCACCCTCCCCTCCTCCCCTGTCCCCCTCTCAACCCCCATTCCATCCCCTTTCTGCTCCCTAGGGAGGGTGAGGCCTTCCATGGGGATCTTCAAAGTCTGTCATATCATTTGGAGCAGGGAATATGCCCTCCCCTATGTGTCTAGGCTGAGAGAGTATCTCTCTATATGAAATGGGCTCCCAAAATCCATTCGTATACTAGGGATAAATACTGATCCACTACCAGAGGCCCCATAAAATGCCCAGTCTTCCTAATTAACACCCACATTCAGGGTGTCTGGGTTGGTGCTATGCTTGTTTCCCAACTATCTGACTGGGTCCATGAGCTCTCCCTTGTTCAGGTCAGCTATTTCTGAGGGTTTCACCAGCTTGGTTTTGACAGCTTTGCTCATCACTCCTCTGCAACTGGATTCCAGGAAACTCAGTAACTTTCCATTGCCTTCAAAAGTTGGGGTATAAGATTCTAAAAATTAATTAAATTTAAAAAGTTGGGATTTTAATTTATTCATTAATACATTATTAAGAAGTTGTAATGATACAATGTAAACTATTGAAATGATAAATATATTTTCAATAGTGCTTACTATATTATCTAAGCAATTAAAGTTCATAACAATATGTATTTGGGTATTGTTATTATCCCTATAATAACATGAATTAGTACACACAAAAAGTTTTGAAAACTGCAAGATATTATTATCGTTACTCTTTTAGTCATTTATAATGATATTGTTTCTTAGCAGTAGGTACAAAAAATAAGGTAGAAGAGAGAAATTATTTTAATCCTTAGCTGTTAGCAAATAACATTTTGCACTTGCCTTTGGATGGTGTGGGATCAACATGATGACCATTGTGAACATGCTCTGCACAGTGTAGGACACCACTTGCATGGGGATTTAGGGCCTTTCTTACGTTACAATGTTACAAGCAGTTTTAGGGCCAGCTTGTTCCCACAGCTGAATCAGCCCCAAATAACACACAGAGACGCTGTATTAGATATAAAGCTATTGGTTTGTTATTAGTGTTCCTTAATGGCTAGTTTTGTCTTAAATATTAACCCATTTTTATTAATCTAAGTGTTTCCATGTGATCTTACCTTACCTGAGAGAGGGTCTGGATCTCTCTCTCTCAAGTCTCTTTATGTTGACTCTCCTCACTACTACATTTCCCAGATCCTCCTTGTCTCCTAGTCCTCCCTATTTTGCCTTCCTATTTGCCAACAGTGCTTTATTCATTAAACATATTTACAATAAGAGAAACATATTTACAGAATGACATCTCCCATCATTACACTTTCTTCTTCATCTAGTTCTACCAAGGCCCTCAGCCATTTGAATGTTTTTTAATGAGTTCACCAGAGTTATTTCTCCTCATTTACTATCTCATATGCCAATAGTCTCTGTAAACCCCCTCTAAGAAACACATGGAAGGTTGCTTTAACTTATCTCTCAATCCAATCAAATTAACAATCAAGACAAACTGCCACAAAGACACTCAAAACAAATATAATCTTCTAAGTATTTGTCTTGCTTATTTTTATCAGCTTTATATCCACATTCTGAAAGAATAAATTCTCTCTCTATGTGTGTGTGTGTGTGTGTTCTGTATTCCCATGTGTACACACACACACACACACACACACACACACACACACACACACGAGAAGAAATGTTTATCTTGATCCAATATTTCTGGGGCTTTGGTTTCTGGCCATGCTCATGGTCTTTTCCTAAATGCTTTGGTTTCAAGAGCCCTTGGGAGACACCAATCTTTCTTATTGGTCAGAAGGCACAAAGAAGAGATTGGAGCAAGGGGACTAGAGGTATATATGTCCATGAAGATAGACTCCAGTGGTCTACTTTCTCCAACTAGTCCCACTTATGAATGCTCATCACCTTCCCACCTTTGTAGTACCATAATATTATGAATTCATCAAGGGATTAATCCATTAATTCATTAGTGCATAGCCCTCAGGGTCAAAATGTTTCTACAAACTCCATCACAGCCCCAGCCAGAGGTGTGCTTCACTAATCCCATAGGCATCCTTAATTCAATCAAAATGACACTCAAAATTAACCATCACAGAGTTAATTTCCTAAGAGTGCTACAGGAAATGAATGTGGAAGGCAGCATGTGTTCCTTTGAAAATGGGACATCCTGATTCTTCTTCCTATTATTATTATTTTTGCTGTGTAGTTAACACTGCTTACTGGTACCATTTAAATATGCACAGATGTGACAATGCTTAAACTCTAAGACTTTCTGATCATCTACAACTGGTATTGGAGCAATATTAAACAATTTGAGGCTGTATGTAATAGTGTCATTTTGACAGCTGAGGCTTAATATTAGAAATAAACTATAGTCTTCATTTTCCTTTTTCTTATGTTCTTATGTAGATGACCTTGTTCAAGATTCCCAGAACCTGCTGAGAAAGGTACAGCAAGATCAATTAGTGTGTTAATTGTTTTTTATTTTTTTTCCTGAGAAACTTTCCCCAGCAGTGGGATTCAACATCACCTGTGCTGCTGTGAATATGTTTAATCCAGTTGGCTTGGCTCTTCTGTGATTTTTGTGATTGATGAGTTATTCCATTTCTATGACAGAGTTTCTCTGGGAGAAGCAACCTGCACTGGGGCAGATTGCTAACAATATCATTATGATTTTATTATTGTCCTGGTCCTGAAAATCCATAACTTGGTTTTATATTAGCACATTACTCAAGTGAGACAGTGGGAAGCAAACACTTCTGTTGTGAGGCAGCATGTGCCACCTGGCTTTTGGAGATGACTTGTGTAGATGCTTTGAAAATGAGTAACCAAGTGGGATGAGAAGCATGATAATGTGGGCTTCTATCCTTGTCCATCTGCAGCCTGTGTGTCAGGTCATAGTCTTCCCAAAGGGAGACACATAAAACCCATTAATATTTGGAGAATGAATGCAGACTCACCAAGTGGTAAATACGCCTATTTAAGTTAGAAACATGCATCAATTTCATTGGCAATCACACACCAGAAAATTCTAATTGTGTTAGGACAGAAGCATCCAAGTAGGACCTGAAATGGATAGGTTTGAATTTAAAGAACATTAAGAAGAAATCCTGTAACTCTAGGACAATAAAGAAAACTTGGCTAAGAAATCTGTTTAAAATTTAAGTTTTTGGTTAATGGTGACGCTAAGATGATAAAAAGCCCAGAATGATATAGAATGGAAGAACTAACATTCTGAATTACAGATTGAAATAAAATAAACTATAATTTGTAACCTGGTGTGAGTGTTCTGATTTTGCCAAGATGATGTAATTATTTATGGTACCTTAAGATATAGAAATGGGTGTTTCAGTACTCAAGACAGAAATCCCAAGATTGTGGTGCTTCTCTGGTTAAATAATTCAGAGGCCGCATTATTTGACCTCTGGACAACCATTACCTTTTCAGAGTTCACTCTTGGGACTATGGATGTGCCTATTTTGTTCTCAATGACACTTCTTTAAGGTTACTGTCCATTTTGGATTAGAACCAACCTTAATGATTTAATTTTTTATTTTTATTTTTTTATTAATTTGCATTTATAAAGACCCTTTCCCAAAATGCTGTGGTCCTGGGAGTTAAGGATTCAATGTATATATTTTAAGGACATATGATTTAGCCAATGAAATGTATTCAGACAAGTTAGCAGATTTGTTTATGATGATGGTGATTCCCATATTTTGTGTCCCAACTACACTTTCCTCTCCCTACTCTTCCTCTAATCTCCCAACCATTTCCTCTCTCCCGCAGATTAACACCCTTTGTGACTCCTCTCTGAAAATAGAAAATAACATACCTTTCAGGAACATCCACTAAACATGGCATACAATGCAACATAAAACCAGGTAATACCATCATATCAAGAGTGGATTAGGGAATCTAAGAGGAAACGGGTCCCATAAACAGGCAAAAGAGTCAAGAAATTCCCCAACTCCCACTAGGAATTCTACATGAACACTAAGATACCAGCATAACATTTGTACAGGGGACAAAGGTCAGACTCTCTAAAGGCTCTATGATCTCTTGAGTTCCCATGAGGCCCTGACAATTGATTTTCTATGTTATGTTATCTTGGCTTCCCTGACTCATCTGAATATTCTCATCCTTCTTCCCTGTCATTGGTAGGACACCCCAAGCTCCATATAATGTTTGGCTGTGGGACTCTGCATCTGGTATCATAAGTTGCTGGATGAAGTCTCTCTGTTCTCTTTGATGAGGATTCTGTTAGGCTATGGTCCCAGAACACTTTGCAAGTAGGAAAAACTGTATGTTGCCTTTTTTTTTTTTTTTTTTTTTTTTTTTTTGGCTTGGTGTACAAATCCTCCCATTTGAGATCTTGCCTGGTTACAGAAGATGGCTGGTTCATGCTTTTTGTCCCCAATATTAGGAGTCTTTTCTAGGTTTACTCAAGTAGATTTCATAGAACTTCCATTGTACTGGATTTTGACCTTGTCCCTGAAATGCTTCCAAACTCTAGTTATTTCTATTAATATATTTTCCTCTCCATCCAAGTTGATCCATTCTGTTCCCAACCACCTGAGTCCATCAGCAAAATCTGTTCTATTTCCCATTTCCAGGAAGATCCTCCCTGCATCCTTAAGCCCTCTTGTTACTTAGCCTCTCTGGGTCTATGGACTGTGGTAGTATTATCTTTTACTTAGCAGTTAACACCCACATATAAGTGAATATGCACCATGTTTGTATTTCTGGGTCTGGGTTACCTCACTCAGGGTGTCTTCTTTTTCAAATTCCCTCCATTTGCCTGCAAACTTCATGATGTTGTTGTTTTAAATTTCATGATGTCATTGTTTTAAACAGCTGAATAATACTGCTTTGAGTAAATGTACATTTTCTTTATCCATCCTTTTGTTGAAAGACATCTATGTTGTTTCCAGTTACTGACTATTATGAATAGAGCTGCTACGAACATAATTTAATTAAATAAATTTTTAACTTTTTTCTAGAACAACAACAACAAAAAGGAATTCTGAAAGACCAAGATGAGTCCATTTAATCCATTAAAAAAGGAGATGTATGTGTGTGGGGGGGGCAGAGGCAGAGCATTACTTCAATCTCCTCCAGAATTTCCTTCACTTCATCAATTGACATTTGGGAACATTGGAACTAGATAGGACAGATGAAAGAACACAGCTGTCAGAGTGCTGCTTATCTGATTCTTAGGTATCCACAGTCACTGGAATATCAAGAACAAACCTCCAGTAAGTGAGCTATTCATCTCTTCTTGAGCCATTGAACTTAAAATAACTATAGATGTATCATTAGATAATTTACATACTTTTCTTACTTAAAAATATCAAGATGTTTATAGTATAGCGTAAGAATGAACATGTGCCTATATTTAAAAAGTACACTTAAAATATTATTTTCAAGTTCATGAGATTGAAGTCTTCACTTGAAATTTTGTAGAATCTTAATGCAGTGCCCTTATTTCCATATGTATTCAGCTACTGCAAATCTAAAGGAATTTATTCTAATGTGTATCAAGTCTGACATTCTGAAGATAGTTTCTTCAAGGTAAATATGTAAGTACAATATTGCTTTGTTCAAATGAAGACATTGAACATTCAAAAACATATCTGTTTGTCCAGTGAACTTTTCTAGATAGCTCAGAGTGGCAGGAAGAAAACAGAAACACAAATAGACTATAATTGTGGAATTCTGCATTCTCGGCACAGCTACCAATATGTCTCATTTCCTGGCATTGTTCTGTTTAACTTTAAATGCAGTTCAAAAGCCTTGGGGTTGCTTTACTATAAAGAAGCCATGCCAGCCTATGGGTGAGTGCAGACATGCTGAGCTGTACTTTAAGCCTCTCAGAACAAGCACAAGTTCTATGAATAAACATATCACTAGAAGCCATTTTCTACTAGCTCATTTCACCTCTAGGCTTAAGTCTTTTCCATCCTGACCCTCCAAATCAAGTAGAAAAATAAGTATCCCAGCACCAGAAATTTGCATTCCTGGCCTGCAACATTCACAAATACAATTGAACAGACATTGTAAACTGTTGATTTCTTTTTTGCCTTTTTTTCTTATTTAAATTTGAAACAAGTTGTTTTACATGTCAATCCCAGTTTCCTCTCTCTCCATTCTTCCTTGAGTTTTGAAGCAGTTTGCCATAAAAAGAGACACCAGAATATAATGTAATTGAAAATAGGAATGTTTCCCTATCAAATTGTAACGTATGCAGCACTAGCTGCATCTGAGAGACAATCTCAAAGGGCCTTAAGAAAAATATTATGGAAACCTGGCAGGTTTGGAAAAAAACATCAGTGGAATGCAAGAAAAAAAGTAATTACTATTTATTAGCAATCAGTTTTGACCACATTATTGTCTGTAATGACATGGAAATGGGCATGGTTGTTCATGCCTTTATTTCCAGAATTCACCAGGCAGAAGCAGACAGATTTCTGAGTTTAAGGTCAGCCTAGCCCATAGATTGAGTACAGTACAGTGAAAGCTGCACAGAGAAGCCCATTTTGCAAAAAAAAAAAAAATACTCAAGTATAAACATTGTGTTTTAAATCTAGTTACTTAAAATGGCTAAGATAGGGACACAGAGAAATAAGCCAATTAAGAACTTGAAGTTTTCAAACCTCATTTATAAGGGACCTGGCAATATAACATGGTTGGTAGAGTGCTTTCCTACCATGTGTGCAGCTCTTCGTTTGATCTGCAACCTTCAATAAACAGATAACACGGGGAGGTGGAGGTAGGAAGATGGGAGCATTGAAGGGCACCTTAGGCCACATAGCATGTTTCACAATACTGTAGGGTACCCAAAACCCTAACACAAAAACCAACACAAAAGAAAAACCCACAACAACAAAGAAGTGGAAACTACACCATGTGTAGGAAGGATAAAGGAAGCAAGTTTTCCTAGGTTACAGGACTGGTTATAAAAACAAAACACTAAACCTAAGACCAAGTGGTAAAGAGACACAGGGAAAGAAAATACCACAAGATAACCCCAGGATAAATGTTAGAATAATGCTGATATTTTTAAAAACAGTATATACAATGTAAGAGGAAGCTAAATTTCCCACAGACTCTTCCAAAGACGAAGTTGTTCACAGATCCTTAGTGGTGTGCCTCGAGGACACAAGGCCAAACTCTCTTTGTTAAGTGATAAAATATCTAAGAATTATAAACTTGAGCACAAAACAAGGAACAGAAGGAAACTGGGCTTCTTTCTGGGAAGGCATAGGAAAGTTTAGTTTTACTTAATAAAATGGGGTATTAGTATAGAAGCTATCTCCAAAGATTTTTAAAGCAAAAGAACTGAAAACTATAAGAAATTCACGAAGAGAAAATTGGTTTTTAACAATTCCATTCTTTTTTGTTTATTTGTTTGTTTTTGTTTTTCTTCAGGAAGGCTTCAGTCTGGGACAGCTTCTCATTTTCACACACAAATATGAACCTTGCTTTATAGAAAAGTATTATTTACAAGGATGAATTTAACACAGAGACTATATCACAAAACTCTAGGATAACGTTGAGTATGGATTCAAAGAACCCTAACATAGGGCTGACAGCTAGTACTTTTCTGGATTTGTTTACACCTCTGCATTTCAATTTGAATAGAAATAAGGTGTGTGTGTGTGTGTGTGTGTGTGTGTGTGTGTGTGTGTGTGTGTGTGTGTGTGTGTTTATGTGAGAGAGAAAGAGAGAAAAGAAAGACAGAGATAGAGACAAAGACAGAGAAACAGAGAGAAGACCAATTGCTTGTGTCTCCTCCTTGGCTTAGTTTGAAGATTTTTAAAGTTAAAGAAATCACTGTAGACTTATCACACCTAGGGAATTCTTTTAGATTCAGACTTGATTTTGATGTTCAGATTCTAGCTGAAGCCATTATAGAAAAAAGCATGGGAGATGAAATGTAGAGTTTGAGTACATTTCACAACTTGGATAGACAAAGTACCATCAACAGAACATGGAGTATTAATCATTTCTCTTTCCTGGGACACAAATACCTGACGAAAAGCAATTTAAGGAAAGAGGGTGATTTGTGGTTAAAAATGGTCCAATCTTTCAGGATAGAGAATGTATAGAGGAATTTGTAATGTTGCAACCCTGCACCTGATGTACCTCAAATCCAGGAAGAAAAAAGAGGCAGTGAAGAGAGAATCCTGATACTCAGCTCAGTTTCTCTGGACCGCACCCTACATAAGACAAGTGGTGCTGACAGTCAGGGAGAGTTTTGTATCTTCAGTTAGGTTTTCTAGCTGTGTGTTTCTCAAGTCCATAAAGAAGTTTGATCATCACAACTGTGTTAAAGTGTACATTTAAAAGACACTGATCTTATTTTCTCTTACACTCTGAATTTTCTTTCTGTACTCAACACATGGTGTGGCAATCACACTGTCAATGTCATTAGGTGCATGAGATAAACAGTTTATAAAGCAGTGAGTTTTAATTTGATTCATGTCTTTAGAAGACTCAGTCCACAGGTGTGAGGCTATAATGAGAACAAGCAATATGACATGAAGAGCATGCAAAAACAAACTTGTAAACCAAATTATATCTTGGGGGCAAGGAAGGAGAAACCAAGGGGCTTCGGTTTCTAATAGGGGTTGTCCTTCTGTATATATATGCATCTCTTATTGGTTAATGAATAAAACAGTTCTGCCAATGAGGAAGACAGATGGGACTAGGAGACAAGAAGATTCTGGGAAAGGGAGCCCAACACAGCGTTGCCATGCTGAGGGAGGAGTAACAACATGCTGGGACATTATTGGGTAAGCCATAACCTCATGGAAATACATAGATTGATAGGAATGGGTTAATAATTAAGACTGACCTAGCCAATAAGAAGCCCAAGACACCGGCCAACACTTTTATAATTAATATATCATCTGTGTACTTATTTAGGGCTCAAGGATGGCAGGACCATGCCAGGCCAGAAACATTCATATTACAGATTCCAATATCCATTTCAAGGGAATGCTACCCATAACACACTATCCATCCTCTATGTCCTATTAAAAGAAAAACTTTCATCCCACCACTGCTTTCTCAGGCTAATGACCTTGTACATAGCCTGTTGGGGGTTATTTAAAAACCAAAGTGTTAGTGCTCATTGGGAGAAGCAAGTGGACAGAAAGATCAGGGTTGTTTTAAATGAAACAGAAATGACATTTTAACATTTATAAAGCTTGATACTGCATTGTAATAATAATGCTCATAGTTCATCTACAGGAAAACTCTTGTTTGAATATATAGCTGTCATGTCAGTAGACCACATGCTCTGAGTCTTTCCCCACTGTGTAAATCCAAACTACATTGTGATTTTTCTTGTACACACTGCAGTTAGTAATCAATTTTGCTACAATTTAGGTCATCCCAGTCACCAGACCTGCCAATGAAAGGAACTTAAAATAATTATACCCATCAGACAGACATCATCTTTTGGGCAAAGTGTAATTTATTTAAGATAAAGCCTTGGGTACCATGAGGTATTCAACACACAGAAGCAGCATGTATATTTTATGGGGTAGCACATCAGTTTGTGAGAGTTTAATGAGAACTATTGCCTCAAGCCTGTAAATTCAATGTAAACTGTGATGAAATATTCTAAGATGGGCACTGAATTCACATAGAGCTTTGCTACAGGTGCTCCAAACTCACATCTACAAGGATACAAAATTCCATAAACATCTTGAAATACAAGTCAAAGTGAAGGCACCTGTATGTTTGAATCACTCTTCCTTAACAGTAATCACTGTTTTAAGGTAGGTGTGCATTCACACAGATGTTTGCACTATTTATGTACTTTATAGATATCCATAATTGACATAATCTTGAGAACAAATGAGTGTTTTTTCAAAGAAATATTTTATAATTTAATCAATTATTTTGAAAATCTTAAAACTGTAGTATTTATGGTGGTAAACCCACTATTTTGAGAACTGAATGCGTAATTGAAGTATGATATTTATGGTATCTTAGGTAACAGTTCCTTCATGGAGTAGTTACATCAAAGCAATAATAATCATGGAATCATCTCTTTTTTGATAGTTTTCTAATTTAAATTTGAAACAAGCTTGCTTTACATATTAATCCCAGTTCGCCTACCCTCCCTCCCTCCCCTGCTCTCCCCCCCCCACACTAACCCCCATCTCATCCCTTTTCTGCTCCCTAGGGAGGGTCATGCCTTCCATGGGGAGTCTTCACAGTCTGCCATGTCATTTGGAGCTGGGACTAGGCCCTCCCCCATGTGTCTAGGAAGAGAGAGTAGCACTCTATGTGGAATGGACTCCCAAAGTCCATTTGTATACTAGGGATAAATACTGATCCACTACCAGAGGCACCATAGACTGCCCAGGACTCCTAACTAATATCCACACTCAGGGAATCTGGGTCAGTCCTATGCTGGTTTCCCAGCTATCAGACTGGGGTCCATGAGGTCCCCCTTTTTCAGGTCTGCAGTTTCTGTGGGTTTCCCCAGCCTGGTATTGACCCCTTTGTTCATCATTCTTCCCTTTCTGTAACTGGATTCCAGGAGTTTGGCTTAGTGTTTAGCTGTGGGTGTCTGGTTTTGCTTCCATCAGCTACTAGATGTAGGCTCTAGGATGGCATATAAAGTAGTCATCAATTTCATTATCAGGGAAGGGCATTTAAATTCGCATCTCCACTATTGCTTATATTCTTAGTTGGGGTCATTCTTGTAAACATCTGAACATTTCCCTAGTGCCATCTTTCTCTTAAAACCTAAAATAACTCCCTCTATTATGATATCTCTTTGCTTTCTCTCCTCTATTCTTTCTCTGACTCATCTTTGGTCTTTTTGCGTCCTCATGCCCACCTCTCCCCTCTTCTTCCTCCTAACTCCCTCTTACCTTTCCCCATGCTCCCAATTTGCTTGGGAGATCTTGTCCCTTTCCCCTTCTCCAGGAGTCATGCATGTCTCTCTTAGGGTCCTCCTTGTTTCCTAGTTTTTCTGATATTGTGGATTGTAGTCTAGTAATACTTTGCTCTACGTCTAAAATCCTTATGTAAGTGGGTATATACTGAATTTTGTGTCATTTTGTCATTTTGTGACTGGGTTTTCTCACTCAGGAAGGTGTTCTCTAGTTCCATCCATTTGCCTGTGAATTTCAAGATTCCATTGTATTTTCCTGCTGAGTAGTACTTCATTGTGTAATGGCACCACATTTTCTCCATCCATTCTTCAGTTGGGGGGCACTTAGGTTGCTTCAAGCTTCTGGCTATTACAAATAATGCTGCTATGAACATAGTTGAATAGAAGTCCTTGTTGTATGAATGTGTATCTTTTGGGTATATGCCTAAGAGTGGTAGACTGAGTCTGAATTTCCCAAGGAAACACCATACTGATTTCCAAAGTGGCTGTAAGAGTTTGCACTCCCACCAACAATGGAGGAGTATACTCTTTCTCCACATCATTTACAGCATAAACTGTCTTTGGTGTTTTTGATTGTAGCCATTCTGGCAGGAGTAAGACAATATCTCAGAGTTGTTTTGATTTGCATTTCTCTGAAGGCTAAGGATGTTGAGCACTTTTTTCTTTTCTTTTCTTTTCTTGTTTCTTTTCACAATAATTTTTTTATTTAAATTTGAAACAAGCTTATTTTACATGTCAAACCCAGTTGCTGCACCCTTCTGTCCTTTCCTGTTCCCCCTACCAACCCCCATCCCATCATTCCCTCACCTTTCTCACCTCCTAGCCTATACCCCTGCCTTTGTTTCCTTTTCCATGGCAACAATATCATAGGACAAGTGAGACTGTATAATGTTGCTTATGGGTTTCATGATACACAGAGAAGCCCTGTGAAACTGAGTGCCACCAACTGGAACCCAATAGTGAATTGTGTCAACTAAGAAACCTAGTTATGCCAAGCTAAATATGATCAGAAATTGAAGTTTACTTTCTTGTAAAAGAATCCTTCATTTTATCCACTGCTTTTAGTTGTGTAAATGTTCATTATTTAGAACATATATACCAAGAATGGGTAATCTGAGAATGAATGGTGGTTCTCCTTGTACAGAGGGTTATGAAGCCTAGACTTGTAAAATTTAAAGGCTCAGCCAACTGGGAGTGTTTCTAGTATTATGAAATCCTGAAATAGGCACTGCATGCCTGTCTCTTGGTTAGGCTTTTGTTGAGCCACGACGATCTACCAGTGTCTTTAGTACATATAAAACAACATATGTACTGAGCATTTGGAGTATTCCTGTGATATTATTTGCTGCTTATAGTTAAAGGGGTCTCTGAATTCCTTCCACAATGATAATTAATCAGAAATTAAATCAATTCTGTTCTGTATCTAACATGATACCCACACAGACATTTATGTAATACCATACTAACATTAGAGGTTTCATATTTTTTAGATGCCACAAATCAGTGAATGTGCATACATGTTTATGAAGGGTTTCCATGAAGTTGAGGAGTTAACAGTAATAATTTTAATACTTTGACAATTTTTCTAGTTTTAGTATTTATATACTTGATTGACTATGTTCTCTTTCCCCATTCCCTCTTTTCCCCATTCTTCCCTGCTGCCCTTCCTCCCATACTCCCTGTCCTGTTTCCTTCCACCCTCCTACCCTCGCTCCTTCTTTTCCCACCTTCTTCCCTTTCTAATTTTCTTCCTCCTTCTCCACCATCCCTCCCTTTCTTTCTTCTTTCTATTGTTCATTTTCCTTTTTGCCCTCTCTCTCTTCTATCTTCCTATTCTTCCTTTTCTTTTCATCTTCCAACAGCACAATTTTTTTTATCACAGTTTTATTTGGTGAAGAATCATAAATGTAAGAGTTAATGTGGCATTCCAGAACATTTATCTTATAAACATGTACTGTGCTAGAAATGTTTACTCAGCAAGCATTGTAATTGGGAGTAGGGAAAAGTTTTATATATTTTAGCTAATTCCCATTTTTTTTTCTGTGAAGAAGCTGAGATAAAAATAGGGAGGTGGCTTGCCCAAAACAGCACTAGGTATAAATAGAAAACCAAATGAAAGAAGTCAGCGTTTCTTTACTATCTAGAATATCTCAGAATACTGTTGGATTTTTTAGTTATCCCCAACTCACCAAAGACGTGTGTATGCCTGTGTGCAATTCTGTATACGAATTGCTAAACATTCACCTTACCATTCTACAATGCCATGAAGACAGAATCTATGTGTCCACCCGAGTATAATGAATATATGCTTTTATATTTTTGTTGACATTTGTCTGCAGAAATTTCTTTAAAAGGATATGAATTCCCATAATCTTCCCTTTAAAATCTTGGCTGTTTTTCTTGCAGCCAATCTTGTCTGTTCTCCTGCTCACACATTCGCATGGGTTCAGATTGACAAGTGGCCTCTTGGCAGGTGTCACTTCCCAGGAATCATAAGCTCTACTGCATTGTTTCCAATTATATTTGACAGTGCCCTTGTAAAACTATGTTGACAATGTAGTTTAGCTTGTCAGATGTGAGTTACACTTTTCCTGTCTAGTCTTCCTAGCAATAGCTATCAGGCACAAACAAGGACATTATGAGGGAGAGAGACTTGGGAGGAATATTATATGAGTGATTAAAAAGAACTCTGTCTTGGATGAAGCAAATTCATTAAGGAGAGAGTGCTGATTAAATTCATTGGCAGGCAATGATAGGAAGTGTCATTGAGTGTGATAGCTCTGAGTGGCATAACCACAGGAAGACTGCATTCATGCATTAATTCAGCCAGCCTAGTGAGAAGGCTCATCTCTTGAAGATGAAGGAAACTGTTTGAGTTATATTTCAGCACCTGTCATTACTCACTGAGCATTTTAAAGGAGAAAAACATGCCAGAAACTATATAGGTGAGAAAGTGTTTCTTTAAATGTGGAGGGGATCTTCACTGGACATCACAGACCATTCCCTCCCAACTTCCTTTCCCAAATCAGGTAACCATCCTCTGGGAACCAAAAAGCCGCTCTAGCCATGGAAATAGTTAACCTAACTGTAGTTTTTCTCTTCTTTCTCCTCTCCTCTAAATAAAATCACTTGCCTCACCCCAATGTCTTCTTACCTGTTCTTGATTTAATTTTTGTAAGTGATAGCTATCCAGAAATTTGTCCATTTATTTTGAATTTTTGAATTTTGTGGAATACAGGTTTTCAAAGTATGACCTGAATATTCTCTGGATTTCCTCAGTGTCTGTTGTTATGTTCCCCTTTTCATTTATGATTTTGCTGATTTGCATGATCTCTCTCTTCTTTTGGTTAGTTCTTATAAGGGTTGGTCTATCTTGTTGACTTTGTTGAAGAGCCAACTCTTTGTTACATTGATTCTTTGTATTGCTTTCCTAGTTTCAAATTTATTGATTTCAGCCCTCAAATTGATTATTTCCTAGTGTCTACTTCTCCAGGGTGTGTTTGATTTTTTTTTTTCGTTCTATGTCTTTCAGCTGTGCTGTTAATTCTCTAATGTGACTATCCTCTGTTTTCTTCATATGGGCACTTAGTGCAATGAACTTTCCTCATAGCACTGCTTTCAAAGTATCCCACCAGTTTGCGTATGTTGCATTTTCATTCTCATTGAATTCTAGGAAGTCTTTAATTGCTTTCTTTATTTCTTCCTTGACCCAGGAATGGTGCAATTGTGCATTGTTCAGTTTCTGTGGGTTTGTAGGGTTCCTGCAATTTCTGTTGTTGTTAAATTCCAATTTTAAAGATAAGATACAGGGCCGTAGTCAAGTTGTTTTGTATCTATTGAGGTTTGTTATGTTGCCCAGTATGTGGTCGATATTAGAAAGAGTTCCACATGGAACAGAGAAGAAGGTATATTCTTTTGTGTTTGGATGGAATGTTCTATAGATGTCTGTTAAACTCAATTTGGACATAACTTCTGTTAGTTCTTTTGTTTCCTTGTTAAGTTTCTGTCTGGTGATCCTGTCTAGTGGTAAGTGTAGGGTGTGGAAGTCTCCCACTATGAGTGTGTGAGGTTTTATGTAAACTTTGAGTTTTCGTAGTGCTCCTTTTACGAATGTGGATGACTTTGTATTGGGGAAATAGATGTTCAGAATTGAGACTTTTCAGTGATGAAATTTTACTGTGATGAATATGAAGTGACCTACTTCATCTCTTTTGATTGATTTTGCTTTGAAGTTTAACTTGTTAGCTATTAGGGTAGCTACACCTGCTTGCTTCTTGGGTTCTTTTATTGGAAGATCTTTTCCAAACCCTTTACCCTGAGGTATTTTCTGTCATTGAATATCTTTTTTTCTCTGTCTATAGTTATTGAGAGTCTTGCTGACTATAGGAGCCTGGGCTGGCATCTGTGGACTCTTAGTATTTGTAGAACATCTGTCCAGGACCTTCTGGCCTTCAGAGTTTCCATGGAAAAATCAGATGTAATTTTGATAGGTCTGTTAGGTGTTTTTAGGTGTTTTGACTATTATGTGAGAAGGGTCCTTTTTTTTGGTTCATTCTATTTGGGGTTCAGTATGCTTCTTGTACTTTCATAGGCATGCCCTTCTTCTGATTGGGGGAATTTTCTTAAATGATTTTTGTTGAATATGTTTTTTGCATCTTTGAGCTGGGTTTCTTTACCATCTATGCCTATTATAGTTAGGTTTGGTCTTTTTATGGTGTCCCACATTTCCTGGATGTTTTGTGTTAAGGATTTATTTGATTTAAGATTTTCTTTGGTCTATGAATATATTTCCTCTAGTTAATCTTTAGCACCTGAAATTCTCTTTTCAATTTCTTGTATTCTGTTCATTATACTTACTTTTATAGCTCTTGATCCAGTTTTCCTATTTTCAGCACTCCCTCAACTTGTGTTTTCTTTATTGTCTCTATTTCAGTTTTCAGGCTTTTAACTGTTTGAATTATTTCCTTCACCTGTTTGTTTTTTCTTGGCTGTCCTTGCTTTCTTTAAGAGATTTGTTAATTTCTTGCATTTTTTTTGGGCTTGGTATTTTCCTGTATTTCTTCCAATGTTTTGTTTGTTTATCTTACATTTCTTTAAGGGATTCTCTCATACCATCTTTGAGGGCCTCTATTATTTTCATGAAGTTATTTTTTAAGTCATTCCCTTCTGCTTCATCTGCTTTGATATGCTCAGGTCTAGTTGGTGTAGAATCCCTGGATTCTGGTGGTGTCATACTGGTTTTCTATTGTTGGGTGTTTTCTTGTATTTCTGTCTTCCCATCACTTCTTCCAGTGGGTGCAGGTGGATTCTCTCTCTCTCTCTCTCTCTCTCTCTCTCTCTCTCTCTCTCTCTCTCTTGTCTCTCTCTCTCTCTCTCTCTCTCTCTCTCTCTCTCTCCTCTGCCCTCCTGGTAGGTGTAGGTGGGTCAGGAGATTGATGTCTATAACTCTGGATGATCTGAGCTCTCTTGGATGTCTCTCAAGCAGAGGCCACAGAAGGGCCAATCATTTGGGGAATGCAGGCTCAGGATAGTCTCAAGAACTCAGGCAAATGGCATGCGATAGGGCTCAAAGACTCAAAGATAAGGTGAGTGCAGGCTCAAGGTGGTATACTGTCAATAGGTGGCACCAGTATGCTCAGAGCCCAACCCAGGAAGTTGCTAGGACTGTGGAGGGCATATTAGGCCTGCACTCTGGCCAAACAGTCACCCTGAGCAGTGGGTCCAGTAGGGCCAAGGATCACAATTAGATATTCTTAAAAGTACAGTCTTCAGCTTCATATGAACACACACACACACACACACACACAAACACACACAGGTATGCACGTATGCACACACGCACACACAGGCACATGCACATGCACATGCACACACTCAAACAAACAGAAAACCAAGGGATATAAAAAACAATCTTGAATAATATTAAAAGCAATTATTGATAGATGACCATTTGTTTTTAATGTGCACTATAGAACTGTAGTTAAAAAAAAACATGATATTGACAAAAAACAGATACATTGGTCAATGGATTTAAATCAAAGTCTCAGATATAAATATATACATCGATGGACACCTGGTTTTTGATAAGGAGTCCAAAAATAGACACTAAAATAAACACAGAATCTTCCAAAGATAATGGTGGACAAACTAGAAGGATGCATGTAGAATAATTCAAATAGAGCCATACATATCAACCTGAACAAACTCAAGTCAAATGGCTCAAAGACCTTAACATAAAATCAAATACACTGAACCTTATAGATGAGATAGATGATGAACTCAGGAAATTATCCCTGAGTTCACTGGCACAGGAAAAGTCTTTCAAGGGAACACCAATCTCATCAGCACCAGCATCAACAGTGAATCAATGAGTCTTTATGAAACTAAAGAGCCTCTGTATAGCAAAGGAAATTGACATTTGTACAAATCAAACATACAGAATGGGAAAAGATTTTTACTGCATATCCAATAGAAGGCTAATATTCAAAATATATCAAGAACTCAAAAAACTTAATATCAGAAAAACAAATAAACAAATTATAAAATAGAATACAGATATAAACAGAGAATTCTCAAAAAGGATACTCAAGAAGAGAAACACTTGGACATGTGCATCATTCCTAGTCATCAAGGAAATGAAAATCAAAACCACTTTGATATTTTATTTTATACCTATCAGATTTGCTAAGGTCAATAAAACAAGTGACATGTCATGCTGGTGAGGATATGGAGCAAAGGTAACATCCACTGCTGATAGAAGTGCAAACCTGTACAGCCACTGTGGATATCAATGTGACAGTTTCTCAGGAAGATGGGAATCCATTTATCTCAAGAACCATCTATAGCCCTCTTAGGCATATTCCTCACATGTCATTTCATTTCTTCCTACCACAAATTCACTTTCTCAACAATGTTCATTTTTCCCCTATTCATGATAATCATGAATTGACATCTCTCAACAAAATAATTGATATAACCTTGACATCTCAATATAGGATAATACATTTACATAGGAGAATATTACTTGCTGTTGAAAATGAAACCACTAAGTTTTCAGGTAAACTGGAGAAAACAAGAAAAACTCATACTCGGTGAGGTAACAAAGACAAAGAAAAACAAACATGATATGCCTTTGTTTATATTTGGACATTAGTTTGTAAGTAAAGGGTAATCAAGTTTTAATAATCTATATTGCCACAGAGGTTAGATAAAAAGCAAGGGATGAAATGGGGCATAGATAGATTTCTATAGGAAAGGGAAATAAAACATATAGTTATGGATACATGAGGGGGAAAGACTAGAAAGGGATGATCAGGTAAAGCAAGGAAGGGGACAGTGAAGGAAACATTAGCAGAGAGAGCTAAAATCAAGGGTCATTTAAAGAGAAGTATGGAAACCTCATACACATATGAATGGAATCTAAGTGAAATGGCTAAATAATGGGTGAGGCAAAACCACAATTGCACAACTCTTGTCACCAGGTGAAGCTTCTGGTACTAGGATTGGGTTACATCTAATTGACACCTGGGAAAGATTTTTTTTAATGGAGGAAGTGACATGGAAGTATACAGATGAAATTATCATAATCAAAAAAGTAAATGACAATTGGCCACATTTTAATGCTGTGGCCCAAATACAGCCATGTTTATGATATACTGTACTAAAAATGGAGGAAAATAATGATAAAATGGGTTGAATTAGAGAGACATTAGGGAGATTTCCAGAGGCACTCATTATTCAAGTGGTGGCTTCCAATATGAGGAAGAAGGCAAGATGGGCTTATTACATACATAGATGGAAATTAAAGCTCAGACAAATAAAAAACAAAAGCAAAACAACACAAAACACAAGGGCACAGTCACATGCTTCTTAAAAATGTTAGGTTATTCCCTAAGACCCTTCAATATTTCTATCAGTTGATCTGTTGTTGATTGATTCCTTGAACCCACAGTCACGGGACTCTGCCTCTGGGCTATTCCTAAGAACCCCGAATCTTGTGGGTATTTTTATACAATCAAAGCTCCAGAACCATTTCAGCAGACTTCCATTGCTTTACTTCTCAGTGGAAGTAAAATCCACATATGTGAATGTCACCTTCTTTGCTACCAGAATAAATCATTAGCACATGCTAATATTTAAATTGGACAGTTGAGATGCAATGAATCTGGTCTCCTTGAACTTCAGTTATAGAGTTTGTATCAGCAAGAAAGCAAGTACACTGTAGGTTCTGTTCTCAACTGTGTCATGCACATTTAATTAGCAACAAAAATAGAAATACATATTTAGCCTCTTATTTAGCAGGAACTAGAAAGACACCAGATTAGAGCACAGCAGAATACAAAGATTGACATTTTGACAAAGCCTTCCTTCAGAAATGAGCACTGGGTATGATGATTACCCAGTTAATTGCTGACCAGTTTTTAACTAGGTAAGGCCCAAATAAGAACATAAATTAAACTGGATGGAATAAATGTGCTTCTTACCTGATTTGACACAGATGGATTTGGCAGAATCTAAGGTAAATGACCAGAAAAAAAAATTGGGACTGGATAGTAATAGAGTTCAGTGGCTCAAGTTATTAAAGAAAGACATATTTACAACACAATTTCATTCAAGGAAAACCAAATGTTTTATTTTGTCTATGTTTATAATAGTTTGTTACTTTCATTAGTAATTTAAATAGTTTTATAGCTTAAACAGAAAATTGTTAATGTTTTTTCTTCATAGTAAAGATTCAGACATTATATCTGAGTACTCTGTCCCTTTCTCACAAAGCTGAAATAAAGGGCTCTACCAGACAGACCACTTAGTGGGAACCTTGTTTTTAGTTGTCCCTTCATTTTTAATTGTCAGACCATGAACTCCCAGAGATAAGTTACTCAACATTCACTGACATATGGAAATAAAAATAACATGTTTTTTTTCCTTTAAGACAAATAAGAAAATATTTCTATTGTGTGGTATTTTCTTGCTTTCTATCTTTAGCTTCTATATTTTCTTTCACAGATTTTAGTTAAGTCAAGTTCATACATGACAATTTATATGAAAAATTAAAATTAGTTTATAAATGTCTATAATGCTATCCCTTAAATATCTTCATACTTGATATGAAGATCCAGAGGAAGATAGCATGGTTTCACTGGGTCTTCTGCCCACAGTGTCTCTACAAGGAAAGAATAAGGAATTTGATCAGAGTTGAAGCTTCATTTGAAGGCCAGGCATGGATTGGATATACTTTCACATGTTAATGTATTTTTTATTATTTTATTATTTTAGGTCATTTTGTGCATGCTAGACTAGCACTTTCTCATTGAGCTACATTCCAACTCAAAATTCATTTCTCCATGACCTTCAAGATTGAAAGCTTGATTTCCCTGTGGGTTAGAAGACTGAAAAATGAAACTCCTCATGGTAGATGAAGATAATAAGGAACATCAGTGATTTATTCTAATACTAACAGTATAAACCACCAAGAAATACTGAATGACAGTATTTTTTAAAATTATGCTTCAGGAAAATAAGACAGGAAAGAATATCCATGGGATAGCAATGTAAAATAAAGATAGAACTCAAAAGTCTCTTAGA
The DNA here is from genome assembly GCA_030556225.1 of Cricetiscus sungorus. NCBI lineage: Eukaryota > Metazoa > Chordata > Mammalia > Rodentia > Cricetidae > Cricetiscus > Cricetiscus sungorus. The sequence continues at coordinate 9,389,388 of JANBXA010000007.1, read as the reverse complement.
GTCCCATTTTCCCTGACATTAATGGATGAATAAAGAAAACACTACATAATACTGAGAAGTGTAATGTAGCTTATCTACCACATGATATAAAATGTTCAATTTTGAAGTTCTATATTTTAAAACCTGACTTCTAAAGATAAAATAGTATAATAGCTAAACCATTCATAGAAAGAATAGACTACATGACAAGTTAGTCAAGGACTCAACACAGACTTATTATAGTTCAGCTCTGATTAGCTAGCTCTAGCTATTATAGGGCCAGCAGAAAATAGACCAAATCATGGGAAGATTTGTTTCAAATAATGAAGGAGATCATAAATATGGGGAAAGTTTTCTGATATATAAGATATGTTGTTTCAAAAGGAGGAATGAATAGGAAAAAAATACAAGCAAGAGAAGAATTATGTGCCCAAGTTGTCAGAAATTTGAAAGGTATCAAGTATCTGAGAATTAGGAGGTAATAAAAAAAAAAAACATCTGAACAATTCCTTAGGAAGGGGAAAGAGATGAGATCCTGGGTAAATTAGCAATAGGGCAAGAAATGTGAGGACATAGAAACATGAGGCATGTTGGGAACCTTGTGGGTCCTGGGAATTTTCCTGGTACCAGGTTTCTCACTAACCCCAAATACCCTCTTCCATCAAGACATCTATTTCATTATTCTCCTCTTCCATCTCACCCTCAACAGGTTGGGCCTGTTGGGGGTGAGATGGAAGGATCATCCCAGCTAAGAATTCCTAACAATAGTGAAAAGTGTGCTTGAATAGGCCCTCTCCTGTAATCAGATTGATGACTACCTAAATGTCACCAGAAAGCCTTCATCCAGTAACTGATAGAAGTAGATGCAGAGATCCTCAAGCCAAACATAGGCAGAATTCTGGTGGTCTTGTTGAAGAGAGGGAGGAAGGATTATACAAGTGGGTAAGGAGTGTGTGTGTGTGTGTGTGTGTGTGTGTGTGTGTGGGTATGAAGGTCATGATGGGGAAATCCACAAAGACAGTTGACCTGAGTTCATGGGAGGTCATGTCCTCTTGGCAGACACTTAGGGAGCCTATGTGGGACCAACCTAGGTCCTCTGAATGTGTATGAATGTTGTGCAGCTTGGTCTGATTGTGGAGCTTCTAACAGTGGGATCACGTCCTGTCTTTGGCTCTTAACCAGGTGGTTGGGAACCTATTCCTTAGGCAGGAGTACCTTGCCCAGCCTTGATGCAGGGGGTGGAGCTTGATCCTGACTTAATTTGATGTGCCATGCTTTGTTGACTCCCATGAGAGGCCTGTCCCTTTTTGAATGGAGATGAAGGAAGAACAGATGGGAGTTGGGTTAGAGGGAACTGGAGGAGAGGACAGAGGGAAAACTTGAGTCTGTGTGAAAAAAATTAAGCATTTTAATTAATAATAAAAAACATTAATAGTTGTCACAGATATGCAATACAGAAGAAAAGATGAAACATGTAAATAATTGGAGACATTTTATGGTGGTTGAAAAGAACAGTATTAGCTGAGGATCCCTAAGCCCAAGTTCTCAACACAGAAGAGATTTATTTGTCTCAGGGAGACAGAGGACAGGGATAAGGGACAAGACAGAGACAGAGGAAAAAGGAGAAGGGGAAGGGAGCAAGGAAAGAGAGCAGGGTTATTTGCCCTAGAAATAGGACAAATAAGACAAGAGACTGCCTCTGCACAGAGAAGAAACAGAATCTGCAAATAGGCAAATGACAGTTTTGAGGATTCTGAGTTTAGCTTTAAATGGGTATGTTAATTAGGTGAGCCAAAGTGGCCTTTTGATTGCTGGACTTCAGTACTTTGATAGCTGGACTTTGGTAGTCAGCATCAAAAGGTAGTGGCCAAATAGGGGAAAAGACCTTGGGGGCTATATTAAAGAATGTGATGTGATGGGTTTTAACAAGGCAGAGGGAATTGGGGAGAAGAGCAAGGCCTACCAGAGCCAAATGCTTGAGTCTGCTAGTGTCCCTCACTCCCAACTTTTTGTTTCATTATCAGGTGGCTTATTATTGATTGGACAAGAGGGAATTGTTCTCTCTGGCTGATTCTTGCTGACATTGTGAATTGGTTCTTAGGGCACCCACGGGAGTTTCCTTCTGAAACCATGGAAGAAATTGGAGTTGAGGGAGATATTGGTAGGAGTATTATAGATGTACTGCTACAACTGAAAAGCAAAGCGAGATAAATTTAAAAAGAAAACAAGTTTGCGCACGTGTGTGTGTGTGTGTGTGTGTGTGTGTGTGTGTGTGTGTGTGTGTGTGTGTGTGTGTGTGTGTGTGTGTGTGTGTGTGTGTGTGTGCTTAACTAAAGAAGAAGTGTAGGGTGGAACACAAGAAGAGCTGGATGGTCATTTCGGGATAGGAAATACAACAAACACAGTATCCATGTATAAAGTTATCAAAAATTTAAAAAAAATATCAGAAATTTCTTTACTACCAAATTCATGCTAAAAGAAACTAAAGATTCCCTTTAGGCAAAGCTCAAAATGATCTTAAATGGAAGGTTATGGATGAAGGCATACTTCCAGACCAAGGGCAGAAGGTATAGATGTACACCTTCAAATGAACATTGACTGAATAATAATGCCAGTGAACTTTCAGATCTCTTTGGAATTAAATTATGTAATAACAGATATGATTCAAAGAAGCTCATGAGGTTAATGTGTTTCTTGTACTTTTTTTATCCTTTCATTATGATTTTAATATATGAAGAGCTTATGTGTTGATAATTTTGGATAAGTCCTAAGGAAAGATGAAAAACCTATAAATTTAGGAAAAATGGAATAATAAAATATTTAAAAGTAGACATACATTAATTAAAAAATAAAAACACAAAATCTGAAATAGTGCCATGATAATCTTAAATCCAAATACTTATGTATTTAAACAAGTATAAATGGATTCGAGGCCATGATTTAAAACACATGGTTTAACTTGATACCTAGCACATACTAACATACATACTTTGGCTTACAAAGAAAAGGTACTCAATAAAATACTAAATAAAAGTCAAATCACAGGAAGTGTATGGCCATTACTTCAAACACTGTATCTAGCTTTCATGGGTGTTTCACACCATGGTAGTTTGGTGATATATTCTTTATGATTTATTAAAGTTGGCCTGAGGGTATAGAATGCAAAGCCAGACAGTGTAGTTAGCTGTAGAAGACAGGCTGTGGTCATACACATCTTTAATCCCAGGACTCAGGAGAAAGGCAGATGGATCCACCCTTAGTTTCTGAAGAGTGCATCAAGCTCATGCCTTTAATCCAGGATTTGAGAGGTGTAAAAGGTAGACGCTTTCAGTCTGAGAATTAGTCTCTAGCAATCTTGAGGAGAGCATAGCAGTTCGAGTGAATCTGAGGAGCAGTGAAATCGGGAGCAGTTTGAAGATTGCCCCTTTGGTCTGAGCTGAGATAGAGGTAAGGGCTAGTGGCTGAGTGCATTGATTTTTTTATATTCAGTTTGAAGCTTGAGCCTGAATATCTATCTCTGGATCTTTTAAAAATTGTTACACTGTAGGACGAAAGACATCATTGATCTTAACTCATTCATGGAAACTGCATGATAAAATATCGACCTCTAGGCAACATGTAGCCAATGGTACAAAAAAGGCAAGATTGTTTATGAGGTAACCAAGTCTCTTGATTACACTTGAAGGTGCCTGTACAGGAGGAATTTCATATCTTGTACTGCAACATGGTCAAACAGATGTATACTTATATCTGTTGACTACTGTTTTGCTTCCAACGTTGGCCAAAGAAACTTTTAGAAGAACTCCATTATGTCATGGTACACATGCACCAAATAAAGTTCATGTATATGACTATGTTTCTCTATCTCAGATATTGTTCTTCATAAACAGAACTACAATAAACTTCCTGCTGCCTGTTCTACCTTGTATGTGTTTATATCACTTTAGGCTATGTTTCTGGAATACAGTTGGTTGCTTGTGCCAAATGTATAGCTATTTATAGTTTTGACTTATTCTCAGAAGTTATTTATATGATTTATGATTCTATCAACAATGGTTATGGCCATATGCATTGCCCCTAAAATTACTATTGAGCATACAAATATTCTCAGCATTATTATAAAATGTGTATCTTATGGATTTCAGCTAAGATTGATGATAAACTTTTATTTTGTTTCAGAAACAATTGTATTTTTCTGCATCCCTCATTCTTAACTACATATACGTGTATAATTGACTGTTGGTCTTCAAAGTACTTTGTAGTGCTCATTACATAATACACTTCATTGATTCATAACTGAGCTCTACTTAGTGGTAGTGCATACACATTCTTTTCTTTTCACAGCTTGTCATTTGACCTTAATGTTTATATTCTTACATTTTCTCCTAGTTTATGTGCAATCATATTTATGTATTTTAATAACATTGGGGATGGATATATGTAATTTTCTTCACATCAAATGTTTACTCTTGTAAAAAATGGAACTATTTATTGTTTTATTATATCCAAGAGTTAGAAAACAATTTCATAGCTCTGTTAGAATTATTAACATGCCTCATATATCCTTATACATATGTTCTAATTTACATACTAATGTCATTATGAATTACCCACAGTAATTTTTATGGTATTGTCATAGTTGCTTTTCTTGATCACATTGATCCTGTTTTGCTGTATAAAACAAGTATTATTTAGCATAAATTTTATGCTTTGTGCAACACTTATTTCTTGTATTCCATTTTGTTAGCAAAGAAATCCATAATCTAAAGATCTTCCATCTATACTGTGAGGTACATGATCTAATTTTTTACCATTTTGGTTGTTTACTCAGTTTTCTCAATAATTTTTAGGACTCGATATTTTCCCACTGAATCCAAGTGGCAGACTTTAATAAATTTGGCATTTAGTCCTTTCTGCACTCTCATTAGTCATTAGTCAGTCTATTCATGTATCACTACTACATTCCATGTCTTTTGTAATTTAGAAATTTTTCTGCAACATTTGTCCTTTTTCTTTTCTTCCTCCAACTTAGCCCTATACAAACCTTTCAAGTCTCATTCTCCTTGAAATTCATGACCTGTTTCTTCACTAATTGTTATTGCATAAGTATATAAGTATATACATATGTATATATATATGTATATATATATATATATATATCCTAAATATAACACATTCCATTTATATAGTGTTTTTTCCACATGTCTTCATAGCTTTAGGACAATAAAACCCCTTTCCTACTTCTTAATAACCTGTTTTTATTTGCATCTGTACTTTAGAATTTATTCAATACCAACAAATTCTGGATGGTATATTTAAGTGTACATAGCCTACTGGTTCTGTTGAAATATGTCTATGTCCCTCATAATTTAAAAAAACTTATATAAACCTTGCATAATTCTTTGTTGCTATTATAAAATAATTTTTTTGTAAAATTAATGCATTATATTTATTCTGAAATGATGTTTCACAGTGTGTCACATGTTTCTCATTATTTTATAACAAGCTCTGCAAGAGGGAGTATATAAAATTAAAAGATGAAAATGTTATTATGATATACAGTTCTGTAGTGATTTCTTTCAAAGTACATACTGAGGGATTTCAATGACATATTATTAAAATCTTTGTATTATTTTATAACCGTACTTACACCAAATCTCATAACACCCAATAATGGTGCTTATGTGAAAAGGCAAGGAAAGGAAGCAAAACACAAGGAAACCTTATATGCTGATTTAACTAAATGCAAATGAACCTCATGGTAAGCTTCTGAAGCTGCCTTAAATAATAATAGCATGTTCACAGGCATCAGATAAGGCTCGCAAAGAGACTGCATGCAGCAAGGAGCAGATAACTGCTGCATCATATCACTGACAGAAAGAAGGCAATGCTTCTGGAGCTGCACTTAGTGGGCAAACATGACAGGCATCCCAGTCAACATTGTCAGTCATAGAAAAACCTCAGTTATACTTTTAATTTCATGCTCTGGACACACATATGCACACACACACACACACACACACACACCTCACACTTACGTATACCTACATATACAAGCACGCAACATGAACACACACGCTCATGCACCACACACAAGTGCCTACAATATAGGTCCTACCATACATCTTCTTAATATGGCAAATTAATAATTGTCTTTTAAGAATTAATTAATCGTGGCTGCTCTGTGGGTCGAGTGAGTGATAGTCTGGACTTTCTTGCATCTTCATCAGGATCATACTTATTTTCAGCTGCTGATATCCTTATGGGTTTTGACAATACAGTCTCCCTTTCATCTAAACTCTGAAAAACCGCACTCTGCAAACTAATGTGAGATTAGGAACACTAATACACCATGTAGGTGGCCATCAGCAAGAACCTGCTAGGAGATATTGTGCAAGTGCTTGACTTTCTTGGGAAATGACTCATAGGGTCAGCAATTCCTGCAGTTCCTCAGGGGAACTGCACTTCAACTGAGCACTGTGATGGCTGGATTGACAACATACTGTTAATTAGTATGCTCAGTGGTGCCAAAGCAAAATACCATAGACCAGGTGGCTTAACATACCCTCATTTAGTTTCTTACAACCCTGGAGCCAACAAGTCTTATACCCAAGCATCAGCAAGTTGCTTAGACTTCTCCCCCTGTATGGCATATGTGACTTCTTGTTCTGTCCTCACATCACCTTGACTTTATGGACAATCACACACCAAACATACACACCTGCACCCCCCACAAAGACACACACACACACACACACACACACACACACTGGCAGCTGGAAGAGAGCAGAATAATGAGAACAAGTGGGGGGAGGGTCTCTATGAAACCTTTTGTTTTGATTCTTCTTGTTGTCATGACATTTATATGTCTTATCAAGTTAGGGCTACTATAAAAACTCTCACCATACCTCCATAAAAACCTTGTCTCTGCGTTCATAGCATTGGAAATTAAGAGTTCATAATATAAAGTATGGGGTGGTGGCACAATCAGACCATAAAAGGAACTTTACTGACTGTCTTCACTGGCCTGTATCACACAGTGAACCTTAAATAACCTTCCCTTCTCCCCCAAATAAATAAAACGATACTTGGACTAAAAACCTTGTAATGATATCTGTGGGAAAAGCAGGCTAACATATTGACTATAGGTAATTAAAACACAATAGCAAAATTCAGGGGGCTGTGAACAACAGAAAAATAAAATAAAACCTCAAAGTTGAGTTACTGAACACAAGATTTCAGTCTCATTTTTTACGAGTCAGTATAGCTGTCTACTTTCTATCGTCTTTCTACCTATCTTTAGAGGGTAACTTGAAAACATCAAAGCTACATAGAATTCTCCAAGATAGCTTCCTTCAAAAAGATTTTTTTGTAAATAAATTATAGGCAGGGGGGTGAAGCTCCCAACTGTTATTAAGGCTCTATTCAGAGTAAAATTTGATTTTTTTTTTCTGTCTTGATGGCAGTACCTCAGCATGGTTCCAAGGCACTGGCTTTTGCAGAACCAAATCATTATTCAGGATCCAGGTTTATTTTGGAGGCACACCAAGAGTCCTCAACCCCTGAGAGGTGGTGTGCCTCTCTCTAATTAGAGAAGAAAGAAGCTCCATTTCCCTCACGGTCATCCAGAGCCAGGATTACCCAATGAGGGGACAGCAAAGGGAGGTGGATGGTCAAACCTCTGTTGGTAGATTTATGAGGAAGCATTCTTCATGAATCTTACATGTGAAACTCTAAAGTGACAAGTGTAATTAGTGCCTTATGGCTGGAAATAAAAGAAAATGTTGAGTTCACATGACTCTCAGTAAGATGCCCTCTGGTCGTGAATTTTTTAAGTTTTCACAGGAACTTAGGAAATCTGAGCTATGATGATGAAGACAGATATTTGAGGAATGAGCCTTGTTTTAATGAGTTACATGACCCCAAGTCATACCATATTAGATACAACTAAAACTAATTCATTTAGGAGGACTGTATAAGATATTCTACAGCTCAGAGAAGAAAATAGTCTTATAATGGCTTTTGGAATTATTATGACGATGATAATACAATCAGCAACAATATATATATACACATATACATATACACATATATGTATATATATAACATACATACATACATATACATATATATAGTCTGCTTCATGAAAATTTTTCTTATTTGAGGAAGATGCATCACATCTGGGATGTAATTTACAAAAACACTTAACAGTGTAATTACAAGGAAAATTTAAAAGAAATGCATATTGAGGGATATTCATTGACCAGTTAATGAATCACAGACTCATTAAAAATGTATGATAAATTTAAATGAGTGTCCCAGGTAGAGGAATTGGTTGGAATCAAGGAAGGTATGATACTTTATGTAATGCAGGATCTGGCTTTAAAATTTATGCTATCAAAAGCTATGTAAGGAAAAAGGGACTAAATCAAGGGCCATAGATCAATTTAGAGGTAAGGTCAACTTAACATGCACAAGTCCTGGATTTGATTACCAACAATGCAAGCGAAGCAATGGATTTGGGGGCATTGATCAAATCAGAATGATATCTGTGTTTGTTTTTTTAATTAATAAACTTTATTTACATTAGAAACAATCTTATTTTACTTATAAATCCCATTTCCCTCTCCCTCCCATTCCCTCATGCCCTCACCAACCCCCATCCCATCTCCCATCCACTCCCCAGATAGGGTGAGACCTTACATGAGGGATCATCAAAATCTGTCAAGTCATTTGGGGTTGGGCTTAGACCCTCTGTCATGGCTCTAGGCTAAGGGAGTATCCTTCCATGGGTAATGTGTTCCTGAAATCCTTTCATGCACAAGGGATACATCCTGGTTCCACTTCCAGAGGCCCCATAGTCCCCCCCCCCAACAGTCACCCAAGTTCAAAGGGCCTGGTTTGGTCTTATGTTGGTTCCCCAGCTGTCTGACTGGAGTCCATGAGTTCCCACTTGCTCAAATCAGCTGTTTCTGTGGGTTTTCCCATTATGGTTTTGACCCCTTTGCTCATCACTCCTCCCTCTCTGAAACTGGATTCTAGGAGTTTGGCTTAGTGCTTAGTTGTGTATCTCTGCTTCTGCTTCCATCAGCTGCTGGATGAAGGCTCTAGGATGACATTTAAGGTAGTAATCATTCTCATTATAGGGGAAGATCATTTAAGGTAGCCACTCCGCTATTGCTTATATTGTTAGTTGGGGTCATCCTTTCAGATCGCTGGACATTTCCCTAGTGCCAGATTTCTCTTTAAACTATAATGGCTCCCTCTATAGACTTGCCTCAATTCTTGCTCTCCTCTATTCATCTCCCAGTTAAGTCTTCCTGATTCCTCATGTTCTCCTTCCCTTCTTCTTCTCCCTTTCTCTTTCTCCTACCTTTGCCCCTCCCCACAATGCTCCCAATTTGTTCAGGGGCTCTTGACCTTTTTCTCTTCACCAGGGACTGTGTATTCCTCTTAGAGTCATCCTTCCTAGCTCTTCTGGTGGTGTGGATTGTAGTCTGATATACATTTGTTCTATGTCTAAAATACATATACGAGTGAATACGTACTATGTTTATCTTTCTGTGACTGGGTTACCTCACTTAGGATGGTTTCTTCTAGTTCCATCCACTTTCCTGTGAATTTGAAGATCCCATTGTTTTCTTCTGCTGAGTAGTACTCCATTGTGTAAATATACCGCATTTTCTTTATTCATTATTTGTTTGGGGGCTCTTAGGATCTAGCTATTACAAATAATGCTGCTACGAAAATAGTTGAACAGATGTCCTTGTATGAATGTAGATCCTTTCGGTATATGCCTAAGAGTGGAATTGCTGGATCTTGAGGTAGACTGATTCCCATTTTCCAGAGGAACAGCCATACTCATTTACAAAGTGGCTGTACAAGTTTGCACTCCCACCAGCAAATGGAAGAGAATTCCCCTTACTCCACACATTCTCCAGCATAAATTGTCTGTGGTGTTTTTCATTTTAGCCATTCTGATGGATGTAAGATGGTATTTCAGAGTTGTTTTGATTTAGATTTTTCTGATGGCTAAGGATGTTGAACAATTTCTTAAGTGTTTTCCAGCCATTTTAGATTCCTCTATTGAGAACTCTCTGTTTAGTTCTCTACCCCAATTTTTAAATTTAATTATTTGACATTTTGGTGACTAGCTTCTTGAGTTCTTTGTATATTTTGGAGATTGACCCTTTGTTATATGTGGGATGGTGGAGATCTTTTCCCATTCTGTGTGCTGCTGCTTTGTCTTGTTGATGGTGCATTTTGCCTTACAGAAGCTTTTCAGTTTCAGGAGGGTCCATTTATTAATTGTTGATATCAGTGTCTGTGCTACTGGCATGATGTTCAGTAAATGGTCTCCTGTGCCAATTCATTTGAGGGTACCTCTCACTTTCATCTATAGGAAGTTTAGTGTGACTGGATTTATGTTGAGGTCTTTGATCCATTTGGACTTAAGTTTTGTGCATGGTGATAGATATGGATCTATCTGCAATCTTCTACATGCCTGCATCCAGTTATTGATCCATTTGTTGAAGATGTTTTCTTTTTTCCATTATATAGTTTTAGCTTCCTGTATTTGTTGTTACCAAACAGCAATACAGGACAAATAATATAACTAAATTTAATAATTAAAATTAACTGATAGTGCTTCATTTGGAGTCTATGATAAAAAGTTCTGACCAAAATAAACTTGGGGGAAAAAGTTTTATTTGATTTAGATTTCCAGGGCATGATCCATCATTGAGGGAAGTCATAGCTAGAACTCAAGTATGAAGGAAAAACCATGGAATAACACTTGCGTATGCCTCTTAGGCTTTCTCACAGACTTATAGGATTTGTGCTTAGGTAAGTTCGTAGTACATTCTAAACCAATTGCCTATTGATTGTGTCATGCACAGCAGGCTGAGCATTTCTGCATCAGTTAATAATTAAGAAAATCCATCACGAACACAACATCAGACAAAGCCAATAAAGACAGAGCTACTCATTTGAGCTCTGTATCAAATATTATTAGTCTACATCAAGCTAACAATTATTCCTAGGACATATACCAAATATTATTATAATGTGTAATAATAATATACTAGTACAGAGTTAAGAGCTCAGAGAACCTTATTTTTTTTAATTATTATGTCATTTTGAAAATGCATGAACGTATTTCATTTGAACTCTTGTTTTAGATGTGTATATTCCTATGTGTTTATATTTCAAATACATGATATGATTTGAGTAATAATTATGGAAAAGTATTCAATAACTAACTTTATTACAATATTTCTCGAATTATCACTAACAAATATGTGAAGCCAATTGAGCAATATTTTCTTTTACTTTATTTATTTCTTTTTTTTTTCTTTTGATACCCATGACCCATTAGGAAGACCCTTGACATGTGAGTGTGTAAATTGTGTATAATTTAAATGTTTTCTCTTTGAGTTCACTCATATGTCCATAACATTACCACTATCATCTCACTCCTAAAATTTCAAAAATATAAATCCTGGGATAAAAAGACATTTCTCTCTCAGGGTCTGTTTTCTTTGGGAAATTAATGTCTTTCAGTCAAACTAGAACATTGACAGTTTTTATATTAAAAAAATTATGCCATGTTAAAGAATAACTAGTCCACTGAACATCAGTGGAGGGATATGATAATTTGATCTACTCCTTTAAAATATTCATAAAACATGTAGTAGAGGAGAGAGATGAGGGCAGGTAGAAAATAATAGCCTGGGAAAATATTGATGATTTCTTTGAAAAAGTCTTCATTTTAATTAGAATTGCAGCTTTTAACTTATAATTAACTTCATCTTTCTAAGGTAGTTTCTGGTGTTTATGGCCTGAATGATCCAGAGCATGTCTGTGAAGATGATGCATGTCTCAAATGGAAACTGAAAATCCAGTTGCAGAAAAGTAAGTAGAAAACTGTATCAGCAAAGACATCTGCCTCAGTAGTTTGAAGCCAAGGACCTAAATCAAAGGAATATTTTTTTCATCCCTATCTTTTCAATAGTCTACCACTGACTTTGACTCAATGTTTCACAACTAAAGATGGCAAAAGTTGGAAGTGATGTGTCAGAACCCACTTTATAATGGTTATATTTCTGTTCTATAGTAAGAAAGCAGCTGCGTTTTTTTTCTTGTTGAAATGAGGTTTTTTATGGTATAAAAAACAATCTGGCAATGTTTAGGAAGAAGTGTAGAATATTTGTAAGTGTGCTACCTTTAGGATGAGAACACTTTATTAGGAAAAGAACACACTTACAATAGTAACTCTAAAAATAAGAATTCTGATTCTCAAACCAAAGCAGTGCTTCAACAGGCTGGCCAAACACTTCCTGGAAATTGCATATGTTATATATATCATAATAGCTCACTTAGTCTTTATTTGCCAATGGGATTATTGTGTTATAAGAAACTTTCATTTTCACTGAGTTTGTACTTATCAGGATTATTCTGCTTAAACAATCTTGTGAAAGAGGAATCAGCCCATATGTGCACAAGGGTACACATCGCAGTTAAAGATAGATATTAAACCCATGTTGCTTATAAGTAGCCATCCCTTATTTCTTTTAGAAAGGATCTCTCACTGAAAATTGTGGGTCACCCATTTGGATAGTCTGTCTTGCCAATAAGTCCAAGGGATCCTTTCTGTTTCTATACCTGCAGTACTGTTACTCCAAGTCCACAGTGTCATTCCCAAGCTTATCATAAGTTCTGAGGTACAAACTCAGTTCCTCATTCTTGTAAACATTTCATCATCTGAATTATCACTTCCCAATTCTCCAACAAGACTCATCAAAACTGAAATTCTGTATTTAAGATACCATTGAAAAATGTAAAAGATGCAAAGGATTAAAATTAATAAAACTAACCTGATCTAACAGAAAAGGAAAAAAATATGAGAGAAGGAGAGTCACCCAGGTTTGCTATCCAAATACAGTTCCAGGGTTACAAAATGCTACCGGTAGAAACACACATCAACATTTTAATACTCTATTGCTAATTCGAGCCTGTTTGGAAGAACGAGAGAACAACAAGTGGGAATCAAGAGATGTTATGCGTTACATTTTGTCTTTAGCCAGGTCATTTCAGGAGAGCTACACAATTCCTTCATTTCAGAAAGAAAATTTCTTTCCAGCCTGGCTATATCAGTACAAAACTCCACAGCTCTTACTTATTACACATTATGAGATTGATCAGAACATCAAATATTACGGTGCTATTTTTTTTCCTAGGAAATCAAAATTGTGTATTCCTACTGCTTAAAGTTTGATATTGGCTAGGTAAAATATGAAATAATTTTAAATTGTACACACATGTTATGACACAGAATGAGTATGCCTAACAAACCATCATCTGGTAGAACAATGACATCTGTCCATGAAATAGGTAACTAGCGATATAGTCAATCACAGGTGCTTATTCTAAATAGGAGTAAGATAAACATGCAATGACCCTTCTTATACGGTTTCCATTTTGTCTAAGAAGCAGGTAAATACTAACACTCATATTGTGAAGCAGGCCTGTCACTTTAAAAACACTTATAAAAATCACACACTTGGGTGACAGAATGATCAACCCACTTATTGAACACTTAATATTAAAAATCATTTAGTGCTCATTCTTCTAACTCAACACTCATACAAATTAATGACATTTTTACTTTACAGATGATAAAATCAGGCCTCCAAAATTTGTAACATTATTTATTTCCCCTATGTCAGAAATGAAAAGTAGAAATTCATATAATCTGGATCATGAAGTTGTTTTTCCTTCAGTATTACACAGTCCTGAGGACTTCAAAAGTATTGAAAATATTTTTGTCCTTACAAAAGATTTACTCTACCTGCATCTGCTTTACAGGGAAAGTAGATATCACAGCAGACACTTAGTGGGAGCAGAGAACTGTTTTTGAAATAACATTAATAAAGCGGCACTGTTGCGAGGGAAACAACAGGTGAAGAATGGTTAATCTGTATTCCATTCCACATTTGACTCTAACAACAGCCACTGTCATAGACTCCCACAGTACCACCAGGCACAGCTACTTCAATACCCCCTTTACTTCTTATGTCTTGTAGAACAATAACACACAATATTATGACCAGAACAAAATTACTTGACTGTAGGTATAGCAGTGGTTATGGACTATAGTACAATGAATGGATATTGGAGGTGTACTCACTTTGGAAGAGGCAGAAGGGACAAAGTCACCTTGGCTTTATAGTTTTACCAGTATTTAAATCAATATTTTAACTGTCTCAAGATAATTAGAACACAAAAAGTTCAGAGTATCTTAGAGAGCACTTTCTAGCCACAGATTTGAGTAAATTAATATATTTTCTTTAAATCATGAATGCTTCACATGTTTTATCATGGCAGGAAAAAATTTAAACCCATGCAATGGGGAGATATGGAATAGATATTTACAAAGTGTAAACATTAGCAAGCTCTTCTTGCTCAATGTGCTGTCTTTATGAATGGCTATCCTTATGTCAATTATCAATGATGTATATGCTAAATTGGTCAGTGGTATGTTGCTATAACAAATACCTGAGGCATTAACTCAGGAAATAAAGGGTGTACTTTCTGTAGCTATCTTCCCCCATTGTCTTTAGGTCTCAGGCAAAGGGAACCATCACGTAGGAATTTGTTCCTCTTATGATACCCAGTAAACAGAGAAGAAGGAATAGGACAGGGCAATGTATAACCTTGTAGGGTTTGCTTTCTTTAGCCTTCTTTTTTCAACTAGGTCTCACCATCTACTTTCTATCACTTTTCAATAATGCTAACATATTGAGCATATGTCAATGAATCAATCCCCTAGTGAAGTAAAAAGTACCTTGATTAAATTACATATATCAGGTGGGGACCAGGTTTTTAATACATCAGAATTTGTTTATAGTAAGGGCAATTTCATGCCCATACTATATGGTGGATGGGAGCTTATAAGAGGAACCTTCCAGAGCAGTCATTCAATGGATTCATTAAGTAGGCTTCAACCAGAATGAATAGAAGGCACAGACTAAATAGAGCTATTAATTCAGATTAAGTAGTTTGTCCTGTGTGATCTTGACATCTGGGCATTTCTTTCCATGTGACAAAAATAGCATTACACTTGCACTTCAGATAGTTTAGGTACTATCACTGACTATAATGTCATGTCACAAATATATATATACATATATATATATATATATATATATATATATATATATATATATATATATTTACCATATCCTTCCAGTAGGATCTTTTAGGCTTCCCGGCTCATTTTTTTTCAAGTATGGTTATTGAATGATGCCAATGCATGCACTGTAAACTATTAACACAAATTGTTTATGCCAGCAGTAATCATAGAGTACAATCAACATTTATGCCAGCACCATTTGTTGAAGATGCTTTCCTCCTTCCATTGTAATTTTAGCTGTTTTGTCAAAAATCGGGTGTTTGTAGGTGTGTGGGTTAATATCAGTATTTTTGGTTTGATTCCCTTTGTCTACCTGTCTATTTTTGTGCCACTACCAAGCTGTTTTCAGGACTATATCTCTAAAATAGAGCTTGAAGTCAGAGATGGTGACGCCTCTGGAAGTTCCTTTATTATACAGGGTTGTTTTGGCTATCCAGGGTCTTTTGTTTTTTCCATATAAAGTGGAGTGTTATTTTTTCACGGTCTGTAAAGAATTGTGCCAGTATTTTGATGGGGCTTGCATTGAATCTGTAGATTGCTTTTGGCAAGATTGACATTTTTACTATGTTTATCCTACCTATCCAAAAGCATGGGAGATCTTTCCATTTTCTGGTATCTTTTTTAATTTCTTCCTTTAAAGATTCAAATTTCTTGTCATACAGCTCTTTCACTTGTTTGGTTATCATTACTCCAAGATATTTTATGTTGTTTGTGGCTGTTGTAAAGGGTGAGGTTTCTCTGATTTCTTTCTCAGCCCCTTTATTGTCAGTATGCAGTAGGGTCAGTAATTTTTTTTGCAATGATCTTGTATTTTGCCACTTAGCTGAAGGTTTCTATCAGCTGTAGGAATTCCCTGATAGAGTTTTTGGATTGCTTATGTAAACTGTCATATCATCTGCAAATAGTAAAAGTTTGACTTTTTCCTTTCCAATTAGTATCCCCTTGATCTCCTTTTGTAGTCTTATTGCTCTAGCTAGAACTTCAAGTACAATATTGAAGAGATATGGAGAGAGTGGATAGCTTGTCTTGTTCCTGATTTTTGAGGAACTGCATTGAGTTTCTCTCCATTTAGTTTGATGTTGGTGGTTGTTTTATTGTATATTGCTTTTATCATGTTTAGTCTCCAAGACCTTTATCATAAAATGGGTGTTGGATTTTGTCAAAGAATTTCCAGCATCTAGTGAGATGATTGTTTTTCTTTTCCAGTTTGTTTGTATGGTGGATTATATTGGTAGATCTTTTATATTGAACCATCCCTGCATCCCTGAGCCTCTTGATCATGGTAGATAATTTCTCTGACGTGTTGTTGGATTCAATTTGCCAATATTTTATTGAGTATTTTCACATCAATGTTCATGAAGGATTTTGGTCTGTATTTTTCTTTCTTAGTTGTGTCTTTGTGTGGCTTGGGTACCAAGGTAATTGTAGCCTAGTAAAAAGAGTTTGGCAATGAACCTTCTGCTTCTATTGTGTGGAACAATTGGAAGAGTATTGGTACTAGCTCTACTTTGGATTTCTAGTAGAATTCTGAAGCCATCTGGCCCTGGGCTTTTTTGGTTGAGAGACTTTAGATGACTTTCTATTTCATTAAGGGTTATAGGTCTGTTTCAATTGCTTATTTCTTCTTTGTTTAATTTTGTTAATTGATACCTACCCAGAAAATTGTTCATTTCCTTTAAATTGTCAACTTTTGTGGAGTAATAGTTTTCAAAATATGACCTGAAAATTCACTGGATTTCCTTAGTGTCTGTTGTTATGTCCCTCTTTTCATTTCTGATGTTGACCCTGACAAACCTTTATCCAAACTAACCAAAAAGCAGAGAGGCAACATGTAAATTAGCAAAATCAGAAACAGCTGACCCGAACAAGGGGGATCTCATGGACCCCAGACTGATGACTGGGAAACCAGCATTGGACTGATCCAGATCCCCTTTATGTGGGTCTTAATTATGAGTCCTGAGAAGTCTATGGCGACTCTGGAAGTGGAACAAGGATGTAGCGAGATATTCACCTTGTCTGCACCTGTGGCTTAGGCCAGGCCCATTGGGGCGGAGACAGGGCCGGATGGGAGCGGGGAGAAAAAGGCTGGGAGAGGGTTGGGCTGCCCTTTTTGGTGGTGGATGCTGGAAGGCTCAGGATCCACTGGAACCCGCCGCGTACATCTGCCTATGTTGTGAGTTATTTCTCCCTTAATAAACTTCTGTTCGGCCTAATTGTTTATCCTGATCCTTATTAAATCGCAATAAAAGGATGTATCACTAGTGTATGAATGGACTTTGGGAGCCCATTCTCCATAGATACATACACCCTTAGCTTAGAGACCCATGATACATGTAGGGACATGATACTGATATACTAGGCTAGATGGTCAGATAAATTCCTTAAACACATGCTAATGGTTAGAATTTAGACAGCTATTTTCATAAACAGTAGACAGAATTTATCACCAAGACACAAGTTACTGGTTTCTATGTCATATGCTTTCATAATTTCATGAAGTCTGTAACAGGATCACCCTAAGGTTTAGAGGAAAGCAACATTCCAAGAAGTTAGTTTATTCAGTAAGGTAATGTATCTTGTAAGGAAGAACTCTAAGTTTCCATTTCAGGTGATAGCTTAATTAATTTCTCATGTATATACTTCCTTGAAGTGTCCAATAGGGTGTTATGTAACAGTATGTTGATATCTTACAGTGTTGCTATTCAATGGTAAGATGGTAATATGAAATCCCCCAATAAAATGAAATAAATACACTTAAGGAATTGATGGATTGCGTCATCTTGAGATCCTATCTCTGCATGTGTCATCCTAAATTAAAGAGAGGAATAACCAGTATATGTTAAGTGAAGGAGAGAGTTTTATCACTCAATCTGGCCTTCAGACTTCTCCTTAAATGGTCTTAGAACCACATGACTATTTTGAGTTCAATCAACTATCTTTGGCTTGTTTAGACTGGCTTAGAATTTTCTACTGGATTTCATAAAATCCATTGTCTTCAAGAGGAAAAATTGAAAGCAGAATATGAAACCACAGAATACATAGTAGAGATGATGGAAAGTGACATCAGGTAATAAAATTGTCTGAAGGACCAAAACACTTCCAAGTACATTCTAATGATATAAATTAATCAATTTTGTTAAGATGGAATTGGGAGAGGTGAGATCCAAGATTGTGGAGCCAGATTATGAGAGGTTCAGCATTCCAGGCTTAGATATTTGCATTCTGCTTTTTCTTTCAGATCTGGAAATATCTTTGTTTTCTTAAATAAAGGGACAGAATTCACTTCTTACCATCACTGTACCCAATATTATCATGTTCTCTTGATACTATCTATGTGGATTGCTCTCATTATAAAACAATGTAGTCATCATGCATAGACTTAGAAAATAGAAAGTCAATTTAGTTCATGCAAAACGTACATAAATCCACATTCCTAAATTTTATTTCAGTTTAACTACTAAATATAAACATGTATAACATAGTCACAAACACAATTTTTATAATGTGTATCAATCTATACATTTTTTAATTCTTGAGACAGGATCAAAGGATAATCTTTGACTTTTGACTTACTTCTGCCTGTGCCCCAAGTCCTAGGATTATAAATAGATACCATCAGATCTCTGCAACTCTACATTTCTTTGTTGGTGTACTATAAATATATTTCTGTCCATGACTTAAGTCCCGATCATCATACCTATACTTGTGTGTACAGATAAAAATACTTATGAATCACCAAAGGCATCAGAATATCATCATAGATGCAAGCATAATATTTATGTACATGGCAGGTAAGTGGCTCCCAATTCAGTCTATTTAATCCCTATAATATAGATCTTTAGAAATGTACCAATTTGACAAACCAACATGTCTTTCTTATATATGTGTGTGTGTGTTTGTATGTGTGTTAAAATGTTATTATATTATACTTATAGACCTAATATACTTAAAATTCCTGTTTAGTTCACAATGAAATGACAAAATATTTTATTTATATTGTTAGTAAAATAGTTTTCCTTAGTATGGCATTGAGCTACATTTGCTCATATACTCCTTTGACACATATTTTACCATATAGTATCATGTATATGTCATACTTGCATGCAAACCCTATAGGTAATCTGATACCTCTAGAACAAAATTCAATGGCTGGTAGTTTGCATATATTATAAATATTAAGGACCCAGAGTATTTAACATCTAATCTTCCTTTAGAAAAATGTATAGTTGAATTGAAGAGGAAGACACCTGTACTCAAAAGTAGATTTTCACAGTAATAGGGTTTTTTCTCTAATGAAATATTTATTAATTTGTTTACTTTTTGTGGGACCAGGATGCTTCTCCCAATACATGGATGACTGCTGGTCAGCAACCACATTATATATATTATACATGCTGACAGGCTCAAGAAATATTTTTAGTTTTGTTGTTGTTAAAAATTTAATCACTATGAGATGGGAGGGGGGTCAGGGGGCATGGGAGGGAGTGAGGAAGGGAGGGAGAAAGAACTGGGATCAACTTGTAAAATAAGAAAAAACAATAATTAAAATAAGAAATAGAACGATAATTGTTAACTTCAGATAAGTATGCATGATTCTAACTGGAAAGTGTATTTAAAAACTAGGCAAGCAGAGTGCATGTAATGTATAGTGCCAAGAATCTGGTCCTATGAAACTATTAGTGGCAATCACAAATCATCTAGTTTCCTTAACCTTCTTTTCCCTTTTCTACTTGAGACTAACAGCTACAGCCTGAGATCATCATGAAGGATGGCACACAGCACATATGTGAGGACAGGAATGTCTATAGCATTTGTGTTTCTGGGAAAGGAGAGTGTGTGAATGTTGTTCTGAATTAAGTATTTGATTGTGTGTGGGGGGGGGGGCTGGCTTTCATGGAACTAGCACTGTAGACCAGGCTGTCTTCAATGTCACAGAGATCCTTCTGCCTCTGCCTTTTAAGTGATGGTATTAAAAGTGTGTGACCCCACACCACAGTCTGAACTAAGTATTTTTGCCCTGAAATCTTGATTTCCTGTGTAATGGTATTTGGAGATGGACTTTCAGGAATTTTGTGTATTTATCCAATGAGGTTATTTAACCTATCTGGTTTTTTTTTTTTGTTTTTTGGTTTTTTGTTTTTTTTTTAATTTTGTTTAGCTTTGTTTCACTTTGTTGTACAGGCTTAGTTACAGAACCTAGATCTCTTCCATATTACTGAAGCACCACATACCAAGTCATCCTTTTGTTTTTGTCTCCCTCCCACCCCTCCTCCCACCTCCTCACCTCCCCCATCAGCCCACCACCCATCCACTCCTCCCACCAGGTTTGAGCTCTATAGGGAGTCAACAAATTCTGGCATATTAAGTTGGGGCAGGACCAAGCCCCTCCCCCCATCTCAAGGCTGAGCATGGCATTCCCTCAGAGGGAATGGGCTTCAAAATGCTAGCTCATGCACATGGGATAGATCCTGGGCCTATTGCCAGGGGGCAACTCAGATAGCCCAAGCTTCACAACTATCTCCCAAACAGACCAGTCCTCCTTTGCATATTTAAAGATATTTTAATATAGACCTTAATGGAGTGTGCCTTAAACTCACTGTGTATCTTAGTCAGCCCTGAACTTGTGTTGCTCTCCTCTCAGCCTCCTGGGTATCAGGGATTATAGGCCTGTACCACAATGTAGAATCATCAGCAGTGGTATGGCTGTTACAAGAGAAGAGATCAAGAGAATGTCTCCAAACTCCCTGCTCTATGAGGACACAGGAAAAATAACTGTCTATGGAGCAGGATGCAGGCCTTTAGCAAACATCAATTCCCAGTACCACCATCAGGTTCTTAGATTTCCCAGAATCTAGAACTATGTAAAGTAAGTGTTTGTTGGTGAGGCTGGTAAGTGATGCTAATTTATTTTTATGGCCCTGACTGACTAGGACATAAAAATTGCAAAATCAAGCCAACACAATAGTGTGGAGCTTGATGTAAGCTGACTCTCAGGAGCTGAAAGACCATTTGAGGGACGCCTCTGGAAATAAAAAGTGAATCCAACTGCTAAACTTCTGGCATATGTGGAGTTGACATTCTACTGAAAATAATTCCCAACACTTGTTTTAAGTTTGCTGAGTAGCTCCCACATACTGTCATCCATGAATGTAAATTTTGTAAGGGAGGGATAGTCTTACAGATTCACTGAATTCTTTACTTACAGAACTCCTGTCTATGTGTGATGAAGAAGTTGTCAATCTGGTTTCAAAGAAAATAAAAATAGCAACAAAGTAATGGTGGCATATGCAAATTACTCACTATATGCAAGAAAAAAGAGTTTTCTATAGTGTAGTTTTGTTCATATCTATTTAATGTAATATTCAATGGAAATTTTTTATTTAAATAGTTTCATATATTTTGATTATAGTCCCCTTTTCTCTATCACCCCAGATCCTCTCCACTTTCCTTCCATCTGCAAATTTACATTAAATTATAAGCTGTACTGTATATATTAATACATTAAATAAGATAGAATTTTTTTTTTTAGTAAAGGCCTCATGTCATAGTTTAGGTGTCCATTTCTGTGACAAAACACCATGACCAAAAGGCAAGTTCATGAGGAAAGTGTTTATTTAGCTCACACTTCCACATAACTGTTTATAATCTAAGGAAGTCAGGACAGTCATTCTAACATTACAGGAACCCTATGGCTGGGGCTGATGAGGAGAATATGGAGGGATGCTGCTTACTGGCTTGCTCTATATGGTCTTTGTATCCTGCTTTATTACAGAGCCTTGGACCACCAGCTCAGGGATGGTACCACCCTCAATGGACTGAGCTCTCCCTCATTAATTACTAATTAAAAATGCCCTATATTTAGGGATGCATTTTCTTAATTGAGGTTCTCTTCTCTCAGATGACTTTAGCTCATGTCAAGCTGACGTGAAAGTATCCAGTATGCTAGGTCAGAACAAACAGTAATAATTTTAGTAGTTAAATAAGGGTATATTTATGAATACATCTAAAATTAATAAAAAATAATAATGTGATCCTGCTATCATCTTGCTCAATTTCCATATTGAAATATTTACTTACTCCATCCAAAGACAGAATCATAATATGAAAATGCAAGAGAACATCTGAACTTTAACAAAATTTGTTGCTTTTATCTTTCCTTCTTTCATTCCCTTATTAATTAATTTGTCTCAAGGTTTTGTTTGCTATATAACTCAGGCCAGGCTGAGGACTAGTATTAAAGATACACATCAAGCCTGGCTATGATTTGTTTGTCAATGTGCCAGGAGGATCTTCAGTGTTCAATAATTCCTCCATTAATTCTGAATCAGTTCAGCCAGTGGCTGTTTATCATGTTTCTTTATTAGATACATTGTATATACAAACTGTACAAATACATTAATTTAGTTGCCTATTCAAGACTGTAACAAAACTGCTGATAAGAGCTCCCCTTCATTTTATTTTATTTTGTTTTTTCCTTTTATTGAAAACAGATGTTTTTAGCACATAATAAATATATACTGATTGTGGTTTCCCCTCACTGTAATTCTTCTAGCTCCTCTCCAATGCCATTCCTACTGATTTACTTGCTTTCTGTCTCTCAGAAAACAAGCAATCTTCTATAGGTTAATAATAAAATATAGTATAAGACAAAACAAAAAGTACTTCAGAATTGGATAAAACAAACAAACAGAAATACCCCTAGAAAAGGCAAAAGAAAAAGAGACCCACTTGTTATCACACTCAGGAATCTCACAAAAACACTAATATGGAAATACACACATACACACACACACACACACACACACACACACACACACACACACACACACACACACACAATTCATCCCATGGGGTAAAACCAGAGAAGAAAAATATAAATAAAAAATGTAAGTGCCCAGACATGACATTATGAGACCAGGAACCTCTAAAGATTTGAGTTTGTTGTCGGGCAGCCATCTACTGCTGAACACACAGCATACTCTTAAGAATTGTTTATTTCTCCAGTGAGACTCCTTAAGAAGACACTAATTTTTCATTTGTGGATGTTTATTAATAGTAAATTACGTAGGGGGGGTTGTGTTCATTTATCCATTCATCTCCAGATCCCCCACTGGTATAGACCCATGTAGGTCCTGTGCGTGATGTTTCAGTCTCTGTGAGTTCACATGTGCCTCGACCTTTATGATTTTGAATGCTTTCTTTCTTGGTGTCCTCCACGGCCTCTTGCTCTGAAACTCTTTATGACCCTTCTTCCATGGAGTTCCCTGAGCCATAAGGGAAAAGATTTGATGGAACATCCCTTTTAGGGCTGAGTGTTCTAAGGTCTCTCACTCTGTATATCTATGTGTGACTCTCTATGGTTGTTGGAATCTGTTGCATCTTTTCTGACCAGGACTGAACAAGGCACTGATCTGTAAGGAAAACAGAATGTCACTAGAAGTGTTTTACTGTTATAGTTGTGTTGCTTTCCTTGTTTAATTTTCTTTTAGAGCAGTAAAAAGTTTTACCCTAGGGTCCTGGGCTATCTAGTCTAAAACTCTTCATCATCAAAGTGGTGTTGGGTATGGGTTGCATCTCATGGAGTGGTCATTAAATCAAATCAGATATTGGTTGGTTACTGCCACAGATTTGGTGGAGTACAAATTTTTAAAGTATATCACCAAAATCTTTGGACTTCCTCTGTGCCTGTTGTTATGTCTTCCTTTTCTTCTCGAATTTGGCTTATTTGGATATGTTCTCCTTGCCTTTTAGTTAGTTTGGGAGGCATATTCTTTTGTGTTTGGGTGAAATGTTCTGTACATATCTGTTAGGTCTAGTTGTTTTATAATGTTATTTAGCTCCAGTATTTAAGTTTAGTTTTTGTCTATATCCAGTATCTATTGGAGAGACTTCCCCACTCT
Organism: Cricetiscus sungorus; assembly: GCA_030556225.1. Classification (NCBI taxonomy): domain Eukaryota; kingdom Metazoa; phylum Chordata; class Mammalia; order Rodentia; family Cricetidae; genus Cricetiscus; species Cricetiscus sungorus. The sequence continues at coordinate 9,365,316 of JANBXA010000007.1, read as the reverse complement.
CCTACTATCATGCATGAGAATGAATATGTGATTTAACATACAGTAATGCTTCTTTTATAAACTTGGGTGTCACTGTGTTTTCTTCATAAATATTAAGAAGCACCATAACTTCTTGGTAGAGTCTACCTTTGGTGAGTATGCAGTGCTTCCCCAATCTATTTTGATTACATTTGGTTTGAAGTCCATTTTGTCAGATATTAAAATGGTTATACCACCATGTGTCATGCTTCTTAGACCCATTTGCTTGGAATATAGTTTTCCAACTTTTATCATGAGGTGATGTCAATATGTGGTAGTTTTTCTAAATGACCCTGATAAAGTCATGTGTTTAAATACTTGGTCCTTAGGAAGTGGCAATATTAGGAGGTGTGGCCTTGTCAGAGTAGGTGGAACTTTGTTGGAGGAAGTTAGTCACTGTAAAGGCAGGCTTTGAGGTCTCAAAAACTCAAGCCTATTCACTTCCTGTTGTCTGTGATTTAAGACAAATTATTATGTTCTTCCAACACCATGTTTGGCTAAAGCACTGAAACTGTAAGTCAGTCCCATTTAAAGGTTTTTCTTTATAAGAGTTGCCGTGGTCATGGCGTCTTTTCACAGAAATACAAGCCCAACTATAATACTGCTCTTGACATCAAAGTGGCCTTCTTAGACACAGCAGAAGCATGGATCCCGTTTTCACAGTCATTCATTTAGCCTGTGTCTTTTTATCAGGGAACTGAGATCATTATTGTTAAGAGAAATCAAAGAACAGTGTTTGTTGATTTTTGTTATTGTTGTTGTTGGTGGTGGTATGTGTTTCCTTTCTTTTGATTTGTTAGTCTGAATTATTTATTCCTTGTTTTTTCTTAGATCTGGTTAACTATTTTATCATGCAATTTTCCTTGCAGTGCTTTTAATCAGGCTCGATTTGTTGATAGATATTATTTAAATTAGGTTTCACCATGGAATATCTCATTTTCTCCATATATTGTGATTAAAAATTTTCCTGGGCATAGTAGTGTGGGATGCTATCTGTGGTTTCTTAGTGACTGCAGCACATCTTCCTAGATCTTTATGGTTTTAAACTCTCCATTGAGAAGCCAGATATAGGTCTACCCTCGTATGTTACTTGTTATTTTTTTCTTGCAGCTTTTAATCTTCCTTTGTTTTGTATACTTAATGTTTTGATTATTATGTGCCAAGGGGAATTTCTTTTCTGATTTAGGTTTATTTGGTGTTCTGTATGATTCTTTTGTTTACTGTTCTCCTTCTTTAGGTGAGGGAGTTTTTCTTCTATGATTTTGTTGAAAATATTTTCTAGGCCTTTTACCTGGGTTTCTTTTCATTGCTTTATTTGTATTATTGTCAGATTTCTTGGGGCCTCCTGGTAAAATGTGTTTCTCGGTATTGGGACCTGAAACTTAGAAATGGGGATGGGCTATGGGATCAAGGGGAAGGTATAGGCTCAGAGGCAGGAGGATTGCAGGGTTTTCCACCAGGATCTTCTTTCCTTAGTTCTCTGGGAATATGGGCAGAAATTGAGAAGAGGCCATTCCAGGTAGTCTGTTACAGACCTGTGGGTTGGGCAGGTGGAGCGGATATGGAAGGAGAGAAAGTAAAGTTCTGAAGCTTTTCTCCCAGCTTCCCTGGCCTATATGCTTCTCAGTCTGACCCTGATGGTGGACTCCCAGAAAAACAAAACAACAACAACAACAACAACAAAACAAAAACCCAAAAACCAGAATTTTGGGTTGGAATAAGAGAATGAATTAGGAGAAAATTTGGAGGAGAGATAGGAAGAGAGATGAGGGAAGGACCTAGCATATGGTATGCCATGGATAGTGCCATGAGACTGGGAGATAGGACTTAGAGGAAGTGAGAAAGAGATGCATTTCTATAGTTCAGCTACCTACTTCTGAAAGGAGACTGGCTGGTGTGAACCCAGAGAATGCCTGGAGGAGAAAATGTGCCTGAGTCACTGGAGATGAGGGCAGGAGGAGAGGAAGTGAGGCTGTCAGCAGGTAGTCTGAGTTGGAGATAAAACTGGAGTGTTGGAGGAGTTGAGAGAGATGTGCATGGCTGCAGTTATGCTACCTCCTTCTCTGGATGGAGTTGGGGTCTGGAATAAACCAATAAATAGAGGAAAGGAATTTTATGGGGCAAGAGCTGTGTGATCCACTGACTATGGGGACAGGGAGGTGAGCGGGGCTGAAATGGGCCATTTGCTGCAGACTAGGGATGAGACTGTGGGATTGGATCGGAGGAATAAAGAGAGGTAATGATTTGTAGTTATTTTCCCTGCTCTTCTGGCTGCTGTGGCAACAAAATAAAGTTCTTTTAAATTAGTCATCTGTGTTTTGGAGACAGGGTCTCACTGAGTATCCCTGGAAGGCCTGGATGTCACTATATAGACCAGGCTTGTCTCATGTACAGGGATGAAAGGTGCATGCTATCACATTTGGTGAATTCAAATTTTGCTTTTCTCTAAGAAAAAAATGCTGATATGGACACATTTGAAAAAGGCAGAATTGATTTTTTCCCTGACACTGTGGGATACAACTGAGTGGATGTTGAAGTGGGTGAGCATGAGCAGTCTTAGGGGTCCATTATGTTGTTCCCTTTTCTGTGTTCAGGAGCTATTTGAGCTTCTTGAAAATCTTGGGGTTTTGATAAAATCAGGAGACTTGATCTATGAGTTTTCCCCTAATTTTGCAATAAGTCCCACTCAGCACAATTAATGTCACTGTCATCTTTTTCTGGAGTTGCAGAGGAGCAGAGGCTTACAAGCCATCCCGGGGGTTGCTTCTATGGAAGGAAGAGAAAGCTTGCTCCATCTGGAAAGCAGCCAGTTGGATGATGAGAACACAGTCATGATGGATCTTTTGTTGAACAGTTTAGGTGGAATTGGCAGCTGAGAGAGAACCAGGCAGAAACCTGGGTTGGAAACGGCAGCAGCCTATACAGAGGAGGGGGATGATACTGTTTGAAAGAAATAGAAGCCAGGTGAGTGGGCCACAAAAATAGCACATATTGTATCTTCTTTGATCTAGAAGCACTGGAAATGGTCTAGAAGTTGTTTAATGCCAGCCATGCAGCTCACAGGATGATCTACTGTGTTTTTAACAAGAAAGAAAGATAAGGACATTTTATTTACTTACCCTGACATGAATAAATTGCTGTTTGCTCCATGAAAAGGGAATCCATCACAGGCTGAAAGAAGGTGCAATTCAACATTCTGCCTTTGACTAACCCATGTTAGCTTCCTTTGGATCCTACTCAATGCTTTGGTTGGGGTGTTTTTAGTCTTTTAACTTTAGTAGAAAAGTAGAACTATTCATAATACTAGAATGTCACTGCTGACACAAGTTGTTGTCATTCTCTGAATGTTTGCTCCTCAGAAGCACAGAGAGTGATGCAGGGGAATTTAATGATGCTCTAAGGACAAATAACCATGCAGTCTTATTTTATTTTATGTTATATGATTTCAACCACAGGTGTCAAGAATTATGGACCCTGTAGAGGTCAGTTTGTACAGTCTCACATCTGGTACCACAATTTCATTATTCTCCCCACCCCCAAATGCTATTATTGAGTTGAGAAACAGGTTTTGCTTAAATACTGGAGTCAAATGAATAAAGGTTTCACTGGCATGTTCTGTTTCTGATTGGGTGGGAAATGTAATTGTGAGAACTATGAGGAAATCTGTTTCTTCTATCAAAGATGTCTACCTCACCTAACAACAGTTGCAATAAACTGTGGGTTATTCTATTTACCTCCATCCACAAGGCTCAATGAATGAACCAATGCTTTACCCTCTACCTATGATGTGTTGGCTTTTGCTGTGTGTGAGCTCAATGTGACTAGACACAACCCCCGTCCTGCTCATGTAGGACTTGCGTTATAACCATTCCAAAAGGCAGACATTGTATTTTCTAACATGTTTTATTGTTTGGCTGTCATAATAATTATGCTGTAGTGTTCATAAGTGCTATGCCACAGTATGCTGAAATAGAGTTATTTGTTTGGAAGTAGTAATAAATATAACTTACTGGAAAAGACGGTAAAAGGTGAGGTGAGAGCTTAAAAGTAGAAGTACACTAGGCTATTCCACATAAGAAATATAAATAATAATCTGGTAATCAGAGTAGATATGTGTTGATATAAAAAAGAAAGTACCCTTATGTGGTACTTTCACTTCCTGGTGTCAAGCTATTGCTTTCAGAGCTTTCAGTGTGAGGGTTGCATTAATATTCTGCCAAGATTCCCACAAAAATGATTAAAAAGGGTGGATCTTGACATCATCTCTGATATCACAGTGTCTACTGGTCTCAATAACTCAGCGACTGGCTGCCTTTCATTCTTTGTTCATTGACTCCATTTTTCTATTAGTTATCCTTGAAAACATCTGAGTAAACTAAATGCATTCAAACCTATTCTCAGACCTCATTCTTATAAGGTTATAACTCAGGTTACTCTAACAAACAGAAATTAATTTATTCTCTGTAACAATGCTACGGATTGGAAACCCCAAATCAAGGAACCATTGTGCCATGAGTTTGGTATCCCATTCCAAGTTTGTAGATGGTTGTTCTAATCATGTTCTTATGTGAAGCAAAGAAGTCTCTCCTTTTGTGTGAAGCCACTGGTCTCATTTTGGGAGTCCTGCATATTAGCTAATACAACACTCATTAACTTCTCAAAGTTACATACTCATTCTCATTACATAAAGCCCACGGTTTTCAACACATGAATTGTAACGTGACACCATTAAATTCATAGCATTCTGTCTGTGAGTCCCCAAATTTAAGTGTGTTTCACATGCAAATTTATTCCACACCAATAACCTCAGGATTCAACTATTTCTAGTCTCATCACAAAAGTCCACACATGATGATACCAAGAGACTACTAAACTAGACTGTTCTGTGGATAGAAAGAACGATTTATTGTGATAAACTACCAATACTATATTTTGGGTAGGGGGCAGAAAGAAGAGCAAAATTACAGAAAATCAAGCAGACTTATTATGGAAGTCAGCAGGGGGGAGGATCGAGATGACACAGGTGGGAAGCTAGTTGCCCTTGCCTGAGTGAGGCAGTTTACCTTTCGGGAAAGTTAAAGCAGGTTCCCTTAAGATTATGAGTAGTTTTTGTCAGACAGGAACTTGTCTTGAGAGATACGCTTTTCTAGCAAACAGAACCCCACTTTTAGTCTTATTACCAAAGCAATCCTTGTCTACCCAACTGAAGTCTGTTTATTTAAGACAGTGTCACCAGCACTACCAATTTTGAGGAAGATGGACTTTCGATTGGACACAAAATACAACTCATCAATGACCCTTTAAATCAGACAGGGAGAAAAGTGCAGATTAAATTTGTTGAGGCAAAATTCTTCCTCAACTATGAACACATTAAAACCGGTTAAGTCAAGTGTTTACACAATACACTAGAGTAATAGGCAGAATGTGTGTTAATGAAACAGAGTGAAAGAGTGAGTGACTGAGTGAGAGAGAGAGAGAGAGAGAGAGAGAGAGAGAGAGAGAGAGAGAGAGAGAGAGATTGAAGAAAGATGATATGAGTGGTCTGAGAGAGAAAGGTGATAAGGTAACAAGTTTCTGAGCATCTAACCCTTGGCATAGCATCTACTGGCTGTCTAAGAACAGGGCTTCTTCTCCAGCTCAGATTCTATGGCAACATAGAATGGCAACAGCCTCAGTCCTGTAATTCTGTGTTTAGAACAGGCTATGGCTCGGCTCTGGAATCCCACACTGAAGATCCACCACAAGGTCATCTGCTATGAGGACACAAAGGTTGTATCTCTGATAACCCTGAGGTTCAGTTCCCTTTCTTTTAATAATTGTAGCATTCCCAGCTGAATGGCTCTGTGGCCTAGTTCTGTAGGATCTAAGATATATAACAAACATCCTTTACTTTGTTTTTTTGTTTGCTTGTAGTTTTGCTCAAATTTGTAATATCTTCGCAGGAATAATGCCATCTCTTATTCCAACTTTTGCTGAAATAGATGATGAATTCCTATGGTCTCTTTAGCCAATGGTTCCTTTTAAATTGACACCATTTATTCCTTGATTTCATTAATGCCTATAATGAACTAAGATTATTCTCACCTTCAACCTCTCTTATTTTTCTCCCACCCTTGTTTAATGTCCTCCATATTACCAGCAGTAATTCCCTTTCACAGAGTAGAGAATGTAAAATAATCAAAATGCACTGTGTGCAGACATGTGTGAATGTCTCAGATTAAATAAATTACTTCTTAAAATTGTGTTCCTGGAGGGATGGCTCAGTGGTTAATACAGTTTGTTTCTTTTTCAGAGGACTCATGTTTTATTCCTAGCACTCATGTTTGGAAATTTAAGTTTTAGGGTGATGGCTCTGGCTGTCAGCTCCAACAAGGTTATTTAAATATGCTGATTAAAGGGATCTGTGATGGTGGCCAATCATAGAACAGATGATGGATGCCACAACAACCATGCCTGTCTTCCAAATCTAGTTATTTTAAAATGCATGCATGGCATTACCTCAGTGAAAACACTGATTCTCTTATAAAGCTTATATGTGATCCTAATTGTATTCCTAATCAACCCCATCATTATGGACTGGTTTGGAACCCAGGAAAAGCAAACCCTGTACCATTTTAGCTTGTATGCCTAATATGCAAACCATTTCTGAATACACAGAATAATTACCTTTTCAATAATTAATAACACCAGATATCTAAGTTAGATGTAGAATTAAAATATACAAGTTTGAGTTTATTTTTACATATTTAATTAGTGGTTCCAGTATTCTTATACCCAACTCAGCTATAGTCATTAGCCAAATAAAATTATCAGCCCAGCTTACTTATTTCTAGGTTATGAACGTAGTGGATAAGGTATTGGAGCAATTAGCTGGGTGTTGGTGTCACACACCTTTTAATCCCAGCACTCCGGAGGCAGAAGCAAGCCAATCTCTGAGTTTGAGGCCAGCCTGGTCTACAAACCTAGAGAAACTACACAGAGAAACTCTGTCTTGAAAAACAAAAACAAAAGAAAAAAAAAGAATAAGAGCAATTAAGGAAATAATTTTAAGTGCACAGGTTCTACAAAGAGGAGAAAGTAGGCATACTGGACCACTTCAAATAAAAAGAATTGTAGCTAGATGTCAAGAGGATTGGTCTTTTGTTACACATATAACTGTGTAAAAGGGGTGGAAGAAATTGAAGCACTATGTGTTCTGGTAAATGCCTGCATGCAAAACTTTAAAATACTTTTCTTTCAGGACCACCACATAGCAGTGTTGGACATACCCTATATAGGAAAGGAAGAAGTGGGAAAGATAGAGGTTGGGGGAAAGGAGTGGACTGGGGGAGGCAGTGCTATGCAGTTCAGCAAAGAGCTTTGTTGATTCCTTATCTCTAGACTGATGTGACCCTTAACAGGTATCCTTGGTTGTGACACAGGTCAGGTTCACAGAGACCATGGCTGAGATTGCTTTCACTTATCCTTAGCAGCACTGGATGAAAGGCAGGTTTGTTGTTCCCTGTAGACTTTGGGTCTCTTTTAGAATTCTGCATAAAAGGCTTATGAATATAAATATTTTACTAGCCTCTTTGAGATATAAAATTTCTCTTGGTGTCTTTTCAGTTTTACAATCTAAAACATCTTCCATGTTGTTATCTTAAACATATTGAACATGAAGGCATTGTCCCCTTCAGTGCCTGAGATTCTGAGATTGATTTGATTGGAATTTGTCACTAAATACAGATGGCATAACATTTACCACCTTCTTCCTGATTCTTCTCTAGAAGACCATTAGGCTCACTTAGTACTAGCAATTAAAACCTCTGCTATTTCTGTTTCAGTTAATTTAGATGGAACCTTCTTTTTCACTCATTGCACTGATTATTTCCCATTCTCATAACATCAGTTTAACTTGTTTGGTGTGAGTTTTCCTTGACACTTTTCATCATGGTCAGGACAAGATTCTACATCTGAAAGAGTTAGCCATGAACAAAGAAGTTGCCTTTTGCAGTGCACACATTCTAAGGACTTATCTATATTCCTGGAACTGCAATGCCCACTACAGGTGAAGAAGAAGGCCTCTGGTTAGAAGAAGAATTGGGACACAAGTATGGTATTTTCTCCACAGAAGTTCAGGAATGTAAGACCAATTATAACCACTCATGTTAAAACCAATAGCTTCAGAGTGCCCTTTTATGTAGAAAGTTATATTGTTATTCATGTTAAATTGGAGTTGTAGGGAATGAATGAACCTAAGAGCTTGTGAAAACTAAGAATTTCCATTATCCTTGAACTACAACTCTCAGCCCTAGCTTTTTTTTTTGTAAGAAAAGAGACTATCAACAAATGTGTCATCTAATGCTTCATTTCTAATTTCTATGCAATTCTGAGTGCTCATCTTTGTAATTCATTTCTTTGCGTAACCCAAGGCTATGTTCTTAAGGCCATGATTTTTCCTAGTTCAGTCCAAAGGTCACTTGCTGCTTCTCTCAAATTCTTGACCAAATTTCTTACTAGATGACTAATTCAAATTAAAACTCAAGCCCAAACATGTGTGGCCAATGTAAGTTTTAGGAGCAGGTGTGTTTACAGCCAAGCTATTTTTATGTATCCTGGCCCTACTTTTTACCATCTTCTAGTAAATCTCCCACAGCTTACATATGGCTTTTGTTTTGTTGATTCTTCCTTGACTGCATATTCTATGGGCAAGGATGAGATTTGAGTCAAGCTATATAAGTTTACCACAAATCCCCAGTTTTCTGTTGTTTGTGTGAACCACAGCCTTAATGTCATTTGGAACACCTGGGTCTATAGACTCAGCTTCTGAGTAGCACAGAAAATACCAACCAGATGATGAGAAGGCTTTGTGTAAGCAATGGCTTTCACCATTTTTCAAATTGAATATTAAATATTTCCAATATTTTTTCTTCCACTGAAAAATAGCATCAGTTTAGATGCACATACTGGTCACAAGTACACAGCTTCGTATATTACCAAACTGTGTGCAGAGCCACAGAACACTATTGCATCAAGGAAGAAACTAATGACATTCAGAAAGTCCTCTGTTGTATCATTCTGTTCCCTGGAACATAGCTTTCATTTTTATTTTGGACACCACAGCTTACATGTATCTGTTTAAAGTGCATACCTTGTAAAGGGAATCCTCAAATAGCTATTGTGTATAGCTTATATTTTAATCATCTCTAGTCTGTTTCTTTGCAACTCATTCCTTTCAGGAGTATTTGGAATCACACTATATCAATGGACATGGATTCATTTATTATTCGAGCTGCTAGATTTTCAGGTCATTTTGAAGACCTTAAAACAATGTCATTAACCATCCAATACCATGGTACATTTGACATACACATGCATATATCTCAATTTAATTTATGGTTAGAAATGTAACTTTAATATTTTTAATTTATTCACTATTTTTTGCCTCTATGTGTATGTGTTTCTGAGAACCATGTACATGTCTTGTCCATGGAGGCCAGAATAGGGTGTCAGATTTCCTAAGACTGGTTATAGATTGTTGTTGTTATGTGGGTGCTGAAACTGAATCTGGATCCCATGGAAGAACATCCAGTGTTCTTAACCACTAAGCTATCTTTCTAAGCCCAGAAAGGTAAGTTTTGTTGATTTACAATAATATATATAATGTAATGTTATGTTATTTTGTTGTATGCTAGTCTGTAGACAGCTTTAATAACATCTATTAAACAACAGCTAAGTGTTACTATTGAACTATATAGGGATACCATTTACTTCATAATTTATTTTAATATATTTTTATTTAATTTTTTAAAATTTTATGTGCATTTGTTTTTGTTTTCATTCATATCTGTGTGAGGGTGTCTGATCACCTGGAATTGGAATTATTGAAAATTTTGAGCTGCCATGTGGGTACTGGGAATTGAACCTGGGTCCTCTGAAACATCAGCCTGTGATTTTAATCTCCAAGCCATTTCTCCAGAGTCTTGGTTCATATTCTTATCAATATTTAGCATTTATTTTAAATTTTGTGGACTTGGGAAATAGGCAGTGATTTTTCTATCATAGTATTAATTTGCCTTTACTTTAAGAATAAGGTTGAGAATTCAAAAATGTCAAAGCGTTTATGTGTATAACTTCTTCTGTGATTTGCCTAATCACCATGCTGCTTTTCCTAATGATTGTGTGTGTGTGTGTGTAAGAGAGAGAGAGAGAGAGAGAGAGAGAGAGAGAGAGAGAGAGAGAGAGAGAGAGAGAGAGAGAGAGAGAGAGAGAGAGGAGGGAGGGAGAGAGGGAGAGAGAGATGTGAGAAAGGCTACAATGACCAGAAGGCATTACTTCCTCTAGAGTTGTAGCTATTGTTGCTTGTGATCTTCCAACTTGACTGTTGAAGTCCTCTGTGGTCTTAACCTCTAATTTATCTCTTTAAACCCAAATGCATTTTTTCTTTGACTTTTTACATTTAAACCCTTATCTTTGCACTGAAACTCCTGAATCAATCACAATGTCCATAGTAGTGATCTTCTTTTTGTTCTCCGGTATACTCTTTATAGCCTTTCATATTATAGATGTTCATTATATATTGACATCATTTAATAAATATCTTTTGTATATAGACTCCTTATCATAGGACATGTCATCTATTAATCTTTTAAGGAATCTAATAAGGACTTATTAAAAACGATATTGTAACAATTTGAGTCAGAATGATTTCTCAGCAATCATTCTTCTGTGGGTTCATAGAAAGAACCTTCAAGTGTTAATAATAAAAGATACTATCTGTCTTTTTAAGAATAACATGAGTCAGCTGCAGAAGTACAGCAAATGAACACTATTGCTCTGTCTGGAAGGAACCTCTGATTCTTGGGGTATTGAATAAATTTATTTAGGATGGAACAATGTATTATGAATCTGAATTTATAAAAATACTGTAATTAAGACACTCTTATTTACTAGAAAATTATAAAATAACAGAGAGCAAATTAGACTCATCATATTTACAACCACAAACATGTATGCGCACATCCATCATATACTCTTGTACACGCTATACTCTAATTGCTGGCATTTTAATTGCATACCACTTTGTGGCTCAGAAATAAATGAGGATGTTTGTTACTGCCTATTGCAGTAACTCTGGATGATACTTGCTGTAAAATATAGCATCTGCCAAGTTCAAACCTGTGATTAATGCTAATGCCAGTAGTGCATCATAGACATACACTACACCTGCACAGAGTCCCCACAATAAGCATCATATATTTCTGTCATATCAGCAAGGTTTGTTTCCAAACTTGGAATAGATTTGAACATATATTGACTCACAGTGTATGTTACATGCCAATGCCAAAAAAAGTCTTGAAAGGACGTTTTGAAAACAATACAGGAAACACATTGTACTCTTTAAAAGAACTCAAATCTATAGTCAAGGTTGTTAAGTAGTATAGCTTGACCTATTATGAAAACTGGGTAGATTATTGTCTTTATTATTTTTTTTTCTGTTTAATTCTTATTGCAGTAGACCTCAGTAAAAAAGAAGCCATGCTTAGAAAATTATTAAATATATACTTTTGGTTTGATGAAATAATGATAAAAAAGTGAAAATATATACCTTAGCTAAAATATTTATGTAGCGTGAACTCTGTTCAGATTTTTACCCATTCCCTCATTTTGTACTCACTGTGACATGAAAGCTGTCATTGTTTTCTGTTATGTTATAGGTGAGTAAACAGAGAAGCTACTCTCTGATAAACATCAAATGGACAATGAAAAGCCTGGTCTCTTGTGTCTCAACAGGACCCTACCTGTCACAAGCTTTTTTTTTTTTTTTTTTTTTCTGAGAAAGTAGTAGTAAATACATGGTAGGCTTCCACTGGAGAACTTACTGTCAAGATCCTTGGGACTATGGCTAGCTAAAATTCTAGCACAATATGTTATTCAAGTTTCTGTTGCTTTGACAAACCACCTGAGAAAAATACAAATGAAGAGGCATAAAAGTTTGTTTGGGACCACAGTTTCAGAAGACTCCATCCATCTTTGTTTGGTCATACTGCTTTGGGTCTCTATCAGCACAGAACAAGGGAGGTTGCTTCTATTATAATGGTAGAGAAATAAGTTAGAAGAAACAGCAAACATTCTGTTATTTCATTCAAAGTTGCAGCATCATTGGCTTCATTTTTTCTCACTATAGTCCATCTCCTCCAATACTAAATGGTCTAGCATAGCTTGCCCTTGTAAGTTTTCAATATCAACTCAATACAACCAAGAGTCATCAGGAAGAGGGAATCTCAGTTTTTCTAGGATTAGAATTATCCGTGGCACTCTCTCTGGGAAATTGTGTGCCAGAGGGAATGCACTGTGCACTGTTTCTGCTTGAGTTTCTGCTGGAATCCTTGCCTAATTTCTTTCAATGATTGGTTATGACATGCAAGTTTAAGATGAAATACACCCTTTCCTTTTCAAGTTTATTTTGGTCATGGTGTTTATCACAGCAACATAAAAGCAAACACACACACACACACAAAACACACACACACACACACACACACACACACACACACCACAACACAACCACAATGTCGTTGCAGCCTGGCAACCAAGTCTCCTTCAACATACCAGCGTTCAGAGGTATTTAAGACCTAATATTTAGACATGGCAGCAACAACCAACCATGTGTTGTCATTCAACTGCTGTTGGCAGTTGTATTGATATTGTTATTACAAATATGTAACAGCTACAGATAAATATTTATGACAACCAGTATAGATAAAGAAATGGAACAAATTAAACAAATAAATATTTGGCTAGGGAAGGCACAATGGAGCAGTTTTACATATCTGGTTACAGAACATGAAAACAAAATTCTTAGTTTACAACAATTCCAATTTGTCTCAAAATTTCCAAATCTAGGGAGCTGATAAAAGTGAAAATTGCAAAGTAAATTTACCACTGTGACTTTTTTTCCCCAAATAGCAATAAATTTCCCCAAAATTCAATAAAACATGGATCACCCTTGCTAGTCATCATATAATTTGTGTTTATTAGTCTGTTTTCTTTTTATGTAGCACAGCTCTCCGCAGTCATCCAGTTAGCGTTAGAGATTGAATTGGTTTTGATTATCTGATACCGTAGTACAGAGGCAAGCAAATCACAGCCATTGGCCAATTTTTTCTTACTATGTTGCAAATAAGGTGACATGTGTGCTGTTTTTCTATGTATTGTCCTAAGTTATATTGCACTGTAGCAGCAAATTCTTGATATGTGGGTCTTTCCTGAGACAATGTGTTGATTGTTAATTTACCCTGTCACTATTCATTTGCATGGTCACTCATACTGCAAATACATGTATACACATACACACAAACTTTTAAATCCATGTGAATTTAAAAGTCTGTACCATTTCAGGGACCAGGAGTCTCTCTTGTGCAACTAGGAACTCTGAGCATGAGAGTATTCACTCAGTTGTAATGGTGGTAGATACAGAGGTCTGTTCTGTGCTTCTAATCTTATACCTGAAGAATCTTAAACTCACAAGAATAGAGAAATGAACATTTAAGAATCACAAAACTAGCACTACCCAAGAAAAAGCAAAGTTTTATAGATTGTACGATACTGTTTTACAAATTTAGTGGGGAAAGTAATTGCTGAAGTAATTGTACAAGTCAGAATTCTTTCAAGAAGCAGAATCAATAGGGAATGCAAAATAAGGTGTGATAAGGGATTGACTTACACTATTATGGAAGTTATAGATCACATGATCTACCACCTATAAACTAAAATCTAGAAAGTCTAAGATATAAACTCCTGTCCAAACTTAGGAAAACCAAGATTGTCCTTGGTATAAACTCTACTCTAAGAGCAGAAGAGGACCGAAGCCTAAGTTCAAAGAGATAGAGATAATAGAGATAAAATCCCGGATGTCTTCATCTTTTTTTTTTTTTTTTTTTTTTTAGGATCTCAACATATTGATGGTGTCTGTACACACTGAGGAGGGCCAAATTTACCAATTCAAATATTCTTTTCTGGGAGCACCGATAGACCATACCAAGATATAATGTTTAGCTGCTACTTCTCAGTCTTTTCAAGTGTAGCATCTATTCTTATCAAGTTAATATCTAATATATCCTCTAAACGCAATATATTAAGTGGAATTTTGGAGCTAGGAGAATGGATGGGAACTTGCTTTTTACATTCCATATACAGACCTCATATTGCAGTACCATAAGGAAAATCCAAACCTCAGGAACAGTACTGGTTAAATAAAAAAAGAAATAGTGTTTAGATAAATGCTGGGGCATTCCTTGCCACAGGCAAGCTATCGACTAACCCTCAACTATAAGATGTTAACAATGTGTTCTCACTTAATAAGAAGAATTAATTTTAATTGTGATATATGTTCATCTTTCCTGTCAAATTTGTACTTTGGAGACATTATTATTTTGCTGAAGTTTGTGTGTGTGTAGCATAGTTAACTTGTAGCCACTGATGAATATTCTATGATTTTATGTTATTCACATCTTCCTTTTGTTTGACACTCATCTTTAATTTGAATACTAGATTTTTCAGTGAAAGTTAAATTAACATGTTTTATGCTTGCAAAAATAACTCGTGAAAACACATTTAAAAATGGAAAGAAGTAACCTATTTCAATAACTTATTTATAAGTTACATTTAAAATAAATTTTCCATTTATACTTTTATTATTTTACTGTTGAACTAAAACTATGTCAATTATATTTTAGAAAATATAAAATAATTCTAACAGATTTATATTTTACTTACATTTAAATTTACATTTTGATGAAAATATATTCATATCTGCCAACTTTTAAATACATTTACAATTTATTTTAATCTTAAACAAATTTACAGTTTATTTTTAGTTATCTATATATTTTGTGTAAATATAAAATCATGCTGCTAAAATGAACTTGAAGTAAATTGTAAAATGACACATACTAATTTTCCTAGTCACAAATTAATATCATCACCATTCTTCCATCAATATTATATGCAGATATACTGAATAACAAGTCCTGTTTTTCTTTCTTAAATGTTTTTATTCTATGTGTACTGGTGTTTTATCACATGTGTGTATTGCTGTGGAGTCTAGAAGATAATTTTAGATTCCCTGGAACTGGAAATACAGATGGTTCTAAGCCAAGATTTAGATGCTGGGAACTGAATTCTTGTCCTCAGGATGAGCAGCCAGTGCTCTTAACTCCTGAGCCAACTCTCTAACCCCTAAATCTATGTGTATCTTTCTATTTGCATGGAATATTTGTCAATGTAGGAGCACACCTGAGCTCATCAGTTTGAACTCATTGTGCTTTACTCTGTCAATGGATCATAACAGACTTTCTCAAATTCCTTTTTCAGTCACCATGAGAGCTAATAAGGGAATAGCCACAGTAATGAACTAAAATTGTGGTCAGAACACCAGCATCCCTGTTTATTCTTGGCAGTCGGAGGCTTATTTTTATAATTAACATAACCTCATGATATCTTCCTTTATCTCTATGGTGTGTTATCACCAGACCCTTCATAATATGACTATAGTGGGATATTCACTTTGTCTGCTTCTGTGGCACTGACCACAACCATTGGGGGGTGGAGCCAGGGGTGGAGCCAGGGGCAGAAGTGACTCATGGAACTAGGTCTGAGGAGGCACTGGGGAATGTTCTCTTGCTGGTGGTATGCGGAGAGAAGAGCATCCAGTTCCTGCTGGTGTTCATCTGTCTATGTTGTGAGTTATTTCTCCCTGAATAAACATCTATTCAGCCTATTTGTTTATCCTGATCCTTATTTAACTGCAATATATGACTGCTGCTAATACAAAAGTTTATGAAGGTAGAACCAGGGGCTCATGCTATCTTCATCCTGTAATATCATCATATCCTTTGAACTTTAAGGTGATAAGTTTAACTGATTCAATACCACATTTAAACACAGTGAATAGATGATGAAACAAAGACTCATAGATTATTATGCCCATTGGATATAGAAACAAATGGTAGTTGTTGGATTCTCCTGCACTAATAAACCATCAAGATAATAATGATAAAATTGATGCATAGTTTTTAAGGTCAGAGACCTGATTTGCTCCCACCTCAACCATTTGCTCTCAATTATATAGTTTAGAAAATTTGAAGCTCTTTTATTTCTATCTTCACCACTTGTTGATTAATGTTGGTAAGAATACTCTGTAAAATGTGTAATAATTGAAGTAGTATAGAATAATAATACATGTACAACTTTATGGTCTTCTACCTTATAGCTGTCAATTTCCCATATGCACTGAATTCAAAATAAACTTTTCTGCAGTAAGTATGTGTCTTTAAATGCAATGAAATTACATGTACAACATTGAGGACATTAACATATAACAGTAGAAATAGCTTTGAGTGAGTCAGAACAAAGGAACTCTATGTAAAGAGTTCTATCATTGCCCTACTATCCATGGCCATGGCAAGTTCTGATGTCATTTTTAGTTTTAAGGTTCTAGCAAATAGTAATTGAAATAAATGCCCTCAACCCACCTTATTTATTACATCAATTCATACCACTGCATAAGAAATATTTTGTAGTGGTAGCTTTTCTCATGAAACATTTCAGAAAGCTCAAGAGTAGAAGAATTTCCTATTAACCTTTCTAAGTAGCAGTGTTCTTTCACAAACATCTGTCCCCACCATGCCCCCCAATTGCCATTCTTCATCTTCTAAGGCTAGGCCTGTCTTACATGACCTAGACTTAACTTTGTTGGATCTTACACTCACACAAGATCATTCTCAGTCTTCTTGTAACAGGCTGGTAAACAGATGTATATCACCCATTTGAATGTATATCGTGGAGTTTCTTGAGTTTGCTCTTGCTAGAGTAGCATTTTATATACCTGAACTTTTCCTTTAGCTTTTCAGACATACCTAGGTTTTGCCAGTCCTGGCATTTTTCAGTAACAATATATTTTTTCTGACAGTCCTATTGAAACAAAGTAAAGCTTAATACCTTTCAATTCTGATATTGCCTTTGGCTCTCACACAGGCATCTATCATTACAGCTTCTATTCTGGGGGTTCAGGGATGTACAGTTTGGAAGACTGTAGTGTGCCAAAAGTCAACATAAATCAGATCCTGTCATTCTTCAGCATATTACCAACCAATGGTTTCTCTCATGCTCTAACTCTTTGGCTTGCCTTAATTACAATAGCTGGCACGTGCAGAATGCCTTGCTCCTTCGAAAGCATCTAATACCAAAAATCTCCTTTCCTTCCTCTATCCCAGTGACCCAGTTTCTGTTTCACTTCCCCCTCTGAATCAGTATTAGTTTCAAACTTTATGCTGTCAAGAATGTTTCCCTGACTTCATGCAACTGCTACTGAGTGCTTCTCAGCTTTTTATTTAAACATCCCATCCATGAGAGAGGGTTTGATGAATTCCTAAGCTACCTTTCTTTCACCCAGAAATATGTCTATGTAGGCCATACACCTATGCTTTGTTTTGTTTGTTGCTGCTTTTTTGTTGTTTGTATTTTTGCTTTACAAAATTATTACATTTAAGGAATTATGTTTGGACTGTTGATACTCTTGTTTTAGAAATTACATCCCATGGCTATAAAGAACTTATAAATATATTGTGTTTGCTTTACCTTTCATAAGATAATAGAGTCAAACATATTGTACAAATGCAGAGTTTTAATCGATCATTATGATTATTATTTTATTTCAGCATGTAAACATTCAACTCTATGATGTTGCTTCATAAAATCAAGTTTTATTTTATAATACTCATTTGGGTATGGGAGACACATATGTCCCATCTTTTGTAGGTGCTTCCACCTAGACACATAAGCCTTCTGTATTCTGATGAAGTTATTCAATGTCAATATGTACTGGCTAAGTGAGTGGAAGTGACACTGTGTTTTTTGTTTTGCTTTGTTTTTATTTTGTTTTGTTTTAAATCAGGGATGTCTTTGTCACTATTCTCCTATGTCTTCATTTTAGACATTGCCCTATTGTAGAGTGCATTCTGAGACAGATCAACAGGCAAAACTCATCATACTGAATATAGCTGCCATAGAGAGTTATTGATTGCACAGTGGACCTGGTAGAGATCAGAATCTACACATTTGTTGTTAAGATACTTACTCTAGCATACATCTTACTTTCCTTAGCATAGTGAAAGAATATCAATGGGATTTCCAGAGTCAGACTCAGCCTCATGTGACCCGTCTGAGCCTCTAGGGGACAAAAATCAAATGTACACCTGTATGTGTGCTCATCAATGGTATTTGTAAATATTGGGAAGAGGAACTTTGCAGTAGATTTCAGTGTATAGTTAAGATTCCCACAGCCATATTTCTCTTGTCTCCAAATGCACAATAAATTTTGATTCTTCCTACTCTACGCAAAGTATGGTTTGATGACAGATAGATTCTTGCTCTATCACATTTTGTAACTTAAATAGCTGACATCAACTATATTTTTGAGTGTCAGAATTGTACTATAAATAATTATAAGTTACACTTTTCTTACAAAAACAAATCACACACCAATAATGAAAAGAGACGACTAGATTTAAGGAATCATAACAAAGCTGTTAGGTTAAATATTTGTTATTGTATTTTAGAATTATGGCAAAGACAAAACTACAATACAAAAAAGTAAACCTGATCTTGGACTCAGCTTATGAAGAGTTTGTGAGAACTTCAACTGCCACATTCTTCTAGGTTCAAGACTCAGTACCCTCCAAGCTCATCTTCTGGGGAATACCACTTGGCTCTATATACTGGTTATTCATTCCTGGGCTAGGGATTTCAAAATCAACCAATCCCAGGAGCTTCCCTCAGGAATCATCTGTATACTGGCTGACACTTTCTAATATTCACTCACAAAGACTGTAAAATATTCATCTATTAGAACTGAATTACAACATGTCCCTTAATTATGTCACAGTGATTCAGCCATTTGTCTCCATAAAGATCATAGCAACATAGAGTGATGAGTGACAAAGTCTTTCAATTCCTGTGTCCCATATGTGCTCAGAGTGTTTTTCCATGTTATGAAAGACTTGGGTGACATAGTCTCATGTTTGTCTTCATGTATGTTTAATCACTCTGCTCTCCCACAGGTGAATACCATTCCTGGAGGGAAAGCTGGAGAATCAGACAGAGCAGGATATGAGCAGCAGCATTTTAAGTTTTATTCCCTTCACTTCTTGGATTATAATATATTAAATTAAAATATATATAAGCAAGATTTTTTTGAAGTGAATACTTATTGAAAACCCTTTAATCATAAACTAGGTATTTCATTTTATGAAAGTTTTGTCTGCATTTTTCTCCATGGTACTTGATTTTACTTGATGCAGCTTATTTTATTTCCATTGTGGTTTTGAATCAAATAACATTTTCCAACTCTTGGTATCACTCTCCTTTTACAACTCATTACACAAGCCCTAAATTTTCTTGTTAAGTATATACAGTGAGTTGGGTTAGGGAACTAGCTCAGACAAGAATATGCTTATTGCAAAAGCATGAGGAACTTGGTTCCATGCACAATGATGTGGGTATGCATGGTGTGGGTACCTGTAATCCCAGGACTAAGGAGACAGAGTCAGGAGGATGAGACTCATGGCTTGCTTATCCATCTTGTCTAGGTGAATTGGCAAGATCCATGAGAGACCCTATAAAAAGTGAGTTGCAGTGTGATTGAAGAAGACACCCAATGCCATCCACTTGCCTCCACAAACACACAAATAATCATGGTGCACTCTCACAGAGACAGGTGCACTGAATATAATGCATGTGTATGGATATGTGTTAGGAGTATGTTACCAGTAAGGTTTTTCCCTGACGCCCTGGTCCCACAGTCACGCCAGCCCCAAATAATACACAGAGACGTTCCATTTGATATAAAGCTATTGGGCAGTTACTAGTTTCTTACCAGCTAGCTCTGTCTTAAATATTAACCCATTTCTATTAATCTAAGTAATTCCATGTGGTTTTATCTTACCAGAGAGATGGCCAGTGTTCTGCTTTCTCCACTCTCTCCATGTTGACTCCTTCTAACTATTTCCTCTTTCCTTCTAGTCTCCTAGTCCCTCCTATCTTGCTTTCTTATTGGCCAACAGTGTTGTATTCATTAACTAATACAAGAAACATATTTACAGAATGACATCTCCCACCAGATATGATGCCCTCTTTTGGTCTATTTGGACACCTGAATATAAGTGGTATTCATGCCCACTAGCACACAAACTCATATGCATAAAAGTGATTAACCCACATGCATGTTCATATATGCATGGAGTATGGGGGAAAGGGCAAGAGAAAAAGTAGGTTGTGAGGACTTGTTTTATATCTGTGGTCTCATGGTCCAGATTGGTATATTGCAAGAGGATCTATGCAATATAGATTATGAGGCAGTCTAGGAAGTGAGATGGGTTATCATGATTGTCCTGGTTGACCTCTTAGAAATTTTTTTCATAATTTACCACTTTAAGGTTGGTATTGTAAATACCAGGTCGGAAGCAAGTTACAAATTGATCCCCAGATGAACACCCTATGGACACCTGATTTTGACAAAGAAGTCAAAATCATACAATGGAATAAAGAAAGCATCTTCAATAAATTGTGCTGGTCCAACTGGATGTCAACATATAGAGGATTACAAATAGATCCATATCTATCTGTTCAGAAAACTCAAGTCCAAGTGGATCAAAGACTTCAACATTAATTCAAATACATTGAATCTGATAGGAGAAAAAAAGGGAAATAATGCTCAATGCATTGGCACAAGAGTCCATTTCCTGAAAAGAATACCAGTAGCCAGGTACTAAGATTAACAACTATTAATGGGCCCTCATGAAATTAAAAAGTTTCTGAAGAGCAAAGGACACCAGCAATAAGACAAAACATTAGCCCACAGTATAGGAAAAGATTTTCACCAACTCCACATCTTACAGAGAACTTATTTCTGAAAAATAAAGATAACTCAAGAAATTAGTTATCAGCATAACAAATAATCCAAATATAAAATGGCATATAAATATAAACATAGAATTTTTAATAGAAGAATCTCAAATGGCCCAGAAGTACTTAAGAAGATGTCCAACATTCTTAGCCATCAAGGAAATGCAAATCAAAACAACTCTGAGATACCATCTTACCCTTGTCGGAATGGCTAAGCTCAAAAACACAAGTGACAGCTCATGCTGAAGAATATGAATAGCAAGGGGGGACATTCCTTCATTGTCAGTAGGAGTGTAAATTTGTATAGCCAATTTGGAAATCAGTGAGACAGTTTTTCAGAAAATGGGGAATCAACTTTCCACAAGGTCCAGCTATATCACCCTTGAACATGTAACCAAAGGATGCTCAATCATACCAGAAGGACACCTGCTCAACAATATTTATAGCATTTTTTTGTAATAGCCATATTCTGGTAACAACCTAGATGTTCCTCAGCTGATGGATGGATAAATAAAATGTGGTAATTTACATAATGGAGTGTTACTCAACTGTTAGGAACAAGGACACAAGGAAATTTTAAGGCTAGTGGATAGAACTAAAAAAAAATTAACCTGAGTGACATAATCCAGACCCAGAAATACAAACATGGTATGTACTCAGTCATAAGTGGATATTCATTGTAAAATAAAGAATAACCATGCTGCAATCCACAGACCCAGGGTCACTAGGTAACAAAAAGCATTTATGCTGGATGCCCATATTTCCCTAGAAATGAGAAATAGAAGAGATTCCATGAGTGGACTAAGGACAGATGGGGATGGGAACACACACAACAGTTTAGAGAAGGCAGAAGAGGAGAGTACTGAAAGGGATGACTGGAAAGGGGGGCAATTTGTGGCCAGGTAAAAACCTGGCACATGGGAACCTCTCAGGAATCTAGAAGAACACCAACTAAGGCTCTTAGCAATAGTGGCTACATAGCTTGAACTGGCCATCTCCTATGACAAGATTTGTGTTTGGCCCAATTTTCATCACAGTGGTTTCATCTAACACTAATGGAAACAGATGCAGGCCCAAGGCCAAACATTAGGTGGAGCTCAGGGAATCCTGCTAAAGTCAGGGATCATGACACCAGAAGAAACCCCACAGGACCAATTAACCTGGGCTCATAGGGACTCACAGACACCTAGCTGACAACCAGGGGTCTGTATTAGATGGCTTAGGCTTCTGCATATATGTTATGGTTGTGTAGCTTGTTCCCCTTGTGGGACTCCTATCAGTTGGAAAAGTGGCTGTCTCCAACACTTTTACTGGTTTTTGGGTCCTGACTCCTCACACTGGGTCTCGTTGCCCAATCTGAGCAATTTGGTAATTTCCTACTATTTCTTCCATGCGATATACCATGTTTTATTGCTACTCATGGAATACCTGCCCTTTCCTGAATAGAAACAGAGAGGGGAGTGGACTCAAGGATGAGAACAGAGCAGATATAAACCCCTCAAGTCACACAAGTGTCTAGGTCCCTCCCATGAGGATCTCTAATTGTCAAGTTCCATATACAGAACAATTGAAATGACCTGATAGACACCCCCCCACACACACACACCCTAAGGAGTAATAAAACCACAGCAATCTCTGGCTGCTAATTCCTACCAATATCCACCTTGGAATATTTCACCCTGAAAAGTTCCACCTCTTTCCCCAAGAAATTTGAAATAAACCCAGCCTCTTGCTCAGTTCTCTAATGTATCTTTCTTGAGCATAGGCAGCCACCTCCCTGTGTTCCTCCCCCCTTTTAATAGTTTTATTCATTTGTACAAAGTTTGTTTTACTATGTGACTCTGTGGTATTCCTTGGCTCTCAATTGCCAGAATACCTTTCCATCTGAGCTGTTTTGCCTCCATTTGGTGCTAAAACCCTAGATAGGTTCTTCTGGTGCCTGCATTTCTTCTTGGGGTCGAAGCTACACTGGGACACTATCCCTCATCTGTAGTCTACTTTCAACAGAATCAATCACCTTAAGACTCACTGATTGCTAAGCACTCCATCCATCAGCAGGATTAGCTAAATTTCTCCTTTAGCTACATTTCCCTGAGTCTGAGAAAGTAACCACTGAGTGCCCAGCACCCCTTTGTTACTCTTGGAAGCAGAGGTACCCCCAAGCCACAGTCTTTAAGGCTATGACTAGTCCTCTTTACTACCTTTCCTCCCATTCTTGGAGCTGCAATCTTGCAGTTTCCTGAGGCTAAACTAGGCACTCGGGTCCCTTTCTGTCCTCTTCTTCCATTTTCCCTTGAGTAGAGCAGACCAGAGCAGAGCACAGAGTGGTTACACTTTCTCAGGTAAATCCCCTTAGCAGAGCAAAGCTGTAATGGCTTTAGGTTTAGAAAAACTGAAAACTTTTCTGGGGAACTATCCTGTAACATTTCTATTGGGAAAGTCATCTCCTCAGAGCTGCCTGTAAACCCATAGCTCCTCTAGGCTTTCGTGGATTTTGTGACTCTGTTCTCCAACTCGTCTTTCCTGTGCATGAGACCTTCTTCCTAGAGCTCAGTTTTCATCCTTGCCTTCTGGCCTCTAATGAAAGGCCTGGTACTAGGCACCAAGTCTCTCCTATGGCTTAGCCGGGATAAACACCTGAACTGTATTGAGTGTGATAATGACAGCTTAGCCCTTGTTTGGTCCTCCCTGAGTCCCGGGGGTGCCCATAACTCTAGACTGCAGTGACATTTTCCTTTCATGGTACCTTAGATGCTAATACTATTTGGGACCTTTACAAATACTGTGAGGGAACCAGGAAATGGAAAGCGGTTCCCCATTTTCTATTTCTATTTTCTCCACTTCAAGCCCAGTTTGTTTTGTCTACACTGTGTAAATGTGCTATCTTTTAGTTAGCATAGATGGATCTGTAAGTATTTCAAAGTGGGATCCAGGAGAAAGGCCTAGCAGGAGAGGGGGAAAGTGAAGAAACAGGCCAACAGCAATGAGTGCACAACCTGAATACACTTCTCACTGGCTGGTGAGTCTCCCAGTTCTCTCCTGAAGCATGCCTTGTATATAGACAGAACTCAAAATTTTCTCTCCAAGCCTCTTTTGTTATCAGTATACTAGATTTAGTTTTACAGGGATTTGGGTGTCTTTTAGGTGTGAGTGGCTTTAGAATGTTTTTTACGCTGTTCCACTTCAATTAAAAGCTGGCTCTGGAGTTAGGATATAGCTCCCTTTCCTCTAGAGCCAACCAAACATGCTGTTTAAAGGTGACTTCCAAGATCTCTGTCCCATATCAGATGATCCACCTGATTATGACAGAAAGGAGAGAAAAACAATTTAAAGCACAGACTACTCCCAATAGAGAATATTGCTATTCATCTCATACTCTTTTGGTTTAGGTTTAACAATCAAAAACTTTGCTAAGGTATGATCTTATCTAAAGACTCGTAAAACTATTATGTGTACTTTCTGTACCTCAAGATCTGTAAGCATATTGGGTATGATTGAAATCCTATAAAATGTGTAACAAAAGGATTCATTTAAAACTCACAACACCAGGGATGTTAGTTAAAAATCTATACTAGGTATTCTTAAAGGAGCATGTGGCTTGCTGCCACCTTAGCTGTTGACCCCTCTCAACCAATCAGGATAGAAGTAACCACATGGCTAACTGCCATCTGTATTAGGATTTGAAAGGATAGATTTTGTCATGTGACCTCACTCCCATTTTGATAAAAACTGACCACATGACATAAGCAAACCAAGGATAGAACAACTCCTCCTTGCTCTGAGGCCCAAACTAGGTGATTGCTCCTCAACCCACAGTCCCTCATCTTCCTCTCCAGTCTTTCTGGATTCCTGTTCCCCCTCTTCAGTGGCAGGCTGGCTACCCAGAAAAGGCCAATGCAGTTCCAGACCAGAACTCTGAGTAGTATTACAATATTCTAGGGGTCATCCTTGCTAGGGTATCAATTTGTAACTTGCCTCCTGGCTGGTCTTCACACTGTCACCCTTAAAGTAGTAAATTGTGAAAAAATCTAAGAAATCATCCAGAATAAATATGATAACACATTTCACTTCATAGACTGCCCCAGATTCTATTTTGCACAGACCCTCTTGCAATATACCAATCTGGACCCTGGACCCCTGTTGTAAAACTTTTCTTTATGACCTGCTTCTTCTACCAGAATTTCCCAGATATTAGTGCTTCACTTGCATGTCTAGAAGACCTCTGATTCCACAGGTAGAAGTTGTAGACTTCTAGTGGTCTTTAAGGTATACCATGGGAGAGATGAAAATGCCTTAAAGCAAAAATATACCTGATACTTCCAACTAGCCATAGCAACTGCCTAGGCTCCCTGACCTCCAAAGCCTTAGAACCTCTTGGTCTCTATTTCAAATGCAGTCAGGAGGGTTACTGAGTCTGTGCCTGGCAGAACCCTCATGAACCACTAAGGTGCCATCACAAAAGGCATTGGAGTGTTGAATTGCTCTTCTCCATCATGGTGTGGGTGGGGACATCAAGCCTAAATGGCCCTTCAATGGATCTCCTAGATCTGGCCATAGATAACAGAGGTGGCCCACGTTCCCTTGATCCAACCATTACAATCAGATTGGGTAGATATCACAGTATCAGAGTAATCTATCTCTCTTCTTATGGGCAACCTACTTGGTCCTGATGGAGTTTTAGTAACCCACATCTTTTTGTATCCCTGTCATCAAGGTGGGGTGACAGTTTACCCAGTCTCTAGCCTCTAACTTATTCTCTGTCTCTGCTTAAATACAAGCTTATATAATACATAGATGATCTTCTCTGTAGTCCATCACTGAAAATTAGCCAGGCTGACACCTCTACCCTAGTAAGCTTTTTGTCCATCTAGGGATATAAGGTCTCACCCTCTAAGGTTCATCTGTCCACCCCTCAGGTTACCATTAGCCTGCATAGAAAACATTTAATTCAGTCACTCGAAGATCCCACCACCAAAGATGAAACTCTATCCTTCTTAAAGAGGGCCATCTTATTATACTCTTAACTTTCTATTTCTGCTCCTTGCCTACCCACCACACAGGCACCTCCCTTTTATTCATTTTGGGATATTCACCAAATGGGCATCTCCTTGCTATGTCCTTCCTGGACTGCCCACCACATAGGCATACTCCCTGCAACGCCTTTCAGAGTCCCACCAAGAGAAAAAGTCTACTTCCTAAGACACTTGCCCTTTCCAGCTGTTTCTCCTCCACCTGCTCTAACCATTTATCTCTTCCCTTCTACTAGTAAGTGTCACTACAGAGCTCCCTGCTTTGTTTACTTTTACTAGGAAAGCTGAGTCTGCCTGTATTCTGTGATTTGGGACATTTTTCACTGACAAGTCTCTCAGTCCACTTGTGGATGCCTCAGTATGAAATTTTTGTTACCACAACACTTAAACCTCTGCTCCCTCATGACTCCTCTCAATTTATTCTGAAACTTTTTATCTCTGCCTAGTATCTGCCCACATGATCCATGTTAGAAAACCTTTCCTTGCCCGTTTTCCCTCAGATCTACCTGTGATATCCCTCTTAGTGCCCTCCTGGGTCTATATGTAGAGATTTTTCCTTACTTACCAAAAGGAGCTGCCTGCTAAGCCCAGCCACTTCTTAAGTTCTTCTTGGCCTCTGTGAATTGTCCCTCCTGTTTCTCAGAGCCATCCTGGAAATCTCACAGTTTCCCTATGCCCTCCTGAGTTTCTCCCTTGCCTTTCAGCACCCACTTGGAACTTATAGAAACTCCCTCCTGTGGAATTTTTTTTACAACCATTTTCCCTTCCCTCACAGACTCAGATTTTATTAAAACTTCACTCTGTTACTGCTGACAGATTGTCCTCAGTACTTGGCCTAAGTTGGCATGCTAGATTTTCAATGGTGCCAGCTTCTGCCACTGCACAAACATGTGATCTGAAATCTTTTATAGCTAAACTTGCTCTCTCTTTCTCTATTTCCTAACTACAAGTGTCCAGGTTAGCTCTTACATAAGGAGACCCCACACCTCTAACCAAGAGTCCATCCTAACAGAGTAGATAAATTCTGTTATATCAGCCATTTCACTCCCTTGAACTCCATATCTATCTCTCCTTCACTGGGGCTTATCCTCTATGTCTGTTTTCTCTATTTTTATATAGTTCCTTCCTTGAAAAAAATATCATAAAACAGGGTTTATGGTAAAGATAAAAAACAGTGATTGATTAAAAAGGTTTTAAAGTGGCGCCTCCATGTACTCATACAGTAATGTTCCTCATAATGGTAGCCCAACTTTGTAATATAAGAACCTTCTAAGCAGTTTTAATTTTTTAAAAAGACATGAAGGGGTCATGGGGAGAAACTGAGACTTGGCATTGTGTGGCAGGACTGACGTTCCTAAATAGAGGCCAGGAGAGGCGATTGGTGAAATTTTCAGTAAGTTCTGAGTGTCTAACAAAGCACATACATCTCTGAGGATATGAAAAGTTAAGAAAAGTTCTGAAGGTATACAGAAGTGATTGAAGATAATGAAAAATGTTTCAGATTTCTCTCTCCCTCTATGTTATTGTTATATTAAGATTTCAAACGTTCAGGAAATCTATTCTTAATGGTTCAAACACTGGTGGAGTGGTGGGGTTTGGAGACTGCTCAGGAGCAGGTTGCCAAAAGGAGATACTTGTCCCTGTAACATCTAAATTGACATCTAAAACATCTGTCCCCTATTCTTGCTTTCTCTATGATCAAAATAGAGATTACTATTTACATTGACCAAAGATTCGTTGGTTCTATAGAAGACATGATACATATTAAGGAAGGTATTTCACATTTTCTTAAAACTGAGCAATATTGTATTTTCTGATTAATGACCCATGGCACCCCACATGGGAGATGGGGATCATTGGTAAACTTTACTCTAGCATTTATCATAGCTTCCCATTAGATGCAATCAAAATAAAAAGGGCACACATACCATTCTCTTAACCCCTAGAAGTAGAAGTGGTCCAAATCTCCTCAAAGGTCCATATATTCCCAATATCACCCCTGGTAGATGATACTGACCTCACCTCCCTGTCATGCAATATCTTATTATCAACTATAACCTCTGTATATCAGCTACTGAATAATGCTCTGCCTGGCTGCTTTGAAGAATACTGGTTGGGTCCCCCCCCCAGACTTACCCATTGTAGACTTTCTCTTGTTAATTTCTCTGAACCAAATGTCACAATTACCCTTTATCTCTCTCACACCTCTCTCTTCAGTATCACAGACTCCTTTAACTCCTCAGCAACATACACTAGATTCCACAGACATCAATAATAACCTAACCTTTAGTACTACCACCCAGCTCCTAAGCCCAAACACTCACAATGCCTTGATTCTCTATGGCATTCAAGTTCCTTGATGTTTCTGATAAAATGTCTGGGACTTTGTGTCCTGGTGTTTCTTTTACCAAAACTAGGGATGATACCTGTTGAAGAGCCCTTGCCAAATTCCCATCATAAGGATGTTATTACAAATGAGCAGTTCATGTCCTACCCTTTACCTAGCACTCCTGGATCCAACTGCAAACATCACCAGTGGTTCAGCAGAACTGACTACTTCTCTTGCTATTTACCAGTAGTTTTCTTTTTACCCATAATTTTCCAGGATCTCCAATAGATGGCTCAGGCCATCCTTACTATTTAAGACAAATAGACTCACTGGTCACCATAGTAATACAAAATTGGTGAGGATTCCATTCACTAACTGCAGAAAGGGGTGGTCTTTGTCTCTTCCTCAGGGAGGAATGCTGCTTCTGTGTCAACCAGCAGTGGGGGAAGGGACTGAAAAAATAAGAGGGGAAGGAAAACTGCAAAATGAGTAATTAAAGTTTATTAAAATAAAGCACCAACAGCAACAACCAGACATAGACCAAATTTATGAGAAATGAGGCTCTCTGAGAAATTATTTAGAGGACAGATTAACAAGAATTTAAATAATGAAGTAAAGTAGATAGCAATAAAAGATAAACTTCAGCTTCATTCAGTGATGACTATATTCTGAGATGAGAGGAGTTCCAGAGAAAAAATATACCTTTTAAGAAATATGCTAAGTTCTGTTACATACTATTTGCCTTTGAGAGTTCTTCAGGTATTCAAAAGGAGAAAGCTAGTGGAAGTGGGAATATGATTTCTGCTGAGAAGATTCATACTTGGAAATATAATAACAGAACAAACCAATTAAAACTCGGAGGTGAGTAAATGTATTTCCTAGGGAACTAGAGAGAAATCTGACTCAGTTGTTCAGAGTACCATTTGCTCTTCCAGATGAATGGGATTTGAGTCCTGGAACCCACATGGAGTCTCACAAATGTCAGAGACTGCAGCCCCAAAAGATCCAACATTTTCATTTGGCTTCTATGGTCAAATATGTAGCAAGTGCACAAACATGCATCTATACACAATATCCACAAAAAACTATTTTTGTTTTTAACTTCCTACAAAAAATATTATATGAAAAATTCATGTTAAATAAACTACTAGAAATCTTCTAACCTAGCTGGAATAAAGGGAAATGGAATGGATCAATCAAGAATACTGTGGGGATGCTTCATAAATAAAGGAAGAGGTCAGTAGAAGATGGTGGAAGATCTACTTGATGTAGGAGTATCTGTCATGTGTTTAAATCCCCTGAATGCCAATATGAACTTATGACCATGATTGAACTGTGATTAACAGCGTGGGGATTATTATAGTGCAGTTCAAAGTCAGAGGAAGGATGGAAAGTAACAATAAAAGAAGAGAGCACAAAGACAAATTGTGGAGTGTAGACTGTTCTATTAAGGTTCCAGACATGATGAAACTGCTGAGATCAGATGGTCCATTGGTGTGAAAATGTCTAAAATGCCAAGGCTGTGATTTATTTTTTTTACCTTATATTGCTTTGCCCTCTAAGGCAGTGAGAACATGCATGTACCAATCAGACAGCAGTTTCTGATCTCATCTAATCAGCTCTACCAAATCCTTGGGCATGGACATGAGCAAATCCTAAATGTCAGGAGTCCTCCTTTATTTTCTTTCCTTCTTAATTAAGCTCCACTACTATACAGTAATTACTGTACTTGAAGGTTGATATTACTCTTAGTCAATTTCAAAACATATTTGGGTAACTTTTAACTTCATGATGAGGTCAAAGTGACACTTCACAGGTCTCAAGTTGGAAATGTGTAAACCTCAGATTGAATATGCCAGTGTTTAATATGGCTTTTTTCCACTTCCTTTAAACAAGAAATCAGTTTTGAAAAATAAGCTACTACTATATGTCTAAAACTTTATCTTTCCAAGAAATGATCTCAAATAAGAAAATAGCAAAATAAATACACAGGAAAGCAATAAGCATCCACTAATTGGTTTCAATCAGGCAATTATTTTGCTTATTTATTGTTTGATTTCTAACAGTAACTTATTGAGAGATTTTTATAGAAAGTACTTTGTTTTGGGCTGTCATTATTTTTACTCATCAAGGATAAAGGAACTTTACCTAAATTAATTTTCTAGTCACAAAATTTTATAAGTTAATGATTGCCTGTTTTGTATTGGCATTAATAAAGAGAAGTTTTTAATATATATATAAAATTATTTTCCTTTTATTCTAATAATGTTTCTTAATAACATTGAAATACAGGAGTACAAAAGCTATAACATGGTTATATGTTCTTTAGTGATGATAATAGTGCTAATACCACTATATTGGTAGCAATAATTATGAAATAGAAGGAAACCAAGGGTGTCTGAGAGAGAAAAAGACAGCGTCACAGTGAGAGACAGAGACAGAGAGGCAGAGAAAGACACAGATACAGACAGACAGAGACACAGAAAGACAGATATAGATATCCCTCTATTTGGGTAGTTATTCTGAGATACTAATGTGCACCCATCAGAACCATTTTTACAAAAATTCTAGGCAGCTTTAAAGAAGGATTACCATCTACAATGGACCCAAGCACAATGCTTTGGAAGTGAGGAGCTGATAGCAGGAGAAGATAATAAAAGTTTTTGTAGTCTTTCTTTTGAGAATGAATGTTGTCAGGTGGCATAGTTGCATAATTACACTGATTATACCAGAGTAGAGGTGGCTCATATCACTCATAAATGATGATGGTTGAATTTGATTACAAAACACTACACATTAATGAAAGTAATGACTGCATAACCATCTCCTGATTCTTAAACAGAAAACATATCCCATGCTTTCTTGTTCTTGATTTATTTATTACAAAAACACAAATAAGCGGAATATATTAACTATCATAAGTAAAAGTGGACAGATTTATGACTGACACTTTGAACAAGCAAGTATAGTTTCACAGACTGCCTCCATCTCCAAAGCCATGGTATATTTGAAACTTTCCCCAACATTCATAGCATTAGTTTGCTCACATACAAAATACACCATGTGAGTGACAAACTCTTGGGTTATTATGTAGATATAAATGAGCATGAATGCAAACTTATTTTAGAATGAAGGTTATGATACATATGCTCTTATTATTATAGACCCATCTATGTGTATTCACCAAAACTCTAGTAGTATTCTTGATGTGAAATTCTAATATATCCTGTTTTTAAATTCTGAAGTTGCATTAATATCTACAAAACACACTGAGCCCGAGAGATGAAGTTGAGCATTGTATTAGAACACTTGTAGATGAATAACTGTAGAGACATTCCATTTGGGTTTGAAACTGTCCTAAGAAAGAGTACCAGACTCTTTGAAAGTATATACTAGCCCTTTAGCAGAAAATGTGTGCAATGTGGTAGAAATGGGCACAACAGGACACTGTGGTGTCACCAACATCCACAGAATTGATTCATTTGGCTCTATTTCATCAATACATACTTTTGCATTTCTGATCATAATTGTATTTCTGGTATGGATTTTTCAACCGTGTGCAATGACTGGAAAAAAACATAACAAAATACACTTGATACATTCTATTTCTTAATTTAAATATCAAATCACAAACAGGAATTTTGGCTTACATGCAAAATTTTTAAACAAAGATCAGTGATAGTTATCTTTCTGAAGTCCCTTCTTAGGTATACTACTCTCTGAAAATGTGTCAGCTTTCTCCGCTCAGAGAACTGATAGCTATTCCCAGGAAATTTTTGACATTTCCAAATTACTGGCCTCATTGGCAGGTCTCTCTGGTGACTAGCCAGACTTCTCCAGGCAATGTCCTTCTCTAAGTCACCTTGCAAACTGTCACAGAGGTCTTTCACTATAATGTGAAGGAGATGAAAATGTTCTGATGCTATTCCATGACAAATAACAATCACCTTCAGGAATATGGATAAAGCTGTTTCTAAAAACAGATGTAACTTTTTAGAAGTTATAAATCATGAACTTTCCCCTTATTTTCCACCCTGAAATCCTTTCTTTACTGCTTTCATACTGTGTAATTGAGCTCTGATGAGGGAAGTGGAACCTCAAAACACAGATGATTTTGTCTGGAATAGACTACCTTGATCTCAGAGGTTCTCCTTTAATTGCTTCCCCATTTGGCCAATCACAAGTGTAGTCAGTGTTAGAAAGTGGCATGTTTACTGCTCAGGTTTCCTCCTGAGGGACCTGACATAAACAGCTGAAGGCAGAAGTTTTCACACAGTTTTTGCCCTCCTTGACCAGTCCAGTGGTGGGGCATTTCATCACAGCATCAGAATCACTTAAAGGAAGCTGTTCACCTCATGGTGCAAATGAAAGCAAGAAAGGTGTGAGGGGCCCCAGTGTAACCTGTAAAGGCATGTCCTCAGTGACTTCTGAATGAGAACTTTATAGAACCCTTTAAAATAGCATCTCCAAG
The DNA here is from genome assembly GCA_030556225.1 of Cricetiscus sungorus. Taxonomy (NCBI): domain Eukaryota; kingdom Metazoa; phylum Chordata; class Mammalia; order Rodentia; family Cricetidae; genus Cricetiscus; species Cricetiscus sungorus. The sequence goes on along the minus strand of JANBXA010000007.1, from coordinate 9,332,525 downwards.
TGTTCAACACTTGAGCATATGCAGAACATTTTATCAAACCTTAACACTCCTCTCTTCCTTCTGGAATATCTTAAATGCAGAGTTCTCTGTGATCTGAAATCCCAACTTGTAAAGCATGAGGGTCAGAGAGAAATTTCCAAGTGAACTCAGAAGACTTCAAGTATCTTCTAAACTGGTCTTTATGTCTCCATGGAGAAATCTGTAGGTGTTATGTATTTTATGTTTGTATGTGTCTGCTTGTTCACATTCTGGCCCTTTGAAGAAGAAAAAGTTTAGCGTCTGTGTGTGCCAGGGAAGGCTGAAACTAGTGAATTCTCTTCAACTAGGACACGACACCAGTTATTACAATACCATTTATCTCTAGATCTTCATTTTCTAATTTATATGTAGTATTCATAGTGTATATAGTTGTGTGTTATAAAATGTTTTCTAGAGTATTTACCAGGAGAAATTAGTAATGTGTTACACAACAGATTAATATCATATCAGGTATGTTGAGTCATTTCTGAACACCATTAGATGTTACATTGTCATCCTTACGTGCTATCAGTAATTTGTGATCTCAAGACCTCAAGTAGTTACTTCTATTTCCTCCTCTGTTATTTCCTAGAGTTTTCTAAGGAGTTACCAACTCCTTCCCAGCTATATTCACTCTCATTGATGTAGAAGTCCTAGACTTCTTGGCCACTGCTTCATCTGCAGTGTCTGACCCATGATTATTAGAAGCATCATAAATGACAAAGAGGACAATACTGTGAGGTGGTCTTGTTCTTCACATTTCACTGCAAAGAAAATCGATCCCAGAAAAGCTTTGTAATTTGCTGAAAGAACACAACTATGGAATCACTGGGAAAGTGGTTTTTCTGAATAATAATAAGACTTCTAATTGAAAAAAGCAAACATCACCTTTCCCAAATTATATTTAAATGTTCTTCTTGACCAGTCTCCTTATTTTTATACCTGTATTCTGACTCTTCCTCATATATCCTTTAATTTCATTATCTTGACTATTTCACTGTAAATTTCTTTCTTTGCTTTGGCTGCCAGTTTTTTCTCTTCTTAGAGTCTAGCTTGTATCTTTGTCATGATTGTATCCCCAGACACATGGCTGGAACTCCATTATGATGTTACATCTAAGAACTAGATGTATTCGTCTTTGCAGATAAGGCAATACCAAAATGAGACATGATGTTGCAGTGTCCAGAAAATGTCTTCATCAAGTTTTCAAACCATGTACTTTTCCTTGGCTTTTGCAATGTGTTCAATTAAAATTTATTCAAGAAAACTAAATCTATATCTGAAATTCTCTTATTGAAAGACAATGGTTTCAGGTCTGATATGTTAAGCATTCTTTATAAGATAGGCCTATCTAGAACTTGGTTGTGTGTATTGAATATTATTGAGGCATATATAATTTCCAAAAATATCAAAATTTGTCTTGATAAGTGTCCCCTTATATTTGTACAATTATGTTGTGCTGGCTAGTTGTATGTCAATTTTAAACAAGCTAGAGTCAACTAAGGGGTGGAATTTCAATGAGAAATTGCCTCTAAAGGATCAGTTTTTAGTCAAGTCTGTTGGGGATTTTCTTAATTAGTGATTGATCAGGGAGTACATATCTCATTGTGCATGGTACCACCCTTGCACTCTTGGTCTTGGATGCTATAAAAAAGAATACCAAGGAAGCCATGATAGCAAGCAAGTAAGCAATATTCATCTAGGGCCTTTGCATCAATGCCTACTTCGAGGTTCCTGCTCTGAGTTCCTGCCCTGACTTCTTTCAATGATAAACTGTAATGCTGAAGTATAAGCAAAATATACCTTTCAAGTTATCATGGTATTTCATCACAGCAATAAAAACATAACTAAAGTATATATTATGTGCTATGTACAAAATTCAAGGCACGGAAACTGACTTCTGAATGTTTACAGCATCACTATATGCTAGCATCAATACCTTCCCAGTTCCAGAACAGTTTGCTGTATTCATGCTTTGATGTTTCATTTGTCAGCATCCTAATTTAGAATTTCTATGGAAAGAAACATTGCTTATCCCTGTTTAAAGAATTCTTAGAGCAGGTGATTGGTATAAAGTTATAAAATCAAATTACTTGTAATTGCATGTGTATGTAGACATATGCATATGGGTAGGGAGACGAGAGGAGAGTTAACACTTTATTTTACTGTCCTTAATTAGAAAGCATGATAGAGCATGCACTTTCTTCTCATTGTTTGCGCTTCTTCTTATTTCTGTTATTGGATTCTTTGTAAGGATGATTTCATTCTGGTATATTTACTTACCTTATATAACCTCGTTTGAATTGGGTGGTTTTCAGATTGTGTCTATTTGCCACTTATGTCTTAGTAAGATGAACCACGCCAAGATAATAAGACCTTTCTATTTGTCTTAGCTCTCCAATATTACTCCAAGTACAATTCCATTTCCTCACCATCTTATACCAGTTGCCTTAATTTTTTGCATTAATTATTGTTTGAAGTAGGAGAAGGTAAGTAGCTTCAGCTAATATTATGACCAAGGGCTGAATGCAAACATGCAAATATGAATGTATAATGCTATTTATCATAGAAGAATATTGAAGCAATATTCTCTACACATTTAAGATGAGAAAACAATGATCAAAGAAAGCTAGAGATTTTTTCCCCTAAGTAGTGATAATACATGGTAGGCCTGGCTCTGTCAGCCATAGGTTTCAATTGTTTATCTGTTTCACTGAAGACCTTTCTAGACCATGTTCAGGTTATCTATGACAGTTACTATGCAGTGATTAATGTATGTTTACTTCCATCAAGTATTAGCTGATTGGATTAATTTATACAGAAAGAAGCAATGCTAAGAGAGTGAAAACTGGAGATTGATATTTGCCAGGACATAGAACTTAGATGGCTGAAACTCCAGGGAATCCTGGTAAAGAGTGGATGACTGTAAATAGCATGGACATTGGTGGAATATGCCATTCTGCTTTCTCAAAAGCATATTTACACGCAGTTTAGTTTTATTGATGCCATATATTTCCTAATGTTGTGGGTAAAGTAATGGGGAAAAATAGACAAGTAAAGGTCAAACACTTGCTTTAAAATACAAAACATATACACTCTCCTATATAAATAACAGAAAATGAGGGATCTTCTATGTTATGTCGACTTTAAATTATGAAAAAAGCATATATATCTAGCTATGTAAGCACACATGAAATATATGTTCATATTCAGCTGCTGTCTACACTTGTAATTTATGATATGTGTAGAAATAATCTGTATTTACAGAAAAATAAACCATCTGTAAAAAGCTCGAATGTATTATTCTAGTTCCTAGACAAAGTCAGGGCACTGCTGACAGCAGTTAATGAAGATCATGTAATATTTATGCTGTGTACATTTATAGACTTACTGTATATATTTATATAACTGTATTTTATGTTCCCAGGACAAATTCAGGACACTAAGGATAGCAGTTCATGCAGGTCATGTGACATTTATACATTTCTTATTAAAATTTATGTACACATACAAATGTGCGTGTGTGTGTTTGTGTGTGTGTGTGTTTGTGTGTGTTTCTCAAACATTTTGTACTTTGAAAGGCTACATCAGGAGCATCACAAGTTTGAAACCAGACAGGAGTACAAACCAAAATGATTTTCATTTAAAAAATAATGCTGGATAATACTCTATATATTTAAACTTTGATATACCAGTAGCACCTCAATCTATTGATAAAGAACCTATAACTATAGCCATTAATGGATTCTAGTAACATCCTGAAACTATGTACAGATAGGCCAGAATTAAGTAAAAGATGTTTGCAGCATCTAGTTTTCTCTAAAAGATGGAAAAACAAGTACTGAATTGTCACTTTAGAATTTTTGTTGTTGATGTTGCTGCCATTTTTGTTGTTTGCTGCCTAGACTATACTGAAACAAACAAACAAACAAACAAACAAAACAAAACACCTCTGCAACCTGTAGTTGCTTTTGTGTACTTCACATAGGTAGCAACAGCAGCCCTCTTCCATTTGTGCTGGTCACATACTATAATCCAGAAAACCTTCTATGCCTCCTTCATCTTATATTTCCATGTCTACGTAGTACATAATTTGATGTTTTGTTTTTACATGTTGTACTATTATCTTGTCTGAGCAACAATCTCCTCTTTCTTGGCAGATGATGACACTTCAAATTTCTTAGACTTTGAGACAAAAAAAACAAACAATCACATTAGATTAAAACAGCCCACCCTGAGCCATGGGTTTTCTTTTTGGATTTGTTTTTATGTCAATTTGACACAAATAAGAGTTTTCAGTTGAGAAATAACTCCAGAGATTAGTGTGTGTTTTCTTGTTTAATGGTTGATGTGGAAGGGCCTAATCCACTGTTATGGGTAGCTATAACAAAACAGGTTGGCCAAGCCATAAGGAACAAGTCAGTAAAATCTGGTTTCTTTATAAATTCCTGAATCAAGGTTTCTGGCTTGAGTTTCATGCCCCCAACTTACTTTATTAATGGGGTTTGGCCTGGGATTTGTAACGGTACATAAAGTCTTTCCTCCTCAAGTTACTTTGGGTTGTAGTGCTTTATCACAGCAATAGAAAAGTAACTAAGATATTCTTCATTTGGGAAATCTGATTCCTTATTAGATTTTAAAGTCTTATGACTGGAATTACCTTCTCACTCTCATTTCATTCTTTTTTTTTTTTTGCAATTAACTCACTTATCTTGATTCAGTTCATTAAAAGTCCAACAAAAGAAGCTATCAACACAATAGAATATAACAAAACTTGTCGAATTGCCTTGCTTTAGGAATACTCTTTGGGGTCACTACACATAAACTTCCGTGAAATTATACATGAGGCTGGTTATCCTTTATAGATCTCTTGGCAATAGAAAAAGATTGAGAGCAAGTTGAAAATCCCTCAAAAGAGAACTGGTTAAATAGCTGATGGTACAGGGGGAGACCATGATACTGAAAATAATTGACTAAAAGCTGTTAATGGGCCTCCATTGCACGTATTTCTGAGATGAATTAGGAAGAAACAAAGTCAAAGGGAAGAAAGAGAACTGATTTCATAAATAAGAGAACCTCTACTCAGACAAGAGAAAAAATGAAAACAATAGCCTGTACTTTAGTTAGTAAAATATGTATGTAAATTAGAATTAGGTTGAGAATTATGAAAGACTAGAGAAAAACAGAGGGACAGATTTCTCCCTGTGCTGTCTGATATATGCCTTGGGTTTTACAGCATATGTGTATCCATAACCCAAATCTAAATTTACATTGAAGTTTCTTATCTTCATATTCTATCCCAGTAGCCTCCTTATTATTTCACATGCTTAAATTTTAAAACGGTACCATACTTTATGTAAGTTCTCACCTCCTTCTACTCCTTTCTGTACTACTTATCACTTCAAACTCCATAACATTAGCTAGGTATTCACTGATCCTGACTCATTAAAAGCTAGGTCAACTTTCTAATTGATCTATATTCAATAATTTCTTCTCATTGACTGCTCCATTCTGTGATTACAGAATGAAATGTTTCCTAGATACCCCACCCTGCAAGTCTTTATAATGCATCCTTAGTTGGCTTGGAAAATTTGAGATAGTTTTATCAGATTTCAAAGGAGTAATATTTGAGTAATATTATAATTTGGAGCAATACTGAAGCATAAAACACAAGATGTCATCCCTCCTCTACACCCATGAATTGATTTTTATTTCTTGCTATCAACATGATTTATACATTGATTAATAAATAAACATTTGTATCTCACATCTTTGTCTTAATTCTAACTTCTTATATCTAATGGCATATTTACCATGAATAGCAGAGTCCATTCATGGATTAAACAAGTATAAAGATAGTGCAAAAAGATAAAAACAGTTATCAGGTTCTGTATTATGGTGGACACTAAGAGTATAGTCATCTTGGTATGGCTCAGATATGAAATGGTCCCAAGGGATCCTATGACTCATTGCAGAGTATTCAGAGTTGGGCCTTTGGAAGGTTATTGAGTAATGAGAGCTCTTATTTCATCATTTATCCACAGATAATTTAATCAAATCACTACTATAATATGGTTCAAATTAAGAGGTACTCAATTGGAATAATTGGGTTCCTGTTCTCCGTAAAGATGTAATCCAATCAATGCACCTTGCTTCGGCCTTGCCCATCCCTTGTTTCTGCGCTTCATAGTTTCCTTGAGGAATTTAGCTATTTTCTACTAAACCTTGTTTATTATTAAGCTCTGTCTTACCACAGGCATTAAAGCTATGGTTCCCAAGAGCCCATAGAACAGAACCTTGAATGACTTGAACTGAAGAGATAAATGGGATGAATAAACAGAGCAAAGAGAGGGAGTTGGGTTGAAGAACTCAGTCAGTTCAGCGATTGTCTTGCAAGTGGAAACAACAAGCATGTGGCAGACAGGCATCCTATCACTGGGGCAGCAGAGTCAGGAAGATTCCTGACTCCATGGTCAGTCTGTTTAGCTTAGTAAGTGAATCAGGGCAAATTGGTAATCCTACCCAAGGAGAGTAAAGACCATTACCCAAAATCTTTGGTCAAATTATGTAAGCTTTATTTACTGTCAGGCGATGCCCTCTACCTAAAGTGGAATTTGAGAAAATAGCATCAAACATAGAAAGTGGGTAAACTCAAAAACCTGATAGAATGGGGGGAGGGTTAAGGATTGAGGGATTTCCAGAAAGATTTTGGTTACATAGAAACTTGGTTGAACATTTCAAAATTATTTCATAGGATATATTATCTTACCTATTTATTTAAACCCCAGATAATAAAAAAAAACTGCAATTAGTGTGTTAAATGGGAAAATAATGCATTCTAATATTTCTTTCTTTATCAGTACTAAGTATATAAATCCTCATTTGAAGTATGGTTTTCATTGAATACTATTTGGGGTTCCTACAAACTGCCCGTAGCTACCTGCCAATGAGTTTTGAGAATAGCTCTAACTCTATGACTGATGAATTGTATTTACTAGTATAAAGATACAAAATAATTTAGGCTTCACCCTGAATCCTGAAGTACAGCTGAGCAAACTGTATATGGAAGGCATAAACTGTGTCGGAACTTAGTGTAGAGGAGATAGGCTGTGGACAAGTGATAGACACAGGTATTATAAATCCCACTCAGATCAGCCAATACCATCTCCTTGTCTTCTATTCTGGGATGTTACAAACAACCTGGAAATTGTTCAGAGAATTTGTTTTAGTGGTTTCATTCACTGACAGATTTTGTGTATTCTGTTCTTTATATAACCATTTCTATGGAATATGGCTTGATCTCCTGAGTCTTCCTTCTAGTAAATAATTAAAGGCAATTTTTGTAGGATGATTATCAGGCTGTCTTTCCTGAGTCAGGCCCTCTGTCCTCCACAAAACACAAGGAAATCTTTTGAGAAATGTCATTGGTCCCCAAAGTATGCTTACTCCTCATAGCAGATTTAATGATCTGAAGATTGCTGATCATGTCCTCTTGTCATGTAAAGCATTTACAGAAAGTGCCTCCCACATCCCGCAATTAAGGCACCTTTTGTAAAATAATTAATAACAGAAAAAATGTCATCTTACAGGTTAGCAGGATGACATTAATTTCATCTGCAGTTATTTGAGCAGGCAAAATCTGTTTAGAAAGCCACTCAAGAAAAGCATCCATTCTACTAAACTTTGTCTGCACATGTTTTATTGTCTCAAACAGTTAAAGGAAATAACAAGGTGAGAAACAGTACATTGGCTCCCACACTGAGAACTCAGAGGGATAATGCCACTTTTAGAATGTACCTTAACACTATGAAGAGATGATAAGTTAAGGAGTTATTTGTAGATAATTAACATATCCCTCCTGCAATTTATCCAGTTTGTCTTTGACCAGGTGCATGACCTTGCCCTGCTCTAGTATTTACAAAAATAAAAACAGTGAAAAAACAGCGAAAGTTATACCTACCTAGAAGGGCTGCTGGCGGCATGGTGTGTGTGTGTGTGTGTGTGTGTGTGTGTGTGTGTGTATGTGTGTGCACATGAATGTGTGTTTACAGATAAAAGAGAACACACTTTAATAGTGTCAACAAAGAGGATGCTAAATAGTTCATACAAGAATATGAGACCTGGATAGGTGCTTAGAAGCAATACGTAGATGTCTTTCCTCTCAGAGATACAGCTACCAAATATGTTATCCAAAACAAGGTGACTTTCAACACATTTTCTAGAAAAATTTCAAGTGCAATTCATGCAAATAGGATAGAAACAATAGCATTTATTCACCCTGTCCATCAATTGTCTTTTTAGTTTCAAGCATTTTTAAAGTATGCTTTAAAAACCACATTTTTGTCAGAGATAATTCTGTTAAGTGGCATATATTATATGTATTTTTATATATACACATATGTATATATATACACAACTTATGTATATATATGTATGTATGTATGTATATATATGTATATATATATATAATTTTGTGAGATTATATATGCTACATTTGATCTTGGCCAAATGTATGAAGAACAATATGTATACTCTCAGTCAATGAAGGACAACATTGATAATAGTTTAGTTGCATCACGTAAACAAGCACAGAACACATGATATGTTGAGATTGAAGTAACAGAGTGTTTTCTATAGTATACCAATGTTGAAGACTAGTGAAAGCCAGGAGCTATGAGGATAAGGCCCAAAATATTAGAGTGTTTCTTTTTTAACTCAGATTTTTTTTCTCCAGAAAAGTGTATGATCTGGACATATTCTACTGGTTTCTTTAGCCAAAGGGAAGTCTGTTTTGAAATTGTTAATAAAGGCAGCATAGGGTCCCCACCTGCTTTTAAAACGAACCAATTTGATATAATCAGATTTTCATCACTTAAGGATACAATTTTCTCTTTCTCCTTCCTCATTTGTTTTCCTTTAATACACCTGCTTCAGAGCAGTTAGCAGAGAGGGATTTGAATAATAACACTATTTTACATGTAAATGGTGCCTTTTATCCAAACATCTCAGTGCTCTTTGTAAACATTAAGGACTGAATATAGATTAAGAGCATCAGTTTTAAGATAGGAAAATGGGAACCATATGGGTAAGTGACTTGCCTAAGGTCACACATTAAGACTACAACATTGCTTAAAAGGAGGCTCCTAGTCATTTGAAGATTTCATCTTGCCAACTGCATAGAGCCTGTCTGCATTACATCTTAGAATTCCCATATATCCCCCTTTGAGTACCATTAAACCTCTAAGTTAACTCTTCAATCAGCTGTTTCACAATACAGTCTGTCTCAGAACTTTCTGTAAATGTTGATAATTCATACAATGAATTATATTGTGTAATATATCACATCACTGTAATTCTCTAGGTTAAAGGCAGTGTTTGTGACTTTTGCTCATGGAGTTTTAATTTTCACATCCTAAGAGCTTACTCAACAGACCACAATGATCTGTGAGAAACATGGTTCAGAATGAAGAGAGAATCCACAATTCTTACATGAAATCTCAAATGTGGTACAAAATAAATGCATGGGTTTGGGGTAATAGAACATTGAGGTGGCCAAGCAAAAGATTTTTAATACTTTGGAAATGAAAACGAAAACTTTTCTACTTGATTATACATGGGTGATATTTATACTTTCTGACAACCAATAGGGCCAGGTAAGCTAACTATGCTACAAAATACACATTGTAGAATAACACATTGTAGGATAAAGCCCTCAAGTGTTATGCTTTCTTTCTTTCTTCCTTTCTTCCTTTCTTCTCTTCCTTCCTTCCTTCCTTCCTTCCTTCTCTTTCTTCCTTCCTTCCTTCCTTTCTTTCTTTCTATTATCCTTTTCATGAGTATAATTTGTTAATAAAACATAAAATTTTAAGTTACAGTGAAGATATATGCAGCACTCATCTCATATGCACTCTCTCCTGCCTTGTCACTCAGGAATGAATAAGTGTGACAATCTTTAAGGGTCTTAGGAAGTGAGAGAAGCTGTTACCGTATATCACATATTTCCTCAAATGCCCTGTGTGGTTCAGGAAGGTCATATATCTTGTCTCCTTTACCAAAAGGAAGTTTCTAGCTGAAATTATTTTCCTCAAGTTTTTCACAGAGTGAAACTTTGATGAGTGTTCTAGTTGGGCATATCCCAACTAACTATAGAATTTTGAAACCATGACTTCAACTCTACCATATTATTACCACATTCCTAATAGCACAAATTTCTCTACAGATCTTCTTTTATTTGTCCATAACTATGCTGTCTAATATTGAAGCCACTAGCCTCTTACTGCAATTGAACACCTGATATATACATAGAGACCTGCTATAGGTAAAGAGTGCTTGTAATATTTTAGATAATTGCTTTAAAACGGGATTTTACTATTATGGTTATTCTTATATTGATCCATAGAATGGCCCCTGTTAGTAGAAATAGTTATCATAGTGTCTGCAACTTGGGTCTCTTATTTGTATATGGGAGAGTGTTTTGCTTGAGCATCAGATATAATCCCTTGGGATTAGACATACAAACAGTTGTGATCTGTCATGTGGATGATGGGAACCAAACTTTGGTCCTCTGGAAGAGTAGCCAGTACCCTTAACCACTGAACTATCTCTATTTAGTCATAATAATGTACTTCCTTAAAAATAAAGAAACATTACAATTATTTATGTGAAGAGGAGCATAGGAGAGTCAGCCTTCAGGGATTGATTCTCTCCTTCCACCAAGAATTCAGATCATTACACTTGGCAGCATGCTTTACCTACTGATGTATCTTACCATTGCACAATGCTATAATTCTTTGGTATCTGGACTATATAGTTTAAGGTCAACTTGAAATAAGCTACATGTATCTGAGAAGAGGAAACCTCAATGAAGAAAATGCCTTCATCAGATTGGGCTGTAAACAAGCCTGTAGGACATTTTCTTAATTAACGATTGATGGGTGGGGGGGCAGACCAACCATTGTGTGTTGGGTGGCACCATCCCTGGGCTGGTTGTCTTTAGTACTTTTATAAAAAAACAAAACAAAACAAAACAAACTCGCCGATAAATACTTTAGGAGCAAGCCAGTAAGCAACACTCCTCCAGGGCCTCTGTGTCAGCTGCTGCATCCAGGTTCCTGGCCTATTTGAGTTCCCTTCCTGTCTTCCTTCAAAGATAGACTATGATGCGAAACTGTGAGCCTGACAATCCCTTTCCTCCACAACTTGCTTTTGGTGATGATGTTTGTTTTATCATGGCAACAGAAACCCAAATGAGAATAGCTTCATTGCTCAAATTCAATTTATAGTTACAAGGTGTAATAGATCGCTGTATTCTCTGATCGTTTTGATGAAGTGTTTTTTTTTAAAGTTAACTGTCACTTGCACATTGAGATCTTGAGCTGCATGATAAAGGAGAGCTACTCTTTCTTCCTCATATTTTGAATAATTATCAATAAGACAAAAAATAGTAAAGGTAGAACAAGTATGGAGAACTTGGTGGACTTGTGATGCTGGGCTCATGAACACAAATTTTTATCACTGGGAAGTTGACACAAATAGCAACAAGACTCTGATTCTCCATGTTTAAACACCTACCTAGAGGTGTCTACTCCCTCTCAAACATGCCAGATGAGACCGTAATTGCAGGAAGCTCAAGGCCACACATCATTAAAATGTCATACATCATTCTGTTTCCAAATCTGACCTAAATCTGGTCGTGTTTTTCTATGTAATATATCCATGGTTTTCCCCTAAATGATAAAAATGAGATCCTATCATAAAATGATAATTTGGATAGTAAAATTGTAAAATGTAGCATATCTATTGTGAATACAAATTATCGCTAATTATAAAATCTCCAAGGAGAAATTAAAGTTCAAAAACTTTTTCACATTGAACTTAGTCCAAATTGTTAATGTCTAGTGATATTGAAGTCTGAAATCACAATGCCATGTGATAAAATATAAAGAGATAAAATTCTCAAAAGAGTTCTTTTCAATTTCTTTCTTTCTTGGTCTTTTTCAGTTTTGGCCAGTATATTCAGTCATTGTCCTTTAGCAAATTCTGCCTAAGCTCTCAGTTCCTGAAATGACATCCCAGTGGAGGTGTTAATGTATCCACGAGCTGTCAGACCATCAATTTCAATATTCCCTATGAGTGAAATGATGTCCATGGGGACCCAGCTAATAGCTCTACACTGCATTCAGAGGCCAATACTTAACTCCTCAAACTACTGTTCAGAAAAAAACTGTGTCCCTAGCACCCATTAGTAACAAAGCCACAGCAAACACTCATCAGTATTTGAGTAAAGGAAAAAACAAATGGTGGGAATGATTTGTGATCTATTCTTACTAGGTATCTTTATTCATTTTGTGTTTCTATAGCAAAGATCTGAGACTGGCTACATTATGGAGTTAGAAGGTTTATTTTGTTCATGATTCTGGTAGCTAGAGGGTGTAAACAGAATGTAACTCTAATTCTTGAAAAGGTCCTGACAAATGTCTCCTTTCAGATAAACTAAACAAATTTAATGGGCAAGCACAAGGAGTCAAACACAAAGGATGCTCCCAGTGTATAATCACATTTTCTCATGAAAACAAAGTCACTATACGAGATGAAAACTAACCCTGCCTGATAATGGTACCTATGAATTAAGTATTTTCCACCAGCTTCTTCATCTTATGGTGTATTTAACGCAATATCACCATGCTGGAGGTTTCAATATTGGCATTTGAAACAATATCAAACCATAGAACAAGAGTAAAGTTGGTATGCAACAACAAGTTAATGTCCACAGAAAAATAAGTAAACCTGAATTCAGTTGAGATAGATTATAGTAGTGATTCATTTATTTACTATCCGTTAAATGTCTCCCAGTGTATAGATGAGTTAGAGAGGAACCACGTATGTGAAACATTTTTAAGTCCCAACCTTCTTTTGAATATGATACTATTGACAACTAACTACTAACTTGTCTTGGTTGTCTGTAACCATCAAATATACAAATTTAGTGAGCTCAAACACTTTTAATGAAAATTTCATTTGATACCTAACTGGGTCTGGCCTAAACATTCAAAACTGTAACTTCATTATGGTATTCTTACACATTAAAACATGCAACATATATTGAAGATGAAAACAATAAGTTTTGAAATTAAAATCTTACCCCTGTGTTGAGGCATTGCCTTTTCTACATTGAGTGTAGTGAGTTTTCCCTATATAGTAAATTTAGACCATATAACCCCTTCCAAACTTGCTATACCCTTGCTGTTGTTTGTAGTCTACCCTTAAGGACCACACTGCTGAGCCAAATAGAAAATAGGTCAAATATAAGCTGTAGTAGTATGAACTACATCAATCAGCTAGGTTTAGCAATGGCTGTCTCACATTGGAGAGGCCAAGAATGTAATAGTGGTTCTGTCTACAAGTCTGTATGTATTGTCACTCGTAATCTGGTACAGTAGGCCTGTTTGCTTTCTGGAGTGCTGCTAGTCCTCTCTGTGTTGGAATTCTAAAGAAGCCTGTTGTTATATCAGTGAATCCATTTCTCAGCAACAGAATTTACCTATGAGAGATGAAGAACAATCAGACAAAAAGTGAAATTTCCCTTTTCTACCATGTCCTCTTTCTGAAATACTTGGTTTTATTTTTTCCCTTTTTATAAATTTACATTTGAAACAAGGTTGTTTTACATATCAATCCCAGTTCCCTCACCCTTCCATCCTCCTCTATCACCCCCACCAAATCCCAGTCCATTCTCTTTCTGCTCCCAGAGAGGGTAAGGCCCTCCATGGGGAGACTTCAAAGTCTGTTATATCCTTTGGGGCAGGGCCTAGACCCTCCCCCATGTGTTTAGGCTGAGAAAGTATCCCTCTTTGTGCGATGAGCTCAATACTAAGAATAAATACTGATTCATTACTAGAGGCCCCATAGACGGCCAAGTCCTCCTAACTAACACCTTCATTCAGGGGGTCTAAGACAGTCCTATGCTGGTTTCCCAGATATCAGACTGGGGTGTATGAGCTCCCCATTGTTCAGGTCAGCTGATTCTGTGGGTTTCTCCAGCCAGATGTTGACCCCTTTGCTCATCACTCCTCCCACTCTGTAACTGGACAGGAGTTCAGCTAGTGTTTAGCTGTGGGTGTCTGCTTCTGCTTCCATCAGCTACTAGATGAAGGCTCTAGGATGGCATATAACGTAGTCATCAATCTCATTATGGGGAAAGGGCATTTAAGGTAGCCTTTCCACTATTGCTTAGATTGTTAGTTCGGGACATCCATGTAGATCTCTGGGCATTTCTCTAGTGCCAGATTTCTCCTTAAATCTCTAATGGCTATGAGGCAAAGGATTATCAGCCTACAATCTACACCACCAGAAAAGCTAGGAAAGAAGGAGGACCCTAAAAGAGACATATATGGTCCCCTGGAGAAGGGGAAATGGACAAGATCTCCTCAGCAATTTGAAAACATGGAGGGATGGGAGAGGGAGTTAGGAGAAAGAGAAGGGGAGAAAAGGAGGGGAGAGGTGGGCATGAGGGAACAGGGAGGTTGAAACAGGAATATAGGAGAACAAGAAAGGAGATACTTGTTTTATTTTTTGAGGTTATATGATTTCCCCCTTCTTTTCCTCTCTCTATACCAGTAAACATCTTCTTTCTCTGACTCAAATTCAAAGCCTCCTTTTTAGTTAATTTCTATGGATTCCTAAATACATAAATGTAATCTTCACTGTCTATACAGTGCCACCTGTATGTACAATTTCACCACTTACCATGTACTGGATAACCAAGGGATGCACTCTTCCCAGAGGAAGAGGATTTCTCCATTCTCAGCATTCCCTAATTATGTGAAGATCTTTTTATGGGTATGAGCCCTCCTCTGCTTTCCTCATCTCTCTTGGCATAGCTATTGTGGCTGTCCTTGTTCAGTTCATATTTAAACAGTTATGCTGGGGAAATTTTATGGATTTGCTAGGAGACACGGTCTCACAGCACACTGTTCCTCTGGCTTTTAGAGTGTTTTTGCTTCCTGTTCTACACTGTTCCCTGAGCATCAGGTGTGTGAGTGTTTTAGATGTAACCATTTGGACTGGGATTGACAACTCTGCATTTTGATTTTGTCTTCATCTTTTGCAAAAAGAAATTGTCTTAAGGTGGGGTGTGGATTGTAGTTCTATCCGGATAAATGGACAACTCTTTAGATTGTTGTTAGGGATTACTCTGTCTTAATTAAAAAGTGAGTGTAGGTTCTTTTAGGTTTTTCCCCTGTATTTATTTATGCTTTTATTTATTGCAGCATTTGCAGGGAGGACCAAAGTATGCCAAAAAGTCTCACTATGTAACACATACCACAGAAGTAATTTATTGGTGTGTGGGTGTGTGTATGGGGAGTATACAAAAGACTGCCTCTGAGTAAGTATGAAAAAGAGCAAGGGCAGATGGTATAGGATTATAAAGGGTATAGTGCATGTGCATTGGGAGAATACTATATACCTGGCAAAAGTGAAAATGTGTAGTATTTGATGACTGGTTATGACTTGGCTGCTTAGACTAAATGAATGAAAGCAGGCGGTGGGAAATGCCTGGTCCTGGTATGTGGGTAGTACTCAGGTTTTCCAATAGGTTCTCTTCTTATATCTGTAACTTCAAAAGGACTCAGTAGTTAAGTAGGCTACAGAACCAGACATGATTTCCTTCTTATTGCATAGGTCTTAAGTTTAATTATAGAGCTGTTGCCAAATGCATGCCACTACTGCACCTTCAGGGTTACTGTACCATGCTGGTTTGGGTGTGACCACTAGTCATCCAATCTGAGTATGATTATTAGTTGATTCCATTTTGGAAGTTTACATGGCACATTCAGGTACTTCAAAGCTAGTTCTCATGGAAGAATCCTTCCGATTAGATCTAATTTGGATACTCTGTGTCCTGTGTCTGGGGTGCGTAGTATCTTCAGCTATTGGTTCTTACTTTTCACATTTGGAACCAGTTAACAATAAACAGTTAACAATAAACAGTTAACAAAAAAACAGTTTATCCTGTCCCAAGGCTATAATATTTTTGGAGTCTCTTAAATAAATTCTACCAACAATTCAAAAGACAGTTTTTCAAGTCTTATGTGTGTATATATGGGAGGGGGGCGATGCTTGTTAGACCAATATGGCTCTTGGGAGGAGCATTGTCAATCCTCTGTCCTATGATATTATTCTACTTTCAAGAAGTGTGTATTTTCTTCTTGAACTATCAATCATGTGGGTTATTCTACATCTACTGTGAAGGAGAATAGAGACAGACAGAAGCAGGCAGTATTGATAAAGTCACTCTATCTGATGTAAAAGAAACCTCTGGGTATGGAGGGGTCATCGCTACAAAATCATTTTTACAGAATTACAGTGTAGCTATACCTTCATCCAAACTCTAACATCAAGTCTATATTCTCATTTTATCTGTTATTATTTAAATCACCACATTTGAGTAAAGATCAACATTTTTAAATTAATATTTGTATTTTTCATAAGATATTTAAATACCTTTTACTTTTTACAAGCTTTGATGCAACCTACATAAGAGTCTGGTTTTATTCACTTGGTACTGACCTGCTGGAGTTTTCCCTCATCTTCCCTGCACTACATCTGCATGCTTTTATCCATACAGCCTTGTCAGTTAGAAGTATGATGTTATAGTCTCTATTTAAATTATAGTAATCTTACTAAGACCAGATAAATTCTCATATTTTAGAGCACATCTCATATTTTAGAGCATATTCTTTAAAATATTCAATTTTCTAACACACGTACTTTTCTTTCTATGATTCCAGCTGCTGCTTGCATTGCAATACAGAGCCTAGAGCCTTGCATGATTGACATTTTGTGGGTTTTATTTCTTTTCTCCTTTGCATTAAGTTTGAAGATGCTGTGGGGTAGGTGTGCGTTGTTACTCACTGTGGAGTGTCCAGATTGCATTCATGGCTTGTTCTTCACTGAAGACTCTAATAATGTATTTTAGGTTTGTGTTAGTTTTTCCACATTTTAGAATTT
Source organism: Cricetiscus sungorus (assembly GCA_030556225.1). Lineage (NCBI taxonomy): Eukaryota > Metazoa > Chordata > Mammalia > Rodentia > Cricetidae > Cricetiscus > Cricetiscus sungorus. The sequence goes on along the minus strand of JANBXA010000007.1, from coordinate 9,315,497 downwards.
ATTGAAAAGGCATATACATAGAACTTGGTACTAGACAGGCTATATCATAACCCACATACCTCCTCTTATACCAAGGCTGGAGGAGGAAACCCTGTAGGAAGAATGGGTCCCAAATGTAGGCAACAGATTCAGAGTTAGCCTCTGCTTCCACTATTGGGAGTCCCACAAGAAGACCAAGCTACACAGTTGTCCCTATATGAAGAGGACCTAGGTCAGTCGCATACAGGTTTCCTGGTTGTTAGTTCAGTATTTGGGAGGCCCTATGAGCCCGAGTTAGTTGATTCTGTGGTTTTCTTTGGTGTCCCTGACCCCTCTGGCTTCCATAATTCTTCCTTCCTATCTCCCACAGGATTCCCCATGCTCTGCCTAGTGTTTTGCTGTGGGTCTCTGTGTCTCTTTTCACCAGTTGCTGGATGAATCCTCTCTGATGACAGTTAGGCTAGGCACCTATTTATGAGTGCCATTAGTCATAATTACATTGACTTCCCAACTCAACATCCTATTGTAACATAGTAAATGCTGCACTGATATGAATGTTATAGACCAAGTTCTTGGGAGAAACACAGTGATACAGATGCCCTTGATGGTGACAAGTGCCTATGATGCTTTAACTGTGTTTTCTGCTTTTTAAAAATCCATTTAGCACAAGCACCTTTCACTTGTTTTTTAAAACTCACATACTCAGAATACTTTAAAAGAAATTGCATACATACACTTGCTGCAGGCACATTAGCATCTAAACAGAACATAATCTTTCACTGGTTTCCTTATACCTCTTATATTCATTGTATCTCAGACTATAACCAAAGAACAGTTTATCCTGTCCCAAGTTTTTTTTTCTTATGCTCATATAGATAAACAACCGCCAGCACTGTGTAAATCAAGTTGACTAAGTTTGAAATAGGACCATTCCAGAACGACAGCATGTGCTAAAAATACTTTACCTATATGAACTCACAAAGAAAAGCACACACTCAGTATGAAAAAGTTCTAAGTTAATAAAAGCCATAATTTGTTTGGCTGTCATGGGCCGTAGCTCCTCAAATTCATTAACCAGGATTCTTTTAACCATCTATCCCACCTCACTTCAGCTCCATAGGACAAAGACAACCGCCATTTTTCAAAGTGTCCTTAGGCTTGTGCCTCATGTCTTTCACTAATTAGACAATTGTAAAATTTACAGAAATTGTGGGCCCTCTTTTTTAAAATCAGCTTGCCTTAAATGCAACCCCATTTACACTTATAGTATATAACTGAATTATTCCATGTGTTGGTGATTTGTGTTTCTATATGTGTATGTATAGTTGCATGAAAATTTGAATGTTGGTGCTCTTGTATGGTGGGTATAGTTGTGTGAACACCAGTGGTTGACATAGTTTGTCTCTCTCAATTTCCCTGTGTTTCATTCATTAAGACATGCTCACTGAAGCTGAACCTCACTGGTTTGGTCTTGATAGGCAAATTTGTCATGACTGACTTAAAATACACACAATGGAGAATCTGAACTCAGGTCCTCATTCCATCCTCTACAACAAACATTTCACTGACTGAGTCAACATCACCCCAACCTTTTAAATAAACATTACTCAAAACACAGTTGAAAAGCTGAAGACACATCTCAGCCCTTGAGATCACTACAGATCTCCCAAAGGACCTGCTTTTGATCCCTAGCACCTACAGATGGAAGCTTCCAGACATTGTGAGGCCAATTCTAGGAAATATGGCACCCTATTCAGTTTCTTTTCTGCAGGTACCTGCATACACACATGCATGGACACATAAGCATATGTAAAAATAACATAAATCTTAAAAGCACACAATTTATATTTTACAACATTCATTGCATCATAATTATTTCAACTGGTAAAAGTATATATCAAATTACTGTACAAGTTCAGAGGATATCAAATGGATGGTATATTGCCTCTACCCTGAAAAGTCTCATGGCCTTGAACTGAGTGATGCCTCTAAAATTATAGTTTGGGATAAATTGTAACTGCCAGATATTAATAAGTAGTAACTTAGGAATTTATTTCATGATAAAACAGACTTGAAAGTTACCAGATTATGTGAAGTCAGAAGTTTTGCTACTCTTAACTTTGCTGAAAATTTAATTTGCTTATATGTTTTGGAAAGTCAAAATAGAGCCAAATAATCTGTATTTTCATATATATATATATATATATATATATATATATATGTTTTGAATGTGCAAATCTTCAACAACTAGATTTCTACATGTTTGAGAAATATTTTACTATGGGATAACATTCTTTTTTTTTTTTAAATAAGCTAGCTGGCATCATTTATTCTTAATTTCCTTCTCTATAATGGTCTATAATGGCCAGAGAAAGGCTAGCAATGAAAGACACATTCCGTAAAGTGACTCTGTGCCATTTTTTAGTACACATGGTCTGTGACATTTACATCATGGCTGGTTGATGTGTAGTCTGAGCAGACTTTCCAAAATCATTCATCATCAGACCACAGCTTCACACAAGCCCATTGTCTCCTACTTTCTAGAATGATTTCCTGCCCAACCTCACTGTTGAACAAGTTAGCCTCCAGTTAAGAAAAGAAAAATGGACAATGTCTGACATACGCAGACATGCTGTAAAACAGTGTACACATAGCAGGGAACCAAGCACATAAGACACAGTTTAAAGATGCTTATTTGGTTTTAAAATGATAACTATATTTACGATGAGGATAATGCTGCCTTGTATATGCTTGTTGTGTAATGTGTAAATTAATTACAAAATCCATCACCTGCTATATTTACCATTTCTATAGGTGAAAGCTTTTAAATGTCTTTTTATGCTGTTTTAAATATACAGTTGATTGTTATTTACAGTAAATACAGTGTTATAGTGCAGGCAAGCTTATTTTATTTATACACACATATACATACATACATACATACATTGTACAGACACACACGTGTGTGTGTGTGTGTGTGTGTGTGTGTGTGTGTGTGTGCGCATGTTTCTTTAAAGTGGTTTATAGGCTGTGGTTCAGCTAGTCCAACAGTGGTTGTCAATATAAGTTCCAATTCAGTGGTTTATCAGTCCACAAGCTCTATGTATTAGATGGTCTTTACTATATGCTGGAATCCCTAAGAAGCAGGCTGTAATGCCAGTGAGGAAACAGACTTACTATGAGAGTGAGAGCAAGAAAGCAAAGGGAAAGCAAGTTTCCTTCTTTCATGTCCTTTATATAGGCTGCCAGCAGAAGCTGTGACTCAGATTAAGAATAGAATTTTTCTCACCTCATCATATCCAGGTTAAAGGTGTTTCTTCCTACCTCAAAGATCCTGATTAGGGGAGCGTCTTCCCAATTCAATTGACTTTATTAGGAAATATCACTCATTTGTATGTTCAGCCATTTCAGTTTTTAATTAATATAGGATTATTAAGGTTGATAGCCAAAAATAGCCATGATACCTGGTCTTTTTGTTTATTTTTGAAATTGTACTTTAATCACATTATTTCTTCTTCCATCTCCTCCCCCTAAACTGTCCCATACAGAATTTCCCACTACACTTCAAATACATGGACTTTTCTATCATCAATGTTATTGCATGAATAATGTATTTGTATGTACACGTAGAATCTCAAATATCCTGTTGAGTCAATATAATGTTCCTTGTATGTATGGTTGACAATTTGGCACTGGAAAACTACTTGGTATGTTCTTCTCTAAGGAGGACTACATCTCCCACTCTTAGTTTTTCTAAGTTGCCTGTAATTCTTTGTGTAGTAGTGAGGTTTCTCTCCATACAGTTTGGTGTGTTCTTTAGTGAACCACCATTCCACTCTCTGCTTCTTTAAATATGACTAATAGACTCCATATCTCCATATTTAGTTGAGATGACAATATAGCCCCTGAAACTGGCTTATTTCACATGGCATATGGTGTATATTCACTCACACTGTTACAAGTCACAGAATTTCTTTTCTTTCTAAGGCGGAATGTATTCGAGTTCTCTTTTGAGTACGTGTGTGTGTGTGTGTGTGTGTGTGTGTGTGTGTGTGTGTGTGTGTGTGTGCCCCACATTTTATTTTCTCTTGACCTGCTATGCATGATGTGTTTAAGTACCCTGTTCTAAGTAACCATCTACCATCTACCACCTTTTTGGTGAGGGTAGTATTGATTCTGTTAAGGTATTTCCTGCTGGACCACTTTTCAACCCATGAATTTAGACTTGTTTAAGTTGCCAGGGCATGTAATGAAAAAGCCTAATCCCATATAAATCAACCTGGGGCTAAATTAGGGTGATGGACTCAACAGAACAGTAGGTTGCCAATTGTAAATTCTGTTGCTTGGAAATTTCTCTGAAAACCTCACTGCAGATTCTCACTGTTATCTGAGGATGTCTTAGGCATATTTATTACCAGAGGAGACAACTTTTAAAGCTTAGAAGTAAATTCAGTGGGAAGCTTTAAATCTCTAGCTTTCTGTGAAACAGTTTCGGGTTTAGGGAAACCAATTCTGATATAATACAAACCACTGAAACCACACTTTGCTACTTATCACACACAAGCCTTCTTCTTTCTGATGCTGTGCACACACACAAACACAGACATGTACTAACTGTATACAGACATGAAAAGAAGCAAGACATATACTGTATGCACACATGCACATTTATGTGTCACACTGTCAGTGTTTTGCTACAACTGAGAATAATAAATATCACTAAATAACAAATAATCAAATCATCTACACACATTTCTCTGGAAATCTTGAATACTTATTGCAAGGCTCTTCATTTTTTCCTTGTGAGTACTTTCTTTTTCTCCAAATTCCAAGGAGTACCATGCTATCTTCTGAATGTGTTGTCTGGACAGTCTGTGAGCAATGCAGAGTCTACCTGTCTACCTGCATTGTTTTGCCTCATTCACCTATTCCATCTCAAAATACTTTTCTTGGTTCTTGGTATTTCTCAAATAGCTACATGCCATCTTTCTGACTCAATAAAAAAATAATAGTGACTTGAACTATATTGATGAGGATCTGAAGCTTCATTTTGACATGTTTCATCTAATTGTTCTTACTCAGAATAATACGCTGTACCAGGTAACAAACAATAAACCAAGTGTATGATCTCACAAAATGTAAGGAAATTATTTTGATCCTAATTTTATGAAGAAGAGGAAATGAAATATCTTAATTTCATACATTCACTGGTGAATCATGCTTCTGTAAAGACAAGATCTTAACAGCTCAGGAATTGAAGAGGAGCCACAGAATCTGTGGCCTAATCACTTACTTGACTTTTCTGTCTAAAGGAGTAAAACTTAATTCTCTAGGGCCAGTGAGAAGAGAAAACCTAAACTCTTTGGGGCTCATGAAAAAAGGAAGCATGCGCGCGCGCGCGCACGCACGCGCACACACACACACACACACACACACACACACACACACACACACACACAGTCTTCAACATGTCAAGATCTCACCAAGGATACTGATGAAAGACAAGCCTTCAGCAAGTCAGAGAAACTGAAGAGGAGATATAGAGTAGGCAATCTATTGAACAGACAAACAGACATTTGAAGACTTTTCTGAAGATCAAAGCTTTCTTCATTTTATTATTCATTCTGTTACTTGTTGTACTCTATTTTTCATCTCTCCTGATGTTTCCCTTCTTCTTTCCTGATGGCTCCTGTCTTACTTACTTCCTGGTATCTTCCTTCTCACTTCTGATTATTTTTCCTTGCAGCTTATATACCTGAGGAAAAATCGTTCAAAAAACATAAAAATTGAAATGTTGTTAAATTCTATTTTTTAAGTGAATGATTAAAATAAATACAAGTTTTAAAGAACATATTTTCCATTTCTTTTACATGATTAAATATTTTATGTAATGTAGGTTAAAAACAAATTATCCTCAAGAACCCACATACTGTTAAAATTTTCTCTTTTAGACTGCTCATAGATCAGGGACCTTTCAGCCATTTCTAGTTTACATAGGCAATCATTTTTATAATTTCCAGAAAAAAAATGTGACAAGTTTCAAATTTCCATATTTTAGAGGCTAGTCCTGTTACCTTAATTAACTTTCCAATTCTTTGTTTTCAAGTTATATGAAGTCAATTGTTTAAAGCTTTGTTTTAGGTATGACGCACACCGAAATCTTTGAACACATTTTCCAATACCAAAAAGAACAAGAGCTGACTCCTGGGTCATGATTGTCTTCCTTAATAATTAACCTAAACCATAGTCTATACAGCTCCTCAAGAGAAACTCAAAAGTCCTAGCTGCATAACATGTCCTCCATCCTACTTTTTACCCTCTGTAGGGCAGGGGCGACACTATATTCTACTGTTACCTATATTAATTTTCCAACTAAACGAACCTTTATAATATTCCCTTACTAAATTTGTTTTTTTTAAAAAAAAGCCTTAATCATCAAAATTCTATTCAATTACTGTATAAATTCATTACTTAGTTAAACAATATAGCTTAAGATGACATATACTCCATAATAATCCACAGGTAAAAAATACCCAGTAGAATGGGGTGCATCCATAAAATAACCACACTACATTAAAAGTAGTGGGGATGCCCTCATCTATTCACACCATGTCAGATACCAGGGCAAAATGGTAGTAAAAAATTTGTAAAGGCACAGCAATAGTGAGAGACATTCTGGTGCCAAAGCAATCAGTGGCCTTGCCTATCTGAGCCTTGCCCATCAGTGCTTTATGATAACCAATATCCTGCAGCTCAGTTCCCACCTGCTGCTCCTCTGACATGGCCACTGGCATAATCTACTGTGTAAGAACTATATAGAAGTGATCTAACTATTCTGGCATGCTGAACTTGACTTCTTTACATCCAGAACTTTAAGGGAGAGAAAAAAAATTGTTCACAGATTACCTTGTCTCTCCTATTCTGTTACAACAGGCTCAATAGACTAATGTAAATATTAAAATTTTAATTAATACATTCACTCCATGATTATCTTAATAAATGGCTCCCTACTCTGTGAAACAGAGACATAATCTAATGAAATTAATGACAAGCTTCTTTAGAAACTGGATATGAGTTTACACACACTTGTGATGCAGTGCTGTACTTAAATTACTATCTGCTACTGGGTATGTGTAAAATTTTATTTTCCTTTAATTGTTGCTAATAGCAGAAGTCTACACTCATCTTCTTATGTGATGTTTTCTACATAAGAAGGTGAATGCACATTTGGAGGCATATACTGTATGTCCACTTAGATTGCAGTATTGACTAAACAAACATTTCATATGTAAGTTTTCCTTCATATATTTATTGATGTGGAAATAATTCCTTTAAGACTACTGAGAATCCTGGAAGGCAAAGGGCTATTTGAATTCAGCTGGTACCTGACATTCACATCAAGACCCATAAAATAGAACAACAGCCCTCCTGCCTTTTTGATTTCTTTGGTACTTTGATCATTTTTCCACATTTATTTTCATTTGTTTGAATCCTCAAGTAGCTTAAAAATATAAATTCGATAAAGAAAACAAATTAATATAAAAGCAAGTGACTCTCAGCAGGGGTAACAACACAAGAACTTCCTTGTTCACAAGCTTGCCACTTCAGCAGCCTTAATATCAAGTCTCTTGTTCTTTCTCCCTCTGCTTTTGACACACACACACACACACACACACACACACACACACACACAGAGAGAGAGAGAGAGAGAGAGAGAGAGAGAGAGAGAGAGAGAGAGAGAGAGAGAGAGAAATACGCATACACTAATGTATCCGTTTTGTTTTCTTCATGCTTAAAGATGTTAGGTGAGTGAATTTAATGGTGATGAATATCTTTGTGACAAATACAATGATATAACTGAATACAGTTTAACAACTCCTTATTTATTTTCATCTGATTAATTCAAACTGTGGTTCCTTGTACTTATTCCCCTATAAATATATCCAAGAAAAATCAATATCACACATAATATATGAAAATCTGCTCTACAAACCCCAATTTGTACCTCATATACAAGCTGAATTATAGACATTGTTTACAGCCAGATGTGCTTTGCAGAGCAAATAGAAATTTGTGTGATATGGGGGAGGATCAGGAAGGAGTTGGAGGAGGGGAAAAGTGTTCAAAATATATTATATGAAGATTTTTAATAAAAATTAATTATTAAAAAGAACAGAGATTGTGGCTATTTGTCAAGTAGTTTTTATTCTCACAGCAATGACAAAAGTAACATACACACTCATACACACACACACATACATATATCATAAAACATGATGTTTGATATGCTTATATATTATATGATTACCATAATCTAACTAATCAACATATTTATTACTTCATATTAATTACATTTTTTTACAATGAAAGCATTAAAGATTAAGTCTTTTAGATAAGTATCCTCTTTTGTAATATTAGTTGTAGTTTGCCATGCAGTATATTGGAGCCCTGCCACCCTGTTTACTCTGAAATTATGATTTTCTTTTTTACCTAAGCCCCTATAAGCTCCAATCCTCAGGCCCTGATTGGTACCTATTTAACTCTCAGGTTCCATGTGTCTGACAATGTTATTTTTGTCTCATTCGCAAGTGATACCTTACACAGTTTCTTTATAATAATGTCCTTTGTGCTCATTTCAGTTGTTGGTAATGACAGAATTTTCTGCTTTTTATATGTTGAGTAATATTCCACGGCTTTTGTAGACCATACAGCCATTGAATCTATTTTGCCTATGGGATTTAGTTTGAGTGTATGTTAGTTGCTGTAAATATTACTGTAATTAGTGTGACAATGTAAGTATTCTTTAATGGATCAATTTCATTTCCTTTGGCACCAGCATTTTTCTTCCAGCACTTTAGAATGATGTAGGTCTTTGTGAGCTGCTTGATAATTCTGCCGCTGAATCCGATTCTCATCATCAAGTATGAAGATTGATGGATCTTACAGTAGTTTTAATTTAAATACTTTTAGAATGTCTGTTCTGTCTTCCCCACTGGATACTACTGTTTGAATTCACATTTAGATGTGGTTTTTTTTTTTGTTTTTTTGTTTTTTTTTTTTTGTGCTACATTCTTCCTACACCCAGTTTTAATGAATTTTCATCTAAGTATAATGATTTCCTGACTGAAAAGATGGCTCAGCTCTTGAAGCTGAAACCCGCACCCACACTGTCTCACACCACCTATAACTGAAGTTTCAGGGGAGATAACAACTTATTCTGACCTCTATGGGCACCAGGCACACACAGATCACGTGATTCACATACATGGATTGAGTGCTCACACATGCATTTACAATAAAATAAAGTCTTTAAAAACTGTCGGAGTTTTATTTTTGCTGTGTCCACTAAAATAACTTTTTCTTAAATCGCTAATACTGATCGTGTGAATGCCATAAATTTATTTGCACAAGTAGAACCAACTTTTCATTATAACAATGAATCTTATTTGATAACATTGAGCAATCCCATAAAGCTGGTGTTAAATTCAGGACGGCAGATTGATTAGGATTTGTGTACAGAATTCCTTGGGGCAGTGTTATGAAATCTACTTATTATTTTGTAATTGAGTGATTTTCATACATAGACATTTTGTAAAAGGAATTAGAAAATATTCATACATATGTAAATGTAGATTATTTTGTTTAGTGTTGATGTCATTCCTTAAAAGTTTGACAGAATTCACCCATGAACTTCTTTTTTAGGAAGGTTTTTCAGTGATGTTACAACAGCATGAGATATTAATGACTAGTTTAAGCTATTTCTTCCCATTCAACCTTTCAAACAGAATCCTCTAAAATTACATTTTTTCTTTGCTTATTTTGTGTGCATGTGTATATTTTCATTCAGTCTTGATTAGTGGTATAATTCCAGGAATGTCTTATTTCTCAGGTGGTTGAATTGGTTGGCCAGTAACATTCAACAATAATTTCTGAAGATAGTTTGTATTTTTGTCGGATGAGTTTTCATTTCATTTGATCCTTTTTAATATTTATTTTCTTTTAATATAGTCAATTTTTTGAAATCTTGTACTAATTAAAAGAATTATCAACTTTTGGTTTTATCGGTGTATATCGCTATTATGGTCTTTATTTACTTTTGATTTTCTTAGAGATTTATAAGTTCCTTCTTTCTATCATTTTACTGACATTCTTTTTTCATGCTTTATTTCAATGATTGTAACAATGACTATGACCTCATTTATTTTAGATTTATCTTCGTTTCTTTTTTCAAATGTGTGTATGTGTCACTTGTGTCTGTCTAGTTTGTGAGTGTGTGGTGTACATATACTCTTTGCATGAATATGTATACATAAGCAGAAGAGGAAATCAGATACCCTAGAAATGGAGTTACAAGCAACTGTGACTCTGCTGACATAGAGACTGGGAACAGAGTGCTTGCTTAATTCCTGGCCATCTCTTAACTGTGTCTATTGTTTTATTATGCTGACTGATGGGCACCAGCTTGTGTGTGTTTCTAGGAATTAAACATGATGCATGTTAAATAGAAACTATCCCACTGAGCTCTAACCTGGCTTTTCTTTTAGAGATCCACTATTGCATCTCATTGGTTTTGTTTATAATGCTCTATTTTCATTTGTCTTGATATTTAAATATTCTTGATTCTCTAATTTCTACTTATTCTTGTTTCTAACTTACTTTCAACTAATATTTTCTACATTTTCACTATTTTTACATAGTTTAATCTTCTTAACATTGTTTGCTTTTTTGTTTGTTTATTTGGGGGTTTTTGTTTGTTCGCTTGCTTGCTCTGGTATGGGGACATTTTATTGAAGATATGAGAGAGAGACAGCAAGATGGCTCAGGAAGAGTCCAGATCAGAGATACGAAGGAGTACATTTGGCCAACAGGCTTCTCTAACATGTTCTAACATGTGTTCTTTCTTGAAAGATATTCTCTATTTAATTAAGATTGTCCATTCAGCTGTTGTTGAATAGTATGGCCTATATATTCCCACTTGAGCCATTAAAGTCTGTTGTACAATTCATGAATTATTTTCTCTCTGAGTTACATTCTTTTGGCATTCTTTAGTCATTAATGTGTATGTATAATTGTTTGTGTGTGTGCATATGTCGTGAAGGTGTGTGTGTGTGTGTGTGTGCGCGCGCTAGCCCTCACCAGCAAGAAGACACGACTCCGGGTAGATCTTCTTCATGTAGTTTTAATCAGGATCCTTTAAACATGTTGCTTCTGGCCCAGAGGGAGAGGGGTGAGGGGACCCCTCACAGGCTTAAATACCCTTGAGCTAACCAACCCCAGTGAGCCACATGGACCCTGCAGATAGGCTACTCTAATGCAGGAGCAGACAGGCTGAACAGACTAAACCAATTAAGGGCTTGTTTACCCAGAGAGTCTACACCAGCAGGAAGGTGTAAGGTAGAAGCCAGTGCCACTTTAAGGCATGGCACTACACAGCTCTCTACGTGTGTGTGTGTGTGTGTGTGTGTGTGTGTGTGTGTGTGTGTGTGTGTGTAAAACCCTGAGGTCAACCTCTGGCATAATTCCTCAAAATGCTTGGCACCTTGAATTTTAAGAGTGAGTCTCTCATTTTCCTTCAGCTTTCCAAAGAGGTTAGGGTAGCTGGCCACCAAACTTCAGGGACCCACCTGTGTCTATTCTCTACAGTTGGAATTACAAGCACATTCTTACGTACCTATCATTTTTTTTTTTTTTTACGTGAACTCTCTACTACATTCAGGTTCTCATGCTTGCAAGGCAAATGTTTCACATACTGAGTTATCTGCCTGAATGTTTCAGTGATAATTGCTATATATTTTCATTAATTCTACATTAAAGATATGTGAAGGGAGATGTCATTCTGTAAGTACATATCTTGTATTGGTTAATGAATAAAGCACTGTTGGCTGATAGGAAAGGAAGATAGGAGACAAGGAGGAATCAGGAGGAATCAACATAGAGAGAATGGAGAGAGCAGAACACCAGCCGTCTCTCTCCGGTAAGATGAGACCTCGTGGGAATACTTAGATTAATAGAAATGGGTTAATATTTAAGACAGAACTAGCCAATAAGAAACTAGTAACTGGCCAAAAAATTATATCAAATACAGAGTCTCTGGATGTTAATTGTGGCTGGCATGGCTCTAGGCCCCGGTCAGCAGGAAAAATCCTTACCTGTTACATATATGTATATTAATAATTCTTTTATCCTCTTCAAGAATTGACTATTTTATTAATATATAATTATCATCTTACATGGCTGACTGTAACTCTTGCTTTTTCTTTTATCCCCTGTGATATGGTTCACTTTTCTGTCTCTTTACTTTTAACCTATATGTACCCTTAAATATGGGTATACCTCATAGACCAACACAGCTTTATGTTTTATATTCATTGAGCCATTCTTTCTCCTGTGCTAGAAACTTTATTTAATTTTAATGAAACCATTGATAGGCAGCAATGCAATGTTGGCATTTTGCTTGCTGCATACAGACTATTATGACTTCCTGTCTTTATCTGACTGAAATACTTTCACTTGTGTGCTGTGATTACTGTTTGACTTGCAGGTATTAGCATATCTGCTGTGCTTTTATTTCATCATGGTCACATTGAGACCTAAGTAGTTTTGTCCATAATTATTTGAGAACAATGTCATCCATATATAAAACCTTTGCACTTGGAGTTTTCTATTCCTTTATTTTGTTTTATTTGTGCCAGAACATACATCCTTTAATTACAATGATGAGTGATCACCCATAAAAAATGAAAGTTTATTTCATTATATAGACCACATTCAAATTTTAACTTTCATAGTTACAGTTAAAAGTGATTATGAACTGTCATAACACTGTATCAGTATAGCAAAACTGAATGTATACTTACATTGTCTGTCTTCTGTATTTCAGCTTTTTCTTCAGTGTCAGTTATTTCAGCTTGAGGACCCCCCTTTATAGTTTCTTGTTAGGCATGTCTGCTGGAGGGAAGTTTTCTTGATTGATGTTTTCTGAGAAGGTACTTATTTCTCCTTCATTTTTAAAATAGATTTAAATAGATGCAATACTCTAAGAAGTAGTTGGTTGTCCTTTAAAGACTTTAAATATCTGAGCTGAACTGTTTAAACGCAGATTATTGAGTAAATACAGAGTTTTAAGAGTAAACTCAATTATCTGCTTAGAAATAGTTGATTGCATGTTTTCTCCAAATGCTTCATTTCAGCAATGTTTAAAATCATCATTTAAGAAAGGGCAATGAAAGGATCTGTCCTACATTCCAATAAAAAAAGAGGGTGGCTATCAACCCACACCACAGGGGGCTGGACAAATTGAATGCATCTCACATAGGTTCCCAAATCCTATATTTGGCCTTATTTCTTCTTAGATTTCATATACTTGTCAGAGCTTTGCTAGTCCTGATAAACTATGGTTTCCTCTTCGGCTTCAGTGAACTTAATTCTTATTTGTCCAAAGACATTGACTTTAGTGTTCTCTTGGGTCAGTTTCTTATGACTTCCATGATGTTTTTGAACATCCAAGAAGTAGTCTCCATGATCTTACAAAAAGATTGATTTTTACTTACTAACACAGGCTTACCCATTTGTTCATTGGTGACAAAGCATTTATCCTTCTCACTTTTCTTATGCATGCTTTGCCTGTTAGCACTTAGGTAATTTCTTTGTCTTAACCGCTGGGTTCCACATGTTGTATCATAGTCACTGTATATATACTGCTTTCTTCACTACAGTAGCCAGAGCCTGGAAGGTAGTGATCACTTATAAAGCACCAATGAAGACAGTATGAACATTTAAATAAGCCATTTATTGAATGAATAAAATAAATGTTTCAACTATTTCTTTCCATGGAACATGTAAGCTCCACGGGGAGCACCCAATATAGTTGGTTTTTAAGAACATAATAATTTTATATTTGGGTTACAGAGCTAAGAAATCCAGGGTCAAGAGTAATCTCCCAGATAACTGTTTCACACTCACTCCAAGGAGAAATTGAAGCCAGTCAGCTTTTGGGGTTGCTATGTTGTGTCAGGTTCTACCTGCTGCTCCCACCACAGCAGGTAGGGGCAGTCATCGCAAAGCCTCCCTTCTAATTTAGGCCCATGTTTCAGTATTCTACCTGGCAATTTGTGCTGTATTCATTGGCGATCCATATTTCTAAATGTATGCAGTAATTTTAAATAAATAAGATGCCTTGCTGAGTAGAAAATATGGATTGTTACATCCCCAAAGCAGATCAGCAAAACCATTATATTCACATAAAAAATAACCTGAGGGTTGTTAATATGAATAATATGTTTTATCACCATTAAAGCAAGATTTAGACATTTAGCCTTTTCTTACATAACAGGCTGTTCATTTTAGTACAAGAATATTCTTAATAAAAATGATTAATGTGGTAAATAGCTTTTTATATGCACTGTGCTTCTTCTTTCTGAAATTATGTCTCTCCTGAAAACTAAGCCATTCTCTTTGCTATAAATTAAAGTCCCTTTTTACTCCAATAGAAAAAAGAAAATGAGTGCATTCAGCAAGAGGATGTGAAGTATTGATACACCCTAAGAATTTTGTGTGAGAAAATTTGCCTATAAATTTACCAACAGATTAAAATTAACCATCAAGGTGACTATCCTTCAATAATTTTCAGCTTGTACACATAGTAAATCAGACATATTAATGTTAACTAACACTGTTATTAGTATTGATGGTATTATTTATTAATGTTAAAATATAAATTTATCATGTAGAATAGGTCCAGAATAATAAAAGTAAAGAAAAAGTAAGTCTTCCTTTTAAATTTAAACGTAAACAAAAAAGACAATTCAATTGGATAATCACACAATCCAAATTGTGTAGATGTGCTTTGTGCAATATACCCCAACATTATGTAACTTATAGAGTAGGGATGTAAATCCTGATCTAGAGAATTCCATAATGACTTGTTTCCAGTAAAGATTATCAGAATGTCAGTGTGCAGTATTCAAACAGCTGACACAAATATATAAGTCAATCTTCATGTATTTCTATGTTTACTTCCTGTGTTCCTGAGATTTTGCAACAAAACAGACTGAAGAACCATTTCTTGACTGTATTGGAATTCAGGCTGTGTCATTCTCCCTCACTCTCATGTTCTTTCTATGCACTGTCTTCCCCAATTTTCAGGAGTCCATTCTGAGGGCACATTATTCCCAAAGACTGGATCATATGAAGGTAAGGAGGGACATACAAAGGCATATTTATTCCCACTATTGGGGACTATGCTAAAGACAGATATATATATAATTTATATTTGTTTCTATGATAATGCATGCTCTTCTCATAATGTGAGAAACATTAGAATAACAGGTATTAAAGAAATAGATGGAAATAAAAGTAAATTATCTGTCCGCCTCAAGGATGCTGAACAGGACTTGAGGAAATGGAGACCTAAATATGTGATTAACATTCAGGAGATTGAGATGTATCAAAAAGTTTTAACTTTATGGTTTCAGATTGTTGATATCTTTGGGCTGGTTTGTCTTGGCTCTTTATGGGATTTGAGCATGCATGCTTATACTTCAAAATATAAGAACAGAAACTGAGCCTTTGAGTGAGTAGTATATAACATAAACATTCAATTCCATTCTAAGTTTTGCCATGTCCAGGAAAAAGTTTTGTTTGGGGCAGGCTGATAGGTAAGAGGTGTTTATTATGTGGGTTCAAAACAACTACGTTTTTATTCCAGTTTCACTGTTATCATAATCTTTGACCTTCTTGAAGCTGCTTCTACTATCTGAGGTATAGTTTTCTCAATTGTGTAATAAATTTACAGTTTCATGTAGTGTCTAGTTTATAGACATGTAGCAAAGATAAAGGACTATGATTTGGAAAATAACAGTTTTTTTCAATATATGTCTTTTCTATATGGGTAAGAACTGATGCCCAGAACAAAGAATATTTTATGCATAAGTTTGGCTCTAAACACTATTTTAAAACACATTCACTTTTATCTGACTCCACTAAAACAAAACTCACATGCAACAAATGATATGAAGTAGATTTACTAAGACAACATGAAAGATCAAGAGATATTTCTAACTTTCATAAGGTAGTCCATCAAGGTTCAAGAAACTTTCTTGGGAATAGATGTAATCTTTTTTAAAACTATTATTTATTTATTTTTCTTATTTTACATATAAATCCCAGTACCCTTTCCATCCATCCCTTTCTCTTTCCCTCTCTTCCATGTCCCCTGACCACCCTCCCATCCCATTCCCCTGACACACACTCCACAGGGAGGGTGATGCCTTCCAGGAAGGATCAACAAAATTTGTCAAGTCATTTGGAGTAGGGTCTAGGCCTTCCCTCCTGTTTCTAGGTTAAGGGAGTTTCCCTCCATGGGAAATATTCTCCAAAAATCTTTTTGTGTACCAGGGATATATCCTGGTTCCACTATCAGAGATCCCTTAGGCTGCCCAGGCCTTCTTACTGAGACCCATGTTCAAGGCGTCTGGGTCAGTTCAATGTAATCTTGACTCACTTAGTCACTTGATGGGAGATGTTATTCTGTAAACATGTTTTTCATACTGGTTAATAAAGCTCTGTGGCCAATGAGATAGCAAGATAGGCGGGGCTAGTAGAGACAAGGAGGAAAGAGGAAGTAGAGGGGAAGAGTTGACATGTAGCCCTGGGATGAAGGAAGATGCCCACCGCAGCTCCCAGATAAGACGACCACGTGGAAATACTTAGATAAGTAGAAATGGGTTAATAATTAAGGCAGAGCTAGCCCATAAACAATAATGGTAATTGGCCAACAGGATTGTATCAAATACAGAGTCTCTGAGTATTATTTGGGGCTGGTGTGGAGGTGGCAGGACCTGCTGCAGCCGGCAGGAACAACCTGCAGTAACATAATGGTGTCAGAACTGGGATTGAGAACTTTCGCTTAAAATTTAACAAAAGCTTAAAAAAGAGATTTAGAAACAAGGGAACAGAGACTAGCAAGACTTCTTGGTAGCAGCATTTTCTCGGTTGGATTTGTTTTGCTGTAGACAGAGATTTGCTCGGCTCCTTTAAGGGAGGTTTCCAAAATTAGCATAAGCGGCAAAAAAGCCGCCTTGCTTTTAAAGAGCTCTGCTAACAATTCATTGGTGTGTACAAGAGCTGCAATGAAGGTTTACACTGTGTTTTAAAAAATATGCTGGCTTGGGAGAGAAAAAGAAACAGGGTACAAGGTTTAAAAAAGAAAAAAGAAAGTAGAATGAATGGGTATAATGGGGCATGCCATTAATCCCAGCACTCAGCAAACAGACGCAAGCAGATCTCTGGTAAGCGGTGAATTCCAGGGCAGATAAAAGTTAAACAGAGAAACCCTGTCTCAAAATATGTAAAAATAGAAGTAGAATAAATAAAATAATAAAAAGCCTCGTAAAGATGGAAAACACAGAGAAATTTTGGATACTATACGCGCTTCTGTTGTCTTTAAATTATTTGATTGCTGAGAAAATAACTACTGATAAAAGAAATGCTGCTGGATTAATTCAATTTATATATTTTAAAAATGCTTTGACTCCAAAATTTAAGCCTAAGGACAAGTTACTGGGGAAAAGGATTTCTATTTTTGTTTCTACAGAAAATGAAAAGCTATGGATTCTTTCCAGACTTATGTGGTTTGATCAAGCCAGACCCCCTGAAGCAACATCAATGGGGCATTGCAACCTTACAGAACACTCCAGCCAGGATTTCTGGGTCCTCTTTGGACCCCCATGACAGTGCCCTCTACCAGCAGGAAGTAGTTTGGAAAGAACGACGCCCAAATTCCCAAATATTGTTTATAAATATTTGTTTTCATTTAAATGGGCTTGGTTATAAATGGTTATAACCACAAGCAATCTTTTTAAAGGTAAAAAGGGAATTATGGTATAGATATAAATACTTTGGAATGGATTTTCTTTTATTGATACAATTTAAGGTCAATTTTGTGATATGTATATTTCTCCTCTTGTTTAGGTATTGTGTTTATATAGCTCATTGGAAAATGTAATGTATAATTTAGTACAGATTATAGAGAGTTACCTATGATAGTCAAAACTTAGAGTTAAGTTAGTTAGGATTTCTAGATATGCAGAGATGCATTTGAGATGAATAGGCATTCTTCAAACCTTTCAAAGACCTACAGAATATGGCATTTAAAATGGTTTAGTTTTTCTTGACAGTGAGGCACAACTGCTCCTGGTAACACCACCTACAGAAGAAAGGAAGGTGGACATCGAAGAAACACATTATGGAGTTTGCTTCTAATATGGCAAGACTAGCCATTTGGGCAAGGTACTTCTCTTCTGGACTGTTTGACTTTATGTTGTAGATACGGGACATGCAGGACCCACAAAAAGATGACTGCTGATGCAAGATGGACATTGCTACAGGATTCCTGCTTCATGGAAGAGGCTGCCAGACAGCCAGACAGTCTACAGGACACAGAGAAAAGATTCCTGCCTTGTTGAGGTGTGGAGACACACTATGGCCTATGGGCTGAAGATAGAACATTATAGAAGAACTTCAGGTGACTGACAAGGCAATGAGTTGTCTCTGTCATTTCTAGCGTTTATCTATTATCCTTCTGTGGTCTTTGATGGAGTTGAAGACAGATAGTTATGGTTATAATTTTCCTTAGATAGGATTAAAGATAAGTTACATATAGGGCTTTAGACTCACAAAGATAGGATAGATGATATTTTCTTTAAGCCTTACAAAATGTTAATGGACTAAATATTGTTTACTGTGATTCTTATTTGATAACTGTTATATGGTACATTTTGCTATGTTAAGGTTAAAACCCTTCTTTTACTTTAGACAGAAAAGAGGAGATGATGGGAGATGTTATTCTGTATACATGTTTCTCATACTGGTTAATAAAGCTCTGTGGCCAATGAGATAGCAAGATAAGCGGGGCTAGGAGACAAGGAGGAAAGAGGAAGTAGAGGGGAGGAGTCGACATGTAGCCCTGGGATGAAGGAAGATGCCAGCCACGGCTCCCTGATAAGACGACCACATGGAAATATTTAGATAAGTAGAAATGGGTTAATAATTAAGACAGAGCTAGCCCATAAACAATAATGGTAACTGGCCAACAGGATTATATCAAATACAGAGTCTCTGAGTGTTATTTGGGGCACACGTGGCAGCGGGACAATAGCGGCAGAACCAGCAGCAGCCAGCGGGGAACAACATGCCGCAACAGTCACTGCTGAAGAACCATGTAAGGAAATGTGACTCCCTGAGCAAGAATTAAATGACAGTCTGCTTCTTCCCAGGACGAAAACAACCATAGGCTCCTTCTGAAGATTCTAGCATCATCTTAGAGTACAGGAATAAGGATCTGTTTATTTTGGCCAATACCTTTCTACCTGAGGATGTAGCTTCTCTAGCACAACTGTAGTTAATTATGATGGCTATAAACAAGAAAACTGTGGAGAGCTGACTTTGTCCAAAGCAACCCTGTGTTTCCACATCTAGCTCATTAATTATGCTTTAGGTAAGTAACTGTGAGTCAAAAATGTATTTGCTATTTGTTATGTCTTATTGGGTGAGTACATCTTATGGAGGAGAGAGCTATTTGAAAAATCTGATCTATGTCAGTCTCATTATTTCAAATCAAATGTCCTGTTTTCAGTTGTGCTGTAGTGTTTATCCTTTAGCTATTCTCTCTTTACGACTGAGACATTTAAGAAGTTTTTGTTGACTATAAGTCGTACTGTCAGCAATAAATAGTCACAATATTTACTGTTTACTCCCAAATGTCTGTGCAACATCATCATATCCGTGTGTGTGTGTGTGTGTGTGTGTGTGTGTGTGTGTGTGTGTGATTCATAGCAAAACCCTATGAGAGGTAGGCAGTATTAATCCAAATTTACACAGGAAAGCTAAAAATATGGAGTACAAGAAGATGAAAAAACTAAGATTGTGGTGCTCTGTAAGAAAAACTGTTCATGTTCAAACCTTGGCCAGATATTTCTGAGAATGCTGGGAAAATCCAATCTGATACTGCCTCTTAAACTAAGATAGTACATCACAGTTAGATATAGGTTTTTCTCTCTGGCCCTTGCCATGTGAAATTGGGTTAACATGTGGATGATATAGATAACCTACCTTATGAGTCTTATGAGTTATCTGGGGTGATTAGCTGATTGTAACTCTTTCCAAACTCTTAATCACAGCTCACCATGCACATTGGAAACAATTCAGATGACACTGATGAGGATCTTGTTGTCTGAGTGGGGAAATGGCCTTCACACTTGTACAACTAGCAATTGTACAATGACTCTGGATATAGCATAGGAAACCATGAATGGTGGTCACAACACATAAAATACACCAAAGAATGGGGCAAGGAATAGAGTCTGAAACAAAAATGTATGGAGCAGGAACAGAGAGACTTAGAAGGGGGTGGTTATAGAAACTTTAGCTTTTCTGGAGAAGGTAGGATGAAGAATGGGGATCAGCAAATGATACAGATAGAAAAAAAATCACCAGTACCCTTCTGTGTCAGGTGAAGGAAGTAGCCTGATCCTCAGAGACAGCTGGTGGACAGCAGCCAGTAGTTTTAATCACTGGTGAAACCTAGTGACATTGCTGCTTTAGAAAGATCACTGGGGAGCCTTGAGGAAGACAGATCTGAAAGCTGCAGGGTTGTCCTATCCTGGGGACATCCCAAGGGCATCTTATACCTCTGACAGCTTGTGTTTCTGGTATCCTTTACATCAGATTTTCACCCTGAAGCACTGTCCACTTAAATATCATTAAACTTCACTCAGGCACAAGTCCAACACTCCCAGTTTGAAATGCCCACATATTTAAGGGTTGGCTCTTTGATTTGCATTTTTCTAGTCTTAAATGAAATAAAAACTAAATGGTTCCAAACTGGTGCCTGCAGCACTCTCTTAATACGATCTCAATTTTGATTATTAGATAAAGCTTGCTTCTGCTCTGTAGCTAATTCTGTACTGAAAATAAAAACCTGCTGAGGTTCAAATTTATCAACACAATCTTATGTCAAAATGGTCATTTTGTGGCATGCCTTCACTTCACAATAGTCCTCATCACTGATAAGTCTTGTTTATCAGGATGTTGATTTAAAATCTCCTCTCACAATCAGAGTGGTAACCATGTGAAGAAAATGTGTTTTTAAATTCTGAGTACGATACTCAGTGCTATTCATGACCCAGAAAAGAAACAGTAGATATGTAAACTTGGTAAATAGCAGAAATGATATCACACATCATTTAAGTCTGTCCTTCCAAAGTTAAAGAACTACTATCTTGACCCATATTTTAACAGCTAAGCTTGATGATAGACTGTGTAATGACAGTGCACTCTTTAAGTCTAGTAGAATAGGACTTGAAACCAGGATTTGTGCAGGCAATTGTACAAGCTCAGACAGGGTATCTCGGTTTTCTAGTTATGCAATTACTAGAAGTTCTGATGAATTGAAACAACAGAGAGCTGTTCTCTTGTAGTCACACAGATGGGAAGAATAAAATCAAGAGTAAGTGAGGCCGCAGTTTCCAGAACTTGAAAATAATACCTCCTTCATCTGTTCTGCTCTGGGCTGTGTCTAGCATGGATGCCTATGGCAGTATGACTCCAACTTCTGCCTTTGATTCGACTTGTCTTTCCTCTGTGAGTTGGGAAGCTTCTTTTTTCTCTCTCTTGCAAAGACAGGAACCACCAATAGGCTTACTCTCAGTGCACAGTTGGGAATAACCTGCTTTCATACAAATAGACTTTCAGAGTGCCAGGAATCAGATGTAGAAACATTTTTTTTAAAGAAATACTTCATTCTACTTTATTTTCCTGACACTATGTCAAAATGCTATAGACTGAGTAGCTTAGACAATGTCAGTTTACTTTATTGTAGGTTTGGTGGCTTTAGCCTCTAGAACACAACAGTAAATAATCCTGCACTTAGCATGAGCATTTTATTTTCCTGAAAGATAATATATGTTTTTTGTCTGATAGCTTTATCAGTATTTTAGATCAATATGATGATGCAGATAAAATAGCCTTGTGCCACATTTCTGTCTCTGTCACTTTTATCTGTGATATTTCCTTATCTGTCCTTTATGTTTACTTTTGGGTGCTAGTGAGACAATGGTGGATCTGAGTCACACCTATGGACTTCTCTCAGATGACTCATCATATCTTTGATACCTTTTGAGTGGTATCTCTCTCTCTCCCTCTATCTCTCTCTCTCTTTCTCTTTCTCTCCCCTCTCTCCAACATGGATGTCTAAGAATGTTTCACATCTCTTAGTTTCAAGTAAGAAAACTAGAAACAGAATCTGTGGGCTTTAGCCTGCTTGTCAAGGCCAGAAAAAACTGGCATTGCTACAGTGGAGATGTAGAAGCCTGATTTATTATTATTTTATTTTTCTATTTTTAAAACAATCTTATTTTACATAACAATACAAATTTCCTCTCCTTCCAATCCTCCCACTCCTGCTATCATTTACCCATCCTACTCCCACCCACTGCTCAAAGAGGGTGAGGCTTCTCATGGGCAATCATCAAAGTCTGCTGTATCTTTTGGTGAGGACCGAGGCCCTTCCCCCTGTATGTAGGGTGAGCAAGGTATCCATTCATAAGGAAAGGGCCCCAAAAGCCAGTTCATACACTAGAGATAAATACTGCTTCCAATGACAGCAGCAGCATCATAAACTATCCCAACCCCTCCAACTGACACACACTTTCAGGGGTCCTAGTTCAGGCTTTTGCATGTTCCCCAGCTGTTAGTCTAGAGTCAGTGAGCTCCCACTTGCTCAGGTCAACTGTTTCTGTGGGTTTCCTCAACATGGTCTTGACCTCTTTGCTCATCACTCCTCCCTGTCTACAACTGGATTTTAGTTTTGCTCAGTGCTTAACTGTGGATCTCTGTTTCTGCTTCCATCAGCTACTGGATGAAGGCTCTATAATGGCATTTAATGCAGTCATCCATCTCATTACAGGGGAAGGGCATTTAAGGTAGCTTCTCCACTATTGCTTAGACTCTTTACTGGGGTCATCCTTGTGTTTCTCTTAGGGGCCTCCTTGTTTCCTGTATTCTCGGGGGTTGTGAATTGTAGGCTGGTTATTCTTTGCTTTGTGTCTAATATCCACTTAGGAGTGAGTTATTTTTAAGGTTTTCTTCTGCTTCATCTGTGATGGGATATTCATGTCTTGCTAGTGTATAAGCTCTAGTTTCTGGTGATGTTATAGTACTCTTTATGTTACTTAATATATTCCTACACTGTTGTCTATCGATGTTTAGTAAGGATCAGGATAAACAAATAGACCAAATAGATGTTTATTCAGGGAGAAATAACTCACAACATAGACAGATGAACACCAGCAGGTTCCACAGGATTCTCTCCACTCAGTGTCCCACCAGCAAGAGAGCTCTCTGAGCCCCCTCCTCAACCTTTTCCCCCAGGTCACCTCTGTCCCTGTTTCCACCCCAACTGGCATGGTCTAAGCCACAGGTGCGGACAAGGTGAATATCTCACTACAATTTCCCTTTTAGTCTAAAGAAAAGATTTGGGATAGATATTAAAAACTATACACAAAAGAGTGAATAACAAGTGTGCTCAAAAAAAAGAAAAATCAAGAACATACAAACTTAATACCTAACTATTTAGTCCTAGGGTGAAGTTGAAATGGGGTATACAATAGAGTTGTCCTAAGCTGGAAAGCTTAAGTCTAGTACCTAATATATCTAACTAGGAAGAGAGAATAATAGTTGTGATAATTTAATCTTCAACTTCATCAGAGACCTGAGAAGGAAATCAACAATACTAAGGTAAGCAGGAAGGGCAGATGGGCAACTTCCAAAAGGTGCAACAAGGACAAAAACAACATGCTACCTGGACAGTCACCCAAGGTCTCACAGCAGCATTGGTACAGCCAGTTTTGCTTAAGGCCTAGAATACCTGACAGACCACAACAAGGCAGAGAGGTAAAAAGGCTGTCTTACCCTGACTTGGCAGGGTTCAGCAGTCTTCTATGTTTGTCTCCTGCAAACACATAGGACCGCACGTGAAGATTAAGCATCTATTTCTGACTAATCTCATAGATATAGGAAACATGGGTGAAGATAATCTGTAATACTCAGTAACCTGGCTATAACACTGACAGAAACTTCCCTGAGTAAAGCAGGGACCTAAGCAATGTAACTATGTACGTATATATACATGTAATTCCCTAAAGCAGAGGTAGAGTAGAAATGTCTAGACCAGAGGTAGAACTATAAAGTGCAGCATGATAAAAATATCCTAAATTGTATCAATATACAAAATAGTCTCGAACATAAGTAAAGTATACATACATAGAATATGGTAAGAATATTGTGCAAAAACATCATAAATGGAGAGATTTTCACAATATGGCAAAATATACAGTTTATATACAATTCTGGGAAGGGAATAAACTTAATTTTACATAGGTTCATGTATAAGAATCTATAGCCATGTAAGCTGTATGATACTAATATCTCACTATTACTAAAATAATTCACAAGAAGATAGGCTAATCTACCCATATCCCATCTAAACCATACCTTTCCCAACCATACTCTATCCTTCTAAAAGAGATACCCGAGTCTAAGCATCACCTTCCATACCCAACACTAAGAAGATGAATATTATCCCTAAAAGCCTAGAGTAGGGAAAGGGGGCATTGTTATCTTAAGATTACTTCCTGTTGAACTAGGACAATGATTGTTCTGTGGGACCCTGTAGGAAGAAAATTTTTAGCAACAAAATTTCGACAGGACTGGCTGTGACATGTGTAGTTAGTCACTGTGTGGCAGGAAATGCTTGATGGGAGTTCTATCTGAAATTCTGGCCAAGGTAAAATAAGTAGGTGCACCATAACAGCTAGCTAGTCAGGAGTTGTCTTAAGCAAAACAGTCTCAAAACAGTTTTAGGGTGATATTTGTAGTTCAGATGCATTAGGTTGAGTCAAGTGGAAATGACAAAGTAGGGCCTAATCTTCTTTCCGGAGAATTCAAGGATTGCTGTTAGAAATTGTTATTATACCTCGTGGAAAACTTCAACATCAATATCAAAGTAAAATTTTCAAGATTTAAGGTATGCATATAGGGAAAGGCAATAATAAGCATCAAAATGTATATGAGAAAATTAGGATTTTAGAGAGAAAATTGTGTACAATCAAATGAGTCCCCAGATTTTGTTTTCTTCTGCTTTA
Source organism: Cricetiscus sungorus (assembly GCA_030556225.1). Classification (NCBI taxonomy): domain Eukaryota; kingdom Metazoa; phylum Chordata; class Mammalia; order Rodentia; family Cricetidae; genus Cricetiscus; species Cricetiscus sungorus. The sequence continues at coordinate 9,290,319 of JANBXA010000007.1, read as the reverse complement.
CACCAATTGGCTTCTTGATATAAGGCAGAAACTGTGAATTTAATCTTAACAACATGCTTGAATTTAGAGAAGGAAAGCCAAATCCAACTCCAAAGCCAGCAACAATAATTTTATCTTGGGGAGCTTTTTAACCTTTATTTAAGCCCTGTATTTAAGGACTTTTGCTTCTTCTCTCCATAAAGCCCTCCATTCTAATTGAGAGGAGTTTTCAAGGACAGCTGATATTAATTGAGGCCAGTCCTTATGGGTTACCTTGTTATTTCTTGCCCATGATTCTATCAATTGCTTCACATATGGTGAGTGTATGCCGTAAGAGACTACTGTTTCCTTTATACCTTTTAAATCTTTCATACTTACTGGTTCCCACTGATATGCAACACCACCTTTTGGGTGTTTTTTCGTTTCTGGTTTTTCACTAATAGACACAGGGAAAACTCCCCTGACCCTATTTGGTGTAGAAAATTTTAAGTCTCTCCATTGTCATTTTCAATATTCTGCATTTTGTTTTTTAGCTCTTTGTTGTCATTTTCCATATTTTGAATCCTTGTTACTAACTCCCTTATGGTTTTGACAAGTTCCTTATTGTTTGCTCTAATCTTAAACCATTTCTTTAAAAATATTATAATAATGATGAAACCCATTGCTATTACCAAAAAAAAAAAAAAAAAAAAAGAATGTATATATTGGTTAAGTCATGATTTTCTTGATTTTCTTCTGTTAAAATTATCCGCCATAGGTATGGAACAATTGAACTCAGATATTATATCAACTTAAATTGTGAAGAATGTTGCAATTACCTTAGGTGTAATTCTGCTGTCCTGGAACTTTGATGCTTTTAGTTGTAGATCTCAACACCTCCAGTAGTAACCACCAAATAGCGTCTGGCAGCAGACAATCCTTCTGAACTTTGTCCTTGTAGAATAGCTCTTAGCAAACTATGGCAAGCAGGATTTTGTTAAAAGAATAAGTAAAAGGAGCCTATGTGATTGCTGGCACCGCAGGGCTAATAGGGGTTGCTGGCACCGCTGGGCTGCGGGAAACACACAAGCAGGGAAGGTGCTGCCTGGCGAGAATGCAAAATGGGGAAATGGGCAAAAAATGAGAAACAGTGAGTGCCTTCTCGGGGACACTGTGGAGGTAAAGGAGTTGTAGGGCAGAGGCAAAAGTCCCACATGTTGTGGTGTGTCCACCTGTTTAGTCAAAGGACACTACCCGTTCGAAGATGGTGGGGAAAGGGAGCAGCTTCTGCCATCTGGGTGAAAACCAGGTCTGGTGAAAATCTGGATCCTGCTTCTGACACCAGATGTTGATGTTTAATAAGGATCAGGAGAAACAAATAGGCCGAATAGATGTTTATTCAGGGAGAAATAACTCACAACATAGACAGATGAACACCAGCAGTTTCCACAGGATCCTCTCCTCTTGGGGTCCTGCCAGCAAGAGAGCTCTCTGAACCCCCTCCTCAGCCTTTTCACCCAGGTCACCTCTGTCTCTACCCCCAAGGGGTGTGGTCTAATCCACAGTTTCGAACAAGGTGAATATCTCACTACAGTTGGCTACCCACCTCTTCCTCCAGTGGGTGAAATTGGGGGCTATAGCTGAAGTGGTCGCTCTTCTGACAAGTGCAGGTGGGTCCTTGCCTCTGTTGGACTCAGATACATTTCTGGAGCCCTTCCAGGTATAGGCAGAGCCAATGCTTAGGTGGGTGGTAGTGGGACGCAGGATGTGTCTTCAGGAGTTAGTGCTTAAGAAATAGGGTCTTCCTTCTGAGGACCCAGACACTCACTTTTCCTGATGGGGGTGGGTTCAATGCTTTCTTGGTTGCAAATGCCATGGGGGATGTTTTAGGGTGTGGGTAGGCTGCTCTCAGGTGTCTGGGGCTTTAGTGGGTGAAGGTGAGCACAAAGAATACACTGGATAATTAGGATCCTCCAGCCTGAATTTTTAATATGAGAGATAGCATCTCCTCTTTAATTGAAAAGAGGTGGTAAAACTTCAAGGTAAAGCTTCTGCATTCCCTCCTCTTATTAAACATCCATAAGTCAGATTATGTGCTAAGCACAAGTAACACATGTATCCTAGGTAGATGATCAGCACAAGTTATATGAAGTACCTCATACTACAGAAAGAGAGGACGGTTAGTGAAAAACATACTGCAAGTCTGCAGTCACTAGATGATATGAGTTGATAGAGTAGTGAATATATTGGGCCTGTAGTGGAGGGAAACTATTCCTTCCAAATGGTGGGAAAACCTGTGTGAAGATGATGTTAGAATCGAGGTGGGAGTAATGAAAAGGGATAATAACAGAAAAAACAAGTGAAAAACATTATAGAAGAAATAGTGAATGAACACAAGGACTTGGCATGCTCCAATGTAGGGTTAGTGTGATAACTGAAGAAAAGACAGGGTTGGAAAAGAGAATGGCAAAGTAGCAATGATATACTTTAAAATTTAAAATGTCATTTATTTATTTATTTGTGTGTGTGGGGGCATATATCTTTTTTTTTTTTTTGAAACATGTTTTCTCTGTGTAGTGTTGTAGACCAGGTGGGCCTTGAACTCACAGAGATCTGCCTGCCTCTGCCTCTTGAATACTGGGTTTAAAGGTGTGCACCACCTCTGCCCAGCTGATATATTTTTAAAATAGATTTTGACAGCTATGTTAAAAATTATGAATATAGCACAGAACAATGAAAAACTCACCACAGTTGACATCTAGTTATTTCAATTTTCACTCTCTATAAACCTCTGACCATGATTACCTATGAACTCAGAAAACTATTTACAGCAGGGAGAGTGTGGCAGGTCATTAAAACTCAGGAAAGCAAATAATAATAATAATAATAATAATAACAGCTATTATTATTATTATTATTATTATTATTATTATTATTATTATTATTATTATAAAAGAGAGTGTGCTCTCTTCTTGTGTCTTAACTTTAAGGCTGTGCCACAAGGGTAGCAAAATGTCACAGATGTACACATGCACATCATCAGAATTCCAGCGGTATGATGGGTACAGAAAATCTTCTAAAACCAGACCAAGAGTAAACAATTGTCTGAATCATGTGAAAGATATAAATTTAAAGACTGGAGGAACTCAAGAAATTCTAAGGCTCATAGTCTCAATTTAGTGCTTTCACATGGCATAATCATCATCCAAAAAATTACAGAAAGAATAATTTGGAATACCTAGAGAAATTGAACATATTTCTTATAGAGGAAGAGCAGCTTGATTTCACAAATTGTTCATCTGACGTTATAAAAGATAAGAGTAGAAAACAAATACCATTTTAAAATTTTAGTAGAATTTGTCCCCCAAATTTCATTCTCATTTGCAAAATTCCCATACAAATGATAAGTAGATATAATATAAACAAACAAAATGTTATGCTCAAGGCCTATGGAATACTCTGCCTTATACATGTTATGTAAATGACCATCTCTCACCAAGGCTTAGGGATCACTGAAGAAAAAGATGGACAGAAATATTGCAAGAGCCACAGGAAGAGGGGGACTACACCAACACAGTGATTTCCAGAAAAGCAGGGAAGCTGCACATAAGAAATCACAGTGGCTGTGACTTCATTCATAAGACTTTACTATCTCAATGCATACAAAGAACAGTTATGAAGAGGGGAAATCAGAACCAATTTCCACCTCTAGTTTAATAGATAATGACAATTGCTAGCTGTTGGGAGAGGACGAATCAGTTTGCTTTAAGGGTACATCCCCTGGTAGGTTGACCAGGCTCTATGGGTAGACACAGCATAAGGTGGACTGTGTGCCCAAAAATAAAAATAGGGGACCCTATAATCAAGTGAGTAAGGAATCTGGGGTAACTCCAAAAGGAGAGAGGAGAGAGGAGAGAATGATATGTATAGAATTTCCAAGGTATTAATAAAGATATCTTTAAAAAGGGAAGTAGTGATTTATGGAATGGTATGCATAATACAAGACAGACCACAAACAGAGAACTATTATTTTTGTAAGTTTTTAAAACAGGATATGATGAAAAATGTAACTTTTTTAGTAGGTAGTACTAAAAGTATATGTTAATAGTGTTGAAAAACCTAGTTGTTGTCTGTTAAATAATTAATCCAAACCAAACAGCCATGCTATAAAACACATATATCTTATGTAAAACAACTAACATTACTTATAAATTTGAACATAAAGCTGAAAAGTTTAACAATGTATGATTTGGGGGAAGAATGCACAACCTGGAATAGGACATCAATTTAGATCTACTTAAAAGAAACTTGAAATTTCTGCTTTGAGAATTAGCCCATTAACAGGAGGGAAAAAGGACAAAGAAAAATATTTGAGGGTGGTCCCTGTGGCGTGGGGTGGGAATGGGATGGGAGGGTGTTCGGGGGCATGGGAGAGAAAGAGAGAGAAGAAACTGGGATTGATATGTAAAATAAAAAAAATAAATACATAAAGAAAAATGAAAGGACAAAAAAAAAAAGAAAATTGAAAAGCACATGTCCAACCAAGAATCTGTTTGTACCAAACTTCAAAGTTTAACAATTAGTAAAACACTAGGAATCCGTAACCCAGGGAAGCAGGTAGGCTAAGTAACTACAGATCTTCACTTTGTCCTCCACTCCTCTGAGTCCAATCTCCCACTCCCATGCCTACCTCTGTAGCAGAGCACACGCTGTGGCCTCTCCCCACTATTTCCTCACAATCTCTGAAGACTCTTAATACCCTGGTGGAACATTCTTGCTTTCTCCCTCCTATAGACCCCCTCAGGCTCCCTTCTGCCCACCCAAGTATCTAACTCCAGGAGGTGCTTTATGCTAACCTACAGGCCTCTCCTGCCAGATAAGCAGGAAAGCTGATTGTAGATCTTCACTCAACCTTCTGGGCCTATGGATGAAACAGAAAGATCAAAAATAGGAGTGGCATTATAAGGAAGAAAAAGTGTTTCAAGGTAGGGATGTGAAGAGGAATAGTGAATTGTAAGTTCCCCAAACCCATGATACACATACATGAAATCAGTAAAGAACTAAAAAATAACTTTTTTTTTTAAAGAGCTCTGTTGGTTTTATTAAAGGAAGCCTTTTCTGGTTTACTACTTCTCACCACTCTGTTCTGACATGCTTCTAATAATATCAGAGTCACCTGGGTAAATGATAGCCAGTGTGCATACTCTGTAGTATTTTCCACATGCTGTGCCCAATTCAATGTCACTATAGTGATGGACACCAGTTTTAGCGTACATGGCATAAGTATTTTATTTCAGATTTTCTCAAAGCTGGACAGTTGTTGGAGAGGATAACAAACTTTGATTTGCCCTGTCAAATTATCTTGAGAGTCTGTTTGTATCCCATCATTTATTTCTCACTTTTCATAACAAGCTGAAGCCTAGAGTTGATTAACTTGAGGGACGTTTTCATTTTCTTTGTGGCCACCATCTTCCTGTCTTAGGTGAAGGACAGGCCCCAACCAAGACCAGCCACCAAGATGGCCAGGAAGCGAGAAAGGCAACTCATTTTTTTATATAACCGAATATTATTACCTATGTCTTGGAAGCCACAACCATGTAAATTTGACGTAATTTTAGTGTTTTGAATGTTTAATTGGGAATGAAAACCTTGGGATTCAAACACAAGATAAGGATATGGATTCTTGGTGCTCTGGGACTTAATAGGCTAGTGCTTTGATACCCTGTCCCCTCACTCATTTCACTAATGAACTGTACGACTCAAGGCATTGCTCTTTCTCTATCCCTCTGGTACCATGTTTACTTTGTATAAAGCAAAAGAGCAAAAGTATGATCTGTCCCATGTAGGGTTACATGAACTGGGATTTTGTTAAGTATAGCAGAAATAACTTAGTTCATTAAACAGTGGGAGAATAAATGGGAGAATATAGAGATGAAGTTCACGGTGGGGGTTCACACAGAATCATCCACATGGACATGTGAAAGCCACCAAGAACAGCTGGCACAGGCTGCACCAGGCAGGAGCAGGCTTGAAATAATGCCTATCCTGGGTAATGTCAGGTTACCAAGCAAAGAATTATAACTGAGAATGGTCTGGACTCAAGCTGTTACTGTTGATGTTTATGATTTCTAAGGCTTCCCACTGAGCTGAACCATTTGCTACAGATAAGTAATTTCTGCCAATACTAGTAATATAGCAGTGATATGTTTGTAGATAGGTTTGCTGTGTCAATTGTGTGCATAACTAGTTCAATAATCAGTAGTGAGACACTTAAAAGTGCTTTATGTGTATAAACTCATATAAACCTTCACCACCCTTTGTAGCATATTATTACTTAACACACAGAAGTGTAAAAGCAAACTTAACAGTAAAATCAAGTTAGTGGGCTTAGTTCACACACACAGTAAGTGGTGAAGCAAGAACTTGAAATCAAGGCCAAAAGTGAAGAATCCACTCACTCTATTGTGCACAGATACACACAATTAATCTTATACACACATGCCTTCTCTCTCACACACATCCCTTACTATATTGATATACATTATAAAACACAGAATATGTTCACTATTACCTTTTGAGGAATGTTCTGTTCATGCCAAATACAAAGTTTTGCTATTTATTTTCTAAAACTGTTACTCATGTAATATTTCATAAGAACTTATACCATCTTCTGGTTCTTCATTTTATAAACTAGATATCCTAATTAAACCTCTTTACACATTAAAAGCATCCTTGACTCCCTTAATAATCCCTCCATCACCTATATTGCAGTGTGCTAAGATTGAATATGCTCTTCCTATTCTGTCTCGGTGATGATGCAGGGCTGGCTCTGTGTGCCCATTTGTGGAACTGACTGTGCAGCAGTAAATGCTCTCCAGTTCAAGTATGACGCACTAATCAATCATGCATTCACTATTTCCCACTGATCCCAGAATGGATATTAGATAAATTTTGAATGAACGAGTAAGTGAATGAGTGAGTGAAAAGCAAGATGTACTATTTCAACCAACACTTCAGGTGAGGCTGTGCATGGAGGACCATATGTGGTCTCTATTTCTGGAAAACAGAAAGACAACTCAGGGAAATAAATGCAAATTTTTAGCTTTTTCTCATAATAAGAAATATAATCCAGGCTAAAGGCAAAGTTGTTGCTGTTGCTTTTGTCTTGCCTGCACGGCCTGGGACCGAGATTGACGGAAGGTGTTGGGATTGAAACACTTAACAGACCACCACAAGAAGTAAAGGAGCTGCTACCACTGCCACTGTTTATTACAGAGAGTAATGGGCTTATATACCTAAGCCAGGGAATGGGCTAAGCATAGGAGGAAGTCATGCACCACCCACACCTTGGGTCAAGGCACATGCACTGAACTAGAAAGTTCTGAAAACAACCTTGTTTGCTCAACGTTGTTTGCATGGATGTTCTACAGCTGGGTGGGGAGGAAGAGAGCTGTAAGGGACAAGCACTTAAATTTCCCAACAGTTGAAATCACAAACCATTACCAGTACCTTGCTAACATTTTCGTGGTTTTTTTTCTTCACCTCAGAGGAATGGGTGAAGACCTAAGGCTCAGGAAGATCTTCAGTGTGGAGATATGATAGCTACCTCACTCTCAAATATTTAAATTAATAACCAAATGTTGAGGCAAAGATAATGACTGAAGTTGGTCTTGCCATTTATTTATTCATTCATTCACTTGCTCACTTATTAATTTGCTCATTAACTCAATAAATTCTTTTTTATATATGAGCACACATGACAGTTGTATTGTAGTTATTGTGCATTCAAACAATCATAGCAGGGATAGGGTTAGATATCACTGATGTTTCATATAAACAAACAAACAATCAAAAAGCAGTTGCAGAGGATATGGAAAGAAGACAAAAGTCCTGTATTAACCCCATAATGTGAAGCAAATGGTTGAGCAGACAGCAAGGTGATTCATGTAACTACCACTGGGTCCACTCTTGTGCAGGTCCCTTACAATTCTAGTTCTACCAAATTCCCTGAGAGTCAATTAAACTTGTTTTTTCTTATTTCTGTCCTTCCAGATCTTCCAAAAGAATTTTATTCAAACATTTACTTTATTTCAAATTTTCTTCATGACATAACTACTCCCTTTTCTGACTTCCTGTTTGAACCTTAGACCAACTTTCAATCCAAATTCAATTTTAGAAATGCCATTCAGCAATTGGATCTGAGTTTGGTGTGGTGTACAGCAGACCAAGTACACAAATACCCAAAACTAGTCATGGTGTCCTTTCAGACAGAATATCAAATTCCTGGTAAAGAGGCCTGAAAAAAGAAGCCATTCTAGAAACACAGGACAATCTAGGGAGTGACAAAGATAAAGGGTAGATAATAAATGCCTAATGTTTTTCCCATGATGCACCATCAAGACAAACACAGTTGTTGTTGGGTAACAAAGAGGAAACAAGGTAGGATATGACAAGTCCTGAGCTTGGTTCATGGAGTTACATGTTAATTGTAGCAAGTGGTTTTTATCTCTAGGAGTTTCAGAAGATTGTCATGATAAAATAGGGTTGGGTACCCCACAGCTGTGGACAGAGCCCTTGTCAGGTTATCAAGAGCTTCACTACTAATAATAAATATGCACTGGGAGTAGTAAAGCTTGATGAATGACTATTGTAACTTTATTATGCATTCATATTAACCTCATATGGCATTCTGGTTATACATATTAGAGATCTGAAAATCAGAGAATTCTAATACTGTAGTTGACGTATAAGCAAATGAGATGTGATAAGATTGGATCCCTAGTTGGATTCTGACTGGTCATCCTAGTTGTAATTATGTTGCTGAGATAAGCACTATGGGGAAAAAAAACTTTGGGCAGAAAGGGTTTGTTTCATCTTTCAACTGTTAGATCACACTCCATCACTGAGGAGGCTTAGGACAGTAATATATATATATATATATATATATATATATATATATATATATATATCAGTTATCAATTAACTTTGAAATTGTTTGCTTTGCTGTCAAAATATCTTGGGTTTTGGCTACACTGAACTTCTTCCTAAGTTATGTACCTAACTTTAAACAGATATATTTGAGCTAAAACATTTTGCTGTGGATAGGACCAAAATTTAGCTGATAATTCAGAATAAAGACACCATGAAGAGTTAAATGTTGTTTTGGCAAACAAGTAAAATACTTTATATAAAAAAAATAGAGAATTTGTGTGGATAGGGAAATATAGCTATATTTTTCACTGGAGCAAATTTGGATTAGATTAGACATAGGGCCTATTAAATTTCAATTTAATGGCTTTAAAATATAAGCAAGGGCTATTTTACTGAATTATTGAACACATTTAATTGCAGGTTGTGTACTGTGAACTATTGATCCAATAATTATTCATGTGGACTATTAAAAAGGGATGATTCATTTTTTATTTTACCATTTCAGGCAATCCTTATGTATTATTTAAAATTTGGAAGCAAAGAATAAAAGACTTTTAGTACAATACAGTATTTCTAAAGTAGGGCAGGTCTTTGTGGGAGTCCAAGGTAATATTATACAGTATAATCAAAAATTAAGTAACTCTAAATTTCAATAGGTGAAAAAGGATACCCTTTCTCTTCAATTGCATATTTTAATTGCAGAACTATCTGCACCGACTTATGAACCTTTGAAGCACAGCTGAAATATTTAAGTATGATATATAAAATATTTTAAGTGCTCTGCATATCTTTCACAAACGAATTGAAGGGACTGTCTCTCTTTTTAAGTTTTTATTTTTTTTATTTTTTGTTCTGAAAAATGACTTTTCTTTAACTCAGTTATTTTTTTTCCTCTCATATTAAGTACAAAGGAATAGGGGTCACTGGAGACTTTTAGTTGGGAGTGGTTGAGATCATCACTTAATTAACAGTTAAAAAGGACAGCTCATCAAATTCCTTGTAAGTTTTGTGTTATTTTTAATACATTCAGCTTTAGTTGGCACTTGGCACTTGAGGCTTAGACACTTACTGGTGGTGCACCTCGGTGCTCTTCAAACTGGCCAGGCTCCCTAACACTTATTTAGTCACTACTGAAGAACACATTAATCAGGAGCAATGCTGTATATACTGCCCCAGGTAAAAACACTGTAGTCACCTACCCAGAAGTATGGAATTGTGAAGTGAAAGTCAAAGCAGGTTATTCAACTTCCAAAAAAAACAAAAAATCTGGGGAAGAACAATGTTCAGATTGCAAAGCCAGCTCTAACAACACTGAATATTATTTTCTCTATCTTTTACGTTATCTTAATTAAAGCATCTCATAATTGCTTTTCATAAGTAGAGTTAGGTGGCATAAAGGTCATTGGATGGGAAAGGGACATTTCCTACAAATGGGCAGGCTTATGAGATAGGTATCCATTATAGAAAGCTGCTCTCATGGCAGGCTAGTATCTAGATATTGGGGAATACGCAGCAGAGTAAGAGCTTACCTAACAAAGATATGGGTCTACACACAAATCTGAGAAGAAATTTACCCATTTCTGTCAGGTTAGTCTGCTATCATCATCATTATTGAAGAAGATTGGTAGGAAATAATCTGAAAAGCTTATTAATTTGGAAGCCAAAAAACTCTTAGTTCAAATAATGGATGACCAGAGCTTTTAGCATAAGTTATGAATACACTTTCCTGTACATATCAATACCTTGGGCAATCTGGCAAAATGAAAATTATGATTCATTAGTTTCAGGAAGTGAAACAAAATTATGGATTTCTAATAAGCTTGCATGCAATTCTAATTTTGCTGTTTGATGAAATGCATGCTCAGTTACAGCAGAAGAAAAAATTTAGCTCTTAAAGTTTCATCCTTGAACCAAAGAAAATCAGCATTATCTAAGAATTGGTTAGAATTATGCATTGGCTCTCCTGATCCCATATAAATCAAGTAAGAACATGGAGAACCAAATGAATAGTATTTACTATGCTCTAAATTCTAATATTTAATTTCAGTGGAAAAACTGACCCGGAGCGCAGAAAAATAGAGAAAAATACCATTTTAATATGTATTCAAGTGGGTAAGTATTTACTAAGATTCTTCTTACGCTAAAAGGATACAAGAACATCATTTTTTCCTTCAAACCCTTGTATATTCCTTAAAATTGAAAGATACTTTTTATCTTTTGACAATAAGTATAACATGCTTAGAAAAATCTGACCTCTTTTATAATACAATTAAGCACCTTGAGTACTTGACTAATTGGCAATGATGCCCAAGCAAAAATACATTTCATGAAAGGCATTGCTATGATGCCTGAAAACATTTCTAGGATTAAATGATGGGGATGATGGTTTTATAGTGTTTCCAACTTTTACATAAAACACTCATGAAATATCTGGTCATCTGGAAGTGAGGTTAAACACTCTTGCTATGTTGTACAATACTGATTGTCATCTTACAATGAACTTTAATCATAATACCATCATTTTAAGAGAAACTCAGCAAAGCAGCACTATAGGAACACTGCCAATGGTCTGAAGCCTGATGGAAATTGCAAGAAATTAATGTTTTCCATTAGCACAGAGACATAGCATAGAAAACGACAAAAAGATACATACAGGCTCCATGCTTTATGGCATAAATAACATTATTGCAAAGAAATTTTGTATGCAACAGTTAAAATTTCCAGACTCAGCAATGCTTTTGTTTGCATCCTGAGAATCTCTGTGTTTAACCATTTTATCCTGGGAAATGGCTGTCTTATGGGAAATGAGTCTGAGTTACTCATTGACAAATGGAAACAATGGATGGTACACAGTAGACCATGAATTAGATATAGTATTAGGAATGTCAGCATGAATCTATGGAGTGACAACAGAATTCCTTACCATTTTGGTAGCTGACTGGACATTGAGCCTCTATAAGTCACTGCTTTAGTGGCTGAGTTGGCCATAGGCTTTAGTGAAGAGTGTAATTCTGTAGTTTTGCTAAAAGGATATAGTGTCAAACTGCCTGCTAAAAACCTGCATGTATTTTTAAAGATTGTATCTGATAACACAAAATGGTCTTATTGTTATCCCCCTTTTATGAAATGGAAGTTTCCCAGTGGATAAGTAATGTTTGTTCAAATCTGAGGTGGTTAATTGAAGTTGGGCACAGAGATTTGACATTGGGTTTATCAAAGATGAATTTTTCTAATGTAACCTGTGGGGCTCTGTGCCATCAAATTCTATTAACAGAGTGCCAGGAAAGTGATATCATGTATATTCTACTTCTAATCTTTAAGAAAAGTGAAATTTTCTGCTTTGGTTTCTGAAACCTCCGAACCTCAAAATATTTTCTGAAGAGACCACATAAAAGAACACTTTGTGGAGTAGATCATAGCACGACCAAGACTGACCAAGCATGACTGTGCACATTCTTCTTCTAACGCACTGGGCATGAGATGAAGCCTTTGCTGAAGATCAGAGTCACTGGCATTCCATGGAGCACAACTGTTACTCAGCAGAGCTCTGTCTGAACTCCTGGCGAAAGAATCAATTCTCAACCACTAAGTCTTGGGTGGTTACATATGCTACAATAAATCTGAAGCTCTTGACTCCTCCAATGAAGTGTTGTCTTTACTATTCTACTAGTCCTTTCTAAATGACAGCCTATTGTTCCCTTCACTTGTGTATATCTTTTTAAAAAGATTCATGTGGTTTCAGTTGTGTGTGTGTGTGTGTGTGTGTGTGTGTGTGTGTGTGTCTGTGTGTGGGGGGTGAGAGTGAGACAGAGAGACAGACAGACAGAGAGAGAGAGAGAGAGAGAGAGAGAGAGAGAGAGAGAGAGAGAGAGACAGAGCGCCGGCGGAAGGGGTAGCAGAGAGGGGAGGGTGGTATGCAAAACATAGACATCATAGTGGTGACACCTATACTCTTACCCTTTTTCGAACTTTCCATGTTCCTTTTATCAATCGTTGCTTTTCTGTGCTACTTTTACTGATCATCATCTCATGAAAAAAACTCATCACTTGAACTCTCAATGTCCACTCTTTAAAGTACCTCAGTATTGCTCACAAAATTTATAGCAATTAATGACTACACAATCCATTATAATGTGAGAAGTCCACACTAAACCCAAGGATGTCTCTGACAGTTTAGTGTATAAAACCTAGGATCCTGTAACCTTCTAAAATTATCTAAAATGGCATAATGTTGAGTATGGGTAGTATGGGCCTGTAATTAGCCACTCTGTGTCTAAGGCAGAAGAATTATGAATTAAAGATCTGCCTGGGTCAATATAGAGAAAACTTTTAACAAAATTAGAAGAAAAGGGGGGGCTAGAAATACAGTTTAGTGATTTAGCACTTACCTATGTAGTGAGATATCAATCCCATCCACACCTGTTGCACTACACATGCCCATTGGAGTGGGGACAGATGTGGGTGTGTCTTGAGGGAACTAAGTCTGGGGTCCCAGACCCCATCACTCCCTCTTACTTCCCTGTCTGAGACAGAGAGCATCCTTGGGACTGGAACATGCTGACAGTCATGTTTCTGCTGTAATTGATTTTTCTCTAAATATCATACATCAGCCTCTTTGTTTTCCTAGGTTCTTATTTATCCATGATTTACCTATCCTGAATGAGGCCCTAGATGTAATCTTCAATAATGGAAACAAGGAAAACAGACAATAGAGCAAAATTGAAACTTAAAAGAAAGCTCTGTCTGTACTTGTGGATGTATGTCCACTTAAGCTCACTTTCACAGGGCTTTCTGCCATTCTTCAGTGATTTTCCCTGGAAAAAAACTATGCTTGCTACAGTTTTCTAATTATCCATCTTGTTTTTCTGTGAAATAAAGGAAGGGACAGTTCACAAAGAGGAAGACAGTCAAGGGAAAAAAACATTTCTAAGACTGGGAGTTTCATGAAAAGGAAGGAACTTTTATGACACTGTCCACCCTGAGGATTTGGACACAGAAAATAACTGGTAGGAAGGGCAGAGCCACTGTCTTCAATAGTGTAGCTACTGGTTCTGTACACATGGTCCTGGGAACAAACTTCATGGATCTCATTGGAATGCTCTCTCACACGTAAGCACGTGCACACATTTCTTAAAGTTAGAAAAAGAACTAACTGAAAAGAGGCAGGAAATTAACAGGAATGAAAAGTGGACAAGAGAGGAAGCTAATAAAGGTTAAGTATGACCAAAATGAAAACATTATATGTGTGTTTCTTAGCATATACCTTCACATGGTGCTTTCTACATTGAATAAGGCAACAAGAAATCAAACAAAGCAGCTAGAGTTGATGAGACTGACTTGGAAGTCCTGTTACGTCTTGACACAAGTGTGGAATTCCTTCTGGTACAAAAAGAAACACAGCAGCATGTAACATTGTGAACAGAAGAGGATCTTTGTGATGACTGGCATTTCCCAAACCATAGATACCACGCTGTCTTTTGTCTGTACCTCTATCTTGACCTAGCATTCTGACTTATCACATCTCTTCTGTGGTGCATTTAAATCCATGTCAAGAAAGTCTGTTATACTTCACTTTATTCAGAATATATACTCCACTATGCACTTTAGATTTACTTCTGTGAAACACTGGCTAGGATAGTTTTCAGAAAAAAATTTAGTCTATTCAGTTTCTCAGATTTGATCAGGGTTATCTAAATGGAAGACTCTCAGCTTCTTTAACTGTTCATCTGTAAAAGCTAAACACCTAACCACAGCAGAACACCTTGAATGCTCAGTAATCAGAACTTGCAAAGATCCTCAATAGCAACCCCATAGGTCTGTTTATTACTTTACTCCCAGAGTGCACTTGGGCTTCCCTAATTTTAATTTCCTTGTTCTAATACTGAGTAAGATCCTATTATAAACAGAAAGAACACCAAAATTCAGGAAAGACAAGTATAATAATACAATGTATTTTTGTTCTATTTAGGTGGTGTTAAAATTTATCCAATCATAAAAGTAGAGTAACTATAAAACAGCAAGTTACTTTGTGAAAGTTCTGATCCATTCTGTTGTCTTGGTTCACATCCAGGTATCTGTGTTTCACATGATTTCTTTATTTATTATTACTTATTTCATTTGTACATGGGCTTTTTTTTCTTTGTAGAAGCATCTTAGGAATATCAAATTAAAATATTTATGTTAAGGAAGTTTACTAAGAAGTCCAGGTGAGGTGAATATATTATATATCTAGTAGAAATGCATTTCTAAATTACAGAAATATGCATGCCATGCCACTGAGCACTTATGAATTCTTAAGGATATATAAATAGGAAAAACCTTGTCTCTAGTTATACACCAGTGTTCTTTTGACAGTGTATACATGATGTAGGATGTTAAATAATCTCTAATGATAGCCAATCAGAAACTACAGTTAATTCCATTTCTTTAAAAAAAATGAGGCATAATAAAACATTAATGTGAAATGTCTGAATTGAATTATTTGAATAGAGTTTCTAGCTAGAGATATCTGTCAACTTGATACTATTTAGAATCAACTTGGAGCCAGGGGGTGGGGGTATTGGTGGTGGTGGTGTATGTCTTTAATCCCAGCACTTGGGAGGCAGAGGCAGAAGGATCTCTGCGAGTTCCAGACAAGCCTGGTCTACAATAGCTAGTTCCAAGACAGCCTCCAAAGCCACAGAGAAACCTCTCTCTCTCTCTCTCTCTCTCTCTCTCTCTCTCTCTCTCTCTCTCTCTCAAAAAAAAAAGACAAATAAAAGAATCAACTTGGAAAAAGGACTATCATTTAGTGAAGTGATTAGATTAGATTAGCATGCTTACATGACTCTAAGGCATTGTCTTGGTTGACAAAAGTAGGGCTCAGTCCGCTGCAGTTAATATCAACCCTAGGAAGCTGGGACTTGGTTGTATAAAAATCTAGCAAATATGTCTATGAGCAAACTTGAAAGAAAGCTAGTATTTTTATGATTCCATTCTCAAGCCCTTGCCTTGAGTTCTTTCCCTGACTTCCCTCAATAATAGACAACCTTTTAGACCCCTCATTTGATTTTGGTCAAACTATTTTGTTACAGTAAAAGAAATAAAACTAGAACAAAAATTGGTGGCAGGAACGGGGTTGTTTTATGATGAACCTAACCACACTGTGTTTTATACCTTTGGATAATTTTATTGGAAGATTATGGTAGATTTTGAAATATAAGCTAGAAAAGCCATTGCTCTCAGAAGTAATTGGATTATCTAGTGGAATGTTTAAACCCTCTATTTTAGACATGAGTATTTGCTACCTAAACTAATTTGAAAAGTCAAGTTAGAAGTTTCACTCACAATATGATCTCAAATGCATTTAAACTCATATAACTATATCTGGATTTATTCCTAGAAAAGTTTGGAAGAATGCTCTTGGAAATATTATTATGAGCATCTTGCCTGTATAGATTAAAGTGGTTTTACTTGCTGAGTAAAAAGCATGCTGCAAGAAATACAGATAAGGATTGTCTTGCTTGTGAGTTCTCAGAGGGAACCAAGACATGATTGGGGTCAACTTTATATGATTTTTTGTATTAAACCTAGTGGATAACACCATGCTAGGTAGGAAGCCATAGGATATTAGAAAGCTATCAGAGCATAAGTTGGAAACAGACAAAGAGAACATTCCTCCATGTCATCTGATTCAAGCTCATGCCTAGTCTTCTTGTCCTAACATCCTGTAAGAATGGTTTATGACACAGCAATGTAATAATATAATAAAAATAATTTTTTTCCTCTCCTAAGTTGTTGTTGGCCATGGTGTTCATCATAGCAGCAGAAAGCAAACTGGGCCCAAAAGTAAAAAGATTTTCTTTCCTTAACTTTAGAAATTGAAAATAAAATACCAATTAATTATGTTTATGAGAGTTCCAAATGCAAAAACAACCCCAAATATCTAAGCCCAATCAGACTGACAAGACTACTTCCCATGTATCCTAATTAAAATCCTCTGAAGCATTTGCAATTATCATCATGTATAGACAAATATAGCATTAATAATGTTAGGAGCTCTTACAAAAGGGTATAGGATGGCATTAATGAAGTTGATGATGATGACAGAATATATAGTTTTGTATTCTGGCTCCTCATATACAAATAACATATCTGTGATGCTTTGGTAAGTCATGTTACTGTCATTTTAATTTATATAAATTTAAATGAAATTGTCTAACATGACAAATTTGGAGAGGCTTAAGAAGCAACTAAGGAAAGATACTGGAAGATTATTAATACATTACAAAAAGAATAAATTTAGTACACAAATCCCTTGCCATTGAAGTATACAATTAGGCATGCCACTGTCTAGTTGGTAAAGTCACTAATATGGTTTAATGTGAAAGATAATTTTCTGTCCTCAATTGTCAACTTCCTCAGACCTACCATTATGAATAAATATTGTTGAGTCAGATGTGGTAACTCACTTCTGTAATTACAGATCTTGGAAAGCTACCCCAGAAGAATAACTACAAGTTCCATGATAGTTTGGGCTGTAGGATGAAATCCAGGTCAGTTTGGGGCCCCTGTAAAAGCCTGTCTCAATATGGAAGTGATGATGTTATTAAAAACCTGTTACTCTCTGTATCATTTCTGTTTCCTAGTAGTACTGCCTGAAGGATCAGTTAGTCATCTTCATGCTATACCATCAAAGGAATCTTCTTAAATTAAAATGAGAAAAAAGAAATAAACTGTAACTTCTAGAGAGGGCTTTAAATTCAAAGTCAGTACTTGGAACTGAGTACTATACTACTGATTCTAGACCTGAGGGAGTAGGAGGTCTGATTCATTGATCAGGAACATCAACAGATTCCAGTTTTGTGTGATACCTTTATAGTGGAATGCTGGGCCTTAGGATCTCTGACTTCACAGTCACATCTGGCCCTCTGATTTCCATGACTTTGGGTAAAGCACACCATTTATTTTAGCTAGCTTTTGTTTATAAATTGATTTCCACATTAATGTTCTAGTCCACGGGGGAAGTTAATTAATTAATGTACATAAAGTGCTTCAATTAAGGTAATTGACATTACTTGCAGATAGTCTCATCAGTGGCTCTTTGGGAATAATCCAAAATCACTTCTTTCTCAAGAGATTTCTGATAATTGCTCCAATGTTCTCCTGGAAGTCCTGTAATACAGAGCCATTTCCAAAACCATTAAGTTTTTTTTTCTGGAAGTTGATGCCAGGTATTAAGATATGCATCATATATGAAGCTTCATTACTTAGATAAGTTATGCTTCCTCTGTAGCTATATACAAAGCCCATGTCTGTCACTAATGGAAGAGATGACCTTAAATCACACAATTTTAGTCAACTACATCTTCATTTTTCAAGGATGGAAACAGGGCAGTGATTGGAGCTGCATCTGTTTTCAGCATTCACCCTACTTAAGTCTTCACATTTTTCTTTTTATATCAAGTTGTTTACTAAGTGTCCTGTGCTCCAATTCATCACTTTATATCAAAGACATGGATGGTAATACATCCATGCACAACATCATTGACTGTTATCTGAGGCTGGTTTTAGAATGGAGTTCTAATGCAACTTGGGAAATCTGGCCCTAAGGTTCAAATGATGAGTCAAGGCCGTAGGCTGACTCATTGTGCCAGGCACAGGAAAGAAGAAACTGTAGTTTGAATGGAGATGTTATTCTGTAAATATGTTTCTCATAATGGTTAATTAATAAATAGCCTGTGGCCAATAGGAAACTAGATAGGAGGGGCTAGGAGACTAGGAGGAGGAAAGAGAAAGTAGTTAGAGTCAAGATGGAGACTGGGGAGTCAGGAAGACGCCCACCGCAGCTCCCTGATAAGACGACCACGTGGAAATACTTAGATAAGTAGCAAAGGGTTAATAATTAAGACAGAGCTAGCCCATAAACAATAATGGTAACTGGCCAACAGGATTACATCAAATACAGAGTCTCTGCATGTTATTTGGGGCTGGTGCAGCTGTGGGCCCAGACTGGCAGCAGGCAGGATGGAGCCGCTGGAAGGAAAAATCTGCCTGTAATATAATGGTGTCAGAAGCGGGATTAAGAACTTTCACTTAAAACTTAACAAAATCTTAAAACATAGTTTTTAGAAACAAGGACACAGAGACTAGCAAGACTTCTTGGTAGCAGCATTTTCTTGGTTGGATTTGTTGTGCTGTAGATAGAGATTTGCACAGCTCCTTTAAGGAAGGTTTCCAAAATTAGCATAAGTGGCAAAAAAAACCTGCCTTGCTTTTAAAGAGCTATGCTAACAATTCATTGGTGTATACGAGAGATGCAATGAAGGTTTACACTGTGTTTTAAAAAATACGCTGGCTTGGGAGAGATAAAGAAACAGGATCAATGGTTTAAAAAGAAAAAAGGAAGTAGAATGAATCACTGAAATAGAGTAATAAAAAAGCCACGTAAAAATGAAAACACAGAGAAATTTTGGATAATATATGCGATTCTGTTGTCTTTAAATTATTTGATTGCTGAGAAAATAACTACTGATAAAAGAAATGCTGCTGGATTAATTCAATTTATATATTTTAAAAATGCTTTGACTCCAAAATTTAAGCCTAAGGACATGTTACTGGGGGAAAGGATTTCTATTTTTGTTTCCTCAGAAAATGTAAAGCTGTGGATTTCTTCCAAATTAATGTGGTTTGATCAAGCCAGACCTCCTGAAACAATGCCCCAGATGATCCGACTTTCAAAGCAGTTGAGACAAAGCATTGCAGACTACAGCCAAGATTTCTGCATCTTCTTTGGAACCCTATGACAGCGCCCTCTACCAGCAGGAAGTAGTTTGGAAAGAACGATGCCCAAATTCCCAAATATTGTTTATAAATATTTGTTTTCATTTAAATGGACTTTGTTTGTGGTTATAGCCATTTATAACCAAGTCCATCTTTTTAAATGTAAAAAGGGAACTACGGTATAGATATGAATACTTTGCCTTGAAATGGATTTTCTTTTATTGATACAATTTAAGGTCAATTTTGTGATATGTATATTTCTCTTCTTGTTTAGGTATTGTGTTTATATAGCTCATTGGAAAATGTAATGTATAATTTAATACAGATTATAGAGAGTTACCTGTGATAGTCAAAACTTGAAATTAAATTAGTTAGGATTTCTAGACATGCAGAGATGTATTTGAGATGAATAGGCATTCTTCAAACCTTTCAAAGACCTACAGAATATGGCATTTAAAATGGTTTAGGGTTTTTCTTGACAGTGAGGCACAACTGCTCCTGGTTACACCACCTGCATCAGAAAGGAAGATGGACATCGAAGAAACGTGTTATGGAGTTTGCTACTAATATGGCAAGACTAGCCATTTGGGCAAGGTACTGCTCTTCTGGACTGTTTGACTTTATGTTGTAGAAACTGGACATGCAGGACCCACAAAAAGGTGACTGCTGATTCAAGATGGACATTGCTAGAGGATTCCTGCTTCATGGAAGAGGCTGCCAGACAGCCAGACAGTCTACAGGACACAGAGAAAAATGACTGACAAACTGTCAATACAGGTGGACAGTTTAAAGTTTCCTGCTTCATGGAGGAGTCTGGAGACACACTATGGCCTATGGGCTGAAGATGGAACATTACAGAAGAACTTCGGGTGACTGACCAGGCAATGCATTGTCTCTGTCATTTCTAAAGTTTATATATTATCCTTCTGTGGTCTTTGAAGGAATTGAAGACAGATAGTTATGGTTATAGTTTTCCTTAGTTAGGATTAAAGATAAGTTACATATAGGACTTTAGACTCACAAAGATAGGATAGATGATATTTTCTTTAAGTCTTACAAAATGTTAATGGACTAAATATTGTTAACTGTAATTCTTATTTGATAACTGTTGTATGATATATTTTACTATGTTAAGGTTTAAACCCTTCTTTTTATTTTAGACAGAAAAGAGGAGATGATGGGAGATGTTATTCTGTAAATATGTTTCTCATACTGGTTAATTAATAAATAGCCTGTGGCCAATAGGAAACTAGATAGGTGGGGCTAGGAGACTAGGAGGAAGAAAGAGGAAGTAGTTAGAGTCAAGACGGAGACCTGGGAGAAAGAAGATGCCGGTGGAGGCTCCCGGATAAGATGAGCCACATGGAAATAATTAGATACGTAGAAATGGGTTAATCATTAAGACAAAGCTAGCTCATAAACAATAATGGTAACTGGCCAACAGGATTGTATCAAATAGAGTCTCAGAGTGTTATTTGGGGCTCACATGGCTGCGAGACCTTGGCAGCAGGACAGGCGGCAGCCGGCGGGGGAAAAACCTGCTGTAACAGTAATTCAAGAAACAGATGTGAAAAAGCCTATTGTAGTGTTAGAAGATGATAAATTTTTCTGAATCACGCTTGAGATTAAACCAACAAGATGCCCCTGTCCCTAGACACAATCCACTCTTTGTGTTTGTTTTACCTTCAAAAACTGAAAGAAGAAAATTAATAGAATTATGTGTTTATCTTTGTGTTTTGTGCAGAAGTTTAGGGTCTGTCATGAGAAGGCACTCCGTGAGTAGGTCACTGGTTTTCTTGGGCAGGCCAGCATAGGTCCAGTGATATATCTACACAGGTCTCATGACAAGTTTTTTAATTTTCTTTTTGTGTCTTGAGGTTTGATTTTGTTTTAATTTCTTGTCTGATGTTGAGGCAATTTCAGTTCTGATCAAAGTCATTTTATTTCACATACACTCATCTTATACTTATGTGTAACCACCTCAGACTATTAGATGTGAGGAGATCTGTCCAGTTCTTTGCACTCCTGAAGAAAATCACCAGGATTAAATCCAGCTTTGGGTGAAGATGTCTCATTCTGTAGATAGCTTTAACCTACAATGGACTTTCTAATTTATTCCATGGTCATTCTTTGAGAAAAGTAGATTGCCTGTCATTAGGATATGCCTCTCATTTCACTGGACAGTGTTATGCATTGTTTCTTAGACAACATACTCTAGGCACTGAGAGCTCTAAACCTCAATGAGAGGATGATAGAAAATACCTGTAGCCCTTCCCACCACTGATCACACAAATGAGAGAAGTTTGGCTTCATTCCTGGAAGGTAATGACAATCTCTAATCTCTGACCAACTGCTCTCCATTATTCACAGCCTCATGACTTTCCTCAATTCAATACCTACTTGTTTCACAGGTGGTGGTTTTTTTCCTTACACATTTCAGTGGATAGTATAGGGGTTAGAATTACTATTTTTGAGATTACTGAGATTTTAATTTTCTTTCTGAAACACATAATGTAGTCAATGATTAAGTTGTGATAGATCTCAGATTTTCTGATTTACTCTGTATAAATCTTTTTTTATATTTGCAACAAGCTTGTTTTACACATCAATCCCATTTCCTTCAACCTCCCCTCCTCTCCTGTCTCCCTCCCAACCCCCATTCCATCCCCTTTCTGTTTCCCAGAGAGGGTGAAGCCTTTCATGGCGGATCTTCAAAGTTTGTCATATCATTTGGAGCAGGCCTAGGTCCTCCCCAATGTGTCTAGGCTGAGAGATGACCCCTTATGTGGAATGGGCTCTCAAAGTCCATTCATATACTGGGTATAAGTACTGATCTACTACCAGAGAATCCATGGACTTCTTAGTCCTCCTAACTAATACCCAATATTCATGGGGCCTGGGTGAGTCCTATGCTAGTTTCCCAGCTATCAGACTGGGGTTCATGAGTTCCTCAATGTTCAGTCAGCTGTTTCTGTGGATTTCTCTAGCCTGGTCTTGACTCTTTTGCTCATCACTCCTTCCTCTTTGCAAATAGATTCCAGGAGTTTGTCTCAGTGTTTAGCTGTGGGTGTCTGCTTCTGCTTCCCTCGGCTACTGGATGAAGGCTCTAGGATGGCATAAAGAGTAATAATCAATCTCATTATCTGAGAAGGGCATTTAAGGTAGCCTCTCCACTATTACTTTGTTTCTTAGTTGGGATCATCCTTGTAGATCACTAGGAAAATGTCCAGAGATCTGGTACTTTTTATAAATCTTAACTAGTCATTCATTGACCTCCATTTTCTATGTTATAAAACCATTCTTTGTTATTCAGAGATGCTTACATAGAAAGCATACTGTAAATAGTTTGAAAATGATTTTGTTTTCAATGTTTCAACAAAATAACCATTATGATTTTTATTAAGCTTATGTGTGTATGTGTATACTTGGCCACATATAGACCTGAAGCTACATAGGTTTTTGAAGACAAGAATGTAGAAGTCTCTTTCACCATGTGGGTCCTTGGAATTGATTGTATGCATTAAAGTATATTTTCTAGGACATTTAGCATCTGTGTAATCTTACCTGCCAAAAAAGCTGTAAATTAAATAACAAGAAACAATCTGAACTTTGATATTGATAAGTGGTACACACAGTTGTATTATGATTATGATTTTATTTTTCTTAATAGCGAACCATCTAGCCAGCTTCCATCTATACAAGTGCTAAATATATTAATAAACAATATCCTTTGAGAGTAATGGTATATCTCCTTGAGTATAAAGTAGCAAGATGCTGAGTGTATGCAAGACAGATCCCATACTGCTATCTCACACATGCAAAGTTTTGTCATGATTTTGATCTTTGGAATCAGACCACATAAACATTACCTGAGGGGCATAGCAAAGCCAACTCTTAAAGGTAAAGCCCTCATTTTTCTTAACACAATGGCAGACTAATCAGTTTCAGTTGAGAATGATTTTAAGTCCAGTTTCATTATAAATAATTCTTCAAGAAGTATTCTAGATCATGGTGGATAAAAATTGATAAATTGTATCCTTAATGAAGTCATTCAAATGTGTCCCATGATTATTAAACCATCCACTTTCTATTACCAAATTAAAAAATTAATAATGTGAGTTGGGAGGGGGGCAGGGGAGGACGGAAGGGTGAGGGAACTGGGATTGGCATGTAAAACAAACTTGTTGATAATTTAATTAAAAAAGTATCATATAGATACTTATGGATTTGGAAAGCATCAATTTCATCAAACAACACTCACAGCAGGTAAACCTAACTAGACATTGTGCCCATTCATTTTTTTTTATTTATTAAATATTTATTTATTTTATGCTAGACATAATTATACAGGCATATGCCCATTCATTTTATCCATCTTCTGCTTTGCTGCTACTTGCCTTCTCTGTTGACTCTAGAAGTTTTTTCTTTGTTCTTTATCCTGGTTATAAGAACGGCTTATGTTCATTTTTCTTCATCATTTAAGGGAACTCCTTTTCTTCTAGTACTTCTTTGCTACTTAATTTTCCATCTCAGCAATTTTTTAATGCTCTTAAAAATATCAAGATTCCAGTAAAGTTGTTACTAAAGTATTAGATTTTGTATTACAAATGTTAGCTTTATGAGTTACTTCTTTTTAATTAGTATGTTAAATAATTGTTTTCATTGTGATATTTAATATATATAACACTGTACTTGTACATATGTGCCCTTCCTTTCAGCTACTCCATCTTTCCTTTCTGCCCACACCTCTTCATCCCCACAAATAGTTCTCCTTAAATAAATGGAATACTAATGATTTTTTTAACAATCAGCAATGAAAAATATGGCAATTTAAACCCTCAAAAATATTTCCTTACTTGACATGTTGGTTTGAATAAGAATGACCTCCATAGGCTCAAATGTTGGCATTCTTGCTCCTTAGTTGGTAGATTGTCTAGAAAGATTAAGAGATGTGATTTGCTGGAGGTGATGTGGCCTTGTTAGAGGGGTTGTGTTACTAGGGGTGGGTTTCAAAAGCCTCTCTACTCCCAATTAGCTCTCTCTCTTTATCTACCTTGCAGACAGGATGCAGTTCTCTGTACTGTTCTAGCATCATTCCTGCCTGCTTGCTGTCTTACTCCACTGAAAGTGCCCATGCACTCTAACCTTCTGGAACCATGAGACCCAATAAATGTTTACTTTCTGAATTTCATTGGTGATAGTGTCTTTTCATAAAAATAGAAATGTGACTAAGACACTAATTTCTGCTGAAATAAGAAAAAATAGTATCTTATAATTAGGACATTCTGTGCTTTATAATGGAGAGATTTAAATTGCATGTTATGATCATCAAATACTGAGGGTGTAAATGTTAGAATCAACACTAAGCATGAAGGAAATTGTGTGGTCAGACTCCACTAAGAGTTTATGATGCACAGTGACACATAGTTCCACCAAATTTTGTAGGCTCCTTCTTAAAAAGGGGACAAGATAATACTCTCTTTTGCTTGGACTTAATATATTCTGCATTTTCCATTCTGTTCAATACAACCATTTATTTTTCCTGCCTCGGAATTTGAATAATTGTTTTATTCTGCACCTAGTTTCTCCTGATATCTGATTCTATGGTGTTCTTTTAAAAGTGTGTTTTAAAGGAATGGCTTTAATTTTTTATATAGTGTGTTCTACATGCTTCAAATTCGAATTCTAGTGACATTTTCTGTGTAGTATAAACTTATTTATACATCTTGCTCAGGTAAATAGGTCAGGCTTTGCAGAAATAATATTGCCCAGTTTACTTTTGAGAAAGAGCACTTTGGAGAAACTTTTGCTTTGTTGGATGGTTTGTGTAACCATCATAAAGGAAAATGAGGTAATCCAAAGTGATGAGAGGAATTTTGTTCATTCTCAAAGTGTCTTTAAACAAGATGTATGACTTTACCACACGAGATATTCCAAAAACAAATGCTAATCTACAAACTCTTTTATTATTTATTGGATTTTTTTCTTTGACTTCATTTGATCTTTGCACTTTGTTCTGCTCATTATAGGAACTGAAATCCTCTGTCTTTTTCTTCTGAGTAAACATAATTAATAATTCAGAACTTCCTGATGCCAGTGAGGCATACTGGGGGAAAATAACTTGGTGTCCCTTTCCAGATGGTTTGTTTTTATGGTCATAGATAGTTAATGGTTGGGGCAACCAGTTAACATCTAAATTGACTAGGTTTTATCTGGACCATAATATCTTCTATTTTTTTATTTAGGAAGTAAATGTAAAGTCACAGAAACAAGAAGGTAAACAAGGTAGGTCATAGAAGGTTGCTACATAAATACACAGTACTAAGTTGATTAAGCAAATACACATAAGAATCTACAAAAAAAAAAAAAAACACAATTACATCATTTGACATCAACCCAACAGTTTTGCAAGTTAAAATTGAGAATGCAAGCACAGAATACTGTGCAGTTAGGACTTAATCTTATTAGAGATTAGTAACTATGGGCAGTATGAGAGATCACTCATCTATTCACTCATTCCTTTACAGAAGTATGAACCTACCAGAGGTGCTGACATTAGAAGTACAGCATATTAGATCCTGTCCATAAGAATTCTATTGATGCTGATCAGAACAAATTTCTGAGAAAGTATCATATCTGGTTAAGTGTTGTCATTTAGATGTAAATGTAGTGGGATATTAACTTTGTCTGCTTCTGTGGCACTGACCACGCCCATTGGGGGTGGAGCCAGGGGCAGAAGTGACCTATGGAACACTAGGTCTGAGGAGGTGTAGGGGAATGCTCTCTTGCTGGTGGGACGTGGAGAAGAGAGCATCTGGTGGAACTTGCTGGTGTTCATCTGTCTAGGTTGTAAGTAATTTCTCCCTGAATAAACATCTATTTAGCCTATTTGTTTATCCTGATCCTTATTAAACCACAATATGTAAATGTATATTTGTTATTTTAATGCAAAAAGAAATGAGAAAACACATCTAATTGTATGACACAGAGCTAGAAATGTCATTAAAGTCCTTTGGAAGGAGTGGTATACATCAAAGACAAAAACAAATTTCTGATTTCCTAACAAACATCAGTGGCCTTGATTGATAAAGCTATGAATTATTTTCTGGGTGAGTTGAGTGTGCACCAATATGTTTTATGGTGTCAAAAATACTTGGAATGCATATAAAGCATGCCACCCCCCAAAAAAATTACAACTCACTCGATCAGTCTTAAGAAGACAATGCAATGCATTGTTCTATGTTCAGATAAAACAGCTAAGAGAACATGTGTTATTATAGGAACATGGATGATATCCCCTGGGTTTCTGCTTACTTTTGTCAGTAGTAAAATGACAAAGTAAGATTGTCTTGTTCAAGAGCATACTTACACAAGACAGAGAAAGTAACTGAAGTATAACATTTAAATTCACTTTTGTAACTTTGTTGGTACTATGGCAGACATTTGCACATACATCTTGTCATATGAACAAGAAGGCTGCAGTTTACTACTTAGTGTAGTATAAAATTTTAGGAAGTGAGATTCAGGAATATTCGTAAACCTATCCGTTCATTGTATTCTGCAAAATTGTTTTCATAATAGCTTCATTTGTCTATGAGTTGTCAGCACAACAAGAATAAATATAAAAGATGGAGAAGAAAAAAGACAGAAGCAGGTAGAATTTTATGGTTTTAACACCTGTCATAAGAAGGGAAGAAAGTTACAAAAATTTGCTGTATTCCAGAGAGTTGTTGTGTAAAGAGGTGATGAAAATATGAATTATTGTCCTTCAAAGCAAAATCAGATGATTGTTTTCTTGTTAAACACTGAAAAAATGGAAAATAATGTGGAATGTTCAAGGTTTAGTCATACATGAAGAAAAAAATACACAGACAACCCAAGGTTCAGAATAAGTAAATTGCAGTTTAGTAAGGGTCAGGATAAACAAATAGGCCAAATAGATGTTTATTAAGGAAGAAACAACTACAACACAGACAGATGGACACAGCAGTTAGAACTGGATGCTCCTCTCTCCATGTCCCACCAGCAAGAGAGCGTTCTCCGCCTCCTTCCGAGACCAAATCCCACAGGTCACTTCCACCCATGGCTCGACCCCTCAGTGGGTGTGGTCAGTGCCACAGAAGCAGACACAGTGAATATCCCACTACAATTCCCCTATTAGTCTAAAGAAAAGATTTAAGCTTGATACAAAACTATATACAAATCAGTGAATAACAAGTGTGCTCTAAGAAAAGGAAAATCGAGAACAAAACCACAAACCTATCTAGTCCTAGGGTGAAGGCATAAGGGAGTTTACAATAGAGTTGTCCTAAGCTGGAAAGCTTAAGTATAGTACCTAATATACCTAACTAGGAAGAGAGATAGTTATGGTTATAGTATTCCTTAATTAGGAATAAAGATAAGTTACATATAGGACTTTAGACTCACAAAGATAGGATAGATAATATTTTCTTTAAGCCTTACAAAATATTAATGGACTAAATATTGTTTACTGTGATTCTTATTTGATAACTGTTGTATGATATATTTTGCTATGTTAAGGTTAAAACTCTTCTTTTATTTTAGACATAAAAGATGAGATGATGGGAGGTGTTATTCTGTAAATATGTTTCTCATACTGATTAATTAATAAAGCACTGTGTCCAATGAGAAGCAAGATAGGCAGGGCTAGGAGACAAGGAGGAAAGAGGAAGTAGTTAGGAAGAGTCAAGATGTAGAGCATGGAGAAAGAAGATGCCGGCGGCAGCTCACTGATAAGATGACCACGTGGAAATATTTAGATAAGTAAAAATGGGTTAATAATTAAGACAGAGCTAGCCCATAAACAATAATGGTAACTGGCCAACAGGATTGTATCAAATACAGAGTCTTAGCATGTTATTTGGGGCCGGCACGCCAGACTGGCGGCGGGTGGGATGGTGGAAAACTTACATGCTACATAAGTAGATGTTGATAACTGCATGAAATATAGAACCTAGAGATAAAATCCGAGCCATGCAAAATTTCTATATTTGCATAGGTGTCAATGGGTTCAGTGGACATAACTGAGTAAAGAGTTAACTACATGTGCATATAATGGTATGTGCCTTAGCCATATAGTTACTTATACATGATTTGGTGATTTAATTGAGCATATATTGACTTATTAAGTGTCTATTGTAAATCTAGATACCATCTGTATTAATGGTACTATGCAAATATGGTGGACATAGCCTCTGTTTTAAGTAAGGATGCCTGTGAGGAATTCAAATAATAAAGAGGTGAGTACTTTGGAAAGAAAGGGAAGCATCCTCAACAATGGCCTTTCATGTGCTCATAACCTACTCTGTCATGGGAACTAAATGCTTGTCCTTAACTCTCCCTGACTAATGACCCATACTGCAGTGAACTTTCACAGATTATTTTAGCTTTGCAGAGAAAAGGCTTGCAGTACTTCATTAGTGTAAAACATCCCTCATTTTGCTACATTTCCAGTCTCATATTTTGCTCCTTAATTACCACTATTTAAATGGCCTTTCAAGATCAGCTGTAAATTAAAATTGATCCACTGTCAGCAATCTCCAGCAGTTGGCAACAGACTATTGATACAGATGACATGCCAGTTGCCTAGCTTCTTTTTGAGAAGACAAAAATGTAAAGGAATCAGCTGACTCGGCAGCTCGGCACAAAAGGCAAAAATGTAATTTGTTTCTTTAGTGGCAAAATTAAATATAAATTACAAGCCCTGTTTAGAAATTCAAATAAATGTGTATGAATGGAGACCCAGAGCTTTTATCTTTAAGCACGTCATGAAAGACTATGCAATCATGCTCTTTCTCTAAGGCGCAGTATTTCTTTAGAAATGAAGCTTTGGGATATGTCAATGTGAATGTGTTCTTTGGAGTTGGGTATGAAATGAAATCTTGCTTTGTTTCTTATGTGGTTAAGAGATACAAACAGCAAACACTGCAGAGCTCAGTTTGTGCCTCTAAACAATGCAAGTTAATCATTCTTCTGACATTATGATGCTTAAATAACCAAACTGAAAATATCAGTGCAGGCTGTACTATAATGTTTCACACAGGGGATGAATAGCTGGTAAAGACTTCTTAGAGGCAACGGGTATATGAAGCACTGGGATTCATCTAGAAAGAGACCTACATATATCTTCATTGTCAAGGGCTCTCCTTAAGCCTTGGAATTTGGTGCTAGAACAGATGAGCTGGCCAAATGCACATAAAAGTACTCCGTAACACACATATAAACACACACAAACACACTTTTGAATATAGTCAGACATTTGGTTTCTACTTTTGGAACCATTTCCCAGGCCTAATTACCTTTTGTGGCACTGTACACAGCAGGCATAGTCATGTGAGATAAGTTTCATGCTATGGAAGACTTCAGAAGTACAGGCATTGACTTTCCCTCTCTCACACCTTTTTTTCAAGAGGTGGGGCTGACACTCAACCAACTCTACTAGGGCCTCCGGGATATCACAACACTTCCAGAGTACCTTTCAGAACATTTTAGAGATAAAAATCAATAAAAGTAAATTTCTCTGCAATTTTTAAGAGCAACGTAGTTATATTTCTCCACCCACAAAGTTTCCATCAGTATAAGAAATAATAAACAAACAATTAAAACAAAAAAAAAAGCTATTAATGACTTTAGAGGCATTAATTCCAGTGTACATTATTTGCTTTACTTCAATAACATCCTTTTCCCTTCTTTGAGAGAATTGCATCCTCCTTCCTGTTCATATTTTCTGAGAGAATGTTGCTTCTTAGAAGGCCCACATCTTATTACAGATTACCTAAAATGTCCTATCATCTCCTCTAGTTCCCTCTCAACATTCACTATGTGTTATCTTATTATTGGTAACAAGCTAAAAGGAATGTTATTTAGTTATTGACTATCACCCTTGTTAAGGTCTGTGATCTATTGCTATGGAACGTGTTATGCTTCTTCATCCCTAATTCCTAACACACAGGACCATCCATATTTAAATAGTCACATATTCACAAACATTCATAATTATATATCTCGTATAAATATCTATTTAGAAATTTCAGAATGGAGGTACCCAATCTCAAGTAAGAAATTCTACAGAATTGACAGAGGGCTCTTGGGCAGATTTTAGCATTGACTTACGTTTTTCAAATTAGTTTCCCCTGGATGAAGATATGCTACTCGGTGCTGACTTAAAATTAAAGAGTTGATGTGCACCATAGACCAAGGAAACGTGGGTAAAGACCAAGAATCATGTTGCAGTATCAGGTAGCTATAGTCTATAGTCAAACACTGCATTCAGGGGGCAGCTTGAATCTCACCTGTATACCTACAGACACCACCACAATACAATGCTGTTAAACCTTGTTTGCTTAACATTTTCTAAGGATTTATTGTAGGAAAGTCAAACTGTTTCCCAGAAGAATATCCTACTTCCTGCCTTTCCACACAAGGAGGTTAATGGAGCCTATATATGTGTAGAGAAAAAGTAAGTTTACCAAATTTAAGAATTTTTAAGGGAGAAATAAGCCAAACAAACAAGTGGACAGAAACAACCATTGCATCACTAGTGAGACAGTTACAGATGTCTCAGTAACAGCAGAGCTATCTTGAAAAGTCTTTCTTCCTTTATTCAACAAGGAATAGTAGCTTACACCATCTTTCCATGTCTATATTGCTTATCTCTATCTTCTGCAAGAAATAATTTACCAATGTATACCTTACTAGTCCTATGGCTACCATCAACTGTCCACAATAACTAATATAAAAATAGGTCATTCTCCTTCTTTACATGATCCTTAGTCTTCTGGTAACAAAACTGATTTTTGTAAAGAACACTTTGGTCATCTGGTGACATGGCTCATCAGGTAACAGCACATTTTGTGTAAAATTATCTGAGTTCAAATAGTCAGTATCCATGTTAAATGCTGGGTTTGTGTTTGAGCTTGTAACCTCAGTACAAAGTGATGGAGTTTGGGGAAATAAGAAATCAATGGGGACTTCCTGTCCACTAGCCTAGCGCTACATTCAATGAGAGACCCTAGCTGAAGAGAATATTGTGGGAACTGACATATCGATTCCCTTTACTAGCTTTCAAGCACACACAGGCAGATCCACCCCCTATCCCCTCCCACACACATACACAGATGTGGGAGCACTTTTGCACACCCCTCACACACACAGACTTTCAAATTTTTCCAGTAGTTTCTATGCATCTTTATCTGACACACCTTGACCTCTGTATTTATGTCTCAGTCATATAGAATAGCACAAAGGTCACCACATTTCACATGTGATTAATGCAGGTGTTTCTGCTTTTGCTGAAGTTTATCAGTCAGTCAGTACATAGAGTGAATGCTCATTCTCTCTTCATGAGCTTCACTGGGTTCCCTGGGAAGACTGAAACATAGTTTGTTTTCTTTTCCATTTCTGTAACACTATGTATCATGTAATGTAAGTAGTTAAATTTACCACTGCATTACATCATGAATTATTAAGAGTTTTGAAGATTGTCTTTTTTGTCTTTACAGCTAGAGTGCATAGCCTAGGGCCTGGTGAATGGCATAAGCCCAAGGATGTCTGAGAATACATGAATAAATGAATAAACAATTAAATTACCAGGTACTTCCTCTTTATCTGTGTCACTGTCTTTTGTATTTGTTTTAGATGGACTTAATATCTTGAAGAGAAAACCATATATATTTTATTCTGTGGTATCTAAGGGCTTCTTTTCTTTTCCATAAAACTGCTTTCAAGTATCAGTAAATGCACTTATCACCACTGTCACAACTGAATGTTAAAGAAAAAAAAAATATGCCCTATAACTGTAAAAACCACCAAACATGGATGTAGTTCTTATGTGATAATACAAACTGTATTACCAAGACCTTTGTGTTAAATAAACATCCTTCAATAGCCACTGACTCTTTTAATGTTCCCAGTACTTTCATTAATTCATCACCAATGGCTACTGTGAACTCTCAGGCAAGGCATTAGTCCTGATGCATAAAAATGTTGAAGGAAAGGCTCTATACTTACTGACTTCACAGAACATTTCACCCAACTTGGGACACATGAAGATAATAATGACAAAAAAAGTACCCTGGTGAAGAGACACAAGATTCTAGTGTGTGTGTTTGTGTAATTTTTAATAAACCAAATATAAGTATCAATACTAATAAGATTCAGAAGGATAAATTGTTTAGCGATTTTATGAAGCAGTCAGTTTATGTTGTCTAACTAGTTCAAAACACATTTACTTATTTGATCTTCACAATTACTTTTTAGATTACAGCTGATAACTCTGCATTTTACAGAGGGTAAATCTGAAACCTAAAAAAACTGAAGGGAGATAAAAGGCCAAACAATACTAGAGCTGAACCACAGGCAAACTCCAAGCTTTCTCCATGGAGCTGTTACTTCTTCATAATAATGAATGAGGAAGTTCAGCCTGAGAAAACATAGATACTGCCCACGTCCAAACACATGCTGAACACAAGTTTTGAGAAACCATGTCATCTCAGTTCATTTCCCATGTTGTCTGACCCTGACATTGGATGTGCAGCAGTGTTTTAAAATCTACCTGGGGATCTATAATGTAACACTCCTACATGCATCAGCTTAATAAACTGATCGATTTTTATTAAGAAAATAGCAAGCAGTGCTATTCCAGACTTAGCCACAATCATTGCAGATGCTGCACTGTACCAAACCCTGTGGAATTTGCCTGTAATGTGGGAAAAAGCTATAACATCCGGATGGGTTGGGATCTGCTCCGAGCTGGCCTTGTGTGTTCTCATCACATGCTAGGCATTCCTCTCTGAAGATGAAACAAGTGCTGCTCACTTCTGAGCATGGAGTGCAGCCGGTTCCCCACAGTGAGCTCATTTTAAACTTACAGTTAGTTCTTTCAAATTTGCTCACATATGAGTTCCGCTATAACATTGGCGTCTTGGTTTAGATTCAAGTGCATACACCTACTATTCACGGAGTTGGTTAGCCAGGTGAATGGGTGGTCAGTAATTTATGAAACAGAGGTTTTGATATGTTCAATAACTACTAAAGAAGCCTGACTGACTCTACCTGCTTGCATATTTGTCATCAATAGACTCAGCACATCCTTGGGGAAGTGTTTCTCTAGAATCCAAATAAAATATTTTCCTAAACCTAAACATAGGATCCTATTCATTATGTCCATCTGCCCTTGACAATGACTTGGACTTCATGACAGCCTCAATCTATGCTGTAGAGAGGGGCAACAAAAAATCAGAAATTCACTTTAAAGCTATAGTTTTCATTTTCTCAAATAGAAAATTTAAATCTTTTAAGTTTATTAAGAGTTTTAAGTCTGAGAATTATTTATTTAAATAATTAACCTCGTTTTTCTCCTCCTTCAACTGTTCCCATGTCACCTACTCCCTGTCAAAATATTTACCATATCTTATTTAATTTTATATATATATAAATTACTTTTATTTATATATGTATACAATCTTACATATATCCATATGTATGTACAGTTTGTTGCATCCCCTTAGTGTTTCCTGTGTGCAAGCATTTAAGGATTGACTTTTTGGTATTGAAAATATTATCAGTGTACATCCTTGGAAGAAACTAATTATTCCTTTCTCAACAGCCATCAGTTACACATAGCTCACTATCTAGAAGTGAAAGCTTGTGAGGTATCCCCCATGTGTGTTGATATCTCAACTGGTGTTTTCATCATTCAGGTCTTACTTAGAATTTAAAAAGAAAGTATTACAGTGGTAATCTAGATTATAGTCCCAGCTCTATAGCTGTGTCTACCCTCCCCCCCAATCCCTGTGCCCCATCACCAACACATAACTCTTTCTATTCTGACATTGGGGTCCAGGATTAATTGCTATTGTTGATCATTTATAGTATTTCCCTGAAAGACATAGTTCTCTCTTTTCACCATGTGGGTCCCAGTGATCCAAGTAATATGATCAGCCTTAGCAGCATGTGCTCCTATTGAGCTATCTCATCAGACCTTAATCAGGTTTTAAAATTTAGTCAACATTATTTAAATGGTAATTTACCTCTTTTAGATTTAAAAATGTCTAAGTTACTGACACTTAATTTGAACTTTCGTTTTATGGTAACACAGTGGCATCAATATAATAATATCATGGGTGACTTTTAAAAAACTTTTTAAATCTAATGTGTCTGACCTTCTTATAAATAATAGCATAAACATTAAAATAGCAATAATAAAAGCATCCTATATTTTCCTTTCTTCTTGAGATGCCTGACAGAGACATTACTATTTCTTTTAGCAAATTAAAGTTATGGAAAAAAATAAGACCTATTTATGAGGTACTGACATTACATCACATGCTTTACAACGGCAATCTATGGACCAGCCCCAGTTCTGAAATTCTGTCCCTCCCCTAGACTCCTGCTCTGACATCTAGGCATTCAGGACTAATTGCTACTCTTAATTGTCTACAGCTCTTTCCTGTAAGACCTATAAATACAAGCCCAAAGTGCTTTGCAGACAGGCAAGGCCCAGTAATCCTAGGACATCATTCAGTTGGAAGTGGCAATTAGACATTTTTAACAAGTTCTTTAATACAAAATGGAGTAATTAAAGCTTGAACATTGGAAGGAAAAAACACTTTTGAGATTATGTTCATTTTATTAAGCCATTTCAAATACCAGAGTTTATTGCAAAGCATAGCTCTTTCTTTTCTCTCTTTAATTGAATCTCTGGCACTAACAACTCAATGAAATGAATGCCTGACCCATTGAGAAAAAGATTAAGTTATGTTGGGTGTTTATTTTTAATTGGTATTGACCATGAACTCATACATTTCCACTAAAATTGAATTGAACTGGGAGATTTCACTCTTCAATCTAAATATTATGGTTCAGCCATGGTCTGATGCCAGCTCCTGTTTAACCTATTCAAGTTACACTTTGTGGCTAATATCTCACTTTTGTTTGGGAAGTCATCAGTTTCATGCATGCTTTGCTAATGTTAAAGCAGATATTTGGCTAATAGTAGGATTATTCAATATTCAATATTTCTCCATAGTTAACTTACAGCTGTATTTAATGAAAAGGCAAAAGAGTATATTTAAAATGTTATCAATGACTGTCTTTGCACAGTAAGTTACAACACTAAAAGGCAGAAGGTAGCCAAACTTACACTGGTTTTGAGATGCCAGGAAAGGTCTCTCGTGTAGATATGGTTCTTGGATTCTTTGAAGTTTTTAATATACTCAATAAGAACAGAGATATTTAAAATGTCTTTACTGAGGACTCATGTTCTCAGGATAATCTTCTAGTTCATAGTTCCCACAGATGATTTCACTTCCATTGCTTTATTCTTCCCTTTGGCCTTCTTCCTGGCTACCCAGCATGCTGCCTGGAATCTCCTCCCGCCTTCCTGCTGTTTCCTTCAGATTACTCATTTCTGATACACTTCTGTAACTGCATTTGTCTCAGAGAAGGTAACTGGCTTCAGTCACACAGGAATTTGTAATGACCACTGCTCATCATTGTCTTCACAAAGCCACTCTTGGGTTTTGGCTTCAGTTCCTTTGGATCAGTGTCCTCTAGATTAGTCTCATGCCATAAGGTCTGGATCCTATTTCTTAAGGTTGTAACATGCTAAGCCAGGTAAAGGACATATTAAAACTTTGGACAGGTATAATAAGATGACTTCAACATAAACAAAATGGGATACTGCTCTGTCTCAAGATCTATTGCTAAGCAAATGATCCAAAACCATGTGGGCAAAGGGAATGCCAGAGGAAGGGCATCACATTCCTATCCTTTTGCTGCTACAGCAAATTACAAAACTTGATGGTTAAAATAATGTTCCAAACATCAGGAAATCAAAATCTTGGGTGAAAGTCAGTCCCAGAGAAGCTTTTATTCTGGACCCATTCTTCTCAATCTTTGGGTCACAACCCCTGTAGGGGTAGAGTCTCATGTCACATTTTCTGCATTTCAAATATTTGCATTAAGATTTATAAAAGTACCAACATTGCAACTATGAAGTAGCAACAAAATGACTTTATGGCTGGGGATCACCACAACATGAGGAGCTGTATTAAAGTGTCATAGAGTTAGGAAGTCTGAGAAGCACTCCAGAATCTTGAGCTTCAAGAACAACATCCATTTTCCTGTGGTTTCTAGTAAAGGACACCTTTACTTCTCATTCCATGGACACTCCTTCTTCTTTAATTCATAAACATGACATACATATACACAGAATCAAGACACACACATATACACATGACTTAGTAATAATTCCTTTCCTTGTTTCCTTGATTGGCACCTCTAAAACCCTAATAGCATCTGAAAACTTCCTTTTGCATTGTAATGTGGTAGATTGGTATGGTCTGAGAATTATGATGTGGCCATCTTTGAAATATATTATTTAGACCGCTACAAATAAAAATCACTTTAAAATAAAAAGGAAACATGAATGCATAAGTTATAACACAAAATCAAATAACATATGTATACATGCAGGGAAATGATTAGTCAGACTGTTGACCATTAAAACCTTAAGATCCAATTAATACTCCTTTGGATTTATAAATGGAAACTAGAGGAATGTAGCATAAGGAGAAGGTGCGTAAGTAATACAAACCTGTATACTCCCTCTCAAAACTCACCATTGTTTATGAATATTACATGCTCAAACTTAATTAGATACCTTCTGGTAATGGCTGTATGTGTCCCATAGAGTATAAGCTAATCATTTTGGTGCTATGTTTTCCATGCTTATGAGCTTGTGATTCACACCACAACATAAACAGATAATGCTGATCATTACATGATTACCAAACCAGAACAGAACTTCATCTTTCAATTATGTAACACACAGTTGAATAGCAAATAACACTTTACAAAGCCAAATGTCATGTTATTATAAGTTTATGTAAGTATAATGCCTTCCATAATGTTTATGGAAAACAATAAAGAGTTTATTAATAGAATCAATAAAATATGTGTCAAAGTTGCCTATCAACCAGCAATGCCTGGGGGCTATGCTAAATAACAAATTAAGAATCAATTGGGATTCAGTGTTCTGGTTTCTCTCTTATGATTCCTCATTACAACTATAATGAAATCCAAACATTTTCTAGATCTTTTCAAGTCCAATCAAAGTAAGTCTTTCTCTGTAACAAATTGATGAACATTACTGTATTGGCTTTCACTGTTTTTATGTTCTGAGTACTAGTCTCCCTTAATACCTTGTTTCTAATTCTTCCTCCAAGCAGTGCCTAATTTCTAACTTTCTTATAGATGAACTCTTCTTATTGAGAATTTGGTTCAAATACTATTCCTTTATACTTAAAAATCAATAAACACAACTCACTAGATCATTGAAAATACCCCATGATTCCCTAGTGTGATATGATCCTGTTTTATTTTCTTTGAGAAGTCTTTGGGCCACTTTGACAAGGCTATTGGTCACAAGATGTTACCAATAAGGGTGTGAAGATCAGACTCAACCAAAAATAAAAGACCCAGGACCAGAAAACTATGACAACAAATCACACATTACAAGAGTGTTAGGAAAAAGAAGCACTCCCAGTCAAAACTTTGCTTCCACATATAAAGGCAATAGTAAAGTAAAATTTATACTAAAAGAAAAGCTCAGAGGTGGCCAAAATGGGTACTAGTGATGAGCCAACTCTATCTCTTAAAAGTTAAGAAGGGCAAAGAATTTTTCATTAGCCTATTCTCCTCCTCCTCTTCCTTTTCTTCTTCCTTTTGTCTCTCTCACATTCATTATTCATGCAGACCATTGCAGTCACAGTCAGATTACTTAATATCTAAACCAGACTAACTTGTATTATACATACACTTGTCAGAAATATGTACAAAATAATGACCAACCTTGTAAGAAATTGACATCTTTCATTGCTCCTTGTAATAAAAAACTCTCTGAACAAAAGCACATGAAAATAGACATATAATGCATCTATTTCATAAATCACTTACTATCAGTTTTAAAAAGAAAAGAACTCTGATGGGTTAAATCTGGACTTTTAATACCAAATGTGATGGTGAACCTCTGAAGACTGACTAGCTGGAAGGACATTTAGTTCTTTCAATGTGAATGACAGTTAGGTAGCTTGATTAGCAGGGTGGGGGCTGGCACAGTGGGACCAGGACTTGTCACAAGTGTATGAACTGGCGATTTGGAGTCTATTTCTTATGGTGGGATACCTTGTTCAGAGGGGAGGGGCTTGGTCCTGCCTCAACTTGGTATGGTAGACTTTGTTGACTCCCTCAGGGAGGCCTTACCCCTCTAAGGAGTGGATGGAGTGAGTGGTGGGAGGTGGGCAGGTGGATGGGGCAGGGAGGTAAAATTGGGATTGGTTTGTAAAATAAAAAATATTAAATTAAAAAGGTAAAATAAAGAATACTTACTACTTTAGAATTGTCATTAAAATGGATCATTAGACATATAACCAGTCTCTTACTATCTAATGTACCTTGCAAAGTTTGTATCTAAGATAACTGACAAGTGAAATGACTTTCTTAAGATCCCACAAACAGCTTATTGCAATTCCAGGATGAGGGTCATTGTGTAGTGTCCATTTATGTAACCACATTTCTTAATTTACTAGAAGAATTACTGCTATGTTTGCTCTGTCATTGCCCAGATGGTAATGCAGAAACATGTCATCCTGAGATGAATGGTTGTATATCAACAGCCAGTAGGATTAGCCTCCTCAAACAGCAGCATGTGGAACAAAACACATTTCCACACATAATTCTTCTCACTTAAGAAACCAACAGCTAGTAATCTTCTCAAGGTGCCCCTGCTTTGAAGAAATATGCCAAAATTAAAATAAATAGAAGAGTATTGTTATCTTATTGACTAGAATATAATGTGTTAGGTTACACTCAAATTAAAATATTGTTGTTAGTGGTTAAGTAAACCTTGCAGGAACATTTGAAGTCAACCTAATTTCAGAAAACATGTCTGAGATATTATGGCATCTATGCTTTGTATCAGAAATGATCTGTTACCCTAATCTCCTAAACAAACAAGTATTCAATAAACCAAAACCAAGAACTGTCAGAACACAGATGATTGTTTGCTTCAGTGACACAAGGGACTGTTTCTCTGTTGATAAAATGCAACAATGACAACTATTTCATGAGGTGGTGAAAAAAATGTATAAAACACTGTACATATGAGACATCATAACTATATAGAATATGATATTTATTTAGGAAGAAGCAGCTGAGGTATGATGAACAACAGCTGAAAAGACAAGTGTGAGTTCCATTACACAGAATTTAATCTTTGTGTCAAGACAGGTATACTATCATGTTAGGAAAGAAAGAAAATGACATTCAGATAAGTTAATGACAGCTTGTAAGAGAAAAATGAATTTGAATTCGATTCGAGTTGAGGCTGAATCTGAAGCTGTGATACAGTATCCTATACTTTTTAAATGTATTTATTTTGTACTTTATGTAGATGGGCATTTTCCATTCATGTATTTGAACCATCTGCATTCAGTGGTCATGAAAGCCAGGAGATGGCATTTATATCCCATGGAATTAGACTTACAGATGGCTATGAGCTGCTTAGATCTTGATAATGCAACACAGGTCTCCAGAGAATTTAGTGAATGCTCTTCACTGTTCAGCTATATTTCCAGAAACAAGTATTCAATGCTTAAAACACAGGACCAGAGAAGCTCATGATATTCTTAGTCATCAAGTATTTTCAATAGAATTTCTTTGGCATACAAGTATGTCCATGGAAATAATTAGAAGAGGAATGAAAAGTAGATAAAATTGTTATGGGTGGTAAAAAAAAATCAATATTCACTAAGTGTGCTTGAAAATGAAAGGAAAGGCCTTGACTTTGAAAGAGAGTGAGGAGTGAATCTGGGAGGATTTAGATGACAGAAAAATGATGTCATGTTTTAATATAAAAATAGAAGAAATGGGGAATTAATAGAATCAGTTCTTCACAATAATCTATACCACTTTTATACTGTTAAACTATGAAATGCATTAAGAAGTATCTTCCTCATGTATAGATGAATAAACTAAGGTATATGTAAAATATTTTTATATGTTCTGATGAACTATGTGTCTTTCTTTCTGAACTATAGAGCTAATTTTCCCAGGAAATCATGGTCTATCAAAAGATGGACCCCGAATTCTGACAGTCTTTATCCTCCATAATAGCATGTTCTTATACTCAAGAGTTATGAACTAAAAAATAGAATTTAATTGTCAATAAGTCAACATCAAGCTGCATGTTCATTGGGTTGTAGTTACTTAGCATGATTGAAAATAACATTCTTATTTTGTTCTCAAAAATCATTTTACTAGAAATAACAATTATTTTAGCTGCATCTCTTGAAGTAGTGTTTGTCTATCACTGACTTTGATTTCTTATATTAATCTTTCTTTTGTAAATGAAAGTTCACCTCAGGGAATGGGTAAATTGTGACTATGCTCATGAGAGTTAATGTCATTCTCTTAAAAAAGATAAATATAATTTATCATTAATTTATAGTCTCAGCTTTCCATGTATGCTGTTAATTTGTTGTTGTTGGATAGTCATGTATGAACTGATAGTAATTTATTCATATTCTATAAATAACTGTTCCGTTTTAAAAGGTTCAATGTAGTAAAATGTTGATATCAAAACTTTGTTGGTGTACAGCACAGAAAGCATTATTTGTTCAATTATACATAAGAAATAATGATTGAGGCAATGCATATTGGCAAATATCTGTCATACACAACTGCAATGTAAGGGAATTTTGCTTAGTGATTTTTATATTAAGAAGTATCTGCATTAAAAATAATTCCTATGATCACTTTCCTTTTTCATTGTGTTTTATTTTTGCATACCTTTTCTTTCACTCTTATGAAATATGCATATTATATGCCACTGTAATTCATCTTCCTTGCTATATTGATTCATTCTTGATGTGCTATTCTCATACTGAGAGTCATGCATAAATGAACTCTCAAAATTCTCTAATAAGTAAGGTTGATTCTCATTAAACAAGCTTTTATTAATAAGCAAATAATGTTTGCCACTCTTTATAGCTCATTATTTTGTATGTGTTATGTTATGTTACCAAGATGTAGAACTTAACCACACAAAAAAATTTTCCCTTTCTCTTTGTAGAAACACAACTGGAATATAAACAAATGCCATTCAGAATAGAAGTTAAATGCACCACCTAATGAGTAAGATGAAGAGAATGGTGAGATTAAATATAAGCAGGTTCCTGAAGCTACAGGTACTGTCTTCATCTCCTTAAGATTTCTGGGGCTAGAAACTCTGTGAATATAAGGTATTCATTGTAGACTAGGGAAGTGATCATTGATTCGTGTGTAATCTTACTTTCTTTGCTTTATTGAGACCAATTGTCCATTTGTTTTGGCACAATGCCCTGGGCATAAGCATCATTTTATGTGGAGAATAAATCCTATGTTTACAAAATGGCCAAAATAAAACAGGCTGGAAATAACGTCACTAGTAACCTAACATCATGGTAACCTATTGAAAGGGAGGACTTTGGATTATAAGGAAAACTGAATAAAGGTAACAGTAAAGTGTTAATAAGGTATGTGACTGAACTATAACATTTGCTTTATGAATATAACTCATTTTCATGCAAATCTTTTGGTTTGGTGTGTTTTCATTGTTTTCTTTATTCAGAATCAAGAAACAGAATTGAGAAGAGTGTTGGTAAAATATAAATGGAGATACAATTTTCATGCAAGTAAACACTTAAAATATTTTACTTTGCATGGAAAATATCGTTAAACTAGCCAGTTGCTTTGAAAAAAAATGTTCACAATTAGAATTACATTCAGGTTTTTTGAAAGTCACTGGCTTGACTAAAATTAATCTTATTCTCATTGAAACAATGGATAAAATACACAAAACTATACTTATTGTAGGTTATTTTCCCACCTATAATTTAAGTGTTTAAAAATATACAGGTTATGAAATTACTTATTTGTAACATGTTTACATTTGTAAGTATAATTTATGTACAAAATCTTAAGGCATTCATTTCATTTAGTATATTCATCATGGATAATATGTTAGCTGTTCTTCAGGAGAACATATTTGGTTATTAAAATAAAAAGAGACAGGTGAGGGTGATCCAGATTGTCAAAAAATCCTTACATCATTTGAAAATCACTCATCACTTTTCCACTTTGAATTTACTCAAGAAACTTAATTTTATAATTATTTAGTAATACATTAAAAGGAAATCATAGATTTCTTGGAATCTTGACTATGAAAATGACTCTATACATTTTGGTAAAAATTTTCAGACCTTTTTAAAGATCCATTTGTAATCCAAACATTCTGTCAAATATTTGTCCTAGAAAAAAAGGCATTTCTTCATTTATTTAAAGGTCAGAGATTGAATGTTTGAAGGTAATATTAATATCTCCAAGTCATAGAAAGTATTTTATTGCTAGAGAGTGACTGTAAATGTGAGCTGACCTATCTATCCATCAGAGAATACAAAACTGATAGATTTTCTGACATTAAATATTTTTTATATAGCCTATTTCTATGAGATCTAAACCTGTTCCATACCTTAAACTAACTCACTTAAATTATTCTTTTCATGTATACCTTAAGTATTAATTCTTAACATTTGAGTGTGTATTGATTTACTAGATACTTATCCTCTGTACTTTCCCCAGTTACTTATAAAGTCTTTGATGAGCCTTCCAACTGCTAATGTTACTTAGGTGACTTCAAATATCCTCTCTGAGTGTATTTATGCAAAGTAAAGACTGAGGACAATGATCTTCTATTCCTTGTGAAATTTAAATCTATTTTGAGTATAAAGAG
This sequence comes from Cricetiscus sungorus, assembly GCA_030556225.1. NCBI lineage: Eukaryota > Metazoa > Chordata > Mammalia > Rodentia > Cricetidae > Cricetiscus > Cricetiscus sungorus. The sequence continues at coordinate 9,246,818 of JANBXA010000007.1, read as the reverse complement.
ATAAAAAGAGAGTATCTCTGAGTAATATAATTGGGGAAAAGAAGGGGGCATTCCAAGCAGGAGGAGCAGAAATAAAGTAAAACTGGTAAAATATAAATGAATCATTCATATTGGGTGACTGAACAACTGATTTTCATGGGTGTGGACTGGTCTTTGGTTTGCTCCTTTCTCCTTTTGTGTTGGCTGCCACTCTCACATCACTCAACAAAGGGATGTTACATTGAGCTGGAAGAGACTGATGTGTTCATACAGAGAAGTTTCTCCTGTGAACCCCAAGTTCTTGGTACAGAAGCATAAAGACACTCCTCAAGCAGTGCATATAGCACCCTCCCACTATGAATATTGGCTGGTAGGAATGAAATTTCCAAATGAGTACCAGCTAGATTCTCCATATCCAATGACATAAGTATGTGCTATCTTTAGCAATAGAATCTTACCTTCAAGGTATGCAGGGTAATAGGCATCATTGGCAATAGCCTGGAATATTTTGATTTGGAGTATATGGCATTGGCCAACAACTCAGAAAGTGGAAGCATCTTCTTGATATTGGCATTTATTGATTTATTCATTTGCTTATTTGCTTATTTATTTATTGGTGAGCATATGATTGTATTAATCCCAATATAACATAACTCCATTTAAATCCATTTTACATATATGCATATCTTAGGAAGTATCTATAGTAGTAGGTTTTCATATGGCTTTTTATAAAGGCCTTTTATTTTAGTCACCCCCACTCCATTATTTTCTCCCCTATGTCCCCATTTAATCATTCCTGTTTCATTTCTCTGACTTTATGTTTTATGGGATGCATTTGATCAAAGAGCCACCAATTCATTCTAATGTTTAGCAGACAGTTGTGGAAGAGAATAACAGAAGTAAAAAGAAAAATGGTGACAAGAAAAAAAAGAAAAAGCAATCAATCATGGATTTTTATCATACAAACAAAAATTGCATATTTATTTAATGAGTGAGTGAAAATTCAAGTGTAAACAAATAGTAAGTTTAAAGATGATTATAAGAGAACTTAACTTACAACTACGTGTGTATGTGCCAAGTATAATGCTGGATTACATGCAACATATTTATCCAGCTAATCATAGTGCATGCTTTAGAAATGAATATGATCACATTTATTGGATTCCTTATAATGTGGAAGGGAGCCACACAGTGTCCTGTATAAAACACAAGGGCTAGGTAAAGGAAGAATCAAGACAAGATACAATTATTTCTACTTCTGCAAAGTTATTTTTTCACATTTTAAATATAACATAAACTCAACATTGAAAATTGTCTTTATAATCTTTCTCACAATCTTTTTCTGTCACCAATATCCTTTAATATGTCTAATGACAGATAAGTTGAAAAACAGGGAGAGTTTCAAGGATTTCTAACGATATAAGCCCCAGATCATAGTAGTATGGCTACACGGTAGAATAGATGAAGGATTCAAGGGTCCACAGCTGTGGCTGACTCCATGCAACTTTGATGATAGTCTGCTGTGTGGTTGTGGAAGGGGCTACATTTAGAGGTTCTTTAAGAGCTGTTTACACATTTTTAAACATTATTCTAAGACCTATAAAGTTAAAACTAGTAGTACATTTGTGAGAAAGTGGAATGGAAAGTAGAGAAATAGAAGCATACCTCTGTCTGTCTTTCTACATTGCTCAAATAAAATGAATCAAGTAACTAGCACATGTATGTATATTTATATGTACTACATAGTATCAAAGAAAGAACAGAAGACATAGAATTGTTCCTATTGTCACACATATGTTTACTCTGTACTTGGCACTTTTCTTAGAAATACCATAAACATATTTTCATTTATCTATCACAACTATCTCTGACTAGGACAGTATTATTCTTCTTGTGACATGTAAGGAAAGTGTTTGCACAAGGCAGAAGGACTCCTGAATCATGGTTGTAAAATAAGTTGGGGTAGGCTGTAGAACATTTTTTTTCAGAAAGTGTTTGCATTGTTTATGAGCACTTACAACCATTTTTGGACTAACTCTGACCCTAATTGAAAGTATGAGAGTAAGCAAAAGCCGACAAACAATATGTGATTTCAGAGGAAAAAATGAGCACATAAATAAATTAGTCAGGGAAACAAGAATTTATTTTATATTATTTTTTCATGCCAAAGGGATAAAGCCAGCTATCACAAATATCGTGAGTACTTGTTGTTTGTCAGGCACCTGTAAAAGAAACTTTCCAGTTTAATTCTAGAATTATGAGTCCAAAAAAGTAAGGTATGTATCTATGATAGTAGATAGACAGACAGACAGACAGATAGATAGATGATAGATAGATATACAGATAGATATGCATTCTCTCTGTCTTTCTGTGTGCGAGTGTGTGAGCACATGCACACACATGTGTGTTGTTTGTTACTCCTTTTCTCTGTATCTTTCAAATAAAATAACTTTAATAATATAATACTATATATTATGCAGAGAGTACTATCCTTGTAGCTTTCCAGTGTTTTTCTTTTATACTAAAGAATATACTGGGAATATTTAGCCAGTGCTATCAAATGTTTGTCATGTGTGAACTTTTGATTTCACATGAACACAGAGATGAGACAGTCTTCTGAATTTCATGAGGAAGTTTGAACTTCAGGCTTTTGAATAGGATTGAAACTATTATAACTTTATCATACCTTCAATTCAAGCAGGATTTACTTTGTATTATTAGATGGCTCCATGCCTTTGTGGTCCAAGGACAGAATGCAGTCACTGAACTCCCAGTGCCCTCCTGTGAGATCTCTTTTAAATTCTACTCTGTTGTTGGTGAGGAACTGTGAAATGTATATGCCAAGAAGGCCTTTGAAACTTACAGGTCGCACCATAAGTGAACTATCAACTCCATTCTCTATTCCACTAGGAATTCATCATTTTTTTTTCTCTAAGAAAAAGAACCATGTAATCATTAGCTAATAAATATTTCCTTCAAAGTTCTTCTGTCAGATTTTATGGTCACAGCAATGCAAAGTGACTAACACATGAGAAAAATCAATATTTTCTGACTTCCAATAGGCTTTGAAAATACCACAGTTATATATCATATATCTGTGACAAAGATACATAAACCAGGATGTATCCCTACTGCTTAACATACTTCTTAGCCTAGATACATGGGCGAGAGCCTAGGCCCTGCCCCAAATGACTTGACAGATTTTGATAATCCCTCATGGAAGACCTTACCCTTCCTGGGGAGTGGATTGAGGTTGGAATTGGGGGGGACTGGTATGGGGAATGGGAGGATAGGAGGGAGAACTGGGATTGATATGAAAAATAAAATAGTTTCTAATTTAAATAAAATTTATTAAATAGAGAAACAAAATAGCTGATGCGAAAAGAATAGCTTATAAACCAAATTATGGGAATTCCACAACACAAAGGAACTATCGCAATTACTTTTTGGAAGTATTAAGGCAAGTTTATAAATTATTTCTCATCATAGATATTTATTAGGAAATGACAAAAATTGCATTGGCTAAATATTGACTGTATTGTTTTACAAATGTAGACTACAGAGTAGACTATGACAAATTTTAAATGAAGCCTGAAGATTGGAGGACAGTAGGCTATGAGGGTTATGCCCCTGACCTTTATGCTCTTGTGGCCCTATACAAAATTTCTTTCCACAAGAATTTTTACTACAATTGTTAATGGTTTCATCACTTTTGTTAACAAATAGTTTAAATAACAATTTTCTGGGAAGTTTATTTAAAAGTGAAAAATGAGAAAAGTGTTCACCCAGAATTCTACTACATTGAAATTAACTTAAAATGTGATTTTTTAAAGCACTGAAGAATGTGTAATTATTACATTCATTTAACAAACAAAAAAGTCAGTAATGAAAAAAGAAAATGGATAATTTATGTGATATAGGCATGCTAAAGTGGGAGAAGGAAAGTCAAGCTATGTATGTGTATATAAGATAGATAGATAGATAGATGATAGATTAGATAGATAGATAGATAGATAGATAGATAGATAGATAGATAGATAGACAGACAGACAGATAGGCAGATATGTATAACAACAACTAAAACATGGTTCTGAATTTGAAAGAGCCCTGTCAGGGTACATGAGGTCAGCTGCAGAAAGGAATGGAAAAGGGGGAAAAAATGGTGGTTTCTGGTTAGCTGGGACTATAGAATCATTTGTGATTAACAAGAGACCAGGCTCCCTGACATGAAATCTCCTGGAAATATTTCCTCATGGTCAGAACACAAAAGCTGTGGCACAAGGTGGGAAAAGTCATATCTTATACTGGAAACAGGAAACAGAATGGTGTAGTATATAAGAGTATCCAGTAGTACTAGTGTTTTGTTTAGTTTCTTTTTTTTTTGTTTGTTTGTTTTTTTTGAGTTAGCAATAATTTTTCCCTTTTTTTAAATTTAAATTTGAGAAGAGGTTGTTTTACATGAGAATCCCAGTTCCCTCCCATCCTCCCCATAACCCCCACCAAATACCAGTCTTCCATGGGGTGTCTTCAAAGTCTGTCATATCATATGGGACAGGGCATAGGCCCTCCCTGATGTGTCTAAGCTGAAGGAGTATTCCTCCATGTGGAATGGGCTTCCAAAGTCCCTTAGTACACTAGGGATAAATACTTATCCATTACCAAAGGCTCCCATAAACTGCCAGACCTCCTAACATCCACATTTACGGGGTCTCCCAGCTTTCAGACTGGTGTGCATGAGCTCCCACTTGTTCAGGTCAGCTGTCTCTGTGGGTTTCTCCAGCCTGGTCTTGACCCTTTGCTCATCACTCCTCCTACTCCATAACTAAATTCCAGGAGTTTGGCTCAGTGTTTTACTGTGGATGTCTGCTTCTGCTTCCATCAGATCCTAGTTTTAAAAGGTATGAAAGCTGTAAGATTGATGGTGTCGTAGAGAGTGGCTGAGGCTTGAATCACGTGCAGGGTTGGAGTCATTGAAGAAAGATGAGCAAAGACCATTGGTGAAAGTCCAGCCTCAATGGCTGTGAAGACCTAGGGTATGGGAGATGACAGAATTGTTGCATAGTCATAAAGGACAACAACTGAGAAATTATGAACATAAAGTAACTAAAATTTAAAAAGAAAAAGCATAAAGTAGTACAAGTTCTTGCCCACTGTCTTAACAAAATATATGGTCACTTGATCAATGACGGACTCTAAGATGTCAAAGTTACCCCCTTTTATGTTAAAACAAATATGTGCAATGACAAATATATGTTTCTCCAGAAAATATTTAACCTTTAGTTTACAATAAAACAAATGAGAGTATTTTCAGTAAATTCACTTTGGGGCCCTGATGAATCAAGGCTGGCAGGATTTACTCTGCTTCTGATCAGCTTCTGCAGCAAAAGACAATTCAAGATTTGCTGAAAATTTCTGCTCTGACACATTTCTATTTTCTATTTAAAGTGGTAAAACCTTACCTTAATTAATAGATGTTGAATTTTAGCATAAAATTCATAGCATAGCCATGTTTTGTGGCTTCCTAAGACCCTTTCAAAAATTGTGATATTTCTGTCACGCTGTGGTAAATTTGGATGAACAGAGACCCCATATACCTGAGCTTTTATTCTTTTTTTCTCACACTTACAATCAAGGAACTCTTCTCAAATATCTACCTGAGTAGATCACCTCTAGGCTGCCTGCTTCTTGAGTGAAGCTCCAGAATTCTGATTGATTCAGAGGAGTTAGGTCAATTTCACATTGACACTTCCTACATTTCACTAGCTTTTGTACATAATACATTCCTATATTGTTCTGATTTTCCCCATGTTTTTCTAGTCCTACACAGAAACAATATTTCTGATCTTAATGCCATCTTACCTGGATGTCAGAGTCTGCATAAGTTATTTTAAATCAACCCCTTCCTTCCTATTAGATGCCACCTTTTCTCTTCTCATATTTCATTTTAGTGACAAGAGTTTTGCTACATTTTCTATTATCTTTATAGTTAGGAACAATTCTAATTTAAATTTAATCCAGATTTTAGTGTTTTGGGTAGTAACAAAGTTACACAACCTATCCATCATATTACCAGCAATTTTGAGGAACATATCATTCTCTTTTATAAATTTTTTATTTAAATTAAAAACAATCTTATTTTGTATACCAATCCCAGTTCTCTCCTCCTCCCATCCTTCCACACTCCTCATCACCTCACCACTCTATCCCCCTTCCAATCCTGAAAGAGGGTGAGACCTCCCATAAGAGATCATCAAAGCCTGACACATCATTTGGGGAATGATAGAAGCCCTCTGCCCAGTGTCTAGGCTGAGACAGTATCCTTCCATAGGAAATAGCACCAAAAAGCCAGTTCATATACTAAGGATAAATACTGGTTTCTCTGCCAGAGGCCCCATAGACTGCCAAAGTCCTCCAACTAACACCCACATTAAGAGGAATTAGTTAGGTATTTGCAGGTTCCCCTGCTGTCAGCCTGGTCCTTGACATAAGTGACATAATGTTCTTTAAACACAAATAGATTATGCACAAGTAGTGGGAATTGATGAAATATCATACCCATAGTAAGCAAATATTTTCTGTTTTACAAATGGTTATTAAATACAGAAATTCATAAATTGTTAAAGTGCAAAGGCACTCAGCATTAAATGGCATCTGATCACCTTCTGGGAACCTCTCAGGAGAAGCTTTGATAGATTGTAAGAGCCAGAGATGTTAATTTCCCAGCCAGCCTGGTCCCAGAGCCATATCAGCCCCAAATAACACACAGAGACAGTGTATTAGATATAAAGCTATTGGCCTGTTAACTAGCATTTCTTATTTGTTAGCTCTGTCTTAAATATTAACCCATTTCTATCAATCTAAGTGTTTCCATGTGGTTTTGGTTTACCTGGAATGCTGGTTCTGTGTCTCCTTTGCCTGCTACATCTCAGCAGAAAAGATAGTGATTTCCTGTTTGTCCTTGCTTATATTCTGATTCTACCCAGCTACATCACTTCCTACCTACATGTGCAACCCTCCTGACCTCTATGGTTAGCTAGTGGCAGTATCTGCCATGCTAAATCACTTCCTGCTTGGCCAATCAGTGTTTTATTTATCAACTAATAAGACACATATACAGAAGATCATTCCCCATCACAGAGAGAAATAAATAATGCCATGAAATAATGTCTTCTGCTTATGCCTTAGCTGGTACCTTAAAGTAATCAGAGAAGCTGGAGCTCTATGTAGAAGTCCAAACCAGTCAACACTCCAGCATGAGGAAGGTAGGGGGTCATGAAGCTCCACTGCTAACTGCAGAGCTATTTGCATTTGATGGCTACTCTTGAAAGGAAAGTCAGTTTTCTTCAGTGGCACTGCCCATTGCAAGTTGCTCATGCTCCAATGAATGAGGCCTACTCAACGTCATGCATGGGCCTGAGAAGCAATACTACTTGGACTTGATGCATTAAAAGAGAGGATGTGAACATGAAAGAAAATCCAGGATGAAGTAAGGGTAAGATACTATCCAAATGTTCAAGAATTAAGAATTATAAAAAGAATCACTATTTATCTAAGACTACTCTGAGGGAGATGTTATTCTGTATATATGTTTCTCATACTGGTTAATAAAGCTCTGTGGCCATTGAGATAGCAAGATAGGCAGGGCTAGGAGACAAGGAGGAAAGAGGAACTAGTAGGGAGGGTGGAGATGTAGCCCAGGGAAGAAGCAGAATGCCTGCCGTGCGGTTCCCCAATAAGACGACCACGTGGAAATACTTAGATAAGTAGAAATGGGTTAATAATTAAGACAGAGCTAGCCCATAAACAGTAATGGTAACTGGCCAACAGGATTGTATCAAATACAGAGTCTCTGAATGTTATTTGGGACACACATGGCTGCAGGACAATGGCAGCAGGACCAGCAGCAGCCGGCGGGGAACAACCTGCTGTAACATAATGGTGTCAGAACTGGGATTGAGAACTTTCACTTAAAACTTAACAAAAGCTTAAAAAATACTTTTTAGAAACAAAGGAACAGAGACTAGCAAGACTTCTTGGTAGCAGCATTTTCTCAGTTGGATTCCTTTTGCTGTAGACAGAGATTTGTGCGGCTCCTTTAAGGGAGGTTTCCAAAATTAGCATAAGCGGCAAAAAAGCCGCCTTGCTTTTAAAGAGCTCTGCTAACAATTCATTGGTGTGTACAGAGCCGCAATGAAGGTTTACACTATGTTTTAAAAAATACACAGGCTTGGGAGAGAAAAGGAAACAGGATACAATGGTTTAAAAAGCAAAAAGAAAGAAAATTGGATGGTTATGTTGGCGCACGCCATTAATCCCAGCACTCGGGAAACAGAGGCAAACAAATCTCTGTGATTTCAAAGTAAACCTGGTATGCACTGAATTCCAGGACAGATAAAATTTACACAGAGAAACCCTGTCTCAAAATATGTAAAAATAGAAATAGAAGAAATAGAAAAATAAAAAAGCCACATAAAGATGGAAAACACAGAGAAATTTTGGATACTATACGCGCTTCTGTTGTCTTTAAATTATTTGATTGCTGAGAAAATAACAACTACTAATAAAAGAAATGCTGTTGGATTAATTCAATTTATATATTTTAAAAATGCTTTGACTCCAAAATTTAAGCCTAAGGACAAGTTACTGGGGAAAAGGATTTCTATTTTTGTTTCCACAGAAAATGAAAAGCTGTGGATTTCTTCCAGATTTATGTGGTTTGATCAAGCCAGACCCCCTGAAACAGCTCCCCAGGTGATCCAACATTCAAAGCAGTTGAGACCAAGCCTTGCAGACTACAGCCAAGATTGCTGCATCTTCTTTGGAACCCCATGACAGCGCCCTGTACCAGCAGGAAGTAGTTTGGAAAGAACGACGCCCAAATTCCCAAATATTGTTTATAAATGTTTGTTTTTATTTAAATGGACTTGGTTATAAATGGCTATAACCACAAACAATCTTTTTAAAGGTAAAAAGGGAATTATCGTATAGATATGAATACTTTGCTTTGGAATGGATTTTCTTTTATTGATACAATTTAAGGTCAATTTTGTAATATGTATATTTCTCTTGTTTAGGTATTGTGTTTATATAGCTCATTGGAAAATGTAATGTATAATTGAGAGTAGCCTATGATAATGAAAACTATAGAGTTAAATTAATTAGGATTTCTAGATATGCAGAGATGTATTTGAGATGAATAGGCATTCTTCAAACCTTTCAAAGACCTACAGAATATGGCATTTAAAATGGTTTAGGGATTTTCTTGACAGGGAGGCACAACTGCTCCTGGTAACACCACCTGCATCAAAAAGATGGATATTGAAGAAACTCATTATGAAGTTTGCTTCTAATATGGTAAGACTAGCCATTTGGGCAAGGTACTGCTCTTCTGGACTGTTTGACTTTATGTTGTAGATACTGGACATGCAGGACCCACAAAAAGGTGACTGCTGATGCAAGATGGACATTGCTACAGGATTCCTTCTTCATGGAAGAGGCTGCCAGACAGCCAGACAGTCTACAGGACACAGAGAAAAGTTTCCTGCTTTGTTGAGGAGTCTGGAGACACACTATGGCCTATGGGCTGAAGATGGAATATTACAGAAGAATTTCGGGTGACTGACCAGGCAATGAGTTGTCTCTGTCATTTCTAGAGTTTATATATTATCCTTCTGTGGTCTTTGAAGGAGTTGAAGACAGATAGTTATGGTTATAGTTTTCCTTAGTTAGGATTAAAGATAAGTTACATATAGGGCTTTAGACTCACAAAGATAGGATAGATGATATTTTCTTAAAGTCTTAGAAAATGTTAATGGACTAAATATTGTTTACTGTGATTCTTATTTGATAACTGTTGTATGGTACATTTTGCTATGTTAAGGTTAAACCCCTTCTTTTACTTTAGACAGAAAAGAGGAGGTGATGGGAGATGTTATTCTGTATATATGTTTCTCATACTGGTTAATAAAGCTCTGTGGCCAATGAGATAGCAAGATAGGCAGGGCTAGGAGACAAGGAGGAAAGAGGAAGTAAGGGGGAGGAGTCGAGATGTAACCCAGGGAAGAAGCAGGATGCTCACCACGGCTCCCCGATAAGACGACCACGTGGAAATATTTAGATAAGTAGAAATGGGTTAATAGTTAAGGCAGAGCTAGCCAATAAACAATAATGGTAACTGGCCAACAGTATTATATCAAATACAGAGTCTCCTGCATGTTACTGGGGACCGGCAAGCCAGACCAGCGGCGGGCTGGTGGGCTGGCGGAAACATACAAGGCTACACTACTCTGAATAAAATAAAAAATTACATACAATGCTTTTGAAAGAAAAGTACCATATAAAACTTTAGTTATAAACAACAATAACAATAACTGTTAATTTGTACAAGTCAATAATATCGAGCATTAACAAAATGAGTAAAAAATGTACAAGGATGTGATAGGAAAGGGAACTTAAGGTAGGACTATCTTAGAACAATCCCCTGTCCTCTGTAAACCAAGAAGATGTGAAACTAATAACAAAGTATTTCTAAAAGGATATGTTACTTCTGGCTATTTTGATTCTTGGCTGGGCCATATGATTAGTTTTGACCAATAGAATGTGTGCAGCACACCAGTCCCTCTGAGTTGAAGCAATAATTTACTCCCCACTGCAGAACAGTTCCTCCATCTGCTATTGGCATCCTTTTCAGCAGAGTACACACCACAAGTCTAGACCCAAGAGGAAAAGACAGAAGAGTCAGACAGCTTAGTTCAGGCACATTTATTGATAGAACATGAGAATAAAACATATTCTGAATTACTGAGTTAAGGGGTAATTTGTTACTATGAAATAATCTATTCTTCTATCATAGTCATCTGATATTACACACAGAGTGAACAGTTATGTATAATAAAATATCTAATAGATACCAGGGTAAATATTTTTAATTTTAATTTTCATATATAATATAATTACAACATTTCTTCCTTCCCTTTCCTCCCTCCAAATTTCCCCATATATCCCTTCATGGTTCCCTTCAAATTCATAGTCTCTTTTCAGTAATTGAGTTACTTTGCAAGAAAATTTGTAATAAAACGGAATAAGTCAGTGTATTACATATTCTTATCAACAAATTGACGAACACACTGTGGCATATTGCTGAAGTGAAATACTGTGTGAATGAACATAATCTTTATTATACACAAAATCTTTGTGGAAATCTCAAAAGTATTAGGTTAAATAATAATTTAAGGCTTAGTAATAAGGAGAAATACAGAGAACACACACACGTGTGTGCGCGCACACACACACACACACACACACACACACACACATGCACGCACACACACACACACATATATATATATATATATATATATATATACATATATATGTATATATATATATATATATATATATAATTCCACAAACATAAAGCCGAAAAAACAAGAAATTATGAACAATATATTATTATATTATAAAATTATAACAAATGTAAGGAACAAAAATGCAAACCTGAGGGAGGAAATCTCTTAGCTAGTTCTGCTCCATGCTACCATACTTGTCTTCCTATTAGAAGTACTGACTGCTACTGGGAAAGAATCTGACAGATCTGGTGACAGTCAATTAAATAAAGCAAAGAATAATACCCTAGGAGAAGAGTACAAAAGTGAGCTGAAGACAGAAAAACGCAGTAATTTTGGAAAGTTGTAGCTTCACTTACTGGGGAATATTTATAAAACAATCCAGCACACAGAGCTCTGAGACACTGTTCCTTATTCTCTGCAGAGGCTAAGGGAGTGCATGCATTCTTATTGAACACTAACCTCTCCCAGTCATGGACTTAAAGCTGTTTTTTAAAGATAATATTTCTTTTGTATGTATGGCTAAACTAGCAGCTGGCAAAGCAGGCTATAGTAGAGACAGATAAAACCATTAGCAAAAAAAACGAATATCCAGCCTTTGGCAGTTGAGACAGTGTTTTATTTGTGGAACCACAGACTTAACTAATGAAAGTAAGAATGTAAATGTAGACAGATAAATTCAGCTACAGAGCAAAGAATGTAACTAGTTTAAGTCCTTCTATTCAAATAGATGTAAAGCCATGAGTAAACAGGTAATGTGGCTTACAAATTTAAATATGGATTAGTTAAAGAGAAAAGAAAATTTAAGGTTCTATAGTTGCATAAAAGGAAATGGAAAGTTACAAAAAAAACAGAAAACAGTGAAATTTATAAAAGTTCTGTAAGTACAAATAGCATAATACATTAATTTTATTGCAATTAGAAAGAGAAGTAACCAGTATTATAATACTATCCCAGTATATAAAGGAAATTTGAAGCCTTCCAAAGTAAATATATTAAAGATGGCATATAGAATCAAAGAAGATGAACCAAAGAATATTAAATTTATGGCATTTAATTACAAATTGAGCTATAAGTTAGGTTTGTGTCTAACAGAAATTTTAGTAGCTTCCTTGCTGTTTGTGACACCAAACTTATCCCATAGTCATAAAGACAGGTTATCATTTAAATTTCATTAGAATATTTTAAAGCAAGCAGATAAAATGACCATCTAGCCTTATAGCATAGCAGAACATGGTGAATATAGGTCAATAGACCACCTTAGCATTAGGTATATATTCATGACAATGTTAGTGTGAAAAATAGTCATAAGACTGAACCAGCCTCCCTGAATATGGATGTCAGTTAAGGGGCCTGGGGCACTCCATGGGGCCTCTGGCAGTGGAACCAGTATTTATCCCTAGTGCACAAATGGGCTTTGGGAGCCCATTCCCTATGGACAGATACTCTCTCAGCCTAGATACATAGGGGAGGGCCTAACCTGCCCAATCATGTGACAAACTTTGATGATTCTCCATGGGAGACCTCACCCTGCCTGAGGAGAGGAAGGGTTGTGGCATGGGGTTTGGTGGGGAGAATGAGACCAAGGAGGGAGAAGAACCTAGGGTTGTTATGTAAATTAAGATTGTTTTTAATTTAAATAAAAATTAATTTTAAAAATGTCGAAATAAACACTCAGAGATTTGCATATTTCAGCTTTAGAAATTGCTCATTCAGGAAAGTACTGGCTACATGACAATGGGGATCGTGAGAACCTTCACATGTAAAACAGGTAGACATAGCAATGCACTTGTGATTTGAGAGCTGGATAAACAGATCCCAGGGGCTAGCTTCCCCCCAAATGCAGATGCATCTGAGAGGTTCAGGTTCAAATGCTGATGTACCAAAACCTAAGGGAATAATGCAGTGCTTTTGTTTCTTTTTACTGTTGCTGTGATTAAAAACAAAACAAAATGGTGACAAAGATAATTTAAGGGAGAAAGGATTTATTTTGGCTTCCAGGTCAAGAGTACAGTCTATTTTACCAAGGAAATAAAGGAAGGAAGAATTTCAAGCAGGTGGTTGGGTGTCTGAAGTCAGAAAACATTGAAGCTTGTCTTGCCTGTGATTACTGGCTTTCTTTTTTAGCCCAGGACCTAAACCGAGGGAATGATGCCTCTCACTTTTTGTGGGGCTCTTTCTACCTCAGTTATCTTAATAATTTCTTAATAAACCTGCACAAAAGTGATTTAATCCCTAGCAGGAGTGTTTGCAGTCTTGGCTTCTCCACCCATTTAAATCCTGTCAATTTGATAATGTTAAACATCACAGAGGAAGGAACCAGACTTCCTCAAGCATGCCCAGTCACTCTTGCACACATGTTAATGTATATACACAAGAACACATACACAAGGAACATGCTTTATTTTAGAAGAAAAAAAATGTGCAACCATCATGAATTTGGCAAGTGAATCAAGCTAGAGTATCTGCTAGGAGGGTTGGTGAGAAAACCAAAGTCTCTCTTCTAAACAACTTTAAAGGCTGTATACTTTGTGGCCCTACCACTGTTTACATTTGGAAATGATGCCAAAATAAAGTTCATGTTGCATTCTGAGAAGAAAACACATTCATTACTACAAGTGTTTTCTTCAAGTGAAGAACGTCACTTGAGTGATCTCGCTTTGGCAGCTAGCAAAAGTCTGTTCAATATGAATTTCATAGACATCTATATTTTTAAGCCTTCCTATGGACAGAAGACACCATACTGATGTAGACAGAGATATCTTCCATTCAGTTCATTATTTCTGTTGTTCTTCATAACGCCAACCTTCCTGCCTCACCTACCTAATATCTCAGAAGGTGTGTTGTGATTTTAACTCCTCTCTTCGGGTCAATACCATCCTGATTGCTTTTTAGAAATTGCTTTTGTCCCTAAAGTATTTTGTACAAGCATCCATAAAGTATTTAATTTATTTCTATTATAGGATTCAACTGGATAACAAATATCACAACTTTTTATCTGTTTTAAAATTACACACAGCTTTCTCATAGCTTTACAATGCAAATTTCATTTGAGAGGATTGGTTTTTAAAGTTCATAATTGATTCTGTTAGTTTCCTTCTACAGCTGTGAAAAGTCACCAATATCAGTGCAACTTTTTCCAATATAATATTTTCATTATTTGTAAATGTCCATTCTTCCCAGGTTCAATCTCACACCCCTTTGCTTCCCCTCCCCCCCCCAAAATAAACCTCATGGAGTCTGATTTCTAGTATCCATATACTCACTGGAGCATGGACAAACTCCCAGTGGTCTGCCTTCTGAAGAGAACTGAGTCCTTAACTGTAAAGAGTATGTTTTCCCCGCCAGTTGCCTGGTCCCCTGCCTTGTCCCAACGCCATGCCATCCAGCCACAAATAACATGCTGAGACTCTGTATTTAATATAATGCTGTTGATCAGGTTCTAGTTTTTTAGTGGCTAGCTCTGTCTTAATGATTAACCCATTTCTAAGTATTTCCACGTGGTCATTTTATCGGAGAGCAGGTCGGCGTGCTGCTCTCTCTAGGCTCTCCATGTTGACTCCTCCTTCTTACTTCCTCTTTCCTCTTTGTCTCCTAATCCCTCCTATCTTCCTTTCCTATTGGCCAACAGTGCTTTATTCATTAACCAATACAAGAACCATATTTACAGAATGCCATCTCCCATCACTTAACCACCAGCCATCCTAGCAGAAGCCATCAACTGTGGAGAGCTATCCTTCAACATCTTTATCACACTTTTAAGGGCTCTCTTCAATAGCATACTGTCTGGACTGGGGGGTGTCACAGAAGCCTTCAATGTCTCTCATTCTCAGTTATGAGTCCACAGTCATCAATACCAGGGCAAAAGAAGTTTTCTTGCCCACAGAAACTTGGAAAAGCATGGCTTATAAGTTATAGAAAGTGAAACACTTTGATAATCTTTTTTAAAACCATACTTGTTTGAGAATTACCCTTGCCCCAACCATTTCTGTTTCTAGACCTTGTAACACATACAGGTACAAATGCATCTATTTAGCCAGTTTGGTGGATGTGTTTATTCCAAAAGCCATGCTTTCTTTCCTGACTCAGAGAATGCTTGTTCGGCACCAGCCTTTCAGCCTTGTGACTGATTTCCCAGGAGCTTACATTTTCTGCTATAGAAATGTCTTCTTTTCCACATCAAATATAATTTACTTTTCCTTCTAACCTTACATTTTCTACCTGGATGCCATGTGCTGCATTCAAATGTATTTTGAGCACTGTGTCAGAGTAATTATGTCAGAATTAATTTTAAAGATTTCAGCTAAAATGTACTTAGAGAGGAGGCACTGTGAGCTACAACTACCATTATACACTGTTCTCTGCTACTGTGTCACAGTCGCAAAAATATAGGAATGCTGATCCACAGTGTTTGAGTATCAGATTTCATAATTGCCATTTAAAATGTGAACAGTTCCCCCATAGCTGTGCTTTTGTGAGGAGTAAGTGTGTACATTGTGATACCAAGCAAGCCTATAGGCATCTGCTCAATAGTAAGCTCAATAAATCTCCAGCATTAGCACTTTCATTTCTATTACACATGTTAAAACAGTGCATTGGACAAACTAGGCTACAGGGTACTTTTCTTTGCATGTGTGAGAGAGGAAAAGCTGCTTAAGGCAGGATGGGCACAAATCATGGGAGATTAGGTACTAGACAGAAAGAGAATCAGTGGAATCCATTAATATTCATTCATCAATCAGATCCATATGAAGAGATGGCATGACTTGTCAAAAGGAATGCTTGTGGAGGTGTACTGTTTACCTTGTCGTGAAAATAAAGTGCACACCTTCTAAGTAACAAAAGCGCGGTTGTGTATGGAGTCTATATAAGGATATAGTGCAGGACTTCCCACCCCACATTCAACTCTTCCATCCTTCACTGACCCCTAGTGGAAGACAAAGACATTGTTTAGAGCACGGTCTTTTTCTATAGCAAATGTACATTGATTTGAAGACAGCATTTGTCTGTTGCTATTTTACTTCCTACTGAGTGTTTGGCAGCAATGCAGGATGCGTACACAGATAGGATGCCTCTCATGCATTTCTTCTCTCTTTCCCCATTTCAATTCTTTCTAAAAAGACTAATTAAATTATTCTCTGACATTTTCAAAAAGTACCCAATGCATCTAATAACTCTCACCAACCCCTTGTCTCCTTTTCATGAATATCAATCCCATTATAATGATTTCATCATAAAATATTATCCAGAATATGTTGCTTAGCTATTTCAAATTTTTATTCCATATATTCAGTAGTCATATCTATATTTTCATATTGTCTTCTTTTTATTTAGTATATTTTGTTTTTATTTTTGCTGTTTTCTTGTTATAATTGGATTTAGATATTTGCTTCTGTCTCTTGTCATGCTTAATGGTTTCACTGAATTAGTAAAATTAAATCGCATCTTGACATTAGAGATTAAATCGTTAGACTCTGACGATGTTGACTATATCTATAGAGGATTTAATTTCCTCTGACAGAGCTGAGACCACTTGCCAGATTGGTTGACTCAGTCAGACACTGGAATGATTTTAGGATTAAATTTTAGTATGGGGGAAGTCTGATCGACTTAATCTGCCTTTGTTGAAATTACATGGCTTGTCACAAGCCCTGAACCCTCAGGGAGACTCTTAAGGGTTTTGGTTGTTTTCTGACATTTGATTAGAACTCACAGACAATTGAGTCTATTTTCTAGACCATGTGAGATCTCGAAAATTCCTATAAAATACAGAAAAGTGTGGACTCATTTCCCAGTTTCTCGCTGGCTTTTGTTCCCTCATTCCGCTCATATAAAGAATCTAACAGCCCAAATCTTACCAATCCAGGCTCTTGGTATAATATGTATGGCTTAAAGATTCTACATTAGGATGATGGGTTTATCTGTCTGACCTTTGAGGGACATAAAATTTCTTACATACAGGCTTGAAGAAATAGGAGGCTATCTTGGAATGCTTCATCTTTTTCCAAGACCTTATGCCATCACCCACTTTTGCTGCACTCTGTTGCCCTCCTTCTCTCTCTCTCTCTCTCTCTCTCTCTCTCTCTCTCTCTCTCTCTCTCTCTCTCTTTCTCTCTCTCTCTCTCTACCTCTCCCTCCCTCTCTCTCCTCTCTCTCTTGACTGAATATTATCCACTATTTATTAAGCTCAAGTGGATGTTTGGTTTAATAAAAGATGTACCTTCACTGATAATGTAGATGCCTTTTCTTTTCAACTTTTGTTGTCATAATGGAAAAGTAGAATCAGGTTGAGGGAGTGAACATCGCTTATATCTCAGGAAGCTCTTTCTCTCTTTTTCACTCTTTTCCACTGGAGTAGGCTCTCCAGAGTTGTCATGTCTCTGAAATCAGTGTGTAAGGAAACAAATTATATCTTCCTAAGTATTTTACTGAATATCAGGCTGTTAACAGAAGTTGCTTTCAAGTACCAGTGTCCTTTGAATCTTACTGCAATTGCATCTGAATAGTAATTCAGAGAGACATCAGAAGACATTATTGTCAGGTATGATTCGATTACTACTAGGTATTTAGATACAATGCTAACAAAGCAACCCCAGAACTTTAAGTACAAATTTAAAATACCTCAATAATATATATCCCATAATTTCTATGTTCCAAATTTAACATGTTTGAATATTTGTAGCTAATTCTTTTGTGAATTTCTTGGCTATGTCATGCACTATTCATATTTATAGATAAAGGAAAAAAATATCAAAAGTGACCCTTCCAATGTCAGACAATTACATGTGTGCTTCAAATGTAAGTGAAATAACAATCATAGAAATATTTAGCTGAGACCCCCAGTCTCTTCATGCCACAGAATCCCCCAGAGAGTCATCTAGCATCTGCTGCCATTGGAGTCTTAGACCCATCTGCACCAACCAGGAAGGAGCCTGAGACCCATACCCACCAGAAGATGGAGAGACCCCACCTGCACCCACTGGAAGAAGCGATGGGAAGACATTGAACACATTGAACAACAGAAAGAGAAATATGCCATCACTAGAGTCTAGTGATTCTATGCCAGCAAGACCTGAGCACTTGAAAAAAGATGAAGTAGTAGATATTGAACTGAAAAACAACTTTATAAAGATGATAGAGTCTAGAGGAAATGAGAACATCCCTTAAAGAAATGGAGGAAAAAAATAAACAAAAAATGAAAGAAATAGGGGAAAAGGCCACCCCCCCAAAAAAAAGAAAATGCAAGAAATTAACAAATCTCTTAAAGAAAGCAAGGAAAGCCAATAAAAAAAGAGACAAACAGATTCAGGAAACAATTCAAACAGTTCAAGACCTGAAAATTGAATCAGAGAAATAAAGAAAACACGAACTGAGGGAATGCTGTAAATAGAAAACCTGAGTAAATGATCAGGTACTACACATGCAAACATAATCAACACAATACAAGAGATAGTAGAGAGAAAGTACTGGAAGGAAAACTCCAACTCAAGTAAGCTAAGTACACCCACAAAAAAACATAGGCAATAGATAATACCACATTACCAAAAGCCAAAAACAAAAAGAGGGGCCCATACAGAAAGCCCCCACCTAAAGCAAGTAAAAAAGAAACAAGAATTAACAATCAATCACCTTAATCAATGTTCTTAATTTGTGTATAAAAAGACACAGGCTAACAGAATGGATATAAAGACAGAATCCATTCTTTTGCTGCATACAAGAAATACACCTCAACCTTAAACGCAGATGTTAACTCAAAGTAAAGGGTTGAGAAAAGATATTCTAATCAAAAATCCTATAAAAGAAGCTGGTATAACTATACCAATATCTAACAAATTAGACTTCAAACTAAAATTAATCAAAAGAAATGAAGAAAGTCATTTCATATTCATCACAGGGAACATCAATCAAGATGAAGTTTCAATTACAAACATCTTTGCCCCAAAACCTAAAGCAATTCATTCATAAAAGAAGCATTACTAAATCTCAAATCATACAAAAATCCCCACACACTTGTAGTGGGAGACTTCAACACCCCACTCTTATCACTGGACAGAACTACCTCGGAGATACTTTACAGAGAAACAAAGGAACTAACAGAGGTTATGACCAAATTGAATTTAACAGGCATATATGTTAAACAATGAAGAAAGAAATTAAAAAAATCTTCCTAAAAAGCAATAAAAATGAACACACAACAAATACAATTTTGGGGGACACTTTGAAAGCAATGCTAAGAGGAAAGTTCATAGCACTATGTGCCCACGTGAAGAAACTTAGGAATGTCACATTAGAGAATTAACGGCTCACCTGAAAGCTGTAGAACAAAAGAAGCAAATTCACCCAGGTGAAGTAGATACCAGGAAATAATCAAATTGTGGGTTGAAAACAATAGAGTATAAACAAATAAAACAATACAAAGATTCAATGAAATGAAGAGTTGGTTCTTTGAGAAAATCAACAAGATATCCAAATTAATCAAACTGGGGAAACCCACAGAAACAGCCAAGCAGGTGGGAGCTCATGGACCCCAACCAGATAGCTGGTGAACCGGCATAGGACTGCACCAGACCTCCTGAACTTGGGTGACAGGAGTCCTGGAAATCAATGGGGTCTCTTGCAGTGAGTTGATCCAGTATTTATTCATAATGCAAGATTAGACTTTAGGATCCCACTCCTCCATGGAGGGATATTCTCTCAGCCTTTATAAATACATGGGGGGAGGGCCTAGGCCTTACCCCAAATGATGTGACAGACTTTGATGATCCCCCATGGAAGCCCTCACTCTCCCTAGGGAGCAGAAGGGGAGTGGGACAAGTGGGGGCTGAGGAACATGGGGTCAGGGGCATAGGAGGATGGGAAGAAGAGGGAACCGGGATTAATATGTAAAATAAGATTGTTTCTGATAAAAAATAAAATATAAATATTTAGCTGAATGTTTTAATGGAAAATTAATATACTGTAATTTATTTAAAGATTCTTTAAGAGAAAACATTGCATAGTAAAGTGATAATGCACATTTCTACAATGATGACTACACCATGCAGTGTAGTTTGAAGCAGAAAGTGCACCAGCACATTTTGAGAAATCTCACCCAAACACCACTCTTAAATACAATTTTTTTTCAATTCAAGTGCCATAGTAATCTTACTCTCTTGAAATCCATTTCACAACTACAGGATCCATAAATTTCCTAAAGAAACACTGTTGGGGAATTTATGCCATCATGTGAAATATTGAACTGTAGAACAGTCTCAACTTACATGAAGTGTATAAAGTGAGAGAGGGCAATGATGTAGCAAAAGAGGTCTTCCTTTTAAGAGTGGATCCTGTATAAGCTGGCGTTTGGAGTCATACTGCTGCCAGAGAAGGGGACAAGAATGTAATCAGAAGATAGAGGCAAGATCAACAAGAGTGGCAAGTGATTTCAGAACTACAAGAAAGGCAGGAACACATACACCATTCCCTTACTTGTGTTCATTAGCTTTGGCTCAAGTTGTAGTTGAGCTGATCCTGTACCTTAGCTAAACCAGAGGGGCTTAGGTTTTATTTTCTATATCTTACTCTGGTTTACTGGCATATCAGTTTTCTTTACGTGGAATGACTGATGGTACTTTTTCAAGAGTTTACAAATGTGGCAGCCAATTCACTGTCCTCCATTCAATAACCAAGCAAGCTCCTTCTTTCAGAAAAGAACTCAATATTTCACATGCCTAGAAAGGACAGCAGGGGTCGTCTGGGTCTCCTTGATGTGACTGACTATAGAAAATGAGCATGATCTTGAAGTCTATTTCTCATGAAACTGAGATCCTGGAGAAGCAATAAATAGGTGTTCTGATCAACACCACTGTAGTATCTGGTGCCCATCAGTCAGCAC
This sequence comes from Cricetiscus sungorus, assembly GCA_030556225.1. NCBI lineage: Eukaryota > Metazoa > Chordata > Mammalia > Rodentia > Cricetidae > Cricetiscus > Cricetiscus sungorus. Next base: position 9,225,620 of record JANBXA010000007.1, on the reverse strand, counting down.
ACATCTCAAATCATGAGCATGTGCCATCTTAGATGTTGAATTGCAGCCAACTACTGCATGTAATCAAAGGATCCATTGAAAATGATGCCCGTCTCTATGTAAAATTTTTCCTATTTATAAACTCCAAACAGTGAATCAAATAAAACAGCTGTTTTTAAGATTTTAATTTGCCATATAGCAATTGTAATGGAATCTTCAATCTCTGGAAGCTGTCTTAATAATTAAATGAAGCAATAGACACAGAAGTGTCACCAGAATAGCTTGTACTCTATATAAACACTGTTATTTGTATACTCATATTAGGATACTCCCACGTCTACCAAGAATCAGTCCAATTTTCAGGAGAAGGTGATGCTTTGAAAATGTGAAGATAATTTATTCCTAATTCAATGTTCAAATTATTCTTTTAACATGCAGTGAAGTGGTAAATATGTACACAATATAATTAAATAAACTTGACTCTATGTGTTATGGAAACTGGGGCTTTTAAGTCCTGGTACTATGGACACCTTGTACTAGAAATCTTTGTCCCTGCCATAGAGAGTGTACTTTTTTCTTTTTCCTTTATTTCCTGTCTCAATAGTAGATGCCAGTAATCCCTTTAACATAGTTATACCACCAAGAGTATTCTGTCAGGGACAAAACTGTTCCCAGTTAAGAACTAACAACAGAAAGCTCTGTTTCATATAGTTTTATGACAGGTTTATATGGTGTTCCTCAAAAATGAAACTGGTGCTAATTAAAGACACAAAAGACAAGTGAAGTCTTATATCTAATTTTACCTCACACTCTGAGGCCCACTATCAACATTGAAATCAGCACCCAAGAAATGTTTGATGCTTACCAATCCCTTGTTCTCAAAGAAAATAGAGGTTTTGTGGACAGGAAGCTGTTGATAAAGGAGGAGCCTCTTTCTTGTGGTAGTCCCCACAGGTTCATCAATGAAATAGTGTGAGCAGGACTGAGATCAATAAAGGTAACTCTGAAAGCAGCCAAAGGAAAATCACATATAGAAGACACTCAACCAAAAGTAAAGACACCCCCAAACAGTTCACTATTGGTATACAGGAAGGAAAAGAGAATACAAAGTCAACATAAGGGTAATTATGAATTTAATATGCAGGCAGAGAAGCATGTTGTGTTTCATTTCATGAAGTAATATGAAGACATACAGGAAAATGAATTTGATACTGATGACAAAAGAATCACTTGACAAATTATAACTTACACTAGAATATTTTTGTAATAGATAATAATTAGACACAGAATACAAGTATATAAAAACAATGATTTCTGTATATAAGATCCACTTAAATATTATTTCTTAGAACTTAATTTGTTTATACAATATTTATACATTTGGTCATATTCTTTTAAATAGACACATATTTGAGTGGGTAAAATATATTTCCAATGCTTGAGGAATACACTGAAGTGGTACTTTGGAAGGGAGATGAGACAGAGAGAAGCATTATCCTGAATAAATAAGAAAATTAAAAGGAATTGTATCTGGGCTCCTCATGGATTTTTTTAAACAGGACTACAGAAGTCCAGAAGTCCTTGATAATAATTGTATTACATCTTGATGATTTTTCTTCCTTCTTTGTTGTGTAAAGACACTGGATAGACATGAATTAAAAATGATAATAAAATTAGTCAGAAAGTATGTGAGTGTGTCTTAAATTTTGTGCATATAATATTATTAGTTGCTGTTTTATTGCTGTGAGGAGATACCATGACCAAGCCAAGTCTTATAATAAGACAAAACATATAATTGGGGCATTGCTTTCAGCTTCAGAGAGTTAGTGCATTTTCATACTGGAATAAATGGTCAGAGTGGAGAGAGAGAATTTGCATGTCTTGAGTTGTAATACCTCAATATTCCAAGGGCTTAGGTTACAGCTGTATTCTACCACAATCGTGTTGAATCACACGTTTTTCTTTATGTTAATTCCATCTTTTGTCCACAATACCATGCTGGCAGTAGGCCATTTCAACATTGACTCTTGAATTCACACAGACATATTTGACCTCTTCTACAGAAAGAAACAAAACAGCCCTTAATTTCCATTCAGTCTTTGAAGTGCGGTGTCATACAAGTTTCAATAATGTTTGAATTTGAATTCATTTCCTTTCATCTCTTTAAATAGCCAAATAAAGAGACCCAAATTGTCCCAGGTATTTGGTTTCAGTAGTTTAACCCATCCTATTCATTTAATCTTCAAATTCTTTTACTAGAGAGAGAAAGTCATCAAATTTCATTTCTTATCACATTAGTTTCAAAACATGTTTACCCTCTTAAAAGCTAAATTGTTTTACTTTGTAAACTGCTTCTATTTTTCAACAATTGCATTACAATGTGTTCAATTCTCACCACCCTGCTGCTCAATCTTCTATAAATCCAAAGAAAGAAATAGTTCTATAACCAAGAAACATCAGAAGTGAGTAAAAGAATGAAATTACTTCAGATGAGTATCCATTTGCTGAGGACAAAAAAGCAATTTAACATCTTATTTTTCACATGTATTATTGCCTTCTTCTTCTTCTTTGTTTACCTTGTACCAAGTGGAAGTCTGATAACATCTGTCACTCTCCCACAATTTAATTACATAGTCTATATCCTCATTCTCACTAGGCAATGTTTCTGCTTTCATCGACTTACCTTACCTTCCACGTCCAAGTTCACAATGCATGATGCTTTCTATTTAAATAAACTGCAAATTTGTTGTTTCCACCAGTGAATTGAAGATTTCATAGTTTGAAAGCACTTCTAATAAAAGTTCCTTGAATCTGAATCCCCATTAGTTTCCCATTTTCCCCAGATGACTCAATTATCTCCTCAGGGGAGAATCTGTTTGAAACTAAGAATTACCTTGCCTGCACAGAGGGAGACCAGGAGAGGTAGCATCTCTAAAACCCTTTTTCTTTCACTCTTTGTCTTCATAAAATAATTTATATTTGTGAAAAAATGTTTTCTGTTTGTCCTTTCTCTTAGTTCTTCAAACTATAGAAGAAATCTACATTCTATTGTCATTGCTTCACACACTGAATGCTGAAAGAATGGTAAAGTCTCATCTGCCCCTTGGTAAAACTTTCATTCATAAAGGAAAAGGATTATGAGCTTCTCTGCTATTGTTTTAAGGCTTGTTTCTTCCGTTTCAGAAGTATATTGTTCATTAACATCCCCAGAAGCTCTCTAGTTAAAGCAATAGCATTATTCCTCTGAAGCATTCATTTTACAGAATATGAAAGTATTACATGATAATTTCAGAGCAAAATCAGAAATAGTTAAAATTAATAAATGCACTGTTTTGAGCAGTATCATGTGAAAAATATGAAACGCAAATTACAAAAATGGACATGCACACATAGTGAATGCTATGATACTTCATGTACAAATATTATAATAATTACTGACCAATCTATCATGTAAATTTAAAGTCTATTAGATAGTGTTATAACAGCCTTTCCACTGCTGTGATAAAAAGTTTTTTTTTTTGATCAAGGATAACTTTGAGAAATTGTTTATTTTGCTTATACTTCTTTATCACAATTTATCAATAAGAAAATTAGTTGCAAGAATTCAAGGCAGGAATCTGGAGGCAAGTACCAGAGAGAAATGTTGCTACTTCTTTTCTAGATAGTTCTTTGACTTGGCTCAGAATCATGCTCAAGTTTCTTTATACAACTGAAGGCCCAGGAATATGATATGGTTAGAGTACAGACTTTAATGGTCAGGATTATCTTACATCCATTAATAACCAAGACATTCCTTCATAAATGTGTCTACAGACTTACCAGATAATGATGACTGAAAAGTTGAGACTCTTGCTGGTGATACTGGTCGATGTCAGGTTGACATATAAGCTATCTAGACTAGATTAAATATACTATAAATATGATTCCTGTTTTACAGAAGTTTATGGCCTGAGGACATGCAATAAGACAATTGATGGGTTGCCAGAAAGTCAGCCTTATAATATTATGCATATCTACAAACTGTGCTTTCGAAAAAAGGATAGAAATTTTGGTTTAACCATTTTTTTTCATCCAACTATTATTGGCCTATTGGCCTATATTTAAAGAATATAAAAAATAAATTTATCATATATTCTTATTGTATCACTTAAATATGTTTATTAGAATAAAGATACTTGTTATTTGTTTTTAGTATTCTTACATTTTATATATACACATATATTCCAACCAGCATTTGATCATAATCAGTTCTAAATATCTAAAAGTTAGATATTTAACTTGATGATTTGGGTTACTATCACACAACATTTCTTATAAACCAACACTGCCTCCCTCTTGGTGGTAAGTGGACTAGTCTTAGGCTGGTACTAAGTTTTCTTGAACAATCTAGACATTTTCCCCCCTGCATTTATGAGCATATTTTCTAGTCATGCCTACCATGAAGCTCCAGTAGAGCATTTATACAGTTTTACTAAATTGTATTCCTGTTTTCTTCGTGTGCTTTTCATAATCTAGAATGCAATCCTTATGTCACATGGCCTCAAATCCTTTCAAATAACATGCACAAATGTCCCCTCTGCCCTAGGATGGAGTAATAGACTCCATTGAAGGCATGGCACTTTAGCAGGAGTTTGGATGCAGTTTGGATTGTTCTTCCTGTGAGAATGAATTTAGCACTCAGCACTGATTAAACAGTTAAATGACTAATGAGTGGCTGTTTCCACATTTGCACTATGCATACAGTTTAGTCTCATGTAGAACCAATGAATTAATTAATTTTATTTCTGTGTAGCATATCTTTGACAGCTTTGGTCAACTGTACTCATTCTAATATTTTTTCTAATATAAAGTCACATGAATAATGATGCATACTGCAATATAAATTAAAGGCAGAAAGAGAATAAAAAGTGTGACATTAATTTTGGTGATAACAAAATGAAATGGGAAATGTGATATAAATAAATGTATAGGATAACTAGAAGATTTTTTTAAAAAGTGTGTCTAAGCAAGAATCATGTTTTTTTTTTTGTGGAAGAAGCAATAGAGAAAATTATACGAATGAAATAAATGTGCCATATAATGAAAAATTTAAGGTGATAGCATGTATGAGAGTGAAAATCACTCATGGTCTTGTGCTCAACTCCTCTGCCCAACAGTATTACCTCTATAGCAGATGATAACAACACTGTGTTTTTAGTGTTTTCAGGACTAAGGCTCCAAGACAGCCTCATAGGTGTGAGAGATCATCAGGGTCCAAAAAGGAGACATGCATTCAAGTCCAAGTTTTCAACATTCTCTCTGGAGACTTCGTGCAATTTATCTAAACTGTCCATAACAATTCCCACGCATTCATTACAGCAGTGGTTTCAAGCACTCACGAGAAACATCAGTAAAAATATCAGGTCCTTAATGAGTTACAGAACCCCAATGCAAGGTGCTATTGATGAAAATGAACCATTCTTAAATTAGTTATGTGGTACAAATCATTTTTAAACAAATTTCAAACAAAACTAGAACCTAAAATTATGCAGCTTTTGTTTAATCCCCAGACTGGCGAACAGGGGTGGAGTTGAATTCTTTAAAGAAGAATGAAAATATCCAAATACTTTAAGACTCATTCATCAAATGGTTCCCCTCAGCTGAAGCCACTATCATGCAGGCTGTTCTCCTCTCCTAAAGCAAGCCTCAGTTTGTTAGGTGCTGATTTTGTGTGTTGAGTTTGATTACTGTTATTTTTACTGAATAACTCTGACATCACAGTGACAGCTTTTCCTTAGTGGAAGGTCACAGCTGTCTGTGGAAGGATTGTCTGGAAAATATTCCCCACACATCTCTGCAATAACTGACTTTTATCCTGCAGTTTTGTTGCTGGGTTTTTTCATACCAACGGCCATAGCCTTTTACCTCTTAAAAGAGATAAGGATGGTGTTTCAATCATTCAACAACTACTTGGCAAATTGCAGCACTCAGTGGATTGAGAAAGTACCAGGGGGACAGCTGGAATGATACAAAACAATCTGTGCCAGGGAGACACAGCCTGAAATCCCAGTGTCATCTTGCTGACCTAGGGAAAGTCATACTGACATATTCCATTTCAATTTCTTTATCTGAAATATAGAAATAAATCAGAATATAATGACTTCAACGAGATGTTCTGAGAAATTAAGTAACATGAAAATTCTTGGTTAAACTGTAATTCATTTCACAAAAATCATTTATTATATTGGAGAAGTATTTTGCTACATTTGTATGGGAAATTTTTTGGAATCATTTTTTTGTGAAGTTCTTTGAAATCCCTGAGAGTGATAGCAATGAAAAAGGAGCAAGGACCATCTGCACACTCATTGTAGTGAGCAGGGCCATGGAGAGCATAGGAAATAATTCACTAGCTGCTAGTCTGCCATGAGGGTTCACCAATACCTATCTCTACCTGGGTTCAGAAGATAGTTTCTATCAGTGCTGACTGCTTACTGATTGTTCCATGATCCTCTCTTACTCTGTTTTCTGCATGGAACCTTGACACCTGAGTATTGAGGTTACATCTGTGTCTGAGAAATTATCCCTCCAGTATATTCAAACAGCTATGTTAGACAGAATGTGCTTTGTGACTGGGCCAAAATATTTGTTGTTAGTCTTGGTCTTATGAATAGTTAGTTTCTAAAATTGTCCAAGAAAATTCTTCCCCAATGTGTTTCCTGTGGATCTATGGAGATGGAACTAACATACTTACCTCAAGGATTGCTACAGGGTAACATTTTGAAACAAGAGTTAGCTTCTTCAAAACACACCATCTTCCCAGACAGCAAGGTGGGGCTCTCTGTTTGTAATTACATTGAAGAGAATGGAGAAGCAAAATTCATAGTGTTCTCTTAAGGTATGGGTTGTAGGCTGATAATCCTTTGCTTAATGTCTAATATTCATATATGAATAAGTACACACTATGTTTGTCTTTTTGTGAGTGGGTTACCTCACTCAGGATGGTTTGTTCTAGTTCCATCCATTTGACTATGAATTTCAAAATCCCATTGTATTTCCCCCGCTGTAGAGTACTCCATTGTGTAAATGTACCACATTTTCTTTATCCATTCTTTAGTTGAGGGGTATCTAGGTTGATTCTAGGATCTGACCATTACAAATAATGCTGCTATGAACATAGTTGAACATATGTCCTTGGTGTATGAATGTGCATGACACACATGGACCCCCGGAGAAGGGGGGAGGGACAACATCTTCTGAGGAAATTATAAGCATAGGGAGAAAAAGAGGGAGTTAGGAGAAAGATAAAGCAAGAAAAGGATGGGACAGGATGACATGAGGGACCAGCAAGATTGAGCTAGGGCAAGCATAGAGAAGAACAAGAAAAGAAATACCTTAATAGAGGGAGCCATTATAGGTTTAAAGAGAAACCTGGCACTAGGGAAATATCCAGAAATATACAAGGATGACCCCAACTAAGATTCTAAGAAATAGTGAAGGGGCTACCTTAAATGCCCTTCTTATATAATGCGATTGATGACTACCTTATATGACATCCTAGAACCTTTATCCAGTAGCTGATGGAAGCAGAAGCAGATACCCACAACTAAACACTGAGCCAAATTCTTGGAATCCAATTATAGAGAGGGAGGAGTGATAAGCAAATGGGTCAAGACCAAGCTAGGGAAATCCACAGAAACAGCTGACCTGAACAAAAGGAAGCTGATGGACCCTAGACTGACAGCTCAGAAACCACAGAACTAGACCCCCTGGACATAGATGTCAGGTAGGAGACCTGGACAGTCTATGGGGCCTCTGATAATAGAACAGTGTTTATCCCTAGAGTGATAATGGGCATTGGGATCCCATACCACAAAGGAATACTCTCAGCCTAGACATATGGGGGAGGTTCTAGGCCCTACTTCAAATGATGTGACAGATTTGACGATCCCCCATGGAAGCCCTCACCCTTTTTATGAAGCAAAAGAGGGATGGGATGGGGGTCAGTGGGTGCACAGCAGGATGGGAGGGAAGAGGAAACTGGGTTTGATATATAAAATAAAATTATTTCTAACTTAAATTTCAAAAAAGAAGGAGAAAGAAAGAAAGGAAGAAATAAAGAAAGAAAGAAAGAAAGAAAGAAAGAAAGAAGGAAGGAAGGAAGGAAGGAAGGAAGGAAGAAAGGAAGAAAGAAAGAAAAATCCATAGTGCTTTTAGGAGGTTTCATGGCAACTGCTTTGGAGTGAGTTCTAGTCATATTCAGCACTTGCTAGTTGGTGAGGATTATATCATTAGATAATAATAGAATTTTGGAGAATGCTAAGCTTTGGAAATAAAGCACAATGTGTACCCATTTCACGGATCTCATGTTGATATTGGAGGATGCTAGAGTTTGAAAGCAAACAGGAATGTATCTTCAGTTGCAAACACCATGCTTTAGGGACAGTGTGGAGCCCTGAATATGTATGATTGACAAGCATCTTGAATGAACCTGATGTTCATTGTTGAGGATTCCATTTTACGAATAGATAGTTTCTGACATTTGTTTACAGTGGTGAGAACTGAAGCCCCATGACTCTTTGAACCAAGTCTGTTGAAGCAGCATTAGTGCTGTCTGCACAGGATAGTGCACTGAAAATTTATGGAAATGGGACAATCTGCTGAGGCATCTGGGGCTGCTCTCTTCATCATTCCATGCTATTTTCAGGTGCTGAAAGAACAGAAAGCAAGTTTAATGATGAGACAGCTTTGAAAGTACAATGAAAGCCTGGCATTCAATCCCAGCTGACAAAATAAGCTCCTTTGTGCCATTAATCTCATATTTTCACCATGCCACTTTTATACAACAAAATATATTCTAAATTGATTAAATAAAAGAAGGTCAGCACATGAAGAAATACATAGACAGTCACTGTGTATAATTTCATAAATGTTGGAAATGGGGTGGATTTGACTATATTAGACTTTTCTAGACAATAAGAATCCTATAAATGTTTTAAAGGATAAGCCACCAATTGGAGCAAGCTTTTCAGTATCTACAAAAAATTAGGTGCAAATATAGTCATAAGACTCAAGGACAAGAATATATTCTAAGAAATATGCCATTAGGCTATTTTGTCATTGTATGAAAAGCAATGAATATACCCATAGACCTAGTGGCACTGACAAGCTCTGAGGATAAGTTTTTCAAACAACTCTCTGCTTGCATTCAGTACTGCTTTCTCAGGTTCCAACCTTTCCTTCCATATTGTACAGTAAGTAATGACTTTAAAATGTTTAAAACCCATCCCCCTGCCACATACTCAGAGCTAGGAGTAACCCCAACAGCACAGACATTCTGGTTTTCATTTCAAGTTTAGTTTTACTTTTGAGCACAGTTGCCATGATGTTGAGGAGATCTGTTTTTTAATCCATATTCTTAGACGTTTCTTCATACCTGGTAGAATACCTTTCAAATTTTTTGTTATTCTCCCTGTGTTCAGTAAAAGAAATCCTCAAACAGTTTTCATCACATTGCTGTTTTTTCAAGAGGGTGTCTGTAGTGGAATGGAACCATGCTTGACAGGCAAGTGATAAGTACTACTGGTTTTTAGCTTCACAGTTCCTATAAACACATTATTTCATTTTCATATCAGTCATCTACAGTTTATCCCATAAGACAAGGTTAGGAATAGATTTCACATTTGTAGGGCTCATAAGACACAGAAGAACATGACATTAAAACAAGCTTAAGTGGAAAAGGCATGAATTGGAAATACAGAAGACATCAAGCACATAAAGCTGTGCCCAACTACTATCATATATGTAGTTAGTCACTCATTGACTAAAATACACATTATTTTTATGTTTTACAAGGTTATATCTTTAAAACATATGCAAATTTTCAATCAATAGAAATTATTGTTTACTGCAAATAATAAAAGACAAACAGTCTAGAGATTGCTAAGCATTAATGTTTTTGAAAAAGCAGAAAAGCAAAGTTACAATCCATTTCATAGCATTTGATTTTCTGAGGGAAGCTAACCAAAACAATAAAATCAATGGTAGGATTCTTGGGCTTTTTCTTTTCTCTGCTAAACATAGTTCAACGTGGACATTGAGAAGCAAATGAACTTTCAGGAATTGATGTCATCTCTGCCTAATCTTAAAAGATTGATAGAAGCCAGTGATATGAACAGAAACTTGTCAGGTGAATAATCTGTGGGAAGAAAGTCAGAAGAAGAAGCATGCACTTTGGGGTCTCTGGGGTGTTAAAGGAAGGTGCAGTACTTTCAGAGGATGCAGAGAGTAAAGCATGTAATGGAGAATCCAGGACAGCATACTAAGGATTTAGAATCATGATGTACGCAGGATGACAATCAAGCCAAAAGGAAGAATAAAACTAAGATAACGAAACAGAACAGAACTAAGAAATGTAAACAATAGGAGTTTCCATACACATACTCTGCCTTGTTTATTTCTTCATCCATTTACGCAATACAGATTTTGTGATCGTGTGTCATCCACCTTGGTTTTCATGATCAAAATGATGCTCGATGTTCAAACTTTTCTCCAGATTTATGTTGCTTTTCACATTTCCCCCAGTAGAAGTCATCATTGTTAGAAAGTCCCCCATATCTCTCCTCAAACTTGTCATAAAAGAGAACCCAGATACAATTCAATTGACGTAAATGCTAAATAAGCTGTTGGTAAAACCCACCCAATCTCTTTTCCTGGAAATTGGATCACACTGTGGAACCACAGCTACATCCTCACCTGCAAAACCCCAATGACCAAATAGTACTTCTTCCTTCAAAGCTCTAGATTATTAATAGTTATCATCCAAGGTACACTTTATAATTAATACATTTATAAAGATAAAAGAAATATTACCTTTACATGTAGAGGACTCTTAATTCTACCCTGTTGTTACATAATGGAACATTTAACTTCCAGGAAGAGGGGTGGAATGGATGCATACTGGGTTTAGTGTAATGCTTTAATATTTATTTCCTTTTTAGTTAGGTGTATTTTCTCTCTCTCTCTCTCTCTCTCTCTCTCTCTCTCTCTCTCTCTCTCTCTCTCTCTCTCTGTGTGTGTGTGTGTGTGTGTGTGTGTGTGTGTGTGTGTGTGTGTGTGTACGAGTGTGTGTATATGAGCACTGCAGGCAATCTATCAGGCACTCCTGAAGGTCAAAAGAAGACATTGAATTCCCTGGTGCTAGACTTATATGCAGTTGTGGATATTGGGAAATAAGGTTAGATTTTCTGGAAGAATATCAAGTGCTCTTAACTGTTGCACCCACCTATTTGCTACTATTAGTATTATATGTGATATATATATGGAAATTGTGCAGTTGTCAGGAAATATCACAAGACAGCTTGGAAATGACAGCCAACTTTGTGAAATTGCTTCTCTCCTTCCATCTATATGGGTCAGCGAAATGGAACACGGGTATCTGTTCTGCAAGGCAAAGGCCTTTACTGACTCAACCATCTTGTTGGCCCAGTTTCCTCATCTTAAAGGAAAATATTTATGTTAGCAACCAGAGTTCCTAGGTACTAAAAATGTGTCACTCTTCTCACTGATAAAAAGCTAGCCATGGTTCATGTGGTATCACTCTCCTACAGGATGACACCCAGTGATATCTGGGTCAAAGCAGTTAAGCAATTAGTAGTGACATTCTGAATGAGGAGTTATGATGGATTATCTCCAATAACTGCTGTAATCAGTTTCTATAAGCTATATACCTTAAAGATGAATAGATTATGTCTTATTTCTAGAGAACACCATGTTTAGTTATACACATTATCTTCAGTGGTTCAAGGTATGAAACTGCTCCAGACTTGCTTCTCTTAACTCCCTGTATTCTTTTAAACTGAGAAGCTCCTTATTTTGAAAATAAAAATTCCAGTCATCACTCACTTACATCCCATATTTCCCATGTGTCTTTGTGTTTCTATCCTTTGCTCCTGACAGTTCTCACCAAACTCAAGTAAGAGCTGCTCTACTCTAATATGACCTCTATTGTGTTCATTTCACCATTCACAGCTCCATTAAATTAAAGTCACAATCACAGGTACAAAGGAGTAAGGCTCAAACAGCCTTAGGAGACACAGTTCAACACTCAAAGCGTAAATTTGTCTATTTAAGAGGTCAGTGTGATTTCATGATCTATGTCTGCTACACAGTGTTCATAGTGAGCTCTGTAAGAGTAACTTCAGGGGTGCTAGGATTGATTCTCAGGGTCCTGGGACAGATGCACGTCATGTAAGAGAGATCAAAGATATTGTACTAAAAATGTAAAATAATGTAAAATTTATGAAATGAATGCAATGATAAGAATGTGAAATGAATTGAGGAGGTCACATTTAGCTATCTTAAGTAAGAATATGTGTCTAATCAATGTGCTCTACTTCTCCCAGGAAAGTAATATGATGCTATAACCATTAAGGACACCATATTCAGACAAAGAATAAAGCTCCAAAAGTCCTGTGTTTTAGGGACCAGAGAGATAGCTCATTGGTTAAAAATACTTGATCAGGGAAAGAATAGAAGAGAGCAAGAAAAGAGATACTATAATAGAAGGAGCCATTATAGGTTTTAAGAGAAATCTGGCACTAGGGAAATGTCCAGATATTTACAAGGATGACCCCAACTAACAACCTAATCAATACCGGAGAGTCTATCTTAAATGTATTTCTCTGATAATGAGATTGATGACTAACTTACATGCCATTCTAGAGCCTTCATCTAGTTGCTGATGGAAGCAGAATCAGATACCCACAGCTAAACACTGAGCCGAACTATTAAAATCCAGTTGCAGACAGGGCAAATGGTAATGAGCAAAGCGGTCAAGACCAGGCTGGAGAAACCCATAGAAACTGAAGAAGGAGCAGCTCATGGACTCCAGACTGATAGCTGGGAAACCAGCATAGGACTGACCCAGATGTGGCCCAGAATGTGGCCTTAGTTGGGAGGACTAGGCAGTCTATAGGGCTTCTGGTAGTGGATTAGTATTTATCTCTAGTATATGAAGGGACTTTGGGAGCCCAATCCATATAGAGGGATACTCCCTCAGCCTAGATATATGGGGGAGGGCCTGGGCCCTCCTCCAAATGATATGACAGATTTTGAAGTCTCCCCATGGAAGGCCTTACCCTCCCCGGGGAGCAGAAAGGGGATAGGATGTGGGTTGGTGGGGGTGGACAGGGGAGGAAGGGAAGGTGTGGGAACTGGGATTGATACATAAAACAAGTTTGTTTCAAATTTGAATTAAAATAATTATATAAAATTAAAAAAATAAAGAGTATTTGGTGCTCTTTCAGATAACCTGAGTTCAATTATCATCACCCACATGGTATCTCACAACTGTCTATAACTCTAGTTCCAGAGGAGTTATAATGCCCATTCTGGGATCTACAAGCACTATGGTATACAACACACGCACACACACATGCACACACACACACACACACACACACACACACACACACACAGAGAGAGAGAGAGAGAGAGAGAGAGAGAGAGAGAGAGAGAGAGAGAGAGAAAGGATATAGAGAGGGAGGGAGAGGCACATATAAATAGATAAAACACTCATACATAGGAAAATAAAAAAGAAGTCCCATATTCTAGTTTTGTTCTGTATTCAGGCAGAATGACTTTATAGAAGTCTGCCTTCCTTCAGCGAATTGCAAGTCTTAAATGCCTTTAAGCTAGATACAGGTGCAATGGGCAAGAAAACTATCCCATGTGCTGCTATCCCTTCAGTGTATGATGAACTTCAGCATAAAACTAAAATTGCTACAAGAATGTTCAGAACTACCCACATGCTCCTTCTCCCTGAACCAGTGTGTTTCCTCATCACAGAAATCACATGAGAACACAAGCCAGTTTTCCTTGGCAATAAGGCACATTTAACATGATGTTTTACCATTCAAAGTAAATTATCGCCAATTCTTAATTCAAATTTGTTCCCTACATTTTGACATGAGTCAAAGAAGTATCATGATAATAATGTTTAAAAGGACACAAGACTCAAATCCGTGTTTTTAACATCACTGATAGAATATTATAAATATCTTCTAACAAGAATTACATATTTTAAAACAAAATGTCTGCTTATTTACTACCAAGGTGTTCAGTTCGCTTACTAATGCCAGCAAGTGAAATCACCAATATATGCATAGATAGGTAATATCTGTTCAAGGATTAGAAGGTGGATAAGCCAAGCTTGTACCATGTAGCTGTAACTGGAAATATTGACTCACATTCATTTAACTTTAAGCTCTAACTATTTCTAATTTATAATTGCATTTCACATAGAAATCTTATTTTCCTAACATTTTGTTGTAATTAACTAAGCCATTTAAAAATTATAAAGTCATGGGTTATTATTATTATTATGGATTAGTATTACATGGAAATATTACAATACATTATTACAGAAAATTCTAAATGATTAATTTATACTTTTTTTCTAGTTTGGCACAATTAAATGATACAGTAAATTAACTTTCACAGTATTAAATATATCTTTTTCTTTTTTCTTAAGACTTCCCACTAAGTAAGATCATGGAGTTTTATTTTAAGCAATTACTATCAGTCACTTTTTGCTTGTATTCACTTAGTTTCTCTATATTTAAAATCATAGGTAAGAATGACAGTTTTCTTTTTAAAGTTGTCCTTCAGAAATAAGCTCTAATGGTTGATTTACTCTCAAAGACAGATGTTTAAATCTCTTCCTTTACTTTCATATTTTTAAAATCAACTCCTGAAGCTTAGAAATACTATTTAACCTTAAGTTAGAGAGCATTTAGGGGTAAAACACTACGAGTAGTAATTTTTTTAATATATTACATGACAGTCTTAAATTCTCCTTTTTAATCTTCTGCTTAATTTTCTACATTGTACAGCCAATTTGAACAATAAATATTTTGCTAAGAATATTTTCCATGATACCTTCAAATTTATTAGCATATATTTAAATGTGCTTATATTTTAAGCACCTTATATTCTTTATTCATTTTCTCTATTTTTCATGATTATGATTTTGTGTGTCTTTCTGTGTGAGCAGTGTGTGAGTGTGTGTGTCTGTCTGTGTCTGTGTTTGTGTGTGTGTGCTCACGTGCATGTGTGTGCCAATACATGCCAAATACACCTGGGGATATCCAGGAACAGCTTTTGAGACTAGGATCTCTCCTTCTCTCCTGCTACCCTGAAGAATCCTTAGGTTAAGCTCACATTGTCAGACCTCAGTTGCATGCACCTTTCCCGACTGAGAAGTCTCACCAGCTCTCAGCTTTTTCTCTTCATATATGTATGCATGTATGTATAGAAAAAATTATATATATATGTGCAATATATATGTATTTCAATTTTTCTTTTCTTATTTTATATAGCCATCTCAGTTCCCTCTCCCTCCCTCTCTACCAAGTCCCCCCACCCCTCCTCCATTCCCCCCTCCACAGACTCCACAGGGAGGGTGATGCCTTCCATGAGGGATCATTAAAATCTGTCAAGTCATTTGGAGTAGGGACTAGGCCCTCCCTCCTGCCTCTAGGCTAAGGGAGTATCCCTCCATGGGGAATGTGCTCTCAAAGTCTTTTTGGGCACCAGGCATACATCCTGGTTCCACTGTCAGAGGTCCCTTAGACTGCTCAGGCCTAGCTGAGACCCATGTTCGGGGTGTCTGATTCGGTCCAATGCTGGTTTTCCAGCAATCAGTCTGGGGGGTCCATAAGCTCCCAGGTCATCTGTCTCTGTGGGTGTCTGTAGTCTTGTCTTTTCCATACTTTATTATCACTCCTCCCTCTCTGTAACTGGATCCCAGGAGTTCAGCTCAGTGTTTAGCTGTGGGTGTCTACTTCTGTATCCATCAGCTACTACATGAGAACTCTTTGATGGCATATAAGTTAATCATCAATCTCATTATCAGTGAAGGACATTTAAGGTAGTTTTTCCATTGTTGCTTAGATTGTTAGTTGGAGTCACCCTTGTAGGTCTCTGGACATGTCTCTAGAGTCAACTTTCTTTTCAAACCAATAGTGGCTCCCTCTATTATGGTATCTCGCTCTCTTTTTTTTTCCTCTCATCTGTTTGTTTCCTGACTCAATCTTTCTTGTCCCATATCTTCTTATCTCCTCCCCTCCTCTATCTCCTAATATCCTCTCCCCTCACTGCCCCCTCAACTTTAAATATGCTCAAGAGATCTTGTTTTTTTTTCCCCTTCTGTGAGGGAACTTGTATGAATCACTTAGGTTCCTCCTTGTATCCTAGTTTCTTTGGCAGTGTGAATTATAGGCTGGTGATCTTTTGCTTTATGTCTAAAATCCATACATACCATGTTCCTCTTTTTGTGACTGGGTTACCTCACTCAGGATGGTTTCTTCAAATTCCATTAATTTGCCTACAAATTTCAAGATTCCATTGTTCTTCTTCTGCTGAGTAGTATTCCATTGTGTAAATGTGCCACATCTTTTTTATCTATTCTTCTGTTGAGGGGCATCTAGATTGCTTCCAGGTTCTTGCTATTACAAATAATGCTGCTATGAACATAGTTGAGCTCATGTCTTTGTTGTATGGATTTGGATCATTTCCAGGTCCTGTGGTAGACTGATTCCCATTTTCCTGAGGAACTGTCATACTGATCTCCAAAATGGCTGTACATATTTGCATTCCCACCAGCAGTGGAGGAGTGTTCCCCTTTCTCCACATCCTATCCAGTAAACTGTCATTGATGCTTTTAATTTTAGCCATTCTGACAGGAGTAAGATGGTATCTCGAAATTGTTTTGATTTGCATTTCCCTGATGCTTAAGGATGTTGAGCACCAACACTCAATCCTCTTCCAGCACTAAAACCCTAAAATATTCCCAGGATCCCCTCAATTAGTCTAATGAATTATCTGATTTTGTACTGGAAGTCTCAATTGTGTTCAGTATGTAATGAACCAAAGAAACCCCACAAGTTTCACATAGCTTAAATATCATAAAATAATGCAAGAAGAAAGCTTTACAGAAATACTCCCTCTCCCCTCGCTTCTCAATATTTCTATTAGTCATTGTTAGGTTTGGAAAAGAAGTTGAATTGAGCAGAGAGAGGAGAAGACACAACAAATTTGAGCACAAACCTTCAGATCTCTCCCTGCCCCCAGTGTTTTCTTTGCCTTACCACTTACTTGATGGAAACATTCTTATTGACTGCTGGTGTAGATGAGAATTTTCTCACACCCACAAAGGGCAAGGAA
The DNA here is from genome assembly GCA_030556225.1 of Cricetiscus sungorus. Taxonomy (NCBI): domain Eukaryota; kingdom Metazoa; phylum Chordata; class Mammalia; order Rodentia; family Cricetidae; genus Cricetiscus; species Cricetiscus sungorus. The sequence continues at coordinate 9,208,439 of JANBXA010000007.1, read as the reverse complement.
TCCCTCCAAATTAGGGACAGATACAACTCACACAAGAAGCCTATCAAACACATGATTGCCTCAGCAAGATTTCTAAATTCATTAAATGGTTTACAATATGTGCCTGCTGTGTGCTGGCTCCTCAGTCCTCCTCCCTTGGTTATTTTCAAGGAAGAATAAGTTTCTAAGAGACCTTTTAAGCCTGTCCTTTTTACATTCAGGTGATTGCTAATAGCTCTTTTATTCATTCATATTTCCTCTTCAGTATAACTTAGAGCTCACAAGATTAAGGTAAGACTTATTTACTGGTGCCTGTTTCTGCCTCATTCTTCACATCAATGAGCAACTGAGGGGAAAAAAACTGAGTGTAGAATCAATTGTGTTCACTTTTTTGCCTTGCCTGTGTGTCCTCTGGAACAGTCTCAGGAAAACAAATTTGTTCTGCTTGAAACTGAAAAACAAAACAATAACCCTAAACAACAACAACAAAATGATGGAACATTTCTATATTTTGAAAACTTTTTATGATTTTCAAATTTAATAATTCATATTTATATGGTGTTTTCTTAAAATGTTCTGACCTCCACAATTTCTGTTATTATGAGCTTATATTATTTTCAAACCACCCCTTATTCTTTATTGGACTCAAGTACTCAATTCAGTACTGTGCCTAATTCAGTAAAGTTTGTAAAAACGCAGTTCTTAAATTTATTTTTCATTTATATATTATTCTGCAAATTCCATTTTTCTACATTAATGTGCTTAGCTTAGATTAACTTTCCTTTGTTTACTTTTAATTTCCTAAGTTTGTAATTAAGTGTGAATTTTAGCTTATTCTTGCATGATTATGTCATTTAAAATAAACTTTTTCTGGTTGGTGTCCCCAGGATACAATTTGTTCAACTCATCAAAAAAATGTTTGATTACCTGTGTTATACTAACCAAGATTGGATAAAAGCATTGAGACAGAATAGAAGGATTGTATATAAAACTTGGTGCTTATTTATATGAAAGAGAAAAATTAAAACTATCAATGAGTAAATTCATAGAAATTAAGTGAGAAATTTTTAAATAATTCAAGAAGAGTACACTGAGAGAAAAGAGGAGACCATTGCCTACATTAGATATATGTGAGCAGGTGAAGGGATTTGGTACATCAAAGGACACATGATTAAGTCTCAGAATGAGCAGGCAAAGACAATTTTTAACAAAAGTACCCATAACATTCCGAACATCTAAGCCAAATCTTGAGGTTCCCACCACTGCTCTTTACTGGATTGTACTTAACTATATTTTCCCACACTTTCTCCTCCTAATTTTAAACCACACATCACCCTTAAGTGAAAGGCATTCCCTATACATACAGAGATTAATAGAAATCCCCAACAGAAGCTTCATCTTCTAAGGGGTCAGTATACATGAAAATCAAGCATATATCTGTTTAACCTAGTTTCATTTACTTAAGGAAAATAGAGTCTCCTTGTGACACCAGTTTCAGCAAAGCCCACCTTGGGTGCCATTTTTCTTTTCAGGATCTTCTTGCTATGATCTGATGATCTCTGTATATGCCTAATAACCTTTTTATTAAACATATTGTCTCTCATAAAGTTAAAACTTTGCTTCAGCTTCTTATTTCCCTCTAATTACTCTGTCATTGCATTACCAAAGCAGCTTAAGTATAAACAAATAAATTGTCTTCACCACTTCCTTAAAAGAATATTTTATGCATAACTAATATCCCACTCATTGCTAAAGTTAATAAAATTGTCTAGGCTTTAGCTTACTTAATCTGTGCTCTCTGATGACTCTTCTTAAAATGCTTACTTCACTCAGCATATAGAGTCCCAGGATTGACTTTGCCCCACCTGGGATTGATAAACTTTGTTCTAAGTGATGGTGTTATTCATTGTTTTGTTGCTTCTCTGTGGGCTGTATAGTGTTCTCCCTAGCCTCTCACTCCCTACTGTGTTTCCTTTTGCCTTTAGTGGTTTTGATTTCCTAAGTGCATTTTAAATGCCAGCATGTACTCCTAATTAGATATTTAGTTCTGCTCCTCTCCTTTATTGTTAAAATGTACATAAAACCTGTTTCTATATTTTGTGCTTGTGTATCTTCTAGGCACACCTGTCTGAACTTACAATTGCTGTGGCAATCACCCTCTTCCTTGCACAATAAATATAATGTTCAGCTAATTTTCCTGTGTTACAGAAATCTGGGTATCACTTAGGAATCTCCATGCTTCATTGACCAATATAGCCATCAACCAAGTCAATACCACATCATTATATTTCTACTTATAACCATTTTCACTCCATCCCTTATATCTAGCCCTGTATTTTTCTCACATTTACCAACATAGCAATTTGAAACTATCTCTAGAATCACAACTGTATTGAGGTTACTCTAAGGTTCTGTGATTAAACTAGTAAATAAGATAGATGAAACTTTCTGCCCTTGTGAAGTTGATAATTTCAGGGAGGAAAAATTGGCACAAATTATAAAATTGAAAAATAGAGCATAACAAATACTAAGTGAATTGGAAAAGGACAGTGATAGGGACAAAGTGGGCCCCTGGCAAGGGAAATACAAAAGAAATTCCCACATAAAGAGAAAAAAATCTGTTTAAGGTAGGGAATAGACTATTCAGTGAATGGCTGTCAGCTTAGTGTTTGTTTTCTGGAAAATTGTGTTCAAAACAAAGAAAAATAGGTGAAAGCAATAGGTGAACACAGAACCCATGGTTCTGGGGAGGCTCATTAAAGCTGCTGGCATGGGTAGAATTCTGACTTTGCATTATGTATCATAACGCCATCATATAGTTATAGCGGGAGAACCTTAATTGTATTTGTCATAAAATAATCTTGTCTTATCAATGGTAAGTGAAGAAAATGAACCCCATACTATATTATTGCTTTTATAGGAAAGGGTTGAAATCCTCAATTTGATAAAAATCAAACTGCAGTAGAGGCGAAGAGTTCCACCTTTGAAAACATGCCAGAAATAAATGTATTAATATCTCAAAATAATACATACACTCCAGTGTTCTTGCACTTCTGCACAACAGCATGATCACCAGCCTATAACCAAGAAACCCACCAGAAGCTCCAGAATTGTGAACTGAAATAAATCTTTTCTCATTTTAAGTTGATTCCATTAAGTATTTGCTGTAGTAATAGAAGATTAGCTATTATACATGTCTTTATATACTAGAATTTTATTGGATAATTTCAGCTGTTTTTATTTAGAGTATTTACATGTCAGGGGGTCAATTTGTAGATATATTTTTCTTTTCTTCTCTCTGTTCCTTTCTGGCTTGATAGTTTTCCATAATTATTAATTCACGCATTTGCTAAAGACATTGCTATTTGTGTTTCCCAGACTGCTTTCAGAAAGCATCTTACACTATTTTAAAGTGATAACTTAACTTTAGTTACTTGCCATATATACTTTTGCTCTATATTCCTATAAATTGAATTTTGTATAATTTGTCTTATAGTTTATAACAATCAGAAATTGTTATAAAATTATTATAGCAGTTATCATTTTAATAGTTTTGTTTTCAATATTTATCGCTGAGAACTGATTTTTATTCCTCTGGTATAGTGTAAAAATTGCCCATGCTTAATGGGCATTCTGAATTCTCTTACACTTTTATTACTTAGAGTTTCTGCTTAGTAATATTTTCCTTCAACTTGAATGACTGCCTTTTGCATTTTTAAAGACAGATCTTCTTGTGATAAATTCCCCCATCCTTTGTTGCTATAAAAAAATAATCACTGTTATATATTTACAAAGAGTAAGGATTTTTGACAGCAGCATTCTGGTTTGACAGTTTTGAATTCTTCTGAATTTTCACATATGTCATCTCCTTCCTTTCTGGCAGACAGACCCTCTTTTGGGCCAATTGCTTGTAGTTTCAAGAAGACACATGAACAAATAACTTTCTTTTCAGCTCTCAAGTTTCCTTAGTTTTTAGCTTTCACAAATGTACCTGAATTCATTCATCTCTGGAAACATGCTCCTAGGTATCACTAAAAACCCCTGCCTTGAACTTCTATTAACATATCAGGGTAATTATTTCCTTCCATTTGTTTCTTTCGTGTTTCTTTATTTTTCTTCCTATACACTTATACTACATAAATTATCTATGTTTATAATTTAAAGATTATTATCATGAGATGTCAGTCTGGAGTCCGTGAGCTCCCACTTGCTCAGGTAAGCTGTTTCTGTGGGTTTCTCCAGCGTGGTCTAGAACCTTTTGCTCATCACTGCTTCATGTCTACAACTGAATTCCAGAAGTTTGACTCAGTGATTAGCTGTGAATCGCGGCTTCTCCTTCCATCAGTTACTGAATGAAGGCTCTATGATGGCAATTAAGGTAGTCATTCCCTGATCCCTGACTATGGGTGTCAGATGGGGGTCCTGGGCAGTCTTTGGGGCCTCTGGCAGTGGAACCAGTATTTATCCCTAGTTCACAAATGGGCTTTGGGAGTCTATTTTTTATGGGAGGATACTCTCTCAACCTAGATGAATATGGGAGGACCTAGGCCCTGCCCAAATGATGTGACAGACTTTGATGATTCCCCCACAGGAGGCTTCACCCTCCCTGAGGAGTATACAGGGGGTGAGATGAGGGGATGGGGGTAAATGGGAAGATAGGAGGGAGGGAGAACTGGAATTGATATGTAAAATAAGTTTGTTTTTAATTAAAAAAAGAAAAAGCTGGGCGTTGGTGGCACATGCCTTTAATCCCAGCACTCTGGAGGCAGAGGCAGGCAGATCTGTGAGTTCAAGGCCAGCCTGGTCTAGAGAGATAGTTCCAGGACAGGCTCCAAAGCCATGAGAAACAGCTGATCTGTGTTTAATTGTTAACTCAGAAAGAGACTCAAGTGCTTCCTAATCTAATCTTTTGTGAGTATATCTGCCAATAACACTTAAGCAACTATAACAAGATTGCACTTGGACAATGAACACAATTGACTTCAACAAATGTACCTGGAGAAAGAAACTTATATGTCTTTATGTAAAGTAGTTGAACCTCTATATCATACCTCATAAGAAGCATAAATAGATCTACTAAATATACTCTAAATGTCTGATAAAAAGAATTAAAAGAGTAAATATTTTTGGAAGAAAAATGAAAGTAAATTTCCAGTATTTGGGATTCTATAGTAGAATTAACATTATTTACCTGCAGCACAAGCAATGAAAGATAAAGAGAGTTAACCAAAATGAAGAAAGTATGGGAAAGCCATGTAGAAACCTATTATCTTGTAACCAAGTTAAAGAATATGATTCATAAAAAAAAAAGAAAAAAAAGTTTGAAGCAAGATACCTTTCCAGGCTGGAAAAGGGAAAAGGATTTTTTTTTTAAATCTATGGATTACTAAACAAAAACTCTCATGCTAGGAATGGGGCATTTCAAGAATATTCAGCTTTTGGTCTGCCAGGCCCCTAAGGTACCCACAAAACAAAATGCGTATACCCAGCAAAGCTTTCAATCACTATAGATGAAGATATTCCATGATAAAACCATATTTAAACAATATATATCTACAAATACAGCCCTACCAAAATTACTGAAAGGGAAACTCCAACCCAAAGAAGTTAGCTGTACTCACAAACACATAGGCAACAGATTAATCCCAAATTATAAAAAGTCAAAAAAAGGGAAGCACAAACAAAATACCACTCAAAAAATTAATCTAAACTAACAAGAATCAATGATCAATGGTTATTAATATCTCTTAATATCAATGGTCTTAATTTGCCTATAAAAAGACACATGCTAACAGAATGGATTTAAAGACAGAATCCATCCTTCTTCTGCGTACAAGAAATATACCTCAACTTTAAGGACAGACATTGTCTCAGAGTAAATGGTTGGAATAATATTTTTACAATCAAAGGACCTAAGAAACAAGCTCGTATAGATATCCTAATATCCAAAAAATTAGATTTCAAACTAAAACCAATTAAAATAAATGAAGAAGTTTGATTGATGGGGATGTCTTCTGTACATATGTTTCTCTTATTGATTGATGAATAAAACAGTATAGCCAATAGTGCAGCAAGATAGGTTAATTTAGGAGATGAGGAGGATTCTGGGAAGTGTAGGCAGAGAGAAGACATCATGTGATTCCTAAGTAAGCATTCTGCAGTAAGAGAAGACCATGTAGAAATACACAGACAATCTGTGAGGCCTCCAATAATGGATCAGTATTTATCCCTAGTATACTAATGAACTTTGGGAGCCCATCCCACATAGAGGGATATTTTCTCAGCCTACACACAAGGGGGAGTGCCTAGGCTCTGCCCCAAATGATATGACAAACTCTGAAGACTCCCTATAGAAGGTCTCACCCTCCCTGGAGAGCAGAAAGGGGATGGGCTAGGGTTTGGTGGAGGTGGTAGGGGAGGATGGTAGGGTGTGACAACTGGGATTGATATGCAAAACAATCTTGTTTCAAATTTAAATAAAAACAAGAAAACAAAATAAGTTTTAAAAGCAACAACGAAAAAGAAAAAGAAAGTAATACATAGATTAGTAGTTATCGGTTAATAATTAAGACAGAGCTAGCCAATAAAAAGCCCAAGCCAACAGACAACAATCTTATAATTAGTATAAGTCTCTGAGTGTTCATTTCTGGTTGAAGCAGCTGTGGGACCAGGCTGGCAGAAAAGAGCTACCATAACAGAAGGTATTTCATATTGGTCAAAAGAAAAATCCATCAAGATGAAGTCTCAGTTCTGAATATCTATTCCTCAAATATCAAGGCACCTATATTCATAAAAGAAACACCCTAAAACTCAAATCACACATAAAATCCCACACATATACTGGGAGATTTCAACACCCCACTCCCACCACTGAACAAGACTACCAGACAGAAACTTAAAAAAGAAATAAAGGAACTAACAGAAGTCATAATCAATTAGTTTTAACAGACCTCTAAAGAACATTCTGTCCAAACAGAAAAGAATATATCTTCTTCTCAGCACCACATGGAACTTTTTCTAAAATCAACAACATACTCACCAACAAATAAAACCTCAACAGATACAAAAAAAAAAAAAAAAGGAATAACCCCCTGCATTTTATTGGATCACAATGGCTTAAAATTAGAATTCAACAACAACACAGAAATCTACAAACTCATGGAAATTGAAGAATGCTCAATCACATCACTCCTGGGTCAAGGAAAAAATAAAGACAGAAATTAAAGACTTCCTAGAATTCATTGAGAATGAAAAACAACATATCCATACTTATGGAACAATTTGAATGCAGTACTAAGAGGAAAGTTCATAGCACTAACTGCCCACATAAAGAAACTGGAGAATAGTTACACTAGAGAGTTAACAGCACACCTGAAATCTCTAGAACAAAAAGAAACCAACTAACCCAGGAGGAGTAAATGCCAGCAAACAATCTAATTGAGGGCTGAAATCAATAAAGTAGAAACAAACAAAAAAAAAAATGATATAAAGAATCCATGAAAAAAAAGAGTTGATTCTTCCAAAAAATCAACAAGATAGACAAACGTTTATCCAAAGTAACATAAAAGCAGAGAGAAAATATGCAAATGATCAAAATCAGAAAGGAAAAGGGGGAAGTAACAAAGGGCACTGAGAAAATCCTGAAAATCATCAGGTCATACTTTGAAAACTTGTACTATACAAAATTGAAAATTAAAAGGAAATGGACAAGTTTCTGTATAGGTATCACTTACCAAAACTTAAATCAAGAACAGATAAGCAATTTAAACAGACCTATAACCCCTAATGAAGTAGAAGCAGCCATCAAAAGTCCCCCCCAAAAAATAAATGCCCAGGATCAGATGGTTTCTGGGCACAATTCTACCAGAAATTCAAAGAAAAGCTAATACCAATACTATTCACAATAGAAGTAGAAGGGTCATTGCCAAACTATTCTTACGAGGCTACAATTATCTTGGTACCCTAACCACACAAAAAACACAACCTCATCATCTTATGCTCAGAAGTGTGTTCCACATCACCATGCCCACTCAATAGACAGCTGGGTTCCTATCATACAGAAAGAAGCTTCTTGGATTCTGTTTCTTCATTCCTTGTGCACAGAGGCTAATATGGAACTGTTTTCCTATAATAACATGAATGCCCCCACAACTCAACACAAAGTAGTTTCACCAGGATGATGACTCAATAAAGTTTCCTCATCCAGAGGGCACCTGAGGGCACAGTGCCAGAAAGAAACTTATAGGATGCAGGCAGCTGGGTGACCTAGACAGCCGTGCAGAGACATTTAATTATCAAAGCTGCAGGGACTAACGAAGAGGATCAATTTAGCTGTGAAAACGCTGCCAGAGAGAAGGTGGGATGCTGAAGTGAGTCAATGTTTTAATCTGACAAAAGACTTCCATCAGATTAAATTTCCATCTTCTAAATTTAGACCAAGGCACAGCAGGCTGCCTCTTTGAGTGGGCCTTTAAACAGTATGAGTACAGAGAAATTGGCCCCATGCTCTCACCAGCACTCAATAGGTGTGAAATAGTCGGCTGTTTGGGTTTAAATTTACATGTACTGATGGACTATTTTGAGTGCCTTTTATGTTCTTGTTTATCATTCTGTGTCCTTTTAGTGAAGATTATTTTAAGTGAATTTGATTATCTTTATTGGATCTTCTTGTTCTTTTAAAATTGTATCAGATTTCCGTATCATACAGTTGAACCCACAAGAAACTTGGTATGAATTTTCACACTGATATTTGAAAGTGTGTAGTTTCATTTTTTCCTCTAACACGTCAAAATATTTCTTTTAATTTATATTTACGGTTGTGTCTGTGTATCTGTGTATACATGTGCACATGTGTGCAGTTGCCTAAAGAAGCCAAAGGGGGTACAGACCTTTTGGGGCTAAAGATCCTGGCAGTTATGAACCACCAGACCTGGGTGGGAGGAACAGAGCTGTGATCCTCTGACAGAATAGAGGACCATCTCGCTAGACCCTTAATTTCACTCTGTTTAACTTCGTGATGCACACAATATAATTTATGATCTTCTTTATTTTAAATTTATATATAATTTAATTAAGTACAGTTACATTATTATACAGATAATTCCCAGAACGGTTTCATTTTGCCAACCAGAAAACCTCTACCTGCTAAACTCTGTTGGTCACTGTCCATCCTTACTGGTGGCTGTCCATAACTATTGTTATGGATTGCCTATATTTCATATCTTACATATGGAATCATATAGTGCTCTTTCTTTCAACATGAACATATTTCACTAAACATAATATTCTTAAGGTTTATTTCTACCATGACAATGATCACAACTAGCTTTCTTTGGGGGAAGATGACTGTTCTATTGTTTTTTTTTTTTTTTTTTTTTTGCTCTATTGATCCATTTGCCCATCAATAGATGCCTAATGTTTATGGTTTTTAGCCCAGTTTGAGTAGACATTTTTATACAGTTATAGAAGAAACAAATTTTATTCTTGAACATGGATCGAGCCAGTTTCAAAGCTTTGTTTACTAAAGAAATTCTTCTGTTACCATCGTGTGGTCTGTACGCTTTCCACAACAGCTAATTGTGCAGATTTGACAACACATAACAGATAACTGTTTATAAGTACTGTTTTATTCATAGTCTATCTTGTTCTTCTTGTTTATACATCATTGCTTTATGGCAATTTTATTTCAATTATTTCATAACATATTTAGAATCTAGAAGCAAGACTTTATTCTTTGGATCAAGTTTTCTTTGACTTGAATATTTTATGTTGCTTTTACATAATCATAATCACCTATCTCACCCTAGCATAAAACCATGGCAGCAACAAATGTCTATATTTCTTGGATAATGAAACTGTTAGGTTGACTAACAGTCCATGTTTTCTTCTTTATATGCTATTTTCTCATACATGAGATACCTTTTATTGTGCTCATGTTCAGTGATGTTATACTTTAGAGACTTGATTCTTGCTCCTGAAGTATGAGTTGATATGTTTTCTAAGAACTTACTGTATAAAAATATAATTAACCTAAATTTGTTTGCACTGATGTTGTGCAAAGAGAAATCTGAAATATTCAAAGTTTTACCATTTTTACTCTCTTCTTAGGATGAACTTATACCTTAGTGGGTAGCCACTGAACTTCTCAAGTATATCTGCCTTTTAACATTCCACCACACCCATCTGAACTTCCATCGTGTGTACAGTACTCAGAACAGAGCCAAAAGCTGGGGAGATTCTCCTGCAAATGGTTTTGGGGTTATATCTTGTGATTCTCTTTTTCATTTAATCTCATGTTTTCTTACACCAGCTTTTAGTCTAAATCTCTTCTTTTGGCTTTCATCACTTAATTTGATGAATGGTGCACCTTTTCTTGGCTTCTCCTATTTTTGTTTATAGATCATGAAAAAAATTCTTGAAGCATAGGTGTGTAAATGTGAATGCCAGTAAGAGGGCTCGTTGTCTTTCTGAAAATGCCTTTACTTCTGTTTCTGTCTTTGTCACTGTCCTACTGCTATAAATGTCATTAAAATATTTTTATAGAATTCGTAGTTCCTGTGTGTGGGTGATTATTTTTATAAACTATATACTGCCATTTTCAGATTGAAAGTGTAAGAGATAAATTTATAATTTAAAGTATATAGCCATTGCATTATTATCATTTAAAGTTCAAGGGCTGCATAAAGAAGGAACACAGTTTATTATTATAACTCCAAATTCTGAACACATTTTGAAACATGTGTTCACATGTCATAAAATTTGGAATGCTGAAAAGACCTAATATAAATTTTTAGGTGTAGTCCTAGAAGTCTGAGCAAACTATCAAAAATCATATAATAAAAGACAGACAGAGACTACTTTATAAATTTTGAAATACAAACTCATCATACATTTTATCAGTCTCATATGTCAATGTTTGGGACATGTACTGTTCTTACTATGCACTGTATAAAAACTGTTCAGAAAGTGAATATGTCATTGGATTTTCATGGGACCACAGAGGGTCTTTCCTAACAGGTAACTGAGAATGTTTCAACTTTAGATGACAATGGTCCTTTTTCTTGATACTTTCCACTGTAGAACTTTAGCAAGTAAGACTACTTCCTGAGCAGACCCCCTTATTGTTATAATTTGCAGTTAAAAAATCTCCAAAGTCACACACCGAAGCAATGATCCTCCAGAAGAATTAGGAAAGTGCAGTTTACACTTGTTTCACAGGAATTTAACACAGGTGGTTATGTGTCTGCATTATAGAACCTCCAGAAGCAATGATCATCCAGAAGAATTAGGAAAGTGCAGTTTACACTTGTTTCACAGGAATTTAACACAGGTGGTTATGTGTCTGCATTATAGAACAGTTGTAGGTACAACAGATTTGGCACAGCATCCTGGAGAAGAAGTAAATACCACTGTCATTCAGGATCAACCACATGAAATAAAAAACAATGCCATAAAGCTTCACAGCTATGTCCTTCCCTCCATCCAGCAGCTAGAAAAAAGATGAGCCTGCAAAATGTATGGTAAGCACTAAGGATGGAAACATGAACAAATTCCTGGGAAAGAAAGGAAAAAGAAGACCTTGACTTCTCTTTTCCAGCCACTGTCTGTATCCCTGCCCATAGCCCCTCTGTGAGACAGAGAAAGGTTCCAGACTTCCAGATAGTTTGTGAAAGGGCATTTATTCAGGTCAGCTTGGCCAAAATCATAAGATACACAATACACTGTTAACTAGAACACAATATTTAATCAAATATCCTTATGTGTGTTCCTTTTCTGTAGATTCTATAAATAGTATGTGCACAAACCTGCATTATTCTGTTGGAATTCACATTTTTTTTGCAGTTGTCTATAATTTGAGATGTTTCTAATCAATTATGTAAAATTATATAGTTAGAAATAATTAATGTACAGGCATTAAAAATATTATGGGTTCTCAAGGCTACAACATTGGTAGTTGGTTAGTGCATAATAGTGAATGACTGAAAGATAGAGGGAGGATAGCTCTGCAGACTGTGCCTGTTAGAGATGGAGTAGAAGACAGAACTCAGTAGGATAAGAACATGGAGAAGTTAACTGGTTATGTGACTCAAACCCAAAAGAGACTCCAAAGCATGGATAGCAGCTGAGACAAATGTCTATGGAAAAATTAACTAAAAATGCCACACTGTCCTACAGGGAGTGACCATCTGTCAATTTTTTTACTAACTGACACTTGTAATTGCCCAGAATTGACTATTGAATAGACAGACCTGAAAAGCCAAATCAGTGGGGAAATCTTTAAGAAGAGATGTTTTTTGGGGGGTAAATCCACCTCTTCTGAGACATTACTGTAGAGTGTATTTCACTGAATAACAATAGCTTTTCCATTTCAGCTGCCAATCTTTTGAATATTTATTCCATCTTCCCCATCAAATATTATTTCTTAAAGCACTGAACTATGGCAGGAAAAGAAAGCTATTAAAATAGATGATTAGGTCTTAGACTTTCAGGAAGGTTGGGAAGTCATTTAAAAGTTTCTTCAAAATTATTCATTGACCTCTTTAAAATATTGATCTACTCTAGAGTTTTCTCTGCCAAATACAGATCTATTTCAACAGCAACCCAATTTCATTTACATTTGCCAAAATAACCCAGAAATTCTGTGCACCCAAGCCCCTTCCTCCACCTACGTTTTCCATCCCTCCTTACTTTCCTTCCTTCTGCCCTGTCTTTTCTTCTTTCCTTCATTCCTTTCGTGATGCATAGCCATTTAGCCACTCCAGTTTTGTATGTTGAATGCAGTGACCATTATGAAAATGTGTTAAACAATAATATTTTAGTTCATAGCATCCACAATGTAAAAACACATGTACAGAGTACTATTAGTAAATAATGACAGCATTGGGACAGATAGGCAGATGGTTTAAACAGCAATGTATAAGAAAGATGACCCCAGGACTTAAGTAAGGCACATGTACATCACTAATTCCAGTGCTGGGGAGAAAAAGACTGGAAGATCCCTGGAATTATTGGCCAGTCATTTTAGAAGGATAACATGCTCAAGGTAGAATGAGAAACCCTGCCTCAAAAATAATATAGAGAATGATTGAGGAACAACACATCTGTTATTGAGCTCTGACCTCCACATGCATATACACACTTGGAAAAACACACCCATTAACACATACTTATTCATACATGATATACATGTACAATCACCTATATCACACACAATAAATATTCATAACATTAGAAGAGATACATGCTAAGATTGACATATGGAAAACATACTTTATCAAAACTTTGAAGAAAGGAGAGTTTAAGGATTTCTACATCTTTTTCAAATATAGCCCTTCCTAAAGGCCATATTTTCTTATTGCTAATGTAATTTTGGACCAAACCAATCTATATTCACAGCCTCATATGACAGATAGTATTTTCTATTAGAAAACTGAATCTCTGAGAGATTAATTTCCTCAAGATAAAATGAAAATATATGGCACAGCCTGAGCATCACCCTTTATCTCTTTTATATATCACTACATGAGAAACCAAGGAAAGATTCAGACTAAAGGTAAGGCAATGGCTTTTTCTGGAGAGACAGTATACAAGAGTCCAAACAAGGATGATCATTCTTGGTGAATGAAACAACAGCAGCATAAGCACAATTAAAATTGGAAAGTATATATGGTTTGATGCTGAAGAAAATTATACAGTTAACAGATGTCAATTCCTGCTAAATTGTAATGGGTAGTAGAAGTGATGATTTGAGTGAGCATTATTGAGCTACTACCTTCATATGACACCAAAAAAATTATAAATGGATGTTGCTAGTAAGATCAAAATGATAGGTACTTCTTTATTTATAAATTGCTGTCCCTATATTGTCTAATTCCAGAGACTTACACAGAGGTTTCTTGTATCTCTGAGCATTTAATAAACTCTCCTCTAAAACATTGTGTCCTCGAAGACTCAGAGCAAAATTCAAAGGAAGATTTTTATGTGCCAAAGACTGAATGCTCTCTGGGAGCAATATGCAAAACATAAGGGAAAGCAGGCCAATAGAGAACATGAACACAAGATTTCAAAGTATTCTCTCACTTCATATGTTTATCACCCCAAAGTTAGAAGCTTCATTTAGAATTACAGTATACAATGCAACACAACAGACATCACCCTTTCAGTATTCTTTCTGCAAACTATATGCATCATTTGAAGTGGCCAGCTGCACAATCACAGTTCCATTTAGCATTGTTTAAAAGCTAAAGCATAGAGATACAAAAAAAAAAAAAAACACAATGTTAGTTAAAGACAATAATAATCCTGAACTTTCAAACAAGAATGAATTGTGGAAATGTATTGGGCAAGCCTACATTACATGTTACATGGGAACTTGTGATGTACAATTTATTTCCATGCCCCAGTGGTCAGCCCATTTGGATGCATCCAGGCATCACTAATCTGATTCTATTCTATTCTACTCTACTCTAAGCTACTCTACTCTACTCTACTCTACTCTACTCTACTCTACTCTACTCTACTCTATTCTTCCTTTCTTTCTTCATTTCTTTCTCTCTTTGTTTCTTTCTTTCAAGTTATATAGCTGTTGGCCAATGGCTAGAACTTCTTATTGACTAGCTCTGTTAAATATTAACCCATTTCTATTGATCTAGTATTTCCACGTGGTGTTATCTTACCGAAGAAAGTGTCTGGACCTCTTACTTCTCTCATGTCCTATATCTTGACTCCTCTCTACTACATTCTTCTTGCCTCCTAGTCCCACCTATCTTGCTTTCCTATAGGCCAGCAGTGCTTTATTCATTAACCAATAAGAAAAACATATTTACTGAATTACATCTTCAAACATCTCCTCTTTTCTGTCTAAATAAAAATAAGAGTTTTAACTTTAAAATAGTAAAATGTATAACAAAACAGTTATCAAATAAGAACTACAGAGAACAACATTAAGTCTATTAACGCTATCAGGAATTAATGAAAATATTCTCTCATTTATCCTATCTTTTTCTTGTCTTATATGTAACTTATCTTTAATCCTAACTAAGAAAAACTATAATCATAACTGTCTTCAGCTTCATCAAAGACTATAGAGAGACAACATAAACTCTAGAAATAACAGAGACAACTCGCTGCCTGGTCAGTCACCTGAAAATCTTCTGTAATGTTCCATCTTTATAGACCATAGTGTGCCTAGCAGACTTTCAGGAAAGCAGAAAATTTCAAACTGTCTCACCTGTGTTGGCAGATTGTCAGTCATTTTCTTCTGTGTCTTGTACAATGTCTGGCAGACTCTTCCATGAAGCAGGAACCCCATAGCAATGTCCATCTTGTATCAGCAGTCACTTTTCTGTGGGTCCTGCACATCTACTCATAAAACATATTGCTAAACAGAATAGAAAAGAACAGTATTTTGCCCAAATGGCTAGTCTTTCCATATTGGAAATAAACTCCATAATGAGCTTCTTTGATGTCCATCTTCCTTTCTCACACAGTTGGTGTTGTCAGGAACAGTTGTGCCTCAGTTAAGAAAAATCCTAAACCATTTTAAATGCCATATTTTCTGTAGGTCTTTGAAAGGTTTGAAGAATGTCTATCCAATAAATATATGTATGTATATCTATAAAAACCTAACAAACCTAAGTATATGTTTTGACTATTATAAGTAACTACCCATAATCTCTACTAAATTATACATTCCATTTTTAAGTGGGCTATATAAATACAATACTTAAACAAGAGAAGAAATATACACATCACAAAATTGACCTTAGATTTGTATCAATAAATGAAAATCCATTCCAAAACAAAGTATTCATTTCTATACCATAATCCCCTTTTTACCTTTAAAAGAGGTTGGTTGTCATAATTAACCATTTATAACAAAGCTCATTTAAATGAAAACAAACATTTATAGGCAATATTTTTGAATTTCGGCCTTGTTCTTTCCAAACTGCTTCCTGCTGGTTGGGGACCCTTTAATACCATGGGGATCCAAAGAAGACAAAGAAATCCTGGCTGTAGTCTGCAAGGCTGCCTTGTCCCAGTCTTGAATGTTGGATCACCTGGGACACTGTTTCAGGGTGGGCTTGCTTGATCAAACCATGTTAGTCTAGAAGGAATCTACAGCTTTTTTATTTTCTGTGGAAACAAACATAGAAATTCTTTTCCCAAGTAAGCTGTCCTTAGACTTAAATTTTGTAGTCAAAGCATTTTAAAAATATATAAGTTGGATTAATTTAGCAGCATTGATAATCAAATAGTAGCTGTGGCTCTTTCCTTGGCAAACAAGCAATTTAAGGACAGCATTATACTACACAATATCCAGACTTTTTGTATTTTCTGTCCTTACATGGCATTTTTATTATTCTATTTCTTTTCCTTTTATTTTATTTTTCTTTTCATTTTCTGAGACAGGGTTTCTCTGTGAACTTTTTTTGTCCTCTGTACACCAGGTTCACTCTGAAATCACAGTTATCTGCTTGCCTCTGCTTCCTTAGGACTGGGATTAAAGGCATGTGCCACCACTGCGTAGTCACTTTTTCTTTTTAATCAAATATTTTTTTAATGTTCTCTCCCAAGACTATGTACATTTTTAAACACACTTGTTTTAGGTTTAACCTTATCTAAATCTAACTTTACTGTATATTTCTACCTTATTTCTAGCCTCAGTCTTTTATCTGCTAAACAGCATTGCTAAAATTAAGGCCGCTGCTGTTTTAGCTGCAGGCTTTCCAATATGGCAGGGGTACATTTACTGCCAGCACTGACAGCTGTGCTCACTGCTTTGGTCTATGCTACCATCAAGCAGCATGCTGCTGTTGGCTTGGAGATGTGGTCACTGACACTATCAGCTGTTCCTATACCCCATTCTTGTTTGGTAGTGGGGCCTCTTAAAAGAGCACTAAGGGGTTTTGACGCTTATGCTGAGTCAGGAAGACTCCCTTAAAGGAGCAGAGTGAGTCTGCTTATATCTATGGAAACAGAGCCCAACCTAGAAAAATACTGCTACCAAGAAGCCTTGCTTGTCTCTGTTCTTTTGTTCTTAAATTCCTTTTTTAGCTTTTGTTAAGTTTTAAGTGGAAGTTCTTAGTACTCACTTTGTAGGCACCATTTTGTTATGAGCACTTTCCCACCAGCCTGGTCCCACAGCTGAGTCATTCCCAAAATAACACATAGAGACTATATTAGTTATAAAGTTGTTGGCCAATGGTTAAAGCTTCTTATTTGTTAGCTCTGTCTTAAATATTAAATCATTTCTGTCAATGTGTTTCCACGTGGTCTGATCTTACCTGAGAAAGGGTCCAGACCTGTTACTCGTCTCTTTTCCTACATGTTCAGTCTTCTGATTCTGTACTTTAAATAATAGCAACAACAATGATAGAAGAAAGGAATTTGAGAAAGGGATATGGGAGCAGTTGGGGAAGGGAGCAGTGTACATGATTAAAATGCATTGTATTCATATGCAAAATAAATTTTCATACAAGAAGTCATACAATATGATTTTTCATACAAGAAAAAATTTATTTTGGTGTTTGTTAATTTAAAGATATTTTTAGTCTTTTCCACATCTACTTTTCTAGTTTTGTTTCTGTTTTAATGAGAAAACACTCTTATTAGGAGCAATGTAGGGAAAATTGCTTATTTTTTTACTTTATGTTTCTTGTAAAGGAGAGATCATGGTAAGAACTTGAGGCAGAAACCCAAAGAGCAGAGGAAGGCTGCATGCTAGCTTACTCACTAGTTCATTCTCAAATAACTTTATTTAATATAGCTCAGACTCACCTGGCTAGTGAGAGTCGTGCTCACAATGATCTTCCATATCAATGGTCAATCAGACTAATCTCTCATAGCCATGACCGCAGCTAATCTTACCTTAGAAATTCCTCAACTGAGGTTCTTTCTCAGATAACTCTGGATTGTGTCTAGTTGCCAGAAAAAAAGTGAACTATTATACCCTTTGTCTCCTTGATACAAAAATTTCACTGATAAGCCATAAATTTTCTGTTCTTTCCCCAAGACTGCATAGTACTATTACAATGTAAAACCTGGTCCAACTTTTTAAAAGTCTCATAGTTCTTTAAAATTCATTTTAAAGAGCAATGCATCTTTTAAAATCACACAGTTTCTTAACTTTGACATTTTTTAAAATTAAAAAAAAATACATAGTTCCTAATTCCAAATGGTAGAAATGGGAAATAAACATAGTCAGTTTTGAACAAGCATCAAATCCAGCAGTATAAATCTGAATTATACAGTTCAGTGTTCTCTTCTACATCTTGGGCTCATTCGTGAGATTCTGTGGCCAAAAAGCCTAAATAACATCTCTTCTCTAGCTATTCAATCCATATCACACAGCTTATTGTGTAGGCTGAGTCTAGCTCCACTTCACACCTAGAATTGCATGTGCCAGATATCCCATGGTCCTGACATCTCTAAGAGTGCATGTTCCCATTTCTGAGGTGACACCTTCATCCATGGCCTCTCCTGACATCATTTAGAAATATCAACTTTACCATATAATACCAGGATTTAACCACTCTCTACCATGCTCTTCATTTTGTAGATTTAATTCCTTCAAATGATGTCTCATGTGGAAGACTCTCACACATTTCTAGGTCTGGGAACCAACTTGAGAATCAGCCTTGGCTTCCTGTAGACCTCCAGCTTCATTGCACTGACCATCAGAAATACTTCCCAGCAGTTTTCACCTGAATGGCGATGATCCTTGTTAATCACAGCTGATTCCTCTGCCCCTACTTGGCTACAACTATAGATTCTTTATACAAAAGGTTCTATGAATGGCCTTGAGAGAGTCTTAGCTCCCTGATGAAACTTAAAATCCTGTATTACCCTTGTCTACATTTCTCTCCATCTTTTTAAGCTCCCACCAAAAACATTGCATTAAACTCTATACTCTCAATCATTTTTTGTGCTTTTAGTTCTTAATGCTTCCAAGATATTTCCCCCTGAAACATAATCATGTCCATCAGTGTAAAACCCTACCTTTCCTGGGACAAATGTCTGTTCCATGTTACTTCCCCATTGCTGTTATTACTACCAAGAGCAAACTAGACAGGAAAAGATATAATTCAACTTTCTTTCAGGTTAACAGTCCATCTCTACGAGAAATCAGAGCAAAAACTTGAGAAAAGAACTTGAAACAAAATCCACAAAGGAATGTCATTACTCATTTACACAACGGCTCATACTCAGATATCTTTTATTTTTTTCCCTTCATCTTTTGTTCAGTGAGCTTTCTTACACATCTCCAAATCTACCTGCCAAGAGGTGAAGATGTGTAGAGTTGGCTGGTCCCACCCACATCAATCATCAGTCAAAATAATCTCTCACATACTGCCACAAGGCAGTCTCTTCTGGGCAAGTTTTCAGTTGAAGTTCCCTCACTCCCTTTGTAAACAATCACTGGCTGTTTTAAATTATCCATATTTCTTATTTTATTTATACTTATTTTAATCTTTTTTAAAAAAATTGATATTCTCTCCTAATATTCTGTATGTCCAGACTTAAAATCACCTATCCAATCTTTCGCTTGTTTTATATGCTTTTTGATGATGAATATGCTGCTCTTCTCTCATTATTTTTATTATGTTTTATAACTGGCTATAATAAATGTAAAGGGACATCATTGAGCTAGTACAGACAAATACTACAGCCGCATCACTCAATATTAAATTAATGAGTAACATTCTTGTTTGTAGCCAGATGTTATACAAAGAATGAAAATTTAATTTCCCTGCTTCCTTTTACATAGTGATGCTACACCCTCCTACTTAGGAAGTGAGCGAGATACTTGGTAACTTTATAAACTATGCTTGTCATCTGGCTTTTAACTCGAGTATCTTATCTGCTTCATGGTTCAGTATGATAATCTGCAGAGTGGAAATAACACTGGAATGAGTTTTATGAACAAAGATGAAGGATTTGCTGAGTTAGTGTAAATTTGTTTAAAATACTTCACAAATAATGAGAACTCAATTGGTCTTATGTGACTTTGTTTCATCTGCTACACAGTTTGTAAATGTCACAGCAATAGCAGTGCTTGCTCTAGCTTGTCTTGAAGGGCAATTAAAATATGAAGCAATGTGATGGAAATGGAAGTGCTTTACAAATGATGCTATTATTAAAATACAAGGGAATTTAAGTTCTAAACTGAGAAGTACATTTTTCACTCAGGTAACACTTACTATCTTGAGGGTGACTTAAAAAAAAAACACACATTATATCTTACCTATAAAGAAAGTGTTTCATCTTTCTCTTACCTCCCTCCCCCCACCCCCATGTTCGCAATTTGCCTAGCAATCTTGTCCATTTCCCCTTCTCCTGAGGACCATGCATGTCTCTCTTAGGGTCCTCCTTGTTTCCTAGCTTCTCTGAGGTTGGTGTGGGTGTCAATTGGGAGGCCTGGACATTCTATGGGACCTCTGGCAGTGGAGCCAGTATTTATCCCTAATGCATGAATGGACTTTGGGAGCCATTCCATATGGAGGGAAACTCTCAGTCTAGATACACTAGGGGAGGTTATTTTAACAAAAGAAAGTGTTTCATGTTTTTTTTTTTATTTTTAAATACTTGATGGGAATAAACCCAAATGAGGCTGAAGAGTATAAGCCCTCTTTCTTTTTACTTTTTCTTTTCTTTCTTTTTTTTTCAGATAATTACTCAGCCTTTTTAGTGCAGTCTGATTTTAATACATAGAACCACAAGCAAACAGTTCTGGAACAATATCTGTGAGTGGCTGTTTTCTAGGTACTCCAGACCATTTCAAATGCAGCACATAGTTTGTTCCTCAAAGTTTAATTGGGTGGTGGGATGATATTATATTTAGTTTACAGAAAAGGAAACTATATCAAAACCTTAAATTAACCCTGACCCACATTTGGAGAGCAGGAACTGGTTTTGCAGCCCTCTGGCACACGGGTCTGTATTCTTGAGCAACTCTCTAGTCTGTGAGAGGATCTATGTGCATTCCTTACCTTTAGTGCCAGTCCTTCTCCTTGTTATTTTTGGACCATGGTGTTTAAGGTATCCATTCTGACAGAAGTAATAGGTTTATTTTGAAAATCCTGAAAATCTAGCATTACTAATATACATGTGAATAACAATACCAATCTTGTAACTTCTTCAAATAATAAGAAATTTTGAAGTCACTTGTTGCTGGATATTTGAGGTATTTCCAATTCTTAAGTATCTTTATTATTGCTGTTGGTAGTTCCATGGAAGTTGTTATAAATATTTTGGGTGGCTACATGGTTTCATTTGTTTATTTTTCTTCTTAAGACTTTAATTGAAATAGAATTATGTCCCTTCCCTCCTTGCTTTCTTCCATTCAGTTCCTCTTAGCTGCCCCCTCCTTTGAACCATGGCCTTATTCTTTGCTCTCAAGCTGATTGATTCTTTTACTTTGATTATGTTTAATTATTTATGTGAATGAGTTTATATACAACACATATATATATATATATACACACATACATACATACATACATACATACATACATACATATGATGAGTCCATTATTCCATTTTTGTTTGTGTGAATAAGGCGTCATGACTAACCACTCTGCATTAGATAACCAATAAGGAATCTCATTCTAGGGTAAAGCAACTTAATTAACTGTATTCTATATCTAGTAAGGATTATAATAAGGAATCATGCTGATCCAGCAAAGTGGCAATAGTGAATTCTTTCATAAGGTCCATTACCTCACTATTCCTAAGAGAATGGCTAGATTTCTTATAGCAGAATATTTCTCTTTTGTTGAGTGGGCCTTAGACAAATGTAAATTGCCAATGACTTGTGAGTGCCACATCTTAACACTTTTATGCATGTCTTGTCCTACTGGTAATTATTATTTATAGATGTCTTGGTTCTGTGGAGATGTTTAATTTCTTCTCTCATTTAGTAGGGTGCAAAGTGTTTTCTGGAACCCACCACAAGAATGTGGCTTTCATATCAGATGTGATTCAAATTATTTGGCTTTTCTGTTCTATCTGTGTGCTGTCTTCATCAACAGGGACCCACCCTGAAGCCCTGAGAGGTGAACAAAGGCTACATCAGTAATCAATATTGTTTTGTGAGCCAGTAGGTTAACTGTTCAAGATGAGGGCTCTCATGCCTGATACTGGGATGTCTGTTAGTGGATAGCTAGGTTCTGGTAGTGCCATATTGCCCTGGCTGTTGTTGATTATTTTCTTAAGCTGAACTCTAGATATCTGAGATGGGTTAATTATGGGATAGGAATAGGTGCCAATTTCTGAAATCTTTATGGATGGATATTTGATGGGAGATGTTATTCTGTAAATATGTATCTCATACTGGTTAATGAATAAAGCACTATGGCCAATGGGAAAGCAAGATAGGTGGAACTAGGAGACAAGAAGGAAAGAAGTAGTTAGGAGGAGTCAGCCTAGAGCCTAGAGAGAGCAGATGCAGGCCACCGCTCTCTGGTTAGATGAGCCATGTGGAAACTTAGAATAGTAGAAATGTGTTAATCATTAAGACAAAGCTAGCCAATAAACAATGATATAAGTGGCCAACAGCATTGTATCAAATACAGAGTCTCTGCATGTTATTTGGGGCCAGTGCAGCAATGGCACCAGGCAGGCTGGTGGAAAACATACTAGCTACAGTTTGCGCCCAACATGGCTATACTTTCACTTAAAACTAAGAAAAGCTTAAGAAATGTTTTAGAAACATAGGAACAACCACAAGAAAGGCTTCTTGGTAGCAGCATTTTTCTCAGTTGGATTCTGTTTTGCTAGAGACAGACAAAGATTTGTGTGGCTCTTTTAAGGGAGGTTTCCAGACTCAGCATAAAGCAGCAAAAAATCGCACCAATTTTAAAGAGCTCTGCTAACAATTCATTGGTGTGTACAAGAGCTGCAATGACGGTATGCAGTGTGTTTTAAAATATACATAGGCTTGGGAGAGAAAGAGAAAAGAAATAAAATGATTTTAAAAAGACAGAGTGTGGCTGGGTGTGGTGGCACACACCTTTAATCCCAGCACTCGGGAGGCAGAGACAAACAGATCTCTCTAATTTCAAAGGAAACCTATAGAGTAAATTCCAGGACAGATAAAAGTTATATAGAGAAACCCTGTCTAATTCCAGGACAGATAAAAGTTACATGGAGAAACCCTGTCTCAAAATATGTAAAAATTGAAGTAGAAGAAATAGAATAAAAAAAAGCCACGTAAAGATTAAAAGCACTGAAAAACTTTGAATATTGAACGCTGTTCTGTTATCTTTAAATTGTTTGACTGCTGAGAAAATAACAACTGATAAAAGAAATGCTGCTGGATTAATTCAATTTATATATTTTAAAAATGCTTTGATGCCAAAATTTAAGTTCAAGGACAAGTTACTGGGAAAAAGGATTTCTAATTTTGTTTCCACAGAAAATGAAAAGCTGTGGATTCCTTCCATACTAATATGGCTTGCTCAAGCAAGACCCCCTGAAGCAATGTCAATGGGACAATGCAGCCTTCAGACTACAGCCAGGATTTCTGAGACTTCTTAGGATCCCCATGACAGTGCCCCCTACAAGCAGGAAGTAGTTTGGAAAGAATGATGGCCAAATTCCCAAATATTGTTTATAAATGTTTGTTTTCATTTAAATGAGCTAGGTTATAAATAGTTAATGATCACAACCAATCGTTTTAAAAGTAAAAAGGGAATTATGGTATAGATATGCATATTTTGCCTTGGAATGGATTTTCATTTATTGATACAAATTTAAGGTCAATCTTGTGATATGTATATTTCTCCTCTTGTTTATGTATTATGTTTATATAGCTCATTGAAAAATGTAATATATAATTTAGTACAGATTATAGAAAGTTACCTATGATAGCTAAAACAGAGTTAAGTTAGTTAGGATTTCTGGATATACAGAGATGTATTTGAGATGAATAGTCATTATTCAAACCTTTCAAATTTCAGAATATCTAATTTAAAATGGTTTAGGGTTTTTCATGACAGTGAGGCTCCTGGCAACACCACCTGTGTCTGAAAGGAAGCTGGACATCGAAGAAATGTGTAATGAAGTTTGCTTCAAATATGGCAAGACTAGCCATTTGGACAAGATACAGTTCTTGTCTAGACTCACTCGATGCTGAATAAACTGGACATGCAGGACCCACAGAGAAGTGACTTTGAAACAAGATGGACATTGCTACAGGATTCCTGCTTCATGGAAGAAGCTGCCAGACAGCCAGACAGTCTACAGGACAAAGAGAAAAATGACTGACAAACTGCCAATACAGGTGGACAGTTTAAAGTTTCCTGCTTTGCTGAAGAGTCTATGGCCTATGGGTTGAAGATGGAACATTACAGAAGAATTTTGGGTGACTGTC
The DNA here is from genome assembly GCA_030556225.1 of Cricetiscus sungorus. Classification (NCBI taxonomy): domain Eukaryota; kingdom Metazoa; phylum Chordata; class Mammalia; order Rodentia; family Cricetidae; genus Cricetiscus; species Cricetiscus sungorus. Next base: position 9,184,087 of record JANBXA010000007.1, on the reverse strand, counting down.
CAGGCAGTGAGTTGTCTCTGTCATTTCTAGAGTTTATATATTATCCTTCTGTGGTCTTTGAAGGAGTTGAAGACAGATAGTTATGGTTATAGTTTTCCTTGGTTAGGATTAAAGATAAGTTACATATAGGGCTTTAGACTCACAAAGGTAGGACAAATGATATTTTCTTTAAGTCTTACAAAATGTTAATGGACTAAATATGGTTTATTGTGATTCTTATTTGATAACTTTTGTGTGATATATTTTGTATTGTTAAGGTTAAAACCCTTGTTTTTATTTTAGACATAAAAGAGGAGATGATGGGAGATGTTATTCTGTAAATATGTTTCTCATACTGGTTAATGAATAAAGCACTGTGGCCAATGGGAAAGCAAGATAGGTGGAACTAGGAGACAAGAAGGAAAGAGGAAGTAGTTAGGAGGAGTCAGCCTAGAGCCTAGAGAGAGCAGATGTGGGCCACCGCTCTCTGGTTAGATGAGCCATGTGGAAATACTTAGAATAGTAGAAATGTGTTAATCATTAAGACAAAGCTAGCCGATAAACAATGATATAAGTGGCCAACAGCATTGTATCAAATACAGAGTATCTGCATGTTATTTGGGGCCAGTGCAGCAATGGGACCAGGCAGGCTGGTGGGAAACATACTAGCTACAGATATGTTTTTCCTTGGTTTTCATTTTCCCCTCCAATATTCCTTCCAGTTCCTGTCCTCCTCTCTTCCCACATAAAGCCAGTTGTACTCTGTCTCTCATGAGAACAAAACAACTGATACAAGTGAAATGAAACAAAACAAAACACTACATCAATGTTAGACAAGGCAAGTGAACATAAGGAAGAGACTAAAGAGATGCAGCAAAAATCAGAGACCCCGACTCGTTCACATACTCAGGAGTTCCAAGTTCCATAAAATTACTAAACTTAAAGCTGTAATATCTGCACAGAAGACCTAGGGCAGGCCTGTGTAGGCCCCATGCTTGCTATGTCAGTCTCTCTGAGCTTACATGAGCTTTGCTCAGTTGTTTTAGATGAACTTGTTCTCTTCGTCACTTCTATCCCCTCTGCCTTTGTACACGTTTAGCAATCTCTTCCACAATTGTAGGAGAAACTATGGCCAGCTTGTGCAAGCTGCAATCGCTGCCACTGCTTCCCCCTCCCACACACACATACCCAGGCCAACCCACATGTGCAGCAGGCACTTCCTCCCTGAACTTGCAAACCTGCCTCAATGACCAGAGACTGCTGACAGAGAGACACCTGACCCAGAGACACCAGTGAGGATAGGACAATAAAGCAGTCAGCTGCCAGAGCCAATAGGACTTTGGGAGGGGGTAAAAAGACAGGCCTAGATTACTTAATTAACAAGTCTGCTACACACTGACTTCCAATGCCTGGGTCATTGGTGCTGCATCTTCTCACCCCCTGCCCCAGGTGGTGTCTAAGAAGGGTAACCTGCAAAACACAGGTACTCTAATCTCTGAGGGAAGGGATTTGATGGAAACATCCCATTTAGAGCTGTGTGTTCCAAGCTCTCTCTCTCTCTCTCTCTCTCTCTCTCTCTCTCTCTCTCTCTCTCTCTCTTTCTCTTTCTTTTCATCGTGTGTGTGTGTGTGTGTGTGTGTGTGTGTGTGTTAAAACGTCTGATTGTGGGTCTCTGTATTGGTTCCAATCTGATGCTCTGATGATGGCCAAACAAGGCACTGATCTATGAATATACTGGAATATCATTAGAATTCATTTTTTTTTTTTTTACTTTCTTTTAGACCAGTAGGATTTGATTCTACCCTGGATCTCTGAGCTATCTATTCTTTGATTCTTGACCACTAAAGCAGTGGCAGGTATGGTTTTCATCTTGTGGAGTGGGTCTTAGTCAAATAATATATTGATTAATTAGTCCTACAAGCTTTGTGCCACCACTGCCCTAGCATATTTCAAAGGCAAAACAGATCATAGATTAGAGGTCTTATGGCCAGACTGTGTTTACATTTCTCTTTTGGTAGCCTGAGAAGTACTTTCCTGTAACAAAGATACTAGCTTGTAGGGATAAAGGTTCTTTGTAGGCACCAGCTTGACCTCTCCATGTTCAATGAGTTGTGTGGATGTTATCTTCAGCAGTGGTGCCTTGATGTCAGTGGGAAGCTATGTTTTAGCAACAGCCTGGACAGTTTGAGGATTTCTATGGGGCTATTTTGGTTAATAACTCGATTGGATGTATTGCAATCTCAGTGCTGGAAACTTCATTTGGTGACAAGAGATGGTCTTGTAAATTCTTAAACATTTTTAGTGCACTGGTTTTTGAGACCATATCTGCTAATTTTAACATCTGGTAGACACACAGATCTAATCTTGCTAATTTTCATTCCCGGAAAGATTAAGTATTTTGTTCTATTTCGCTGTATAAAACACTTAAGAGCTCTATCCCTCTTCTCCTGTAGAATTAGGCATTTGGCTAACTGCCAGCTAAGTTACTAAAGATTATCTTGCCTCTGTAGATATTCTGCTATTGTATATTTCACAGCTTTATCAAGTTTTAATGCTGATAACAGAGGTGCCTTTACTGATAGGTCATAACCTGCTGGGACTTCAAGAAAGGTCTTCAAGTTTGAAAAAGCCCTAATCCCAGGTTCAGGAAACTATGGATTATTCTGCTCTAATCTTATACTATCCTGTTGGTTTATTTTATCTGGGCTCCTTGCTAACTTGTCTGTATGTTCGTAGTTCTAAAGGCAGGTAAGAAGTAAAATAAAGAGGGGCTGTAATCCTAGGTACTTGAAAAACTGAGGCAGGGGGATTGCAAATTCAAGTATGAGTAGAACTACAACATTGTTTTTGCCGCCCTGGGTAGTTTACTGAGATCCTATCTAAAAAAGAAAAAACAAACAAAAAAAACCAAACAAACAGAAAAAAGAGTAAATGCAGTTCAGTGGTAGAGTGCTTACATCACTGACCCAGGCACCTGTTTCAAGCCCAGTGTCACATTAACATGAGCATCTTATAGTGTGCATTCTCAGTCTCTGCTTTCCAAAGAGTCCAGCTTTCTGCTCAGTTTTCCTTGGGTTTCCAGGACCTTTGATAATCCCTAAATGCAAACTCTTACTTACAATTTCTGTTTCTATTTCTCTTGAACTGTATGGACTGGGCCGTATATTAGGCCACACAGTAAGTTTAAGATAACCAAAATAACAAACATCTAGAATATCTTCAAACTTACCTAGATAAGAACTTACCTGTCTTCTCTTTTACATAAACTAACACTGGCTTAGCTATAGACATGAAAGGTATTTTCTACAACATATTCCATCAGTGAATCCCAATGCCTTCTCTTTCGAATGGCTCATCTTTCTCCATTTTGTAAGCTGCAGAAGACAGGAACAATACAAAACTCACACATTACCCTGAATTCTGCATAAACTTTCCTATCTATTTCCATGGCTAATTTATGATCAGATCCCACAGATATGATTTATAATGTACATCTGATCAAGCCCAAGGATCTCAAATTTAAAAAAGATTTGCATAGTATTTCCAATTTGTGGACAGGGTGGTAACAAACATTCAGAAGCTTGTGTTTAATTTCTCTTTCTTTTTCTAATTTCTGGACATGGTAGACAAAAATTATATTTAACACAATAATGAATCATAGTTATAATAAGTAACTGCTATAAACAGAAATAGAAATAGCAGATTTAGTTTTAGTCTTTTAAACTTAACTACAATAAAAGACAGTAGTAATATAAATTCTGATATGTGCTGTATGACTACAATCTTCTAACACAGTTTTCTGCTTGATCATCTCATTAACTCTATAAGCTGGAATGATATATAGATAAAGCTTATAAATATTATTTATGCACCCATAAAGATAGAAAATGAAAGTGTAGCATGGCAGCTACACACAATTGTAGACCATCTTATGATAAATCTATATTGGATCTATGAATGACTGTGAATATAAATTATTCTTCATACTTTCTAGAATGAGAGGTTGATATGTAAATAAATTCATTAACAATATAATGCAATATCTGTGCATTTTATACACTCTAACAATTACATAGGAAAAATGTTCAAAGATTCTAATAGAAGCCTATGAGAATAATCACAGTTTTCTGTTGACGATAGTTTCAGAGGTCACATGGTGTTTCTAGATGGATTAATTTTCTCCTCTACCTCAAGCCCATGTGTTTGATGTAGTACAATACTTTTTTTTGCTAGTGATTTGGCCATGGCTTATGATTTGCTTTGAACAATAGCTTTTAACAGAGTTATTCTGAAGGGAAATACACATCCCTACATGGTTTATCTTGTTTCCTTGAGTTCTTAAACTTTTTACCATAGATAATATAAAGCGTAACTAATCTCTACCTGAACATAAGAGACATGTGGTATAGAAAATGTTTTGGTAGGAAGCTAGTCCAGTTTGAAGCAGCCTAACTTGTGGACCTGCAAATACATAAGAGATAAGTTGACATTGAATACATCTTAGCTTTCTGTGGTTTTTTCCAGGAAAAAAATGAGGTGATTAAGGTAAACTGCAAATTAGTAATCTTCACCACAAAATCTGGAAATGTAATATATCCGTCTTATCCCCACTGTGCCAGATGAATTCTTACAATATTATTAGTTCAACTACATTATTACTTACAAATTAAAGCTACCTTCCTAGCATTTATGGCACATAACCTTTCATTATACGATGGTGCTTTCTAACTGGAGTGAAGAGTGACAGTCTTGCTCAAATGTGCATTTTTCATGTATATTCTACAGGGGTAGAAACTATATAAAGAAAGGCATGCAAAGTCATGAATCACAAAGTATCTCCCCTTGAATCAAGTTAGACTCACATATATTCAACACTGTGTGTGCTTCCAATTGTCAACTCTGCCTAATAATTGAAGAAAAGAAAAAAATGTAGCATTTTGCTAATGCAACTCATGTTTTTGGTATGAACACATGTTATTTTAAAATTCTTTATCCTGGCAGATTTTCATTTTTCAAAAGGCAATGAAAAGTACCAAGGGAGGTAATAAATGAATTTCCCTCTCTACAACTATCTATTTCTGACCTTTATCAAAGTCTATTTCTTCTCCTTTGGGGAGGAAAGTGATTCATATCATCTCCTTCAACCAAGAAAAAAAAATATCCTAGGAAAGAACAAATAAAGGGGCCTTTCATCTGGTCATAAAACAATTATTAATAGCACTATTAAGTAACCTACACAAACCTGGGAGGGGAGTGGGAAACAGTAAATCTCCATGAGAAATATTCCCAAAGGGCTCATATAAATCAAAGTGCATGTGATTCAGACAGAGAAGAAAGAAAGGCCTCTGGAAAGTCAGCCCATGAGGAGGTCTTGAGGGCAGGACCCTAGAGGATTTAGGGAAGCGGATTTCAAGGACCGATTCATCATTATAGTGCATCTAATTAATCAGATAGCATTCTATGAATTAGCACCAAAATGCCGTTAGCTCCAAGGCATTACTTATTTATTTATTTCTGCTTTCCTAAGAGATGTGCTGCAAAGGGTAAGAGAAAGTGATGTGAAAGAAAAGTGGGATGCACTAGCTAGAGGGCCTTTGAGCTGCTTTTTCCATCATGTCCATTCCTACGACAAAACCCCGGATGGAGCTTGATCCTGTGAGGCTTTCTTGGCTTAGCTTGGCTTTCAGGTGTGTCCTTGGCAATTGATTATGCACTGTCAATAATCATCTAGTGCAGTTTATGGAAAAGATTGTGTGGTTCCTACAAAAATATCTGGTCTGTTTTTTTTTTCTTTTTTATTATGAAAGGGTCTTCTATTAAACTACTGAATAGAGCTTCAAAAAAAAAAACCCAACAAACAAAAAACTAAAAAAACAAACACAAAACCAAACAGGAAGTAAAGGCCACTTAGAGGAAATCTTTAGAAATTAAGCCATTGGTGAAATGTACAAGTGAAAAGACCTTGTACTGACAGACCTGTTGTTTCTAGTGATGCTCTTGCTGTTCTGCATCTAGCCACACCCTTTTCAAATATGGAAGTATTTAGTGTGCTGGCTAGTTGTATGTCAGCTTGACACAAGCTAGAGTCATTTAGGAAAAGGGAAACTGAACTGAAAAAAAATGCCCCCTGGACATTGGTCTGTGGATAGGCCTATGGTGCATTTCTTGGTTGATGTTTGTTGTGGACAGAGCTAGGTCACTGTGAGTGGTACCACTCTAGGGCAAGAAAGCAGGTTGGCAAAGCTATGGGGATCAAGCCAGTAAGCAGCATTCCTCCATAACCTCAGTATCATCTCCTGTGTCCATGTTCCTGCCTCCAATTTCTTCCCTTGCTTCCCTTGCTTGAGTGTTAGAGTGTGATTTGAGAGCTGAACACCAAAATAAACTCTCCTCGCCAAGTTGCTTTTAGAAACAGTGTTTGATCGCAGCAATACAAACCCTAACAATAAAAAGTAAAATGGCATCCGAGAAGTGCCATCCAGCATCTGATATAGGCAAATGGCAATGCTGTGGAAGAGGAGAAAGTTGTGTAGGATCAAGAGGGGCCAAGGACACCACAAGAAAGACAAGAATCAGCTAACCTGGGCTCATAGGGGCTCACAAGAGATGGAGCCTGCATGGAACAGAGCCTGCCTCTGACTCATTTACTGGCTTTGGGGGCATTTCTCCTCATACTGGGTCACCTTTCCCAGTATTAATACATGTAGAGGTACTTAGTTTTACTGCAATTTGATACACCATGCTTTATTGATAGCCATAGGAGATGTTTCCTGTCCTGGATGGAGACAGAAGAGGAGCAGATTGGGATGTGTGAGGGGGAATGGAAGAGAGGTAATGGAAGAGAGAATTGTGGAGAGGCTGTAGCCTGTATGTAAAATAAATAGATAAATAAAAAAAAGTAACTTCAGAGCTAGCAACACAGATGCCAAAAGCCCATGTGTTTCCCTGGAAACACCTGCAAGAGTAGGTTAGATGAGCAGGCTTTAGTAGTCTCCATCAGCATCTACAGAAGTTGAATGTACAGATGCAAACACAAGAGATCAACTCTGGCTTCCTCAGCACTGTGAGGGGCTTACCCTGTGATATTCTGACTTAATAATGGCCTGGGCAGATGGAGAACAGACACTGACACTTTCAGAGCCCATCTTCTCTTTCACACATGGTACTGTCCATATGTCCCTGAGATAGTGGAACAGAGCTACTCCCTTAAGGTTTTCTATAAGAGTTCTGATATTTCAATAAAGCCCTATGTAAAGATCTAAGCACCTCTCAAGTGACCACCATCCTAGTCTGGTCACCTTGCTGGTGGGAATTTGAGCAACATGTTCAGATGATTCTAAAGAAAATCATGATGAGAATTTTCATACAGTGTTTGAGTAGGATATGGACATAACAGATGGGAAAGATCACAGTGTGGAGACAAGAAGTGGTTAGAAAAAATGTTCTGCATGAAACAAAAACAAATCTTTTGAAGAAATAATGATTTAGCCTATGTTTGGTTATAGACATGTATGTGTATGCACAACCACCACATAATTCTTGCAAATAAATCAAATTCTTTAGCCACAAAAAGGAAAAAGAATTTTTAAAAGGAGTACTTTTAATTTTAACATCAAGTTAGATAGCAGAATCTGTGGGATTATCAAATCACTAATAAAATTTAAAAATAATTTTGACTAGAATGTAATTATATTTTGGGATCCTAGTATATGATAGGTGATGTTCATAAACTCTTTTAGAATAAATCAATAATATTTGTCAGAAGAAAAATAGAAGATCTTTTATTTTGCTTCTATTGTTACACAGATGTCGATCTATCCCAGATTTTGAAATCGTCATGCTGATATGTTTCATTTAACTCCATTCATACATAAACCAATAAAAGTCTGTTTTAATGTGCTTACAACTTCTATGGGGGAAATAACAAACACATAATATGGTTATTTTGTCTGTTTTGGATAACAAATGTATTTGAAAACTACAAAGTGATCACCCATTTTTTGCAAATAAAACTTTATTCTAACACAGTCACATCAATTCATTTGCATACTGCTAATTGTCATTTTTTTCTAAGAAACAATACTAGAGTCAAGTATTCTATGTAGATACAGTATTTATGTCAATTTTGAACTATTTACCACTCAGCCCTTAAGAGAAATCATCTTTTCTTCCTATTGTAGCATTAAAATACCCTAGTTTTAAATTTTTCTAATCTTTGGGGGCTCAGATCACTGCATCAAAAGCCCACATTTGGTATGATTTTTTCCCACCAAGATTACTCAAGCCTACTATTTTTTCATTTTCCTTTGTGACTTTTCTTTTCTAAAATGACATATATTGATTCCTTATACAAATACATAATTTTTGATGTGTGCTCTCACTCCAGGGGGCAGTGGTCAATAACTCTACATTGGAATGACATGGACCCATAAAACTCCATTTCTCTGAGTATTCCCACTGTGGAGGCTTGCCTGTTACGGCAGGTTTTTCCCCGCCCGCTGCCGTAGGTCCTGCTGCCATGGTCCCACCATTATGTTACTGCAGGTTGTTCCTTCCTGCCGGCTCTATCCCACCTGCTACCAGTCTGGGCCCACAGCCGTACCAGCCCCAAATAACATTCAGAGACTGTATTTGATACAATCCTGTTGGCCAGTTACCATTATTGTTAATGGGCTAGCTCTGTCTTAATTATTAACCCATTTCTATTTATCTAAGTATTTCCATGTGGTCGTCTTATCAGGGAGCTGCAGGTGTTTTCCTTCCTCCCTGGGCTACATCTCGACCCCTCCCTCCTACTTCCTCTTTCCTCCTTGTCTCCTAGCCCCGCTATCTCATTGGCCACAGTGCTTTATTAACCAGTATGAGAAACATATATACAGAATAACATCTCCCATCACTTGCCCTGTAGGCTCTGGTATTGGGGGTAGCTGCCTGGAGAGTCAGTCAAGGTTCCTTTGCAATGTTGGGGCATCCATCTTTGGCCTACAGGCCTAGTATATCTGACAGATTTTTTTCTGTGAAACAGGATATTCGGAAGGACTGTCCTACCTTGTCTTGGCAAAGTTCTGCAGTCCTTTATTTTTTGTCCTGCTTGTCCAATTTGGACAGCATACTGTCAGCAGTTGAGATCAAAGCATGTTCTTGCCTGTAGTGATCTTTTGCCACAAAGAAATAAACTCCATGTGGGGTTTATTTGATACCAATTACATTCTCAGAAGTAGATTGGTAATGCCAGGAACAGACATATCTCATTGTCATAGTTTAAAAAAGAATCTATGCTATTAAAGCATCTCAAATGGCATATTCTGTTTGAGTAACCAAGAATTAGAGACTACATAGCCCAGAGACCTAGGAAAAAAACAAAAATTACTGCTCTCTTTTTTTAATCAGTAAAATCATGTTCTAATAATACTCTGCTAAACTCATAGACCAATACCTTATACCATTATCAGTGAGGGTTCTTATGTTAGCAGATGGGAACAGATACAGAGATTCACAATCAGACATTGTACAGATAAAGAGTTTAAGTTGGAGGTCTCCACCAAATCTCTTCCCTCAGGGCTCATGGAATCCAGTGAAAGAGGAGGTGAGAAGATAATAAGAAACAGAAGACGGAGGATATCAGGGGAACAGTCCCACTGAGCAAAGTGTGTATAAACTCACAGAGACCATAGCAGCAAACATAAGACCTATATGGTTCTGCAGCAGGTAATCAGCATATATATTCTAGCTATCATCTGAGCATTTTTATGGAACTCCTGACTGTGAGACTGAATGTATTTCTGACCCTTGGGCCTACACTCAGCACTCTTTTCCGCCTGTTGCGTAGCCATGACTAACTTTGATATAATAGTTTTTGCTTTATCTTACTATATTTGGTTTTATCACATTTGGTTGTTATGTCTTAGCAACATGTTCTTTTTTAGTGACAGACAGAAAAGGAGTGGATCCAGAAGAGAGGAAATGTTGGGAGAAACTGTAAGGAGTAGAGGGAGAATATGCGGAGGACATAGTGTGACAGAAAATAACTTACTCTCAATAAAAATATAAAAAATATCATAATTAAGTAACTCAATAATTTAGGTTAAAAGGAGTAATGACAGCATTCAGCACCAGATGATACAGGAAATAAAATGTAAAACAAAGACCAGAGAGCTCTTGCATACTTATGACAGTATGTGTGTATTTTCAAGATCATTTTAAATGAGAATGTCATTTAAATTTTGAACCTTCAGCTACCAAATTATCTTTCAATGAAACCCATGCAGATACAAATAGAATAAAACACTCGGGTTCCTGTTTCCCCATTCTCAGAAAAACATGGATTCTTTATAAGATTCTTCTCAGACCTCTGTATCTGTGGCCTTTCTAGATGTGTATTTAAAAAATTTTTATAACATTTAATAGAAAATAAATTTTTGACAACTTTAACAAATAAAGAAAAAAATTTGGTAAGTTCATTATAAATTGCTGAGTAAAACAGAAATTTGGGCTAGCATAGAATTTCCTGGAACCAAGAAGTCTCTGAAATAACTTCCAGTTCATTGCTTCCATTAATGTAAATAGCTTCCATGCATACTCATGCAAGTGAATCTAATTAAATGCAGTGGGCCACACACAAACCAAAATAAGGCATGAAAGACTTGAAAAGAAGGGATTTGGCATGTGAGGGGAGAATATAAGAGTATAATTTGAAGAAAATTCATCAAAGAATATTTAATATATATGAAATTATACTTATAAATGAATAAACAAAACTTTACAAAGAGATCCCTAAAGTAAATGCTGCAAATATCATATCCAACAATGAGGTATTGACCTCTGAATACTATTAACAAGACAGAAATATACAACCCTTATTTTTAAATTTCACATTACATTTAAAACTTAAAATGCCAACCCTATGAAACAAGTACAAAGCTATACATCAGTCTATTTTAGTTTGTTGCTTTGTTTCATTGATGTTATGAATGTTCTATGAAGAAACTCTATGAAATTTCATTTGAAAGCATATCAAAATATCAGAGGAATAAAAAATTGTAGGGTACAAATCAATATTATTTCCAGACTAGAAACTTGTAGAAAACTACCAGAAATTGAAACTAAAATGATATTGCTTGCCATATCAACAAAAATTAAATAGCTATGAATGAATCTGACATTTTCTAGTCTCTTCTTTTATTATTTGAAAATTGCTTACATGGATACAATGTAACATGTAACACAATGTAACCTATCCACCACTTAGTCCTTCCCCCAACCTTCACCCCTGAAGTAGGGAAGCCTTTAAATACCAATTTCCCATGTACTATTCCTCTTTTGTTTCTTTTTTTTCCAAAACAATCTTTTCTCATTTTACATTCCAATCCCAGACTCCCGCCCTCCTCCTGCTCTCCCTACCTTCCCCCCACCCTAACCCTACCTACCTCTAGACTCCCTATGAGAAACCTTATTTCCTCTTATTTTAATGACAACCCACTGAGTCCATATAGTACTGACCATGTACACATGGATATGAAGTTATCCACTGGAGCACAAGAAACTTACCAGTTACCACCATTCTCTGCAAATAGTGATTCTCCCTTGCTCAGGAACCATCAATTGCCAATCTAAATGTTGGAACCTTGTAGCCCCTCCCACTTCTATGATGAACTTTTAAATAACTCTAGGAAAAGAGGACAGCTTTTCACAGCACTCCTCCTCATTCTTTAGTTTTCAAAGTCTTTCTATCTAGTCTTTCAAGATGTTCACTAAGCCTAGTGAGGAGGTGACACTTAATAATGAGTCAAGGAACTGTAAATGACTTGAAAGACCCCCGAAGAGGACTTCCCTTCAGGAAAAGACCCCTGGACCCAAAGACCAAGCCGAGACCACGGATGCAGATGCAAACTGCAAGAGGTTTATTTGAGATACACAGGTACCTGTGGGCGACAAAGTCTCTCGGAGGACTTGCACGCCCACAGGCTGGGGAGAGGGACTTTTATAGGGCTGAGTAGCAAAAGTGCGGGTACAGAAGCGAGATGCATAGTTACAGGGGTCCCATTGGTCAGCTCAAATAAGGTGTTGGGTCATCTGAGGACAAGCCTCTTACATGTTTGGGATCTGATAATAGCTGACTTGGCTTATGTTTGGGTTTTTCTCCAAACTCTCTGCTCCTCTCCCAAGGCCAGATGTCCATCCACAGATATCCTATTTGGCAGCCTGTGGGTACTGACCTTGTCCTGTACTTTTACTTGTTTATGTGGAAGCCTTGCAAAATGGCGTTACCATTGCTAAGCCAGGCCTTAAGCTATTAGCCTTGAGTGGGGGTCTTACAGACTCGGGTAAATACAGGTCTTTAATGAGTCTGGAGACTGGAAGATTCACTACTTTAAAAAAATAATATCAAATAAGATTATGAGTGGTAAAATATCATGGATTCTTAGTATAATTGCTCAGTACATGAGAACTTAGGCTGTTGAAGTCACCAAAGAAAGCTGAAGGTCTAATATGAACATTTGGGAAATTCCCTTCAGCCTTCTCACTAGTTCAGAAAACTGAATGATGCAAGCCTACCTCAGAAACAGTAGATAAAGCCAGATAGATCTAAGAGGGCATTTACCACCTGCTGCTGTTCAGAAATAGATATATTAGTGCTAAATGCTCCTGTGATTCAACCTGGGTCCCAGTGGGTGTTGTTGAGGTGGTAAATTGAACAGAGTGGTTAATAACGGAAGGATATTAGGTTTGTGGGGATGCCGTCTTCAAGAAAGGGCTAATACTGATCCTTTAAGTGAAGTCATTCCATGTCTTCATAGAGATAGTTTTTCTTCACCATCATATTGTGATGTAGCCAAGAGATTTTTACCATGTTGCTTACACTATCCTGTAACTCATCTATAATTATATACCAAATAAACCCTTTTCTATATAAAATTCCTGAAATCAAGTATTTTGTTCCAGAGTAAATATCACATAATCCACGGGCAACATGCACAGCATTCACCCAACCAGACAAAAATGTAAATTACACATGCCCAAGAAATACTTCAATTATGTTTATAAAAGTAAAGTATTAACTTTATTAGGTAGCAATACAACTTAATATAATTATTGGAACTATCTGTTAGACTTTGTTGAAATACATTACTATAACAAAAAAATCTTCAAAGAAATTGTTAAACAAATATATGTCATTCTGTTTTTTTTTCCAAGACAGGGTTTCTCTGTAGCCTTGGAACCTGTCCTGGAACTAGCTCTGTAGACCAGGCTGGCCTCAAACTCACGGAGATCCACCTGCCTCTGCCTCCCCAATGCTAGGATTAAAGGCGTGTGCCACAAACACCCAGCTTATCGTTCTTATTTTAGGAATATATATGAACTTTGAAAGAAAGGTTTCATGTGACAAATAAGAAAAACTGAACTCTGGGGAAAATTCAGGAAACATAATTATTAATAGTAGGCTGCAAGCATGGGTTTAAGTAGCCAAAAAAAATTTTAAAGAAAGAAGCACAAATACTGATGCTAAAATCATGATAACATCATTAACTTAATTACCTTCAGTGAAAAAAAAGAGATAATATGAAAAGGTGTTTAATTAAATAAGCGTCTCTCACTTGGAGAATCCTTCTTTCTATGCCTTTAAGAATCTTTCTTCACTCCCTAATAGTACTCTTCTTTGAGACATTATTGTTTAGTTGACTGCAAAATGTTCTGGTTCATACTGCTACATACCACCCTAGTTGCTTACTGTGGCATATTTCCAGCATGAATGCTCATTGTTTGCTGCTGTCCTTGGAGGGAACAGAGGTTTGGAGGGAATAGCAGGTCAGCCGGCTATGTCATTTTGCATTGTAACTGTGGCAACTGGAATGTAAGATCAGCTTTGACTCTATAACAGAAGGAGAAACAGGTATGGGATCACGCAATAAGTTCTTCCAAGCTTCTAACAAGATTTATATTGTCACTAGAGGCCTACTTCCACCCTAAGATGATCCCAACTAATCAAAGAATTTGGAAGATGTGAGCACTAGGATTGTTCTTCCAACCATAAAGCCCTTTATTTATTTTTTTCTAGTACACAGATTATACACAAAGCTTCTTAAGGTAAGCAATCAAAGCTTAAGCCTCAGTCCTGAACCACTCTCACAGGAAATCTTCATACTCTAGTTCCTGGTAATAACATGTTCTAGCCCTGTTACTATGGTTTCAGTATTCATGATGTAATATAAAATGGGGAATGACAAGATACAAAGACTTTGAACACTCTTGACTTTCATATATCATACAGTGACTAGGATTGACTTGTCATATTTTCAAATATGCATAATCTCACATGTATTGCACTAGATGACTGCATGCATGGTAGTTCTTTGCGTTCTTGTGTTTGTTCTGCTCTTAGAAACATTACTAGTACAGTGAATTTGGTTTGCTGCCAGTTTCTAATGTTGATGAATCCTATCTAAACATTGAGATGTACTGTTTATGAGTGAATCATTCTGTTTCACTTATACATTCATCAATTCAGTCAGGTTCTACTTGGGGTTATAATTAGTTGGTTTAAGGAGAATCATGTTTGACTATAGAAGAAACATCAGACCATATACTGCAGTGGTAGCACCTATATCAGTAATGTGTGTGAATTCTAGCTGATCTGTATATTTGCCACCTTGTGAGATAATAGAGTTTCTATTTCTGTTTTGATTTTTCAGTTTTATACATTTTAGAAATATCCACTGTGGGCTAATTTATGTTCATATGGTTGTCTACTTTGGATACATTTCTATTCTTGGTATTTGTCTTCCATTTGCCTAAATGAAGTATCTCCTCCCTTCACATATCCATTACTTCTGGGTTAGCTCCTTTATTATGACATTTTACATATACCCATGTATTTGTACTCCCATTTCCTTTATCTGTTCCATACTGGTTCTACTCTACTGCCCTTTAACTAGGAATTTTACTGTTTTATTTGGACATGAGGAGCATAAAACTGCATAAAAATCCACAGTCTCTGATTTTTCTGGTATACTACTTGACTAGGATACAGCACAACATTCTCCAAAATAGATGTTTCAGACTCATTTTCCCATAAAAACCTGTACCTATTTGTTTTTCAAGATGATGAGTGTGAGTGGTAAATGTACTCTTTTTAGTATCTGTCTTTCTCATATTCACATTGGCTAAAAGATGGTCTGAAAGCCAGAGTTCCAGAATCACTTTGAATCCACCTTGAAAATAGTGACATGATGCATTTTGATTCATGAGAGATGAGGAATGTAAGTCCCTGATGGTTTAGAACAACCATGCTAATTTTAAGTACTTACCAAGATATATATACTGTATTAATTAGTTTATTCTGATATTTCTATTACATGTATCTGGTCATAATAAAAGCATAATACATAATTCAAAAATCTCAGGACATTTATAGTTTAGTGCCTACATTCTGGAGTCTATCTACCTCTGAGCAGTCAATATCAAGCATCTAGTTTAAATATAAAGGATGGAAAATTGATAGAAATAGTTTACAAAAAAAGAAATACATAGGTGAAATGTGTTTTCTTTCCTATATAATTCATTTAGTTTGGGATACTTGAACATTTAGACATATCTAATTATAGTTAATGTTACGTTTATGAAATAGTAACACTTACTAGTTCAATTTAAGGGTTTTTCAGACCCACAAAAGGACACTATGGTACTCATAATGGTAGATGACAACATGAAAGGCACCATCAAAGACAGACTCCAGGACTCTATGTTGATTGTCTTATGTTTGTATCTCCTCCACCTCTTTAGAACAACCTCCATTAACACTGTCTTATTTACTCTCTGAAAGTCTCCTTTCTCACTCCAGCTCCCCAGTGTGCAGCAGGATCAGAAAAAGTTTACATTAATGTTTGTTCAGTAAATGGAAAAACACATGAGCTCTGTGTGAACAAGCCAGACCTGACTATTTCCCTGGTGTTTTCAAGTGTCTGCACCATGTTTGTCCAACAGAATATATTTTCATTATTCCTTACCTTTATCTTGCCAGCTCTACTTGTTCATGTGGCAAATGCCTATTCAAGAAGAGATGTCATTTCAGAGGCAAATGCACCTGACACTCTTCATGGCTCCCAGCTAAATTTCTCTTTCTTTTCTTTGTCAAGGCTCTTTGGGACATTAGCTTACTATTATTAAATCAGATATGCTTTTCCAACACCAGATTATTAGTAGTATTGTGATTTTTGCATATCAGCCAAGGGCCTTCTGCATATCAGTCAATATCTCTAACACTGAACTACATCCACAACCTACTGTTCACATATACTTGGAAATGAAATCTCTAAGATGCTCAGGTTGGCCTTGAATTCACTCTGCAGCCTTGGAAGAACTTAAAATAAGATACTTCTGCCTTAGTGTCCTGAGTAACAGTTTTAACAGACCTGGATCTATAAGCTGCCTCTTAATTATTTCTGGATGAAGACAATGTCTGGTTTAATACATTGTCTCATTTGCTTTTGCTGATTGCATTTATAGCCTTCGCCCCTGTAGCCTGAACAGCTACCTGTGTTCCAAGAAATAAGACCCCGTTTCTGTTATTTTATGTTTTATTGTGAGTTTCTACAGGATTTGGGGTATATAGTGTGCTAACTTTTGCTATGTCTTGGGGAAGTACTCAGTCCTATATGAATTTGGGTCAATGCATTAACTTTTTATGGCTGGCAAGTAAGCAAATGTAAGTGACATGCATTCCACTTGAGTTCACAGAATTTAATAAGTAGGATAAACCATAAGGTGGATAGACCATATCAAAACTACTGATGTCCCAGAAAAGGTTGTCTTTTCTTATCTATTTAACATGTCCTGTCCTATACCAAGATTAATTTTCTCAATCCCTATAGCAAGTCACAATACTTGAGACACTAGAAGAATCTACACATAACATTTTTTAAAACATCAATTATTTCTTTCAAAATATTAATTACTAACTGATTACCTATACCTTTAGCTGATTCTGAAGTCTGACCCCCAAACAGTTTTTCTTCTTTACATATAAATCCAAATAAACAAAAATTGGAATCAGCTAATTCATAAAACTCTAAGTAGTTCAAGGGAGAATTATGTTATTGCTTCTAAGCATATATCCCTTTGATCTAATGTAAATTAAATGAACCTACTTTCCATTCATCAATGTGTCAAAACTGACTGAACAAATGTATAATTAAATTAGCATGTGATGCCAGGAGGACTAAAGGTATGCATGAACATTAAATTAAAATTCTCACCTGGCTAGAGAGAAGCACTTTTTACATATTTCTAATTCTTTTCTTCTCGAAATATTTTCTTCTGAGCTTCAACTCCCAGCCCCCAGGTATAATCAGCTTTTTGTCATTAACATTTCTAGTCTAAAGTCTAGGGAAGGTGTTTTCAGTGCTCTTGGGGGTTGTTTACTATTTGTAGTAAGTGTGAAGCAGAGCAGACATCTGTGAAAAAATAAAAACAACAGGGTGATTCTGAAACTAAAAGTATATTTAAGTGATGAGAAAATGACCAAAGGAATAGAAGAAAATGGAGCAGTCCTTAGACAATTTAATAATTCTAAGAAATCCATATGTGCACACTCCATATTTCATCCTCACTACATGTTGTAGGAAATAACCAGGTAGAGGGTTTTCTCTGGGATTTTGGTCTGATGGTAGCCCTGGATACAGTTGTGCCTCCCCTGTAAATTAGAGGTGGAGATAACTGAACACATTGTCTGGATAGAGTAAAAGGTTTAGAGTTTCACCAACACACAGAAGAAAGGGGGCAAGACACACTTTCACTTTATTTATACCTCATGACTAGCATGGCTCTATCAAGGGGAAAAGACTTTTTCCTAACAAAATGGAGCAGAGAACTGCCAGTTCTATAGTTAAGTGGTCTTGCCTTTCGTTTTCCCATGATACCTCTTGAGGTCCTCACTCAGTCTTTCTTCCCAGTGTCATGTCATGTTTCCTCTCTTTGGTATTTGTGGATTGATCTAAGATTATCAAATGCTGATGCAAAATTTCTATGCATTCTTTCACAATTTAAGGGCCCCTCGAGCCCGGTTTGGTCCATGACAGAGTATTATGTCAGAGCTAGCTGTGCATTTGTGTCTCTGGATTCCCATATAGGTCCTCATGGAAATGACAAGGTTTGTAAATGACTTTTTTGAGGAATCATGAGCCACAGAAGCATAAAGCTTTCATTTAGAAGCAGAAAACTTTCTATCATAAAACAGATGCATTGTCCCTATGAGACAGAATTCTGCCTCTAGGAGTAGAGAAATATTCTACAGACACATTATCAAGTACTAATGTAGGAGCTTCTGTGAAGAGCTTTGCTTGTGTCAGAGAAGTCTAGCTCGGTTGGCTTTAAGAGAAAATCTCTGGGGAGTATTACGAGATGTGGCCTTGTTGGAGAAGATATGTCCTTGGAGTTGGAGTAGGGTTGTGTGATTCAGAATCCCAGGCAATTTTTAGCTAGCACTCTGTGTCTCAGGTATGAGGATCAGGATGCGAGTTCCTGCCAGTATAATTTTGCTCTGCCAATGTGGACTCGATCTCTCTGAAGCCTGTGTCAAATTAAACATTTCCTTTTTTAAGTTGCTTTTGGTTGCAGAGCTTTATTACAGCAATAGAAACCCAAACTAATAGCACTTTATAGACATTTAATGGAAATATTATATCTCCTGTAGATTCTAGAATTCATATCTAACAAATGTTTATTTACAATCTAGTATGGTAGTATAAAAGATATAAATGTGTTAGTCATTCAGAAAATATCTATAATTAATTTGTGCTTTATTATCATGCATTAGTTTACAAAGTAAGGGATTTCATTATATTTCCATTAATGTGGATAATGTAATTTTTCAGCAACATCTGTTCCTGATAGTTTTATGAAATATTTCATCTTTCGTTATGATTAGCTACTACAATCAGTATGTGAAGAAGTAGAATTTTGGTACCAGCTTTATTGTAAGAAACATTGTACTTCATCCAATTATACCAATCATAATTTCATGCAAACTCTCATTGAATCTCCAATCTAAGCCCAAACTCATCTAATACTAACTGAATTTGTTAAGAATTTTGCCTGAATTGTGAAAAAGCCCAGGTATTCTTCAATGTAAAGGCTGGTTTACATCAGCCTTTCATTACATTTATAATATATGTATTAGTATATATTATTATGTTCTCTGTTTCCTGCAAGGAAAGTGAGATACAGAGTCTAAATTATATACACAAAATTGCTTAATGCATGAACAATGGACATAATATTTGAATTTGCAGCATTTTAAAAATAAATTGTGCATCCCTCTATGTTCATGTATTTGTACACTTGCTCTCCAGATGATGACAGTGTTTGGAAAGGCTATGGAAACACTAGGAGGTAGAGCATTGCTGAGGGAAGTATGGTGCTCACCAAGGCTCTACTTCCTGTTCCTGTGCTGTGTGTTGATGACTTGTGATCTCTTTGCTTCCTAATTGCAAGTCCTGGCTCAAACTCTTGCCACTCTCTCTACAACATGATAGAATCTTTTACTCTGAAACTATAATCCAAAATAAACCATGTTGCCTCTATGTGTCTTTTTTGTTGGGGTATCCTGTCATAGAACAGAAAAGTAACTAACCCAAACACTTGAAAGATTATTTTTATATCTATTCCCCAGCATTATGGCCTCAAACAAGTAACTCTTCTAGGTAGCTTATTGAACTAATTTCTAGTTACTCATCCCTTTCCATCCATGTTCCTTGCCAGGTGAACCTGTAATTCTTTGCTACTTACAGTCTCTGTCCTTGACTCTGGGTCTAGTTATATGATTGGGTATGACCAAAAATCTTTAATTGCATATGCTAGTACTTTCCTGAAACATAACTTTCCCAGCAGAGTTTGTTCATTCTCATCTTTCTGCCATAATCATGAGACTATACCTTTCTGCATGCACAAATTGTAAATTCGAACAATATTCACTAGGGGCAAAGACCATTATACGTCATTTGAGAATTATTCAATTTTCATCTAGAACCATCAGAACGTCCTCCATGTCTATGTATAACTAGCCATAAGTGGATGAATGGCACCAAAATATATTAAAAATATATATTCAGAGCTAAATAAATATTGAGTAATTGTTGTCAGGGGAAGCTTGATGTTATGAGATAGTTTAATGGATATCTAAATTACTAATATAGAGAAGCACTTGAAAAACTATATGTTCTTATAGAATTCCATTATGTATGCAGTACATTTTTATTTTATCCACCCCTCTCCTTTAAAAACTGTTTTATTTTATTTTTGTGACAAGATCTCACTAGTTAGGATTTGCTGGCCGAAAACATATATCAGTTGTGATTCAGCCTCTCAAGTATTATTATTTCAGCAGTTTCTGCCATGTCTAGAACTAACATATATTTACAAACATGTTTAGTTGTGGGAACTCTAAGAAAAAAATAAAGTTAATCTAGCTAAATAACTTTCAAAATGAAAATTTTGTTATTTTGCTTTTGTTCTCCTCCCCAGGGGAATGTCCCACACTTACATACAGTAGCATCCAGTAAAACTGGACTGTCTTATATGTATCAACCATGTTTGTGAAAGGTTAGGCATACATTTAAATAAAGAATTGCAAGGTCACTGGTAGGATGCTAGGTAAAATCCAAGTGTATTTATGTATTATTTTAAAGTGAGAGAATTTGAAAATTTTATAATTTCTAAAAACTAAGTATTACAGATGGACTCCAATTCAGTTCACCTGTATGAAGCCTAAATCTGTACACTATCCAACTTTAAATGGAGAAATTTTCTAAAGGTTGGTTTTACTTTCATTTGCATCCACATATTTCTGCGTGTTTATAGGTGACTATGAATGTGGGTACTCACAGAGGCCAGAAGAGGATGTTAGATCACAAAACATTGTGAACCACCTGGTGTGGGTTCTCCAAACTAAATTATAGTCCTCAGAAAGAGCAACAAGTGCTCCTAACTACTGAGCTATCCACCAAGCAATCACTTGTAACACGGAACCCGGCTATGTTATCTTTCAGTTAGTTGTTAAGCACATAAAAATACATGCTGAATACTTGGTTGGACTCCATATTTCATTTTTACAAACAGTTCATATAAGTCTAGCTATTCATTCTTAATGGTAGCATACAAACATGTTTTCATTGGCCCTACAATAAAAACCCTGGGATGATGGTTGGTGAGATGTCTCAGACAACAAAGGCACTTGCCAGGAAGACTGATGACCTGTCCTCGATCCTGATGGAAAAGAAAATGCTTACAAAGTTGTCCTCTGACCTCTACACACAGTGTGTTGACCCCTCTCCCTCCATCAATCAGTCAATAACTTTAATAAGTTTTTATTTAACATTTTTATTGATTCTTCTAGAATTTCACATCAATTCCCCAATCACACTCATTTCCCAGTCCTCCCACATCAGTCTTCCATCCTTGTAGCCTCCCTGAAAAAAGAAAAAGAAAACAGACTTGTTCATGGTAGTGGTATTGGGAGCTGTGGTGTGCAACGTGGTATGCCCTTTTTCCCCAAGCAGCTTTACTTACAAATATTCCTTGTAATGAGTTGTTGGTCTGGCTCAAAGCCTGACTTCTGCTACTCTATCAATACTAGACACTCACAAAATTTCCTGTAGGATAATCTGCTGTTGACTGATGTCATGGCATCCAGAGGCTATAGTTTCACAGTCCCTTCAGATCATAGATGGGTAGATGTTGGGATGGACTAATTCCTCTGTAGGACTGGTGAGGGGCAAGACTAGCTCACCCACCAAAGGCCAAGGGAATGCCTTAGTCAGGACTGTTGCCTGTAGCCATGATGATGTCTAGTGACCCAATTAAGCTGGTCCACCCCTTTGCTGACCCTGACCTGGTCAGAACTATATATAAAATAGGGGAGATTCTTAATCAGCATCATCCTCCAAACATGGACACATCAGTATTATAGGGGTATGATTAGCAAAAACAGCTATGTTTGGTTGTTGGATGAGTACCCAGCTCTAACATCCACAGTCTTGGTGGGGGAATTTTATTGTATTCTGTCTATAGAGTGAAAGCAACTTTGGATTTCAGAAAAATAATGATGCAATTAGTTTGAAAATTTTTAGAACAAGCTCTTTCCTGGTTGTAATCAAAATGGCAAAAAAAAAAAAAATAATTGTTATCATGTGGGAAGCTAAGACATTAGATATGTCAAAGAATGATGAAAGGCTATAGACAACTACAGAAAGAACTTAGAAACATGTAAGAGAATTGTATGTGCATATTTATTTATCTTAGTTGTCAAGATTTCAGGCTTGGAAGGAAAGTGTTTGATTTTATCTCTTGACTCTTGTTTTTTTTTTTTTTTTTTTTTTTTTTTTTAATCTGTGTCACTTTGTACCATATTCTTTATCTTACTGGCTTTAGTTTTTTATATGATTTTTATTGAAATTTGAAATGAGTTTGTTTTACATGCCTGGCTTTAGTTTTATCTTTAGACAATATAATGAAATTATGTGAATCATTATTGACATTGCATGAGGTCTTTAAAGTAAACTGTTTAGGACATAGTTTTAAAAACACAATGCAAATTTAATTAGTGTTAAATGTCCTCATTATTTTATAGTTAGTTTTATTATTATAAGTGATTTCTAAATAATAATTAAAAATAATCAAGGGTCGCCCCAATTTTAATTTACATATCATCATGCCTGGTTCTAATAATGGCAGCTTTTTACTTCCTGGTGCTGAAAACTAACCTCATTGTAACCCTGCCTTTTGTTTCTCTCCCATGCTGTTTTTGATTTTTTGAGCATGCCTCCTGATTCGCTGCAGAAAGCATACTCATCAACACACAATCTTGCCTACCACAGCATCTTCTGATGCTCTGTTTCTAGTAGCCAACATCTCAACCAATGTGGCAAACTATTCAAGTTTAGTCTAACTAGTACATTGCCAACATAACAGCCAGGAACCTCACTGAGGATAATTCTAGCCATTTCTTTGCTCAAAATCTCAGAACATTGAAAAGTTATAAAATTTCTAGTTAAATACAACTGACTGACTTCCTTTTGTCTCTGCTTCAAGTATGACTCTGTTTCACTCATTTAAGATACTGTGACTTCATTTGTTTTCATTGTTCCAGTACTCTGCAGAGCTCTTGGTGTTCATTCTGTGAAAACAATCTTCCAATATATATGCTGAAATCATACCCACTCAATGAGGCTTAACCCTATTAGACATTTCACCCTGGCATCATTACCCATCCTGGAACTCGACATAGTACGTCAGTCCACTATTGTGACCTGTATTATTATAGTCTAACAGAAATTAAAATATACTTATCTCTTATCATATTAATTTATTTTTATTTTATCGATGGAGGATATATCAGTATACTTGGAACATTCCCTGGATATATTAAATACTCAGGAAATGTTTGTGAACAATTACTCTTTACTAAGCATGGCTGCATAGGTGCCATTCCATCTTGGTCTTTTTGTTTAGAAGATAAGGTATAAGTGCTGCACTGTACTAGGCACATCCCTGATTATTTTATATGCACCATCTCAAGTAACTTGAGGTGAGTGCATTTTTGAAAATTTCCATAGAATTGCATCAGAATAACTAAAGGCAAGAGTTAAAGATACAGTATAGCAGAGAATATCAGAAACTAAAACTCATGAGTTTGAGTTGTCATTGGCTGTGATTATTTAAACAAGTAACAACCTTTCTTTGTCAATGCTCAGTGCTTCGTATTTGTGGAACTGTGTAATTATACTGGAACTGTGTCACACAGTTACATCTATTCAACATTGACAATGTATGGGATCAGGATGATGTCCTGATCAGAGTGTGTACTACACAAGTGTTAGCTATTGTCATTATAATTAATACCCCCTCAGTTTAATTCACTATAAGCCTGAGGCTTAGAGAAGCCAGTGAACTTGAAGGAGGTCACATCCACAATGGAGACATTCAGGCCTTTGACCCCCAAACTGTTCTCTTAACCATCATACAACAAGGAGTACAAAGGAGCCTCCCATTGGGGGGGAGATATAATGAGTTGAGATGGGGATTTATGTGTCATTACCCCAGGATATTTCCTACCTAAATTTAGACTTCCTAGAGAATATCAAATTTCTGGCTATATATTTAATTTTCTCTCCAAGCTGGCATGAAGCAGACTTGATCTTTGGAAGACAGCAGGGTTCATCTGATTATTTCTGTGGCTTTTGCCAAAAGCCAGTCACTTTAAGAGTCTTTGTGGCACAGGACCAACCTCTTTATACATCAGCTGCTCTGTGAAAAAGTTGAAAATGTGATAGATTTGCTGACAAGCATATTTTATATTTGATGTGCATAATTTTTTGCAGCGGTAAAAATAGAAGCAGTTAAGAGTTACAGAGTGGCTTGTTTTTCTTTCTGTCTCCTGAATATTTTGATCTTAAAGAACAGCAGGTGCCCTGCTGATTTTCACCTGAGTTTACAGTTTTACCTCTGCCATACATAATGTTCTTTACAAGCAAGTATTCATACCTACTAAGTGCAAAGATAAAGTTAGTTGCCGTAAGAACAAATGGAAGAGCATGAGTTGTTACATTACCAAATGGTAAGTGGAATAGAAAATTGTGGATTTATAGGTCCTTAGCACAAGCCACAGCCATCTCTCATCTAAGCCTTTACAATGACCTCTTCATGCTCTCAGATTCACCAAGCAGTTCTTATCTAGTAGCCAGAGGGATTTTATAATGTTATAACCATAACCATGTTTCTCCTTCATATAAACCCCTGTAAGAGCTCTTCTAACACTACTGAAGAAAAATTCTAAGTCTTTATAATGATTATACAGACCCCCTAATCATGTCTCTCTCTTCTTGCCCCCTTACTAATTCCTATTACTCCATTAACCAAACTGTACCCCACTAGATAGGTATTCTTTCCATCAAACAGTACATGACAGTTACGTATCCATTAGTGCTCCCTGTCTTGGATGCTGTCTGCATGAATTCTACATAGCTAGTTGCTTTTCAGTATTTAAAGATCAGCTGCTTTAACTTTAGGACATGGATTTTTTTTTCTAGTAAATACTTTTAATCCCAGGCAGGAATCTTGTCTGTCTTGCTTTCTTCTGTACCTTCATTGACCAAGGTATTAACCACACAAAACTAGATGCTCTCTAAATTACTCTTTCTGAGTGGTCACCTATATAAAATACATATAAACATGTGAGAAATACTCAGTGTCTAAATAAAGTCATATGGAAAGTTAAATGAGATGTCATGTGAAGAAGCAGTTGTACTGGGATTGGTACTATGGACTAGTTCATTAAAAAGGATCATCTGAATTGAAACTTGGACAAACTATTCTTGTTATGTTTGATAAAGATATTATTTATTGAGGAAAAATACCATTATGAATCAGTTTTATGAGCGATAATCTCTCTTAAAATTCTAGAAAAGAAACGTTCATGTTTTAAAATTAATTTTTAATTTAAATTGAAAACAATCTTATTTTACATACCAATCTCAGTTTCTTCTCCTTCTTGTTCTTTCCTCCACCCACCATCTCCATTGCACTGCCTATCCACTCCTCAGAGGGTGAGGCCTCCCATGGAGGATCATCAAAGTAACATTATTTGGGGCAGAACTGAAGACATCTGTCCAGTATCTAGATTAAGAGAGTATCCCTCCAAAGGAAATGGCTCCAAAAAGCCAGTTTGTGGACTAGGGATAAACACTGGTTCATCTTTCATAGCCCCATAGACTGCCCCAGGCCCCCAACACAAATTCAGGAGTCCCGTTTCCTTTATGGGGGGGAACAGGGTCCATATATGTCTCTATTAGGATCCTTCTTGTTTCCTAGTTCATCTAGGGTTTTGCAAGTGAAGTTATCTCAAGTCAGAGATGTTAGCTGTCTAAAAATTTATATAGCCATAGAGAAGCAGAGCTGGAATTTGCACCAAGGTACTGATGGTAGTTGTTTGAAACATTTTACTTGTTTGAAAGTAAATTACAAAGCACGAGACAATCCAATGGGAAAGAAATGTGTGATCACACACAGAGGGAAAGGGGTAAATTAAATATTGGGACACTTTGTGTTGTTAACCAAAAGAGAGACATGCAAAGCAAATATAACCTGAAACTGAGGAATTGAGACATACCCTCATCATAATTCTACTAATGTGGCTTCTGTGGTCACCCTTCATGTTGTGTTGTGTCTGTTTTGAAAAAAATAAAAAGACAAAACACCTCATCAAGAAGAAGGGAGAAATGATGGGAGATGTAATTCTGTAAATATGTTTCTCTTATTGTTATTGGTTAATGAATAAAGCACTGTTGGCCACAGGACTAGGAGACAAGGAGGAAAGATGAAGTAATAAGGAAGAGTCAACATGGAGAGACTGGAAATAGCAGAACACCAGCCCACACTCGGGTAAGATGAGAACACGTGGAAATACTTAGATTAATAGAAATGGGTTAATAATTAAGACAGAGCTAGCTGATAACAAAATAGTAACTGGCCAACAGCATTGTATCAAATACAGAGTCCCTGTAGTATTTGGGGCTTTGCGCCGCACTGGGCCCAGACCGGCAGGGGAAAAACCTTACTTGTTACAGAGAAGGGAGGAAGGAAATCCAAAGCAACACATTTTCTGGGCTTCCTCAGATCTTTTGACAGATAATTGTTTTTTAGACAACCTCTTAAAGTCAAATTGCCTCCTTTGCAAATTGTTGCCTTATGAATCAAATCAATTCAAGTGCTAAAAAGCTTACATGTGTAGCTGGATTTAAAACCCTTACAATTTTAATTGTTTATCATGGGGCTTCTTCAAGTGAGGTTTTTCTTACAATATCTAGAAGGGTCAGAATACTACATTGAAATGATGCCCCCAGGTATTGCGGTTTAATAAGGATCAGGATAAACAATTAGGCCAAACAGATGTTTATTCAGGGAGAAATAGCTTGCAACAAAGACAGATGAACACCAGCAGGTTCTACTGGATGCTCTCCTCTCCATGTCCTGCCAGCAAGAGAGCATTCCCTGGCTCCTCCTCAGACCTAGTTCCATGGATCACTTCCACCCCTGGCTCCACTCCCCAATGGGCATGGTCAGTGCCACAGAAGCAGACAAAGTGAATATCTCACTACACCCAGGAGTATGACGGCCTCAGTAAAGAATTGAAATTTTAGTTATGGAAATTTTCTGCAACCTTATTGAGGAGGAAAATGTTCAGAAACTGTTGTTCCATATATGTTAAAATGTGACAAGGCTACCACCCTGTTTTCTGAAGAATGAGAGATGGCCAGTCTTGCAAAACCAAGCTTCTTACTGAGAAATCATTAAGGATCATGGCAAACCAACTCCTCTAAATCCTAGCCTAAATATAGTTTTGTCTACTGGCTTTAGTCTCCAGCATCCAGGAATATGTGGTAGCAGCAATGTGTGGCAGCGTCTCAGATTTGGGCAAACTGTATCAGAACTTCAGTGTTTTTTGAATAACCATGTGATCAGAAGAAAGGTACTTAACATTTCTTTCCTGATATTCTATAATACACCATGAATCATGACAACTTACTTACTGTACATTGCATGGTACTTCTCAGTCTTTAATACTTTGGTGGTATGCTGATAATATCCCAGAGCATGTTATCAAAATTCAAATAACCATAGAGTGTCAAACACAATGAATTGTATGTAGCATATTTTTTTAAAGAAAATTGGAACAACATTGTTTTTCATGTCAATCCCAGTTCCCTCAGCCTCCCCTCCCCTCTTGTACCCCCCTCACAACCCTCATCCCATCCCCTTTCTGCTCCCTAGGGAGGGTGAGGCCTTCTATGGGAGATCTTCAAAATCTGTCATATAATTTAGAATAGAGTCTAGGCCCTTCACTATGTATCCTTCTATGTGGAATGGGCTCCCAAAGTCAATTCATATACTAGGGATAAATACTGATCCACTACCAAAGGCCCCATATACTGCACAGTCCTCCTAACTAACACACACTTACAGGGAGTCTGGGTCGGTCCTATATTGCTTTCCTAGCTTTTAGACGGGGGTCCTTGTTCAGGTAAGCTGTTTCTGTGGGTTTCTCCAGCCTGGTCTTGACCCCTTTTCTCATCTCTCATCCCTCTCTAAAACTGGATTCCAGGAGTTCAGCTCAATGTTTAGCTGTGGGAGTCTGCTTCTGCTTCCATCAGGTTCTGGATGAAGACTCTAGGATGGCATTTAAGGTAGTCATCAATCTCATTATAGGGGAAGGACATTTAAGGTAGTCTTTCTACTACTGCTTAGATTGTTTGATGGGGTAATCCTTGTAAATCTCTGGATATTTCCCTTGTGTCTGATTTCTCATTATACCTATAATGGCTCCCTCTACTATGGTATCTCTTTTCTTGTTCTCCTCTCATCTTTCCCTGACTCAATTTTCCTGCCTCCTCATGCCCTCATCTCCCTTCCTCTTTTCCCCTTCTCTTTCTCCTAATTCCTTCCCCTCTTCCCCCATGCTCTCAATTTGCTCAGGAGATCTTGTTCCTTTCCCCTTTTCTTAGGGTTCTCCTTGTTTTTTAGTTTTTTGGGCAGAGTGTATTGTAGGCTGGTGATCCTTTGCTTTATATCTAAAATCCATGTATGAGTGAGTACATACCATATGTGTGTTTTTTTGTGACTGGGTTACCTCACTCAGTGTGGTTTCTTCTAGTTCCATCCATTTGCCTGCAAATTTCAAGATTTATTTTTTTTCCCACTGACTAGTACTCCATTGTGTAAATATACCACATTTTCTCCATCCATTCTTTAGTTGAGGGACATCTAGGTTGCTTCCAGGTTCTGGCCATTACAAATAATGCTACTATGAACATAGTTAAACAGATGTCCTTGTATGAATGTGCATCTTTTGGGTATATGTGTAAGATTGGAAGTGCTGGATATTGTTGTAGACAGATCCCATTTTCTTGAGGAACCAACATACTGATTTCCAAAATGGCTAAACAAGTTTGCACTCCCACCAGCAACGGAGAAGTTTTCCCCTTCTTTCATATCCTCTCCAGCATAAACTGTCTTTGATGTTTTTTACTTTAGCCATTCTGACATGAGTAAGGTGGTATCTCAGAGTCATTTTGATTTGCATTTCCCTGATGGCTAAGGATGTTGAACAATTTCTTAAGTGTCTCTTAGCCATTTTAGATTCCTCTATTGAGAATTCTACATTTAGTTACATACCACACTTTTTAATAGGTTTACTTGGTGTTTTGGTGACTAGCTTCTTGAGTTCTTTGTGTACTTTGGAAATCAGCCTTCTGTCAGATGTAGGGTTGTTGAATATCTTTTCCCATTCTGTGGGCTGCCATTTTGTCTTGTTGACTGTGTCCTTGGCCTTATAGAAGTTTTTCAATTTATTTATTGTTGATCTCAGTGTCTGAGATCAACTGGCCTTATGTTTAGGAAGCAGTCTCCGTACCAATTTGTTCAAGGACACTTCCCACTTTCTCTTCTAAGAGATTCAGTATGGCTAGACTTACGTTGAGGTCTTTCATCATTTGGAATTAAGTTTTGTGCATGGCAATAGATATGGATCTATCTGTAGTCTTCATGTCAGCATCCAGTTTTGCAAGCACCATTTGTTGAAAATGCTTCCTTTTTTCTATTGTATGATTTTAGCTTCTTTCTCAAAAATCAGGTGTTCATATGATGGGAGATGTTATTCTGTAAATATGTTTCTCATACTGGTTAATTAATAAAGCCCTGTTGGCCAATAGGAAACTAGATAGGCGGGGCTAGGAGACTAGGAGGAGGAAAGAGGAAGTAGTTAGGAGGAGTCAAGATGTAGAGCATGGAGGAAGCAAGATGCTGGGGCCGCCGCTCCCCGATAAGATGACCACGTGGAAATACTTAGATAAGTAGAAATGGGTTAATAATTAAGGCAGAGCTAGCCCATAAACAATAATGGTGACTGGCCTACAGGATTGTATCATATACAGAGTCTCTGATATTTGGGGCTGGTGCGCCAGACTAGCACTGGGCAGGCTGGCAGAAAACATACAAGCTACATTCATAGGTGTCTGGGATAATATCAGGATTTTCGATTTGATTCCATTGGTCTACATGTCTATGTTTGTGCCAATACCAAGCTGTTTTCAGGACTATAGCTCTACAGTAGAGCTTAAAATCATGGATAGTGGTGTCTCCAGAAGTTCCTTCATTGAACAGTGTTGTTTTGGCTATCCTGTGTCTTTTGTCTTTCCATATAAAGTTGAGTATTGTTTCCCCACATATGATGGTCAGTCTTGGTTTTCAACTTTAACAGCATTTAAAAGACACATTTTGTGAATGTTTGAGGATTTCTCCAGAGATAATTAATGTAATGGAATTCCCTCCTCATTGTAGGAGGTAGTTAATAGTGGGCAGTCCAAACAAAGAGGTCCCAAGGAAAATGCATTGTGTGCTTGCTTGGATTCTCTTCTTTTTAATAAAGAAAGGTCCACTGTGATCCTTTATTGTCACAAGACTCCAGCCTCTCTAGGGAACTCTGACCTTTTAGCAACCGATTGCTACTGTTGATACAGCTTTTTAGATTAAGTAGCTATTAAGCTCCCTGATTGTCCGACATGAAGATGACCATTGATTGACTGCCTGTTGCACTTATTATACAAGATAATTTAATAAATCTTCTGATTTTGTCTGGTAGATTGCTCACTGGGTAAAGGCACTTGCCATGCAAGCCTGTTAACCTAAATTTAATCCCCATAATTGACAGAAAGGAAGAAGAGAGCTGGCTTCACAAAGTTGTGCCCTGACTTCTGAAGATAAGCTCCCTCATCTCTCTTTCACACACACAGATGCACACACACTGCACAAACACAATAATATATATATATATATATATATATATATATATGCATGTATATTATTTTGTTGCTATGAAGAACCCTGCCTACTATCTGACCTACTATTTGTTTAGTAGAATTATTTGTCCGTGCCTCTAATCATGTTCTGTCCTGTCACATTCATGATGAGCAAAATAAACCACAGCTCCCTGAAAAACATAGAATATTGCCAACTATGAAATATGGTTGAGCATTCTGAAATGTTGGTTTTGCATTGGCTCGGCATAGGTGGGAACACCATGTCAAGAACTAATGTGCATTGGCCATGCCTGCTCCATTCTATGCAAGGCATTAAACTAAAGGATGCTGGATGGCATTTATTATACCATTTGACAGACATCAACACACATGTGTGTCAAATGCTATAATACCCTGACTTTTAATATTCTCTGTAGTTTACAGTGTAATATAGGTGGTGCCCATTCCTGCAAGCTTATGGCTATGTCTGGTTGATGGACTTAGTGAGTGTGTTACATGAGTATATCTCCAGAAGGAGAAACAGAACCTCCATTTGTTCCTCTGATTCAGCAGTTGCTACATTTTGTGTAGGTAATAAAAGATTCTCTGCTTGTCTCTCATTTAGGGATCCTGGATAATTGGTGTTGAGGTCTATGTAGTCATTTTCTCCCAGTTGTTTCCCAGTTTTTCTGATTTCTGAACAACCTGTCTTGCCCATTGTATTCTTCTATGAAGTCTGAAAACATGGATGTTGTTAAGACTTATCTTTTTACTTATATTCTAATTGGTGCACCATATGAACTGCAAGGTGATGTAGCCATTGATGTACAGAAGAGGGTCCTCCTAAGACAATGGAACTATCAAGTAAGAGTGGTTCTAATTAGAAGATGAAGTAAAATGGAAAGAATAGCAAGAGGTTCATGCTGCTTATTCAAAAATCATTATATGTATTAAGGGCCTGCAAGAGGAAAACCAGGACTTCCAAACACTAAAACTAAATAGCATCATAACCTGTCATATGGATGAGTTGGTAACATAGAAAATATTGCTTCATCTCTTTCTGTGACTCTTGGATGTATTTAGATATTCCTCATCCAGGACAAGACTCCATAGACAGGTTTTGATCAGGAAATGATATCCGTGGAGATGCAAAGATAACCAAATTGAGTGATGGCTGAATGATGGCATGTTTGGTCAGGTAAAAGGCAAGGGTTCTTTGGACTAGAAAGCTAACTGAAGTAAATACAGAAAGAGAGTAGACAAAATCCATTTAGGCCCTGGGTCATGCTCTTCCTTTTTCCTTTTGCCAATGCTTTCCTTCTGTCTTTGAGGTTGGGGGCACTGTTACTTCTATCAGTTGTCTTTTTATGTTGACACCTCAAAGACTCACCTAATTGAAGAAAGCAACAAAGGCATACAGAAAATAAACATGTGCCTTTTATTCAATTCTTTATGACTAGCTGTGGAAAGAACCCCAGACAACAGGAAACTTCAATTAAAATAAAAAAAAAATGCTAGAAACACAGTTTGTTCTTTTGCCGTGGAAATCAGTTCCAGAATGTCCCACATTTGATTGTCCTAATTCAGTGCTGACTATGGTCCTCCCAATGTGTCACCTGAGTTACCCTTCAGATTTGCTTCTGTATGTGTTTATTGGGATATTTCCAGGACCCTTGCCACTATCTAGATGCTTGTGACAAGGAGGATGGAATCTACTTATAATCCTTCTTTCAAAATTCTCTATGACATGAGAGTACTCTGTTGACTAAAGCAACAAGTGGGGTGGGGCAGGTAACACAGCTGACAAGTCAAGCTTGAAGCCCGTTGTACTTTATTGAAGTGACACCATACTTTGTCACCTGAAAAGAAAGATTAGACAGGACGTAGTAATTAAGTCTTGTGAGTATGATGACAACTCACATATCTGGATGATGGAAATGAGCTGGGACCAAAGTGAAAGATGTCATCAGGCCACACAATCTTCTGCTTGTACCTCCAGTTTTGCAGAAAAAGGAAATTTATTTTAAGAGGCCAGAGAGCCAGGGATTGAGTTATTGGAAGGACTCAAAACTTAGGCCATTTTATCAAAATGTTTGTACTTACTATGCATGCTCCAGTTTTAGCTGTTTTGAAAGGCAAAAATAGTGGCCTCTCAATCTGTGGCTGTTCCTCTGCATTGCCAGCTGTGGGATGTCAGTAGAGCAGCCTTGTCTCTATGTGCCTTGTCTCTCTCCTCTATAAAGCAAAATTGCTATTTCCATTTTGTTAAAAACTCTAAGAACATAGATATGGGTAAAATATGTGACAATGTATAAATAATGTCCAGACCATCAGATGAACTGTCAGTCATATAACACATCCCCCAAGTATTGTAAGCCTTGCCCCTTACATTATTAAATTTTAATTGCCTTCGAGTCCCATGCATATGCAGCAGTGGGCTACAGTGAGATGGTAAATCTGATTTGTATAAACATGTTGTAAGGACAAGGAAAATTAACTTGGAAGAAGTATGAACCTCTTACAAGAAGTAGCTGTACATTTTCATCTTCTAAAGTAATAGTTTGCATTCTCTGTATTGAAGTGTTTAGGTCATATCTAATCTGTCTACCTTACAGTATCAAATGCAGTTATTCCTTTGATATAATTAGTTTGTTAGGAGAAAATATAAATCTCATAGAATACTCTGTGGATTCTAAGAATTACTTCATTACTAAATTATTTTAATTTTATGCATAATTACAAGGTATAAGTAATTAATGATATATGCTAAATTACCAAGTACTTGTCAAATGTATTTATCCATTTACTCAAAGCCCTTAATTTTATGATCCATTAGTTTCCCTTACATATATGAACACAGTGTATTGCTTTTTACTCTGTTTTTAAAGCTTGTTGATTGTAGCATGGGGAAGAATTTTCATTCTAAATGAGCTATAACTAGTGGATAAGATCTTATATTCAAACTACATCATTGCAATATCTTTTCTTCATCATTTCACGATTATCATGCCAAATGATGATCAATTCCCCATTTTTGGGTGATTGCCTTATTAATAGCAAAGTGATAAGAATGGAATTAAATATTTGCACTGGGGGCTATGCTTAATTGAGTTCTTTTACTGCTCATTGCAAGCTTCAGTTTTTAAAATTAAAACCAACAAAATCACACAATTTAGAGACATGGCTAAAATTAGAAGTCTTTTAAATACAATAGAAAAATTCTACAGCAACTTGGACATGATGTTCCTTTTCAGACATGCAGTATAATTTTAGAAACAAAAGACAATTTATTTCTAATTTTAAAGGAAGTTTTCAGACTTTATTGAATGCTCACATTGTTCATAGAGCTGTGTCAAACCCTGAGAATGGAATAGAAGACAAAAATCAGAGAGCAGTTGAACATGCTTTATCATCCTAGAGACACTTTTTGTAAGTAACTGTAGTAAGCAAATCATTTCACAAACTTCTTGTTTAGCATTATTATTTAATAGTTTTAATGTGATTTTGGTCAAATTGATTCTTCTTTCCCACTCAGTGTCATGAACAAATTTATTTTAAACCTACTGAGTCCACTTATTGGATATGGATTCCAACACTATCTACTGGAGTATAGCATGGGTAACCATGCATGGGCCTCTTCCCCAAAGAAAAGTGACACTTTCTCTCCCTCAGTAGCCATCAACTGCCAATAGCTTCTCAGCAAATGGTGGATTTCATAAGTTCATGCTGGGATTTTGTCTGTCTTTGCCTTGTGCAGTTCTTATGCATGTAATCAGATATGTTGTGAATTCACTTAGGCAATAATTCTGTTATATCCACAAAATAATGTCACTACAGACATCTACTTCTTGTCCTTATAAATCAGAAAGATGTTAACCACTTTTTTGAGGTAAAAGCTATGGAAACAATACTGCTATGTATCAATAATTTTGGAGCCTCCTCTACAGCAAATACTTTATTAACCAAGGAAGTTGGCTATGTGCACAAATGTATAAGTCTTCACTTATCATTTGGAAAAGTCAAACAAATCATAGAGAAATCAATACAGGAAGAGCCAGGAAAGTATGCTAAATACTGAAATCTGAAGACAAATCCATTATGATAATATTCTATGGATACTGTCTCTAGAAGAAGCAAGAACAGCGATCTATAAAAGAGACAGAAGAAACACTATCAAAAGTGCAATGGTATATGACAGGCAGAAAGAAGTTCAGGCAGTGTGGGTCAATTTCGTAATAATGTAGAGAAAATAAACAACTTAAAATTACTTCAAAAACTTTGATGAAAAGGAAATGGTTTGAACGAAAGTGCTATTTTTTTCTTTTTGCTTTGTTGTTTGTCTTGGTTTTTCTGTTTGTTTGTTTATTTATTTTGCATTATCTCTTATTCATTGGAAGACACCCTATAAAGGGTACAAATACATTTAGGGAAATAGCTCTGATTCTACAGTGACCTAGAGCAAGATGTGGTCAATTTATCCTAGTGATGTCAGACATGCAGATGAGACTGAATGTTTCTATTAGGAGTATTAGTGTTCGATTAGAAAAAGAAAGTGAGAAAACTTAAGTTCAATATTTTTATTTAAAAAGTTATACTTAATGAGTAAAAACTCTAGACATGACTGGCTTTATTTATTCAGGCATTTTCCTCTGTTTTTCTCTTTTATCAATTGACACTAGGTTCATAAATTTCATTTGAGGACAATATTGAAAGAAATTTTATAACTGGATATGCACAGCCAAAACTCTAGGCATTTGTAAAGGTGGGTTTTCAACTTCCTAAAGCTACTTAAGGTCATAATCCAGTGTGACATTGTCCAAGTTAGGTGATATATACAGAAAAGAAGGTAACAGAAATCAAAGCAAGGGGATCTGTGCTGCTTCATTTGGCTGGTCAACTTACCTGGATCAGCCAATGCTCAGATGTCTGGTTCGACATTATTTCTTCATGTGGCTGGAGTGTTTTTTAATAGTAAAGTAGAATTAATGGACCCAGTGGATTAAAACAAGGGGAGGAAGCAGCATCCCTGCTGTGAGTGGGCATAGATCATTCCAGTTAGGATTTGAGTAAATAGAAGCATAGAAGCGGAGGAAATGAGAATCAATCATGCCCCCTTTTGGCCTTACTGCAGACCTGTGACATTCCCTATCATCTTTCTTAACTAATGACTGCGTTCTATAGCATCAGCTTCCTTGACACTATGGCCTTCAGATTGGAACTGAATAATGCTACTCCCTCTCCTGAGTCCCCCACTTAAAGATCAGAGGATTTTAACCCTCTGCTGGTTAGTTTTAACTGTCAACTTGTTACAACATAGAATCACAATGTGGAGTCTCAGTGAGGAATTATTTAGATCAGACTGGCCTATAGGCATGGTTGTAGGGGTTAGGGTTAGTTCATTGGTATAGGATGAATCAACAGCATTCTTTGGCACTGTGTTCTGAAGTATGTCAGAAAGGAGAATGCTGGTGGAGAAAAGAAGCAGGGAGCATGGGTGCATGTTTCTCTCTGTCTATGACTACAATGTGTCAGGATCAGCTGCTATAATCTCCTAAAACCATGACTTCATCAAATGATGGCTCATAGCCTTGAAACCTAGATAAACTCTTCCCTGAGCTGCTTTGGGTCAGGGTATTTTATCACAAAAAACAAAAGTAAAACTAGGGTATTGCCCATATCACAAACTATATTGTCCTATAATAAATCTCATACCATATATGTGTGGTTATAATATGTCTATTATATAAATTAAATATGCACAATGGATTATCTTTACCTGGTAAACCCTGAAAAAGACATGAATAGAGTCTTAAAAATGAAAAATATATACTTAACATTCATAGTATTGTGTGGCAAACCCAAATTGTATCTGATTCCACAGCCCATGTTGGGTGTTTTATTGTATACAACATGATATTTTAATTGAGCCCTAAAAACAAATAGTATTTTAATATTGAGGGACAGAACACTACAAGCCATAGGTACTGTAATATTTATAATACAAAAGTTAAAAAGGGCAGAGAGTACAGAGGTGGTGAAACTGTGGTTTAGAATGGCTGTGTATTATATAGGTGATGTGTGCTAGGAAAGGAATCTACAGAAGAGATAGGGAAAGTCGGCCAGAACTCTTGACCTTCTTTCTCTATCAACTACTGGCAGTTAAAAAATAAAATAAAAATCCTGTCTGTTTGTAACTCATTATAACACCAAAATACAGATGTTTATACACTTTTGTGCTTTGTCATCATTAAATATTAATGACAATATGGGAAAGGGATTTAAAAGTTGTTTTTGGAAATTCTCAAGGTTAGGATTAAAGTAACATTTTTCACAAAGTCTGGTCTGTGCTCAATTAACAAAATGGTTTAAAAAGATGTCCAACCACTGTAAAAATTCCAGTTCAAGAAAGTGTCAGTCACCACGTGTGCTCATAGCCTCAAATACAGAATTCAGAAGACTATCCCTTTTTGTCATGTGGCTTTCCTTTTTCAATTTTCCAGTAGACGATCAGCTGTAATCCAAAAATAGTCAAATTATTTCTTCTTGCATAAGTTACTTTGGATGAATATGTTTTATTTTTCAAATCCCTCTTCTATTTTTGCATTTGTTTCCATTTCTAATACATACTGAGTGAAAAAAGAAAAGAGAATATATTTACCTCTTTCCTCTCCTTGGGTGTTTATGGCTATGTAGATAAGAATTTGTCAGGAAAATAATCATATAACTTTAAGAGGTCAGAAAAGAATTTGTATAGAAAGGAAAAGAGGCTGTGGAAATGGATTAGATTTTTATTCACTGTGATTACAATATCATTATAATCATTACTTATGATCATCTCTTTATAATTCTGGATCAAGGGTATTGTAGATTATTATTAATTATAGCCATCACTATGAATTGCTTAATTTTGATGCTTATTTTATTATTGCACAAAATAAAATAAGTGTTATATTAATAACTTAGTTGTAAATTTTACTTAGCCACATTTAGCTCCATCAAAATTTTAATTTTGACAGATAAGCACTGGAAAAAGAACATGAGTTTTAAAGTTTAAATTAATTTACTGAGCACCAATATCCACAAACCAGTAACACCGGGAGGAACTTCCATGAGTAATGAAAGTTTTCTGAACCCTGGGTAATTGACTAGATTTATAGAACCAGGAATGATTTCCCCTTGTTGAATGTGTTTTAAGTCCAATTAAAGATATGTTGGTTACACTCAAGGCATACATTCCACTACTGCACCTGTAGTGTTATCTTGCCATGCTGGTCAGTGGTATGGTTCACAGGCACCATACCGGTGTAGGACTGTTGGTTGCTTCTTTTCTTTGAAAGCCTACTTTCTACTTCCTGTGTGTTGAACTTCATGAACCTTTTAACTAATGTACTGGAAATAATCCCCAACTATATGTCTAGAGTTCCATCTCTCTCAGGGTGATTCTCTATTCTGAGTATGATGACAATTAACACCAGGTGACATATTTGAATAATTTATTTTTTCTTTAACATGTTTAAATTTACTCCATTTTCCTCCACTGACCAACCTTTGGCTTCCAATTTCTTCAGAACATAGAACGTAGGCAACATAACCTAGACAGTGCTTACAGAATGTCTTACAGAATGTTTTCACTTTCCTGTACATTTTAAAGCATTACATTTTGCTCAGGATTGAAAGCAGTACATAAATAAATAAATAAATAAATAAATAAATAAATAAATAAATAGAGAAGGAATAAATCTCTAGAATTATAGACTTTTATTAAGCTAAGTCAAACTTTCTCAAGTTTTATTGGATTGAAACAAAAATCATTTTTATATGTTTATATGATGGTAGGAAACTATGGATCTCTTGAAACATATATACATGATTACCTCTGATATCCAGGATCTTACATGAATCTCAAAACCTAAAGATCTTTACTGATAGGCCAGCATCAATGTATTTGGTCAATGAACCATATACACCACAGAATACTTCAACCTTATTTTTGCTATCAAAATAAATATGATTGTAAGTTAATAATCATACTATCTAGGTAGTGTAGGGCAAGCGTATCCTGACTTTTGCCAGATCCCACTGAAAATAAAAGTTCTTTGGCTCCTCACCCTCCTTTTACAAGGAACATTTCATTTCTACCAACTTAAATGACCCTGCTTTTTTGCAGTTTTCCAACTGGGGACAAAGGCAAGACCAAATTCTATCAATAACCAACCACCAAAGATGACCAAACCCCAGGTCATGTGTTCATGTCAGCACCCAGGTGTCTAGCAGAGCAACAACAAGAAGTACACCTAGCATGTTAACAATGCAGCAAGAAAATTCTTTATAATGTAGCTGTGGGTGAGGAAGGTCCAGGTCTCCATGGCAAGAGGATTATGTTTGCATTGTGTGCCACATAGCAAGAAGTGACTAAATATGTTTTAAGCACTGACCGAATTCTAGGTTATGCTCTAAATCAGCAGTAAGCTAATGATTTAGGCTTAATCTAGGCAGCTGCTTACTTCTGTAAATGAACATTTTTGGAACACATTTTCATCTGTTTCCATTTTCCATGGCTGATTTTACTTCACAAAATCATTTGAGTAGGTTCAGTAGAAACACCCCATCACTCATAATACTGACTGTGTGGCTCCTTATACAAAAGGCCTGATGGACTTGGTGACAAGTTTTCATCAGGTCCATTTATTTCAGTTTTCACAGCAAGTTGATCATGTAAAAATCTTCTCACATATTATATAGCTGAGAATGAGCAGAGCTCAACCTAACTGTTTATCCTGTATTCCGTTAATGTAGAATTATTACACATAATGTGAATATAGTAGTCCATATCTACTTGAACATATTGTCTATATAACTGTATAATAAGAGAGTAAAGTCACAAAGATTATGAATTCAAGAGTAGCTGGGATTTCATACTATCACCTGTCTCACATGTAAGTTACAAATATATGTTACTATTAAATGTATGATAATTTCATTGAGGTACAGTTCACATAACATACAATTCACCATTCACCTACTTAAATAATACCATTTAATATTATTAGTATATATACAGATCTGTGCAAAGTAACTGTAATCAATGATAGAACATTGTCCTGGCCCACAGAAAAGTCCATGTTACGGCAGGTTTCCCTGCTGGCTGCCGCTGGTTCTGCCGCCATGGTCCCAGAACAACGTGTGCCCCAAATAACACTCAGGAGACTCTATATTTGATACAATCCTGTTGGCCAGTTACCATTATTGTTTATGGGCTAGCTCTGCCTTAATTATTAACCCATTTCTACTTATCTAAGTATTTCCACGTGGTCGTCTTATCGGGGAGCCGCGGCACGCATCCTGCTTCTTCCCCGGGCTACATCTCGACCCCTCCCTACTCCTTCCTCTTTCCTCCTTGTCTCCTAGCCCCGCCTATCTTGCTATCTCATTGGCCACAGAGCTTTATTAACCAGTATGAGAAACATATATACAGAATAACATCTCCCATCAAGTCCATGCTTTTCAATATGATTTTGACACCTACAAAATTTCCCTAAACCTTATTTTGTGTTTTAACATCACCATCCTATAAAAGGACTCATCCTGGAGAAGACTTATTCTTCCTTTCATAGTAGCCATTAGTTGCCTGTATCTCTTCATACAGGGTTGAGACATTGTAAAAATTACACTATCCTTGCTAGCTACTCAACTAGTGTTGCCTTTGTGCAATTCTATTCAGGCAACCAACCATATTGCTGAGATTTCATGAATGCTGCTCCTATGTCTTACTCAGAAGCCACTTTCAGTATTTATCATTAAACGTGTAAGCATATAAACAATAATAAATGGATTCCATGCATTGGCTATAAATATATAACAAGCATAATTCAAAAAGAGGCATGTATTTGAGGTAGAGTTTGGAAAACATGGCAGGAACTGGAGGAGGAGGGAAGGGTATAAATGGTGTAAATAGAATGCTGGTGTATTAAACATTCAAAAAATTAAAACTATTTTTTAAAATCATCACCATCCTAGGTAATAGGAAATAATACATCACTGCTGTATTAGTTTGCTTCTCCTACATAATAAATAGTTT
This sequence comes from Cricetiscus sungorus, assembly GCA_030556225.1. NCBI lineage: Eukaryota > Metazoa > Chordata > Mammalia > Rodentia > Cricetidae > Cricetiscus > Cricetiscus sungorus. The sequence continues at coordinate 9,143,188 of JANBXA010000007.1, read as the reverse complement.
TGAGTGTCTTTCCACTGGAAATGTAGCTCTCTTCTTTGGAGAACTATCCTTTAGGAGTATTAGAAAATACTTTCTCATCCTATTCATTTTCTTGATGTTATCTGAACAATGACAAAAAAAATTTCACTTTAAAAAAGCCCACTACCTCATATCTTTATTTTCACTTATCCTACTGATATCTTCTCCGAGAATTCCATATCTAGTTAAACACTTGAAAATTTATTTTGTTTTTTAGACTTTTATAGTTTTATGTCTTGTTTTCATATTTATGATGAACTCTATAATTTTATAAAGATTTATATTTTGTGTATATACGTGTGTGTGTGTGTGTGTGTGTGTGTGTGTGTGTGTGTTGTGTGCCTGAAGAAGTCAGATAAGGGTTGAACTTCTGGAGGGAGAGTGACAGTAAGTTGTAGGCCACCCAATGTGGAATCAAGCCTTGTGTTCTCTGCAGGAGCAAGTGCTTTTACTCTCTGTGCCATCTCTTAATCCCTTTATGATAAAGGAAAACAGAACAAGAACAAAATCAGCTAAACAATTCTTTTCAAAATAATCACACACACACACACACACACACACAAACACACACACACACACACACACACACACACACACACTTCTAACAAAGAAAATTAAAGAACTCCCCAATGAAAAATTTAATACATTGTAGAAGATGACTAAAGATAAAAATATTTTCCATATTCATCCTATTCATAGATTGGAAGGACTCTAAGAGAGATATGCATGATTCCTCAGAGAAGGTAAACATGACAACAGCTCCAGAGCAAACAGCTCCAGAGCTCCAGAGCAACAGCTCCTGCTTGGGGGGAGTGGAGAGGGAGGGAGGAGAAAGAGAAGAGGAGAAGGCTGAGAAAAGGGGAAGAATAGAGAAGAGCAAGAAAAGAGATACTTTACTAGAGGGAATCCAGTTGTAGAGGAGGAGGTCTGAAGAGCAAAGGGGTCAAGACCATGCTGGAGAAACACGCAGAAACAGCTGACCTCACCAAGTGGAAGTACTAGGACCCTAGTCACTGGGGAACCAGCCTTGGCTCACACCAAGCCTTCTGAATGTGGTTGGCAGTTAGGAGGCCTGGCCAGTCTATACGACCTCTGATTATGGAACCAGTATTTATCCCTAGGGCACAAATGGACTTTGGGAGTCCATTCCCCATGGAGAACTACTCTCTCCACCTAGATACACAGGGGAGGGCCTAGGTACTCCCTCAAATAAGCAATTGATATGACAGAATTTGATGATCCCCCATGGAAGGCCACACCCTCCCTGGGGAGTGGATGGTTGGTGGCACATGGTGGGGGATAGATAAAGTGGGGGGGGGAAGATGGGAGGATGGGCAGTAGAGGGTACTGGGATTGATATATAAAATAAGAATGTTTCTTAATTAAATTTAAAAAAGATTTAAAAAAAATTAAAAATTTGAAAATGACTGTCCTACCAAAAGCTAGCTATAGTTTCAAATCAATCCTAATAAAAATTATATTGTTTCAGAGACAGAGAAGTGGCAATTCCAAAATTTATGTGGAGATATAAAAGAGCAAGGACAGCCAAGGTAATCCCAAAAAGGAATATGCTGGACATAGTACCATACCTGCTTTCAAAGTATAAAACAAAATTATAATGATAAAAACAGCCTAGTATAAGCACAAATAAACAGACAGATCAATGAAATAGAACTGAAGACCCATATATTAACAACATTGAACTTTTGACAAGGGTGTCTAGAACATGGCACAGAAATAATACATCATCTTCTCCTAGTGATCCTTGGAAAATAATTTCAACATAAAGAATCATTGAAACTAAATCATTGTGTCTCAACAGGACCAAATTCAACTCCAAATGCATCAGGGACCTCAACTTATAGATTCTGTTACCCTGAAACTGCTAGAACAGTAGGGAGGATGTTTCAACTTACATGGACAGGTAAGGACTTTTAAGTAGGATTCCAGGAACACAGGATAATGACATATAATAAAACAAACACTTCTTTAGAGCAAAGCAACCTATCAATTTAGTGGATAGGCAGCCCACAGAATGGAAGAGAACATTACCAGCTATGTAGTCAACAAATGATTACTATCTAGAACATAAAAAGAACTTAAAGAACTAAATCTTAAGAAATAATACGGGCTAATTAAAAATGGGCTATGGCATTGAATGAAAAATTTTCAAAAGAAATGCAAATAGCTATGGAACATTCTGCCGTTGTTTTATCCTACATTTTCCCCTTTTGCTCTTCAAATTGCATATTTATATCAACATCCCTTAATCTGTTTTAATGCCTCTTTGTAAATTCAAATGTACTCTTACAATATTTGACTACATTTTTTTCACTGATTTTATTCTTAATAAAAGTTTCCATTTTATTATTTGTATTTGTAAACATTGTTTCTGAAATGAAACATTGGTATAGATAGGAATACTTTGTTTCAGAATGGATTTTCATTGATACAAATTTAAGGTCAATTTTGTGATATGTATACTTCTCCTCTTGTTTAGGTATTGTGTTTATATAGCTCATTTAGAATGTAATGTATAGTTTAACAGAGATTTTAGATAATTACCTATGATAATGAGACCTTATAGTTAAGTTAGTTAGGATTTCTAGATATACAGAGATGTATTTGAATGGATAGGCATTCTTCAGACCTTTCAAAGACCTACAGAATATGGCATTTAAAATGGTTTAGGGTTTTTCTTGACAGTGAGGCACAACTGCTCCTGGTAACACCATGTGCATCAGAAAGAAAGATGGACATCAAAGAAACGCGTAATGAAGTTTGCTTCTAGTATGGCAAGACTGGCCATATTGACAAGGTACTGCTCTTCTGGACTGTTTGACTTTATGCTGTAGAGACTGGATATGCAGGACTCACAAAATGGTGACTGCTGATTCAAGATGGACATTGCTACAGGATTCCTGCTTCATGGAAGAGGCTGCCAGACAGTCTACAGGACACAGAGAAAAATAACTGACAAACTGCCAATACAGGTGGACAGTTTAAAGTTTTCTGCTTTGCTGAGGAGTCTGGCAGACACACCATGGCCTATGGGCTGAAGATGGAACATTACAGAAGAACTTTGGGTGACTGACCAGACAATGAGTTGTCTATGTCATTTCTAGAGTTTATATATTATCCTCCTGTGGTCTTTGAAGGAGTTGAAGACAGATAGTTTTGGTTATAGTTTTCCATAGTTAGGATTAAAGATAAGTTATATATAGGACTTTAGACTCACAAAGATAGGATAGATGATATTTTCTTTAAGTCTTACAAAATGTTAATGGACTAAATATTGTTAACTGTGATTCTTATTTGATAATTGTTGTATGATATATTTTGCTATGCCAAGGTTAAAACCCTTCTTTTTGTTTTAGACAGAAAAGAGGAGATGATGGGAGATGTTATTCTGCAAATATGTTTCTCATACTGGTTAATTAATGAAGCCCTGTTGGCCAATAGGAAACTAGATAGGTTGGGCTAGGAGACTAGGAGGATGAAAGAGGAAGTAGTTAGGGGGAGTCAAGATGTAGAGCATGGAGGAAGCAAGATGCTGGGGCTGCCGCTCCCCGATAAGATGACCACGTGGAAATACTTAGATAAGTAGAAATGGATTAATAATTAATGCAGAGCTAACCCATAAACAATAATTGTAACTGGCCAATAGGATTGTATCAAATACAGTCTCAGTGTGTTATTTGGGGCTGGCGTGCTAGACCAGCTGCAGGTGGGATGGCATGTTGGAGGAAAACAACAAGCTACAAAACATTATCTTCTTATCTTACTTGTATGTATTTAGTCATCATATACTATCATGATTATTTTGAAGTCTCTGATAAGTTTGCCATATGAACCATTTTAAAGGCAGTTTGTTTCTTGTCATGTTCTGTGTATGGATCAAAATTTCCTGTTTCTCTCCATGATCTACATTCCTTTATTTATTCACATTGACAATGGATATTTAAGTAACAGTGAGATTCAAAATTTTATAAGGATCCCTGCTTCTCTCTGAGTGTTCTTGTGTTTTTTTTTCTCTGTTTAGTGTCTTGGGTGTACTAATTTTTTATTAGCTTTCCTTTGCATTGTGAAACCTCTCCTTCACCCCTGAGAGTATAGCCTTGGGCATGTGCCCAGCTATCCTACAGTGATGGTGATTTTAGCAGGCCTTTCTTTGACTCTGTTTTCCCTCTAATACCTCTGCCTTTCTCTGTTGATATCACACCCCACTGTCAGTATTCACTAATTTCTCTCTTCTTTTTGACAATGACCTGAGGCATCACTTGGTTTTCTGTATGAAACAATCAATTCAGAGGTTACTAGGAGGCCTGTGTTTGAGGTTCTTACTCACACTAGGAGGGCTCTTCTCACTTCTCTCTCTCTCTCTCTCTCTCTCTCTCTCTCTCTCTCTCTCTCTCTCTCTCTCTCTGATTGTCTCCTGTTGGTTATAGAATCTAAGGTTCTGTTGTTGCCTTCAGACAGAGCTGCTGACTTCCTTCTATGTCTTAACACCCAGAGCTGTTTACTTCTCTAAATAAGGACAGATGCTTTGTTTGAAACTTTAGAGGAGTATGACCTCATGGCTTGCTTCTCACAGTGTGCAAATTCTCTGGACGATTGTGCTGGTGCATGGGGAGGAAGGAAGTGACCCTGCTTATTCTGAAATATTCCAGCATGATGAGCAAGATGCCAGAGTAACACTAGTCTCTGATCTTAGCAGCTTTATCTGCTGTAGGACTTCCACTTTGAGAATGGGCTGGGTAAGGCATGATGGCTGTCCTCAGCCTGCTGACCACAAGATATATAGATCCACAGCCTGTGAGTTTGAATTATGTGGTATAAGAGAATAGTTGTCCCAGAGGAATGCAGATGTCTAGAATTTTGCTCGTCTTGGGGAGATTGCAACTGGGGTCCCTGCAGAGAAAATCACATGGAATCAACTCGGGTTACATATTATAGAATCTTACTGTTTGAAGGCTTAGTAGGTTTTCTGGAATAATTATTGGTCTTGTCTAATTTCAGGACAATGTATAGGCATATAAATGCTTGTTCTAATTTGTTTTTTATAATTTCTATCCATTAATGTTACTGCTTCAGTGAGCTCAGTAATCCTAGAAACTGATGTTTTCACGTGTGCTTTACAAGTCAAGTTTAACTAAGTACAAGACTGATATTAAAGATATGATTGAGTAAAAGCTATGGGTTTCATTGGGTACATTCAAACAATTTTAAATCATACTTGTAATGGGGATTGGAATGTCTTTCAAATATAGAATTAGTTTAGACTGTTTTCAGCAAACTTTTAGGCAGGTGGACAATGAAAACTGAATAAACATTGGAAGTTCAGATATGTACATGTACATCTAGAATAGAATGATTTTATGAAGAGGAATGTAGCAACATAAATGATCAAATTAAATCAATTTAGAAGAAAGAAGACAATCCCTTAGTATTCCTTGACTACTCAAATGAAGAGACTGCATGGTGCACTGCATAGACCTAACCAATTTTACGAAAGATAGTGATTACTGCTAACAACACAAAACTATTATTTTCTAGCAGGCCTTGTGCCCTACTGCTCATACTAATGTGGCAAAAAATATTGAAATTTAAGAACTTCTTAGTGAATATCTGTTGTCAAAGTATCATGCCATGGGTGACTAAGATGTAAAGATGAGTTACTTGGGTGATAATTCTGAAAGTACAAGTGAAGGGGCCATTTCTGGTGATGGTCTGACTGCTCATAGCATCCTGATCTATAAGACATTGCCTGGTGAATTCCAACACCTCTTCCTTTGTCTTCTCTCTGTCTCCTCTCTCCTGTTCCATTTCCTTCTCCCTCTTCCTCCATCTCCAGTCTCTCTCTGTCATCCACTCTGTGTGTTCTTGTTCTACACATCTCTCATTATGAACCCACTAGTCTTCTGTATTGAGGGATGGATGATGATGGCTTTAATCTAATGGTAATAACCTTTAAAGACCCTTCCTAAACACTGTAGATTAAATGTCAGATCTCACAATGGGCATTCAGTTCAACACAGGAATCTCAGACTTACAGTCTATAGCATAATATAGACTCAGAAGTAAGAGAGCAGGAAATCAACTTTCAAAATTTAGAAAAAACACAAACTTAAAGATGATAAATTATCATTATCTTAAAACTGCACTCCCTTCTTCCTTGGTCTCTTCCCAGACCATGTTAGAGCATCTTCAGCTTCTTTCAGATACTCAAAATTGTTAAGTGTTTCTCAATCTACACATTTACTTAAAATGTATCCTGTGTCTGGGCATGATCATCATTAATATCTTTATAATACATGCTCACATTTTCAGATTGAATTGAGACTCTTTGCTCATAAACAGTGTTTGGAAGGTAGTTGGTGAGTATTCAATTATTATCAAACAAATAAATACACACAGAAAGTAGAACTGTCTCATTGTTCCTTGCCAGGTAGTTAGGCTTCTTAACACAGCACTCTGATATAGCAATAGATGTGAATAGCAGACTGCCAGTCCTTAACAATATATGTTTGAGTCATTGTAATTCTAGGTCAGACTTTCTGGTTAACTGTTAGTAAACTAATTGCCATACAAGATCTTTACATATGCTGTTTGTTTAATAATTTAATATCACAGTACAAATCAGCACCCTTGCCTAAGGGATATCAAACCTAGGTCCTAATCTGTGTTAAGCAAGTGCTCTATCAGGTAGCAATATTGCAAACCTTGCCTACACCACCAAGTTTCTCTCACTGCTATTAAATTTAGATTATTAGTTTGTAGTAGATTTTTCCTATTCACCTTTATTTTTGGCAAAAAGCAATCTTCAGAAGGGCAGGTTTAAAATAAGCATATGAGGATCAGAACAAAACCTGCTGTCAGCTAAGATTTAGCCAAAGCATGGAGTGATGGCAATATTTAAGTGACATTGCTAGGACTGTAAAATGATTAAACATTGCAAATCAAACCTGTTCTCATTGGGGATTCCTTGCTTTTTGCCTTTCTGTTATTTCTTTGGTCTTCTGTTTGAGTCCCCCTTTTCTTCGTAAGTACCTCAATGATGGTAGAGTAGGATAGGTACTCAGGAATACACTGCTTTTAGAAGCAAACATGAAAAGCAAGATGCACACAGGTCCACACAGTCTAAGGAGATAACGGAGCATGAGCAGGGTCTCAGAAGAGACATTACATCACTGTGTAGAGCCCACCCTTGCATTCTAGAGCGTACCTACAATGGTGACAGATATTGACACTTAGATTCCACCGTGTTCTCAGGACAACTGAGTTTTCTCAGGTGGGCTTATTAGAGATTCCTAAAAGCAGAAGAGACTAAGCAAATTTATGTAGGAGAAAGCCCCTTCTCATCCTGTAAATTCTGTGATGTCTCTGTAGTAAGAAGAGGAGGGTTTGGAGGAGAGCTGCACATAACAATTTCCAGCATGTCATAATGCATGCTTTTGTGGAAATTATAAATGATTCTTTAAAATGGAAAGAAAATAAGTAAGAATCAATGAGAAAACAACACAGAAGAAAGCCAGCTGAAAGCTGTCTGTGAAGACAATTGGTGGCTTCATATAGAAGATACTCTGTTCTTACACAAAATGAAAGATAGAGCAATATGTTTTCTGCCCTTTTTCCTATCCATTTCCAATTGAATTCAGGGCTTTACCAGCTGAAACTTAACCTTGTCACCCTCACCTCCATTCACAACTCATGCATTTGGCCTTGTAAGAAAGAGGGAGTTGCGTCATTAACTCTCCTTAGGTGACATATCTTTTATCAATTGTTTCATGCAATAAATACATTTATTAATTCAGTAATGAGAATGGTCAAAGTCATCTTCTACTCGATAGTCTATCTGAGACCTGCTAGGGAGAATTTAAAGACGGTTTATCATGGGGAATTGTGAAGCTCATATTCTGACACAGCATAGTTTCAGATCTGCCATTCAGAAGCTGTGTGATCTTGGAAAAATCATTTTCTACTGCAGGAGCTGAGCTTCCCTACCCTTACAACAGAAGATCAGAGAGGAAAGTCGATGGTGGTGCACACCCCTTGTCACATATTCAGAGTGTCCTTCTAACTAGGATAATTGGGACTTTTGTTCTTACTGTAAAATCAAAGCAAACATTTCAAGCCAGGGAGTATTGATTGGAAACATCCTTCAAGGTGTTTGTGTAATGAATTGAAGCCCTGTGGACATCTATCTGTGAAGGAGCACTATTGAGTAATGTTGCAATCGAGCACACTGAAAGAAAAGTCACCATAAAGATGAATCGTGGCCATTCACTTACTCTTATCGAAGCTGTGTGTTTGTGCAAGTTCTGTATGCTTGTTATTTTATTGACTAGTTATTTTATTCCTATGAAAATCTGTATCAATCTATGAGAACCAGGTCCTGTGATCAAAGTCTTGCCCACCTCTGTTTTGTTTCCTCATTCCAATTTTATTTGAAGGCAAAGATTGCATTACTCAAGTGATAATAGGGATTCTCACACATAAATTAACAGGAATGGACCAATTATTTCAGGGACTTACATTCAGGATTTTCCCATTGCAATATCAGAAGCCAGTTGTTTGTGTATTTGCTGTAACATCTGTAGAGGTGTAAGCCCCTCTCAGGATCATTGCTTAGGTGTAAAACCAGACAGGTAAGTTGATTGACTGAAAGATGTGTGGTACCCCAGAACTAAACAAGTGTTAGCTAATCCAACTGCTGTAAGTGACCTTATGTTTTAATTTAGTTCACGTTTATTCTTGTCACTTAATTTATTGATTTTGACATTTTTTTTTCATTTTTTTAAATTTTATTTTACATTCCAACCCCTTCTGCTCCTCCTTCCACAGTCCCCCCTGTCTCCCCCATCTCATCCAATCCCCCAATCCACTTCTCCCAACAGGTAATGGCTCCCATGGGGAGTCAACAAGGTCTGCCACATTAAGTTGGGGCAGGACAAAGTCCTTCCCTGCTGTGTTAAGGTTAGCATGGCATCTTCAACAAGCTAATTCATGCACCAGGGATAAATTGAGCTTAGCTTCAACAATTTCAGAATATGCATTTTTGCACAATGAGACACATGTAAAAGCACTTCTTCATAGATATATCACTGTTTATTCAAAGGTGAACGAACACGTTACATGTTTACTGATATAGTTAGAAAATCTTCCTTGAAGTTTACTTCAATAATTTATTTTGTAAATTATTATTTATATTAATAATTTTATATGAGTACTGAATTTATATTATTTCCCCTCACCTTCTTTTCCCTTCAACTTCTTCTATGACTACCTCCCACTCCCTTTCAAATCTTAGTCCTGTGTTTCTTATTATTTTTACACATACACATATGCACACAGTCTCTCTCTCTCTCTCTCTCTCTCTCTCTCTCTCTCTCTCTCTCTCTCCACACACACACACACACACACACACACACACACACACACCACATTTTGAATCTTTTTAGTGTTGATCAGATATAACATGTATAATCTTAGGACTGAACACTTGTTCTTGGAACATATATCAGTGGCCTACCTCAGAGACTCATCCTTAGAGCAAATTGATTACCATTCTGTCTGCAGTTACTAATTACATGAAGCTTTTTATCTAGGGGTGGCATCTTGTGAGATTTCCTGGAAGGTCAACTGGTATCATCATTTCTCAGGCCATTTTTAGGTAGCCTTTCTGTTGATACTTCATAGATGCATCTTCTGTGTCCTATATTGCAGATGCAAGCCTCTGTCAGCAATTTACCTCAAAAGAATGAAACAAAATGTCATCCTCAGTCACCAAGTTCTTCGGTGACAGCCAAATCCCTAACACACCAGAGTGGAACTACCTTTTGCTACAGGATCTTTAATGAAATACTCAAGGTAAGAGCTGAATCACTAAGGGAGCCTAGAACAATATATATGATATCTTACTAGATGAGATTAAGACAGGAACATATCCAGAGGATACAAACATCTAGACATAGAAAAATTGCAATTATTTTTAAGGGAAGAAAGGTGTCTAAAAGAAATCTTTGGTCTGAGAAGTCTGTCCTCTTAAACTGTGTGTGAAATGATGCCTCTGCTATTGAAACTACGCTGCCTGTTATACTTTGTTTGTGATGGGGTTCTCTCAGGACCTGTGTGACCAGGAATAACAGAAGTCAATGGCTTTGACAGAGAGGATATTCAATATAAGCCTCTTTAAACACTAAGACGGAGAGAAAAATAAGAAACATGGTCATATTTATCCAGTGTAGTAAATGTGACTGAGAACAGGTTGTTAAAGGTGTAATTGTATAACAAAAGGACATGCTGAAGTATCAAGTTCTAATACCTGTGAATGCAGCCTTATTTAGAATTTGGATAATCACTGAAGTAATAGGTGAAGTTATAGGAGAGTACCGTGTGCCCTCAACTCAATATTACAGGTATTGTTTTAAGAAGAGAAGAGACATAGACAGACAGGCAGATGGGAAGACAGGAAAAGGATACAGCTTTGTGAAGACTGTGTTGAGAGTGGAGTGATTGGTTCACAAACTTAAAACCAGTAAGCACTGCCACACCCAATGGAAGTTAAGGAAGACCACAATGACTCTGCTTGAGGATCTGAGAACTTTTCAAGTTGGCACCTTTGTTTCAGGCTTGTAGAACACACAACTGTGAGAGAATGTGCATCTGTTATTTAAGCTGCTCACTTTATGGTAGTTTGTTTCTGCAAAGCTAGGGAACTAATGAATGCATCCCAAGGTATTTTCAAAATGTGCTAAAGTCAGGTTATGGATTTTGGTCTTATTGGATGGTAAGTACTCAACAACTACTTTTATCTCCTTCTAAACTCTTTGCTAGAAGCCTGACCAAGGTGGCTGCGAACCCAACTCTAGCTTAGCAATCTGCCCAGTGTGCATTACTACACTACATATTTCTGATGTAAGAAACCTACACATATGCCTTTGTTTTATTTTGACAGAGGAGTATATATCAGTCTATATGAAGTAAATAAAAAATATAACCAGGATCCAAAAAGAATACCACACACACAAACACCATAGGTCAATAATAGAAAAAAGATGAAAACTAATATCTAGGTGTGTGTAAATACTACCTCCTCTAGATTTTAATCTACTACATTATTGCTGCACTTAACATATTTATATCTCCGTCTGCCACTGATCACAGATGGAAGGGAGTTGCTAGAACATGAGGTCTGTGGATTTGAACTCTTCAAAATACTGTAACACAATGTGTCTACTAGCAGTGGATAACAATTTCCAATTATACAGCAATTATTTATGGCTTGTGTGACACTTAGGCTATCAGAAATAAATTATCTTCATTTTGGAATAATCTATGTGTCTATACCTATATCTCTCCACTAGATATCATCCCATGTGTATAGTTTATTCACATCAAACACATTGCTTTATTTCCAATTACTATTCACTATGTTATACACACATGTTTTCATTTCACTGACTACAAACACAGAAGAAACACTGTCATCAGCTGTCTGTTTAAGTTGGTGGTGGGTATTACATCAGTGAGCCAACCAATGCAGTCTCATCTTTCTTCAGCTTTCTGAATACATTTTCTCATCAGTTTTGTGTCTGTAATGAAGTTCATATGCTTATGCCTGGAACAATGGATTGTCCCTTTACAATTACCTATTTAGGCTTATATTGTTATGTTTCTTAACTCTTACCTCAATTTTGTCTTTGAATTTGCTATGATCTAACTCTGTGGGTTGTTTTTAGATGAATTTGTTTTGAGAATTTTATAGGGAAATTTCTATTATATGCTTTATATATGACATCCTGACTACCTAAATCTATTGCCACATTGTTAGTAATACTTGCATGAGTATCAATTGCAGTGATGTTGGGAATTTAGAATGCTATAGTAATGATGTCAAATGACATAGTAACTTTTGGAAAAAGATTTGGGAGTTTCATAAGAAACTAAATTTATTTTCTTTATTCCATTCATCACTCACATGGCTTTACTTTATTCCAAAGTTAATACAGATGCCTGTAAGCATATGCTTCTAACTGGTTTATGCATAATCACTTAAATTAGAAGAAACTAAAATGTCCTTCTGTAAATGAATTGATGAAGTGTTATGAAGCTAGACAATGGAATATTATTCAATGCTAAAAATGAGATATCAAGAAAAGAGTAAGCAAAAGATACCTGTGTAAAAATTCTGCATACTCCAAGTATTTGACATTCTAGAAATATTGAATCTGTGAGCACAGTAAAAACATCAGTGGTTGGCAGGACGTACAAAGTCTGGAACATGAATAGGCAGAAGCCAAAAGAGAACTTTGCATTTTGTTTGAGACAAGGTTGTGCTATGTACCTCTGGCTAGCCTGGAACTCAATATGTACATTATGCTGACCACAGACTCATAGAGATCTTCTTGCTTCTTGCTTCTAGGATTAAAGGCATGAGCTACTATGTCTGGCTACAAAGAAGTTTTAATACAAAAAATATTTATTTTGTGAAATTATATATATATATATATATATATATATATATATATATATCCTTGTACCATTGTACAAGCCATAGAATGAATGTCACTGAGTCATCTATCATGTAAACTATAAAGTCTGACTGACATTACTAAGTCAATGTGGTCTAATCAGATGTAACAAATACAGTGTTCTGAAGGCAAATGGAGGTTGTTGATGTCCTATTTCAGAGGGATGTATGGCCCTAGGCTGTAAGTGCTCAGGGATAAAAATTGCCTGCATATTTCCTATGCCTTTGCAGTTTTACTGTAAATTCTAGCTGTTGTCCAAAGAAAGGTTTTTCTTTGTTTGTATCCAAGTACAGATCTTTGTTTGTATCCAAGATCTGTACTTCAGAAACCCTATAGGTAGATGTGGAATATTAATTATCATAATTTTGTTTACATTGGTGGAGTGCCAAAGTTACCAGGCACCTTTGTGATGACTTCTTCAGAATAGAACTGATAGGAGATGTCATTCTATAAATATGTTTGTTATGAGTAGGATTTTTCCTGCCGGTCGGTCTGGTCCTACCACCACACCAGCCCACAATAGCATGCTGAAACTCTGTATTTGATATAAATACTGTTGGCCAGTTCCTAATTCCTTATCAGCTAGTTCTGTCTTAATTATTTACCCATTTCTACTTATCTAAGTATTTCCACGTGGTCATCTTATCAGAGAGTGGCAGGCTGGCATCTGCTCTCTTTTGGCTCTCCATCTTGACTCCTCCCAACTACTTTCTCTTTCCTCCTAGTTTCCTTGTCCCTCCTTTCTTCATTTTTGATTGGCTAACATGGCTTTATTCATTAACCAGTATGAGAAACATATTTACAGAATAACATCTCCCATCATCTCCTCTTTTCTGTCTAAAATAAAAAGAAGGGTTTTAACCTTAACATAGCAAAATATACCATACGACCGTTATCAAATAAGAATCATAGTTAACAATATTTAGAACATTAACATTTTGTAAGATTTAAAAAAATACTCTATCATCTATCCTATCTTTGTGAGTCCAAAGTCTTATACGTAACTTATCTTAATCCTAACTAAGGAAAACTATAACTATAACCATAACTATCTGTCTTCAACTCCATCAATGACCACAGAAGGATAATATATAAACTCTAGAAAAGACATAGACAATTCACTGCCTGGTCAGTCCACCCCAAATTTTTCTGTAATGTTCCATCTTTAGCCCATAGGCCATAGTGTGCCTGGCAGACTCTTTCATGAAGCAGGAACCCTGTAGCACTGTCCATCTTGTTTTAGCAGTCACTTTTCTGTGGGTCCTGCATGTCGAGTTATACAGCATAAAGTCAAACTGTCCAGACAAGAGCAGTATCTTGCCCATATGGCTAGTCTTGCCATATTGAAAGTAAACTTCATAACGAGTTTCTTTAATGTCCATCTTCCTTTTTGATGCAGGTGGTGTTGCCAGGAGCAGTTGTGCCTCACAGTCAAGAAAAACCCTAAACCATTTTAAATGCCATATTCTGTAGGTCTTTGAAAGGTTTGAAGAATGCCTATTTATCTCAAATACATCTCTGTATACCTACAAATCCTAACTAACTTAACTCCAAGTTTTGATTATTATAGGTAACTCTCTATAATCTTTACTAAATTATATATTACATTTTTCAATGAGCTATATAAACACAATCCTAAACAAGAGAAGAAATAGACATATCACAAAATCAACCTTAAATTTTTATCAATAAATGAAAATCCATTCCAAGGCAAAGTATTCATATTTATACCATAATTCTATTTTTTACCTTTAAAAAGATTGGTTGTGGTCATTAACCATTTATAACCAAGCCCATTTAAATGAAAACAAACATTTATAAACAATATTTGGGAATTTGGCCATCGTTCTTTCCAATCTACTTCCTGCTCTTAGGGGGCACTTTCATGGGGATCCTAAGAAGACACAGAAATCTTATCTGTAGTCTGCAAGGATTCTTTGTCCCAAGGATAATGCTTCATGGGTTCTTGCTTGATCAAACCATTTTAGTCTGGAAGGAATCCACACCTTTTCATTTTCTTTGGAAACAAAATTAGAAATCTTTTTCCCCAGTAACTTGTCCTTGAACTTAAATTTTGGAGTCAAAGCATTTTTAAAAATATAAATTGAATTAATCCAGCAGCATTTCTCTTATCAGTAATCAAACAATTTAAAGATAACAGAACAATTTAAAGATAACAGAACAGCGTATAATATCCAAAGTTTCTCTGCTTTACATCTTTACATGGTGTTTTTATTATTCTATTTCTTTTACTTATATTTTTATATATTTTGAGACAGGGTTTCTCTGTGTAACTTTTATCTATCCTGGAATTTACGCTGTATACCAAGTTTCCTTTGAAATCATATAGATCCGTTTGCCTCTGCCTCCCAAGTGCTGGTATTAAAGGCGTGTGCCACCACACCCAGCCACATTCTGTATTTTTAAAATTATTTTATTTTTTTCTTTCCCAAGCCTACATATATTTTAAAACACACTGTAAACCTTCATTGCCAGCTCTCATACACACCAATGAATTGTTAGCGGAGCTCTTTAAAAGCAAGGTGGTATTTTGCCGCTTATGCTAATTTTGGAAACCTCCCTTAAAGGAGCCTTGCAAATCTCTGTCTCTATCAAAACAAAGTTTAACCAAGAAAAATGTTGCTACCAAGAATTCTCGTTAGTCTCTGTTCTTTTGCTTTTAAAAGCTATTTTTTTAAGCTTTTGTTAAGTTTTAAGTGAAAGTTCTCAGTTCTACTTCTGATGCCAGTATGTTTTTCCCCCTGCTGCTGGTCTGGTCCCACTGCTACTCCTGAGATATGGTATTTGATACAATGCTGTTCGCCAGTTACTATTATTGTTTATTGGCTAGCTCTGTCTTAATGATTAACCCATTTCTACTAATCTAAGTATTTCCACATGGCTCATCTTACCTGCCAGAATGGGCTGGCGTGCTACCTCTCTGGGCTCTCCATGTTGATCCCTCCTCATTACTTTCTCTTTCCTCCTTTTCTCCTAGCCCCACCTATCTTGCTTTTCCAATGGCCATGATGCTTTATTCATTAACCAGTATGAGAAACATATTCATAGAATAACATCTCATATCATATGTTCTCTTATTGGTTAATGAATAAAGCACTGTTGGCCAATAAGGAAGCAAGATAGGTGGGAGTAGGGGAGGTGGAGGATTCTGGGAAATGTAGGATGCAGTCACAATGTGATCTAAGAAGGAGAGGACATGTGAGTCTGGCGTTCTTGGTAAGATAAGACCATGTAGATATAATTATATTAGTAATTATAGGTTAATAATTAAGGCAGAGCTAGCCAATAAGAAACTCTTTACATTGGCCAACATCATTATAATTAATAAAATGTCTCTGTGTATTATTTGGGGCTGATGCAGCAATGGGACTGCGCTGGCAGGAAAATGAGGAATGTGAAGGAGAATGGTCAGTAAGTCCAATCAGAAGACTTGGAGTGTGTTCTTTATGAGAGTTCAGCACTTTCTCTAAATTACTGAGTACAAAACCAAAGTACTGGTATTTGAAAAAAATCTCCCCATAGACTCCTGTCTTGAGCCTGGCCCATGACTGTGGGCACTGTCTCTGGAGTTGGCAGAAACTTGCCAATGAGTCCAATCTTGAGCAAGTGGGTCTCTGGAACATGACTTTGAAGATTGGTCCCCATATCTTCCTCTCTTTTTGCGTCCATTTCCACCACAAAGCAAGTCAAATTTTTCTACTCACTGAAAACAAAGAAAGTAAAAACACCAGGGACCACGGGTAGAGTTCTCTGAAAATAAATCATACCATCCTGATGGGAGATGTTATTCTGTATATATGTTTCTCATACTAATTAATAAAGCCTGTGGCCAATAGAAAAATAGATAGGCGGGGCTAGGAGACTAGGAGAAGGAAAGAGGGAGTGGGAAGGAGGAGTCGAGATGTAGCCCGGGGAAGAACCAGGAAGCCTGCCTGGGCTCCCTGATAAGACGACCACGTGGAAATACTTAGATAAGTAGAAATGGGTTAAAAATTAAGACAGAGCTAGCCCATAAGCAGTAATGGTAATTGGCCAACAGGATTGTATCAAATACAAAGTCTCAGAGTGTTATTTGGGGCTGGCACAACAATGGGCCCAGACTGGTGGCAGGCGGGATGGCGCCAGCGGGCTGGAAGGAACAACCTGCTGTAACATAATGGTGTCAGAAGTGGGACTGAGAACTTTCACTTAAAACTTAACAAAAGCTTAAAAAATAGTTTTTAGAAACAAGGGAACAGAGACTAGCAACACTTCTTGGTAGCAGCATTTTCTCGGTCGGAATTGTTTTGCTGTAGACAGAGTTGTGTGGCTCCTTTAAGGGAGGTTTCCAAAATTAGCATAAGCAGCAAAAAAACAGCCTGGCTTTTAAAGAGCTCTGCTAACAATTCATTGGTGTGTACGAGAGCTGCAATGAAGGTTTACACTGTGTTTTAAAAAATACGCTGCCTTGGCAGAGAAAAAGAAATAGGATACAATGGTTTAAAAAAGAAAAAAAGGAAGTAAAATGGATGGCTATGGTGGCTCATGCCATTAATCTAGCACTAGGGACAAAGATGCAAACAAATCTCTGTGATTTCAAAGTAAACCTGGTATGCAGTGAATTCCAGGACAGATAAAAGTTACCCAGAGAAACACTGTCTCAAAATATGTAAAAATAGAAGTAGAATAAATAGAGTAATAAAAAAGCCACGTAAAGATGGAAAACACATAGAAATTTTGGATACTATACGTGCTTCTGTTGTCTTTAAATTATTTGATTGCTGAGAAAATAACTATTGATAAAAGAAATGCTGCTGGATTAACTCAATTTATATATTTTAAAAATGCATTGACTCCAAAATTTAAGCCTAAGGACAAGTTACTGGGGAAAAGGATTTCTATTTTTGTTTCCACAGAAAATGCAAAGCTATGGATTCTTTCCAGACTTATGTGGTTTGATCAAGCGAGACCCCCCCTGAAGCAACGTCAATGGGACACTGCAACCTTACAGACCACTACAGCCAAGATTTCTGCATCTTCTTTGGACCCCCATGACAGCGCCCTCTACCAGCAGGAAGTAGTTTGGAAAGAATGACGCCCAAATTCCCAAATATTGTTTATAAATGTTTGTTTTCATTTAAATGGACTTGGTTATAAATGGCTATAACAACAAACAATCTTTTTAAAGGTAAAAAGGGAATTATGGTATAGATATGAATACTTTGCTTTGAAATGGATTTTCTTTTATTGATACAATTTGAGATCAATTTTGTGATATGTCTATTTCTCCTCTTATTTAGGTATTGTGTTTATATAGCTCATTGGAAAATGTAATGTATAATTTAGTACAGATAATAGAGAGTTACCTATGATAGTTAAAACTTGGAGTTAAGTTAGTTAGGTTTTCTAGATATGCAGAGATGTATTTGAAATGGATAGACATTCTTCAAACCTTTCAAAGACCTACAAAATATGGCATTTAAAATAGTTTAAGGGTTTCCTTGACAATGAGGCACAACTGCTCCTGGCAACACCACCTGCATCAGAAAGGAAGATGGACATCGAAGAAAAACATTATGGAGATTGCTTCTAATATGGCAAGACTAGCCAATTTGGCAAGGTACTGCTCTTCTTGACTGTTTGACTTTATGGTATAGAAACTAGACAAGCAGGACCCACCAAAAGGTGACTGCTGATGCAAGATAGACATTGCTACAGGATTCCTGCTTCATGGAAGAGGCTGCCAGACAGTCTACAGGACACAGAGAAAAGTGACTGACAAACTGCCATTACAGGTGGACAGTTTAAAGTTTCCTGCCTTGTTGAGGAGTCTGGACACACACTATGGCCTATGGGCTGAAGATGGAACAATACAGAAGAACTTCGGGTGACTGACCAGGCAATGCATTGTCCCTGTCATTTCTAGAGTTTATATATTATCCTTCTGTGGTCTTTGAAGGAATTGAAGACAGATAGTTATGTTTATAGTTTTCCTTAGTTAGGATTAAAGATAAGTTGCATATAGGACTTTAGACTCACAAAGATAGGATAGATGATATTTTCTTTAAGTCTTATAAAATGTTAATGGACTAAATATTGTTAACTGTGATTCTTATTTGATAACTGTTGAATGGTATATTTTGCTATGTTAAGGTTAAACCCCTTCTTTTACTTTAGACAGAAAAGAGGAGATGATGGGAGATTTTATTCTGTATGTATGTTTCTCATACTAATTAATAAAGCCTGTGGCCAATAGAAAACTAGATATGCGGGGCTAGGAGACTAGGAGAAGGAAAGATTGAGTGGGAAGTAGGAGTCGAGATGTAGCCCGGGGAAGAAGCAGGAAGCCTGCAGCGGCTCCCTGATAAGACGACCATGTGGAAATACTTAGATAAGTAGAAATGGGTTAATAATTAAGACAGAGCTAGCCCATAAACAGTAATAGTAATTGGCCAACAGGATTGTATCAAATACAAAGTCTCAGAGTGTTATTTGGGGCTCATGGAGCTGTGGGACCATGGCGGCATGACCTGCTGCAGCCAGCGGGAAGAACCTGCTGTAACACCATCCTCTGAGTTGCTTCTGTGAAATAACTCACAGTGATAAAAAAGCAAAACAAACAAACTGCTAGCATTTGTTAACAATTGTGTCAACAAGATGCTTCTTTTTGTTTTTAACATTAAATGAAAAAGTAAGTTCATTTACTTTCATGTGTACATGTGGGTGGTATGTGTCTCTGAAATTGCCTCTTTCGTGTTTCTCTCTGTCTCTCTCTCTCTGTCTCTCTGTCTCTCTCTCTGTGTGTGTGTGTGTGTGTTTGTGTGTGTGTGTGTGTGCTACTACTCTATATTCTGCTAAAAGTTTAATATTGAAAATGATATTATTTATTTCTATAGTGATAATATAATTTTCAGACTATCATATCATAAAAAATTGTATTACTCACTTTGGACACCTACCAAACAGAAATACATCCTTATAATTGTTTGTAGAACATTTCTATATTTTAACTGCATCCAATTCATCATTCTACACAATCTGCAAAATACAATGTCAAAAATACTACCTAAGACACCTATATTGGCAATAATGTGCAGTATATGGTTGTGGTGAAACTGGTACAGAGTAAAATAAATGTATGCTTAAGCAATAGAATGTGTATTTACTCTGATTCTCCATTTGAAATTTCAGATATATCAAGATCCTTGATTTACTGTATAAATGAATGCAAATAGCTTAACTTTAGCATAAAGATATTCACAATAAATGAGTTAAATTGTGGATGAATATATTTTTTAAATCAATTGAGATTTTATATCACAATTATTAATTAATGTCACTTAAATAAAACTGCTTTTCATGCTTTTAGTTTGATGTGGTTGGATAGTTACTTTGAGCATAAAAACCTTGAATTTATTTTTATAACAACAGAGTAACAACTGAATAAAGTACACAAAGGGAGTTGAAATTTTAATTTTGATATAATAATTTTACTTTGTAAAATTCAATTTAGCAGAAGGATGCTTTAATAGAGTTCTGATCCTTAATTAGATGCAATTATGTTCTCCAACAAGGGCCAAAAAGTTGGCATGTTTTATGATTTTGTTCTAGTCAGATTTGGCGAAACAAAGAAATATAGAGACAATGCCAGTTTTTCTGCTCTTACAACATATATGTCTAAGGAGTGCTACAGTGAAAAAAAAATGAAAGGATGAATCATTTTAACATAAAACTTTATCCAATCTAATAATTTTGTTCTTTGTAAAAATATCCTAGCTAAAAGATTCTTACCTGTTTAAAAAATTCTTGAAAAATAATCAAAACAAATGTCAATATTTTTAAATATTTTAAACTATGAAATATAACTATGGAGATCATTAAATTTAATTTTGCTTTTAAAACAATAACACTATATTGAAAACAAAGTTTGTTTTCAGGAAAACACTAGAGACATGGTGTTTTGAGTAGACATGGTTAAGCAACTGACTGAAGTAAAGGATGAATATGAAAATGACCACCTTCCATACATACTTTAAAACCTGTCAACAAATAGAGTGCTTAAGTGACCTTATTATGTATAGGCCTCAGAAACATATTATCTTAATTTTAGAAACCATTTTATATTTGAAAGTATTCTGTGAAGACAGACCTATAATTAAATATTAGGCAATGAATCAGTAAGCCTATTGATTAACTTTGTCAACTAGATGGGACTGGGACAAGGATATGAGATTATCAGTTAGGTACATATTTGAGTGTGTCTGTGATGACAATTCTAGAATTCAGAGGATCATGAGTGTTGATCTAACTGACTGATTTAGTCCTCCAGTTTATCTACAATGTGATGATATATGGAGGAAGACAGTTAAAAGTAAGAGTTAGGACCTACCTGAGTAAGTGACTTACTAGGAATGTCCTTAGGGTTGTATTTTGCCCAGGCTCCTCTTCACATTGCCACTTCTATCTGGTTCCTGGATACAATGACATAAACAGCTCTACTTGCTGTAATTTCTGTAGCTGAACTGCAGTCATTCAAGTTATGACTTCAAAAGAGTAATTTCTCCTTCAAATTGGTCCCAAGTGTGTTAGTCACAAGAGTGCAAATACAACTGATTCACCTATGAAAACAATCTAAAATGGGACTCATTCTAAATAGCAAGTCAACTGGTTCATCAACACACATTTTCTATTTAAACTATAGCAAATTATCTATGTCTATGTCTATACAATTAACCTTTTCCTTTTGCTGTTAGAGGAATAATTATTTTCTTCTAAGTTCTGATTTTCACAATCATTAGTTAGGTAATTATCTGCTGTCCTGTGACTTCTGTTTTATGTGAGAATCCAATATAATTCTGGATTTAGAGGTACAAATCCATATTCATAAAATCAGAGTCATGGGAGGAATTAGCATTTTGATAGTCTTCCAGGGAATAACCAAACGTTGAAAATAGCAGAGACTGAAGCAATCCCTAATTTTCTATCTATTGTCTTCATGTGTCACACAATGTGTGAGCATCCCAAAGAAGCTCATGGCAGAGAACTTCATCCCTTCATCAAAAAGTCAACTCTTTCCAAGATGTGGAATCAACATCTATTCCTCAGATGCCTTACTCTGGTGGAAGAGAATGGAGGAGTGGTTGTCACATGATAAAGCCCTAAAAATAAAGAGAGGAGCATCAAGGAAGAAAACCCATCCATTGATATGAAGAGAATTATCTCTATACTCTAAGAAGATTCATGACTTACTTAGCACTGTTTCTGATCTCTAAGAGAAATGCAGAAGAGAAGCTAAATTGTGGCTATCCTGACCAGCTATTGTTTACTCAGCCAAGGTGAAATATGGGCATAGTATACTCATTTCATAAAACATCATTAATTGTACCTGTGGTTGTTAAAATTCCCCTAGTTTATGGGATTTCTCACAGTAAATATTTATAGAGCTACTAATAATTTTAAAGAATTAAATATTTCAGTACATGTGGTGTCATCAAAAGGAGTAAAAGAAGCAGAAAAAACTCCATTCATAGCATGTATGCTCAGATGAATGAGAAAAACATGACTGATACTATCTGAATTGGATGTAAGGATCCAGTGTGGGCTTTAACCCAATTCAATTCTGAATAAAATTCAGTAATGCATTAATGTTGTTTTCTTAAAGCATCTACAATACATTTCTTCCTCTTATAAAATCGTGGAAACATGTGTCTAAAGAAACTCTTCTACTCTATACAGTATGCAAGTTTACTAGCAAGTGCCAGAATGGAAATTTTATATTTAGTAACATTTAATGGACTCAGCAAATTGCATTTATGTGTGCATTTTGTAACAACAGTAACCAAAGAAACAGAGGCCATGAATTTCAGAGTAAGTGGAAGAAGTTGAAGGAAGGAAAGTGTATTGAAGAAATAATGTAATTATATTTTAATTAAAATTGAAAAGTTATTAAGGAAAAACATAAATAATTTTTAAATATACCTTACACCACTGTCACTGAATACAATGATGGTGATAAGAATTGTATAGGTTGCCATTCTTTTCAATCTACCACACATTAAAGTATAAAAAAAGAACATACACATACACACAATGCACATATGCATAAACACATAGACACACATATGCACACACACGCACACACACACACACAAATGTAGTGAGTAATCAAAACAAAAACAGAAACAAAAGAGCAAAAGCAAAACTCAGTAGCTCCTTAAGAAACAAACAGAATAACAAAAGCATAAGCATACTGGAAAGTATCAAAGTCAGCAGCACACAATGACATAGGAACTAATGGAGGAAAAATTTCACTGGACAAAGTATGAGTATCTCAAGTGAAGAACCGAGAAGGTGGCATTTTGTGGACATCTGGGGTTGGTCATGAAGTCTTCCCATTATTCAATTCTCAGGAAGTAGTATCCAGGGTGCACAAAGGTGTTATATCATCTCTGTAAACCAGGATGAGAATTCCCAGTCTATTCCCCTGTGGTTTTCCCATTAGACCCCTAAGTTGCTGAGCGCTTCCTTCTCAGAGAGACTACCCTGCTCCCAGATCAAAAATGAGCCTGAGACCATTCTTTTGGTCATCTACCACAGATGGAACCTACAGTTTCAAACTACAGACTGATGGGAGCAGGTAAGAAACAATCTTGACATAGTTTTGTATTCAATATTTTTAGAAACATATCCATATGAGGGGGGAAATACATTATGTGTTGTAAGCGTTTCATTTGGGCAGTTTTTCAAATTAATGCAGTTTAACTATTACATTAACTTAATGGCTATTTTCCCCTACTTTAACCATGTTAAATGTGCCGGCAATAATGAGTTTCTAATGCTGTCTCTTTTAAGTCTCAGAGGCATCTTTATCTTGTGGATCATAAAGCTGCATAATTTAGTATTCAAACAATTCATTTAAAACAGAAGACCTCGGAATTAGCTTAAAATTAATCAGAACAAAGCCATATTAACCCACAGGTTGGATTTAGCTCTAGTTAGCAGATGTGTGAGAGAAAGGGTGAAAATAAGTTGTTGATGAAGTGCCAACTTTCTTCCTTAAAATGGAATTTCCCAAGTCCAGAGATTTCAATAAAAGTTTGTGGTTCACATTTACAATGGTCCCTTAGTAACTGATAAATCAGGAATTTAGTCTTGTTATGGGTTGTTAATTTCAAAGCTATCTATTTATTGTTTTAATCTCATGTTAATGAATTAGTTTCAAATTTGAGGACTCCTTGCTATAATATTATGGATTTTAATTCCCAGAATATCTTGAATTTTCTAAGGAACTGTGAGTGTATTAGAATCTCCCAAATCATTACAATGCCCTGCAGCATGCTGGGAAGAATTCCAGGTTAGTTTCTCAAGCATGGATGATGAGCTCAATGTCAGGAAGAGGTGAGATTTCAGAATGAATTTCAAAAGTTCATTCTGAGGATGGGGCTTAACAGGCCTTCAATTTTCTCAGTATTCAGAGGAAGAAGGCAGGGTGTCTATAGTTGTTTCAGAATGGCATTTCTCATGGTGTGGGATGTGAGAACTTAGTAGACATGTTAGCAATAAAGAAATATGTGCTGAAATATTAGTAGTGATGCCCCCCTCGAAAGGGCTTTTATGTTTTGGTTTGGTTTGTACAAATTCTGCATAATTCCAGAGCCAGAGGTTCACAAATGCTTCTAGTGAGAGGTAAGTTAGAAAAAAAATTTAGAGATTGTGTTAGTGGTCTCTAGACTGATAGAGCTTAAAGAATATATGTATGTTTGTATGTATGTATGTATGTATGTATGTATGTATGTGTAAAGAGGATTTATTGTAATGATGTATATGCTGCAGTCTGGCCAATCAAAAAATGTCTAGCTATGATGGGAAGTTCAAAGGCACAGCAGTTGCTCAGTCCACAAGACTGGATACCTCAGCTGGTCTTCAGTATGTGCTAGAATCCCAAAGAAGCAGGCTCTAGTGGCAGCGATATAATGGATGTGCTAGCAAAATGAAGACAAGCAAAAAGTAAAACCTCACTTCTTCTATGTCTCAATAAAGACTTCCAGCAGAAGGTGTGGCCCAGATTAAAGGAAGTCTTCTCACCTCAAGACCTGAATTAAAGTTATTTGTCTTCTTGCCTCAAGATCTAGATCAAAGACATACATATGTCTTCTTACCTGACTGGAAGTGGATTCATTCACTTCAAACACAGCCAAAAAAAAAAAAAAATCCAAAAAGCTCTTACAGGTGTGTCCTCCATTTCTGAATTGCAATTCATTTCAGATTTTGTCAAATTGATGACAACCAAGAATAGCCATCACAGGTATTGTGTCCCAGATGATCTCTATTGCACTGATTAACCTCCCCACTAGTGAGATACACAGGCTACATAGTGCATAATACATGCAATGGACTTAAGTGTTTTCTACAATAAAGCCTTTATATGAACAGGAGAAGTTGGGTTGGAGAACAAGAAAGAGCCTAGGTACCATAGAAAAAAAGCTTCTGATTCAACAACTTATTTACCAGGGAAGATTTCATCAACTGAGAATCATCTTGTTTATTTGTTGTTCTGAGGATTGTCCACAGAGGTCATCTTGAATAAGGAGAGACTGGTCAGACATAGAATCTACCAAGCACCTCTGCCTGATGACATCCTAACTTCCTAAATTACTTCACCTTAAACAGCCACAAAGCAACCCTTTGTGGAATAGGAATAACAATCTGTATTTTGTATGTTTGGTGTCACAGATAAAATTTGTGTCCTGTAGTGAAATTCAGTAACTGTGATTCCCCTTCTGATAGTCACTTATCTCAAGCCAAATACTATCTTCTCAGATTAGAGCATTTTATCATTTCCTGGGGACACTACTTCCCCTTTAGCTTCCAACAGCAAGTAGTAAAGGAGTCTATTACAGAACTTGGACATTTTCAGTGTTCAAATCCATTGCTATCTCCAAACATAGTCACTTGGATTTCTCAGTGTAGCCTGCAGGTCTGCTGGTGTTCTTTTGGAATAATTTGCCTAATTCCAAAACTCAGGAGTTTGCTTTACAGTGCGCTAACAACAGTGACTAATGACATGAGTCAATGGTTTGAACCCAAGGCACATTTATCAGATTTATCCTTATTATTTTTAGAATAGCACCAAACATTTTATCAAGGGCCAGCATATGCAAGTGCTCCTTTTCAGTCTTCTCAACATTACCTCAGTTAAATATCTAACCTTGAACCTATTTTAAAAGCCAAAGGGATAAAGACAGCTAATAACTAACACCCAGCTACATCAGATCTGAGTTTAGAGGTCGGCTTGACTCTTTCTACCCATGACCACCTTAACTATACCTTTCCTATTTTGAAGAAAATTTTCTGTCTTCCTTATGTCTTCTTTGAGCATGCACCAAGATACTCTGAAACTTTAAAACAATTATATAATGGCATGAAATGTGCCCCATTAATGTTCAGAACCAGGTTTTAAAGTCAGAAAAATGCTGAATGGATCTGGCTCCAGCTCCCACAAGGTGACTTTATTTCAGTCAATAGTTGAGACTTCTGTGTTTTACAACCAGAAAATGAAGACAAAACCTCCTTCATTTACTTACTTCAGGAAAAAAATACTCACTCTAAAATTATAGTGTTGGCTACTTCAAAGTTTTCTTTCCTTTCAACACCGTTATTGTCACCATTCTCTAGTCTCCAATATACTCATGCAAGCCAACAACTCCTATTCCTGTTGCCCCAAGGAAAGCCAGTAGCAAAAGAGTCATCTTGCTCCTGACATATCTTGTTTTGCTTTTTGACAAGCTCCCATTTATCTTCTAAAACCCAGAGTTAATGCGCAAGTGTCAGTCAGTAAACTATAAGAATTCCTTATGTGTAAGTTTAGATTTACAAGTCTTTTCTATAGTATTGTCTCATTTAAGTCTGCAAAATTTCCTGGAAGAAACATTTGCTGCCAATAAATACATGAGTAAATAAGACGACAGTAATTGTATAGGTTACTTTTGGAACAAGTCATGATGGAGAGTGACTTCAGGTAATGAATCATATCATTTAAGCTTAGTGGTCCTGGTGATGAAACTTGATTGACATAGGTCTTCTCATGGCAACACTTCAATGTTTATTCTTCAATATTAATTGCTGTCTCAATCACTTATTGTTTTGGAATACTTTTATTTACTAATAGACATTGTATAAATATACACAATTTAACTCAATTCAAATACATCTAATTCAAATACTCCCTCTAACTCCTACCATACACTCTTAATACTTAGCCTCCCAAATTCATGTTTTCTCTTTTTAAAACATAACCGACTGAGTCCAATTAACGCTGATAGCATGTTCATGGGTATTGGGCCATCCGATGCATCATGGGAAACACTTAGCAGCCATATTTGAAACAAAATAAAACTTCCTGTCTCCCAACAGCCATCAGTTGCGAATAATTCATAGCAAAGAGTAAAGCCTCATGAGCCAATCTCCTGCCCATGATAGAATATTGACTGGCTTGGTCTTGTGCTGGTCACAGCTGCTCAGATATGTCCAGAAGACCTCACAACATTTCTCCCCATCTTCTGCTTCTTACATTCTTATACCTGTGATTTGATGATGTTGCTTGAGCTTGCAGGAAGTGGTGCTCATTGTTATTGATGTAAAATTCCCATTTATGGCTGAGCAAACAACAGCACTTGTTCTCAGCACTTTGACGGGTTATAAATATCTGTACAGACTGCTGATTACTGCAAAATAAATTGTCTGTCCAGTACTGAAGACAGCACAGATTGGTGGCTATGGATATAAATAGTTACATGGCAATAAAAGTTGAAAAATATTTTCATTTAACAAAAGTACCATACTAGTTACCTTTTCTGGACTGAAGACTTCCCAGATTTGGGATTCTGACCAGGTTTCGAGTATCAGACATCTATCAATATAGAGTACCTTCATTCAAACTCATATATTTTGATGTTTTATATGGCTTTCAGAAGAGTAGGTTTATGAAAGACTTTTATGTACATCCTTAGTTTTGGTTGATCAACTTCCCACTCTCTTTGTCCTCTTCCCTCCCTCTATCACTACTTAAGCCTTCAAATCTAAGTATTCTTTCCATTACCCAAAGGCTTAGAGGAAAGACATGAGTTGCATGAGTTTCAGGAACTTCCTAAGATTTGTGAGTTTTATCTACCTCCTTAGTCTCAAAAGTTTTGTTCATTTACTGTGCCTTAAACAATAACTTTCATGGACAGAAATCAAATGTGTCACACTATTTCCCCATGGCCTAATGCCTTTTATTCTCTATCTCATGTGCCCTTTCTACTTTCCTGACCTCTATAGATAATTAATATTAAGCACAAAATTTAAAACTTGAAAACTAGCACCCGTATATGAATATTGTTATGGTTTGAATGTCAGCTGCCACCATAGTCTTATATATTTGATTACTTGGTTCCAAGTTTGTGGAATTGTTTAAGTATTAAAAGGTCATTTTGGAAAAGGTATGCCACTTGGACTAAGTTTGGAGGTTTCAAAAGCCCACACCATTTCCTGTTAGCATCTTCTGCCTCTTCCACACTCCCTTTCATGCTTGTCTGAATATACAAGCTCCATGCTTCTACTCCAATATCATGCCTACCTCAAGGCATAATGAACCCCTAAATTGCTTTTTATGAGCGTGTTTTATCACAGGAATAGAAAAGTAACTAAGAAAACTCTCCACCTTCTTCATTTTAGAAAAGTTGTAGCTGACAGAATCTGATGATGTAACTACCTGATCTAGAATTTCTGGTACTGATTTTATTTTCCCTTCCTTGAGGTCAGTTTCTTTTCAAAAGGCACCTGTGAAGTTGGAGGCAGCAGGCCTCTTAGTGGATAGATTTTCTATCCCCTTGGGAGAGCTAGATTTTAACAGAGTTTTCCAGTTTTGTAAGCACCCAATTTTCTGTATGAAATTCTTTCTGAGTGTTGTGTAGCTATTTCCTCAGACTTGAAACATTCCTGTCCAGGAGGGATAATGCTTAAGGCACAGAAAATAAGCAAAACATATGAGACTCGGGAGGTAAATAAAACTCACAAGTCTCAGAAATTTCCTGAAA
Source organism: Cricetiscus sungorus (assembly GCA_030556225.1). Classification (NCBI taxonomy): domain Eukaryota; kingdom Metazoa; phylum Chordata; class Mammalia; order Rodentia; family Cricetidae; genus Cricetiscus; species Cricetiscus sungorus. The sequence continues at coordinate 9,114,561 of JANBXA010000007.1, read as the reverse complement.
CTCACGAGACTCACAAGGCTTTTCTTCAAGTTTAGGTGAATAATAAGTGACTTGATACCCACACTGGCTAAGCTTTTCAATGTTGCAGCAGCTTTTAAATTATTCATAATTCTGTAAGTAGTTCTTCATTATCATATAGAGGTGACTACAGGAAAGTATTCAATGACCTATGAATATAAGTTTGTTCATGTTTCCCCTGGAAAGAACAAACAATGCCTATCAAATACTTAAAATTTTTTGCTGTTTTTAATCTTTTTCTGTCATATAATCCATGGTGACCACAGCCCCTTAGGCCTCTACTGATTCCAGTCCTCCTCCCATCTTCCCTCTTCCCCAAGATCTACTACTCCATTTCCCTTCTGAAGAGTAGACTTTAGATGAAATCAATCAAACACAGCATTACAAGATGCAATAACACTAGGCACAAAGCCTCATATCAAGGCTGGAACAGGGCCCCATGGGCAGGAAAATGGTTGGAGGTACCCACAGGCTCACTCTTAGTAGTTCCCCAAGATTCCCAAGCTAAATAATCAAAGCACATATGTAGAGGACCTATCTTAAACACTGCAGGCTCCTTGATTGATGCTTTTTCAGTCTCTGTGAGCCCCTACAAGTCCTGCTTAATTGATTCTATAGGCCATGTTCTCTGGTGTTCTTGACAACTCTGGGATCATACAATCTATTTCCCTTTCTTCCACTGGGATTCCCTGAGCTCTGCCTAATGTTTGGTAGATATATGAATCTTCTCTCATCAGCTTTTGGAGGAAACCTATCTGATTATGATTGTACTATGTATGAAACTACAAGCCATATAGCAAATTATCAATAGGAATCATTTCATTGATTTTATTTTATTTTTGTTTTTGCCAGTTGTGTTTAGTTCTACCCTAGGATTTTGTGCCATCAAGCTGCCAGTTTCTAATCAGCCAGGCAGTATTGGGCATGGGCTCCCTCTCAGGAGGGAATAGTCTTGAATGCATTGGCACAGGGAAGACAACTTCCTACACAGTACACTGATAGTGCAGGCACTAAGATGGGCAAAAAGTAAATGAGACCCCAAGGAACTGAGAAGCTTCTGTAACACAATGAACACTGTCAATAGCACAAAATGATAGCCCATAGAACAGGAAAAAGAGTTTCACCACGTATACATTCAATAGTTGGCTACTATCCAAAATATTAAAGGAACCCATGAAGTTAGATATCAGCAAACCAAATAATCCATTTAAAAATGGTGTACATGCCTAAACAGAGAATTTGCAATAGATGCTTGCTTATAGTTTGATTTAATCCCAGAAACCAGAAGTTAGGAGGTGGTGGTACACGCCTGTAATTGTTGGACTCAAGATTAAGAGATAGATGGATGTCTGTGATTCACAGACTACTAAGATCTACTCAAGAGTGAATACATCTAAAGGAGAATTATAGCACACACTTTTAATCCCAACATTAGGGAAGTATATAAGACAGAAGCAAGATCTCAGTAGAGGCATTCATTCTCTAGCCATGCTGAGGAGATGTATAGACAAAAGCTTGGTGAGAGTTCCTGGAGTCAGGATAAGCCCATTAAGCCTGAGCTAATTGTAAGAGTTAGTGACCAGATGCATTGCTTTTCTTATAGTCAACTTGAAGCTTAAACCCCAACATTGGTCTCTGGGTCTTTTATTTTCTGTGTTACAGATGTGACTGTCCCTGGGAGAGATCTGCTCATTGCTTTCTAACGGGTCATACAGTTCATGGGATTCAAATTCCATTCTATACAAAATAAGAAACTAGAGTTGATTCATGAGTTTATATTATTTTGCTAGGCACTCTTAGACTTTAGGTGGATGTGTTGTTTGATTATTTTCATTTTGTCAATTTTAAATCTGTTTGAGTGAGAAATTTCCACAAAATGTGTTTATTTGGCAATTCTAAATATGACCTGAATATTAGAGAATAGTGGAAAATTACACTGAGAAAGGACTTTAGAGCTTTTATGATTATAGATGTAGCTACAAACCGATACAATTGGGGGGCACTGATAAAGCATTTATCTAAGTTATTCTTTTATAAATAAAATATTGGGAGTTAGAAGTTGGGGTAGAAATTTGGCAGAGCCACAGAGCAATGGAGAAATGATCATCTGATCATGCCTCTACAACTTCTTAAATCAAAAAACCCATAAATCTTTCTAAGCCCCCTCCAATTCTTTCCTATGTTTCTCTGTCCTGATATGGGACCACCAAAAACTCCATAGTCTATTCTGAACATGAGCTCCACCCTCCAATTCAAGGTTTAATTTTATTGGTCATCCTGGAGTGTCAATTCAAACAAATCTCCAAAACAGCCCCTCTACTACACTACCTACAGGTTGTAAGTATATACTTTGATTTTCTGATAATTCAAAGCCCTCATTTATCATCTGAAACATCTGGCAGGATATAGATTCTCTAAGACTATTAGGTAAATGTTGATTTAGTTATGAAGGCAATGAGCTACTCTATAGACAATGAGTTTGCCTGTGAAATTAGATCTTCTGGTTATTGCTCAAAATTAAATAATAATCAATGATAGTAAACACATAGGTAAGAATTCCCAAGAATCACAAGCTCAAAGATTTTATAAACAATTTTATAACTTTCCTGTTTTAAGTTTTTTTTTGTGTTTTCTTTTTAATAGCTTAGGGATATTTTAGAAAATGCTAGGTCCTGAAGATCCTCACTTTTTCCATCTCAGTATTTCATGTAAAGTGAGCCATACATCAAGGGGACAGTCTGAGCAACATTACGGTATGATCAAGGTTAGGTGTCATCCTCCTTCAGGAGTGTCTTCTATAGGAATCATCATGTTTGATCCTCTTTCATCCTTCTACTCCCACAGACATCATCAACAATGCATAGGTCTTCTAGTGTAAGGACATATTAATGACTTTAAAAGGGTTTCTATCCTGATCTCAAAAACACTGAAGGTCAAAGTCCTTTAGTCCACTGCACTTTACACTTTCCCCAGGTATGAAAAATGTATTGTCTCATTTAGTAAGATAATTGTCAAAGTTCTTCATATTTTTCTCATGGTGTAGTTAGACTCCATACACTATCTTATTCTTGAAGAGACATTGCCCTTTTTATATCAGTGCTTGTGTGCCTGTGTGTGTGTGTATGTGTGTGTGTGTGTGTGTGTGTGTGTGGAGAGAGAGAGAGAGAGAGAGAGAGAGAGAGAGAGAGAGAGACAGAGAGAGAGTTTGTGTATGTAAGTCTTTTACATTAATTACTGAAATGTTGTTGTATAAAAAAATAACAAAAATAAACTCCCTCAAGCCACCTTCCTTTAATTTTTCACACTGCATTTGGCAAGAGAAAATGTGTTTTTCAGGAAGAAAACACTTTCATTTCACCAACTTATAATTGTATGTAGATCAATTTAAAGCAGCTATTTTTTCCCTACCACCAGATTTGTGGGCCATGGGAGAGAGTGATTCTATAATGAATAATACGCAGCTAAGATTCATTTTTAATCCTGGCCTTGTAAACAGTCATTTGTGCAAATGTATATTTTCCATACGGAGAATGCATGTCATAAGTACCGTTCTGCTTTACCAGGCACAGTAAATTTGTGTTCTGAAAAATCCCCTAAATACATAATTTTCTGCCAACAAGGACAATCTTATTAAAAAGTCATTTTAGCTTGCTGGGTATTCCTTGAAAAATAACAGTTATTAAATAACCAGCTTCTCATTCAGTTGAGAAGTTTTTCAGTAGCATAACAGAAGGAGGAGGTAGCATGTGCCTCAGGATTCCCATAGTGCTTTGTTACCTCACAAAAGGCATTCTGTAGTTAATTCCTCTCAGAGACCTATGTTTGAATTTGACAAGTCCTTGGACATTGGAACTATGATCTAAGCTGAGATTCTTCATATCCTTTGAGACTTGTTAATAATTATAGCTTTACTTATCATGAATATAATTGGGTTTTTCATTTCAGTTTATCTTATTTCAAGTTAATATAACCTCACACATTAGGAAATCAAAACTATAAATGAGTATATATGTATATAATATATGTATATGTATATGTATGTATACATATATATATGTATACATATATATATGTAATTATAATCAAGAAACATGTGGGACTATACATTGCTTGTTCCCATGTAGCTTAGACTAGGACAACATAAAAGTTGGAGATGTTTTTATTTAGGATGTAGAAACACCAAATTTTCCTGATATTTGTTGTACATATCCACTGTGGTTTATCATATATGATTCACTTTTTGGCTGCCAGATTCAAATGTTTTTGCTTAATTAATGCAAAGTTACATTAAATAGCCATGTATATCTGATGGCTAATCAGAGCATATCAGCAGAATCAACATTTAGACTGAAACTATTGCCTCTAAAAAGGTTCTCCATGGGTAATTTTATAAAATTTCTAATTTTCTCTCCAAGGATTTGTAACAATTTCCACCGTTAATAATACTGGCAATAATGTTTACTTTGGCACAATAATCAATAGACTAAGCCACTTAACTTTTTGATCTCCAATGAGAAATGAAGAAATTAGCATCTCAATGCAACTTTATTTTTTACTTACATTGATCATAAATGAACATAGCATTTAATGTTTTATTTTCCGGTTTTAACTAATAGACAATAATATCAAAGGCTCAGTGAATAAGACTCTGCTAGCACAAGGACTGTGCACCTACACAAGAAGCCAGGTATTTTTATGCTGCTGGAAAGTCAGTTCTGGGAGGCAGAGACAGGAGCTCACTGGCCAACTAATCATATAGGTAGTCCTAGGTTCATGACGCATCCTATCTCACAAAATTAAGTGAGAAACAATAGAAGAATACAGAAAATGCCAACTCTAGACCTCTAAACACACACACACACACACACACACACCTACAATACACAGGCATAAGTGCAATAATAAAATAATAATAGACAAATGTAGTCTTCTCATCAAGGAAATGTCTCTTTGAAATAGACACAGACAAGTATATTAAAAAAAACTATCAAAACATAGACCTGTAGTGCCCTCTTCTACACCTATGAGACATTGGGGAAGAGGAGTTGGAGAGACTTTGAGTCAAAAAATCATGAAATTTGCTGTGATGTAATGTATACCCTAATAAGAAACATTAGAAGCTACACCCCTAAAGTATCACCAAGATGACTTCCTAAGTGTGAGCTGATCAGCATGCTCAACTTGACAAAGAGAAGACAAAGACACCTCAACCTTACACAAAGAACTATAGGCAACTGAGTAAAGCTAGAAGTAAGACAGGCTGTTTTACCCAGGGAAGAACACACAAATTAGTTGACTAGTGCCAAACAGCCAGCCCTGAAAACATGCATAGATAAAATTACACGGACTCGGCAGGTTATCTTTGGAAGTGTATTTGTATATACAAATATGTATGTGCATATAATAGCAATTGATGGAAAAAGAGGCCATAAATTTGAAGGAGAATGGGGGAGGGGTTAGAGGAAAGAAAGGAAAGGAGAAACAATTAAAATACAATTTCAAAAAGAATAAGAATAAAATTTTTGTTTATGGGTATTAGAATTGATTCAAGATTTTCACAAATTGTTTGTGTATTAGTTAAATGCTCTTGTCATTGGAGTCCAATATCTGTCAAGAAGAAAATTAAGATTTACCTTGACTTGTAGTTAAAAAAAAATATGGTCCATCATAGCAGTGAAGGCAAGGTGTTTGGAGCAGGTGCACTCATCACACTGTTTGTGCAGTCCAGAAGTGGAGGGCAATGAATGTTGGTACTCAGCCTGCTCTTTTGTGCAATTTAAAACCAAGTCCATAGCATGGTGCCCTCCTTATTGTGCGAACTCATTCAACTAATATTATTTGAATACCAGCCCCTTTGGGGCAGTGTCTCTGGTGCTATTTGGACTTAGTGGAAGCTCTTGCTCTCTTGGGTAGTTGTCCCTGAGTTGATGACAGCTTCCAGCACCTAGGGGCAGAAGACTTCAGCAGCTCTTTACTTTCATTTGTGTGAGTGTTCCCGAAACAAATATTTGTTATTGTTTTATTCAGGCATTTGTGCACCTACTAATTTGCCCTCATACCCTAGATAGACTGGGCCTTCTCACATCAATGAAACTCATCTAGGAAGTCCCTCAGGTACATGCCTAAAAATTTGTTTCCATGATTCTAAATCTTATAAAGTTGACAATGAAGACTGACCATCACAATGAGCAATAACACCACTCCTAAATACATTCATAGTTTTATTAGTGCTTAATTAGTGCTTAGTTAGTGCTCATCTTGAGCTTTCCTTGAGTACCTACCTGTTGAGTTCTTTTTATTTTCCTTTAACAATATGCCATAGTTTTACAAACTATAGAAGTTAAGGATTTATTTTCTTATTAAATTAATTATAACTATTAAATATGTAAAATAAACATTTAAGAGAACTTAGCTATAGAAGTTGAAGTGTTTATAACAGTTTTTAATATTTTTATTCATTTTTTTAATTTATTTTACATTCCAACCAAAGTTCTCCCTCTCACCCTTTCTCCCACCCCACCTTAGTACCTCTATCTCAGTTGCCCCCATCCATGCACACCTTCCAACAAGGCTCCCATGGGGAGTCTACAAAGTCTGACACATTAAGTTGGGGCAGGACAAAGCTTCTCCCTACTGTATTAAGCCTGAATATGGCATCCCCTCATAGGGAATGGGCTCTAACAAGCGAGCTCATGCACCAGGGATAGATCCAGGTCCTGCTGCCAGGGGCCCCTCAGGTAGACCAAGCTACACAACTATCTCCAACATACTTTGGAAGACCCAGTTTGGTCCCCTTGAAGCTCCATAACTATAGGTCCAGAGTTCATGAGTTCTTTAGCTTGGTTCTGCATTTTCTGTAGACTTCTCCATCTTGATCTTGACCTCCCTTGATCATATATTCCCTCATCCTTCTCTTTGACTGGATTTCTAGAGCTTGTTGGCCTGGTACTTGGTTGTTGATCTCTGCATCTGGTTCTGTCAGTTACTGGATGACAACTAGGACAGTCACCAATCGGACAGGGAAAGGACATCCTTTCCACTATTACTAGGAGTCTTAGCTAGGGTCATCCTTGTGGATTATAGGGAATTTCCTTTCCAGAGGGTTTCCCCTTAAGCCCATAGTGGTTCTGGCATTCTCTGTGGTTAAACAATACTTTTTCTAGGTTGTTTCTTTTTTTTCCCCTTTAATTGCTTTAGTTGGCTTTTTTCCATTGAAGTTTTCTTTTCAATTGGAATATTTTTTCTTTGTTCATTTGAATTTTAGAAACAGAATTTTCTAAAGTTGTGGCAGGATGACTCATCTATAACTTAAGTTCCAGAGGATCTGAAACTCTCCTCTAGGTTCCATGGGCACCTGAACCAAACATGGTACATGCATGCAAAATGATCATAAGATAAAATGAAACAAATCTACAGGTAAAATATACAAATAAATAAAATTTAAATTAAGTCAAATTTCTCTTCAGGTGATAAATTGCTTGCATGAGTCAACATTTCAGTTGTGTTAGGCCTTATTTATGTCCTAGATAATTTGCTATATGGCTAGAGCTCATTTTGTATATCTTACTGAGCTTAATTAACTTGGCTTGGTAACACTTTAAAAGCTTCCAAGAGTAGTTGGCACTTATTTTCACTACTCTCTATTTATATTTTCCAAGGTCTACACAATCCATTTGTTTTTCATTAAAATGAAAGAAGAAAAGTTCAGAATGTTCATTAACTCAAATGAGAAGATCCTCAATAGAATCATAATTGATGTTTGTTTATCTGGAGAGCTTAACTGATCTGAACAATATTCATCTTCTTCATCTAGAATACTGTACTTGTTATTGCTCCTATCCATATATATTTAGTGAGGCCTTCACAATCTCACTAATTTACTTGATCATCTTACCTGTCTGCATGGCAATTTTAATTCCTGCTCTCTACTTTGGTACTTATCATTGCTTTATCACACCTAATAACATTTCCTCATGTTCAGAAACAGGATAATTCACAGTGGATAATTCTATTTATGACTTTAGGTAGCCTATCTTTTCCTAATCCTTACATGGTGTGGTTTCAAGCTAAGAATAATTATCCTAATAAGAATAATTATGTTCCAAAAATAATTATATTATTATATTTTAATCAATAATAGAAAGTGAATTTTGCCCAAGGCCGTTTTAATCTCTACAGTTATGATTATACTTATCTGAGAGCTAGTAATTGGTTTTATTTAAACATTTAATTTTAAACCAATTCTAACATTTCTAAATAATATAATATAATGATATACCATTTAAAACATTATATTAACACCTGCTTGCTGAAATCATGATTTGCATATCAAATCATTAACATTTAATTAATTTTGTTTAACTATGTCCTCTTGCAACAGTAAATGTCATTTTGTTTGCTTATATTTTCTGCTAAAACCAAGCAGTCACGTAAAACTGGGCCTAGCATAGTCTAATTGCTCCAAAAAATGAGATTTATCCAGTCAGTAAATTGAGAAATCCCTGTTTACCTTTTATGTATTGGAATTCACTATTAAGTATCATATGATTCATGTAAAGCTCTGAACCAATTTAAATACCATGGAGCTTAACTTTGCTCTCAAGTTATGGGTGGTTTAAATAAGCTGGCAGGCTTATTGTTGGCCAAAGGTGGTTCTGTGCAGTTATGGTTGTGTTTAGATACAACGAGCTTACTAAGCATTTAAAGCAGATTTCAAACTTGGCAGTTGTTACGGGCATGTTTTTCCCACCGGCTGCCACGGGTCCTGCCGCCACAGTCCTGCTGCCATGTGAGCCCCAAATAACACACAGAGACTCTGTATTTGATACAGTCCTGTTGGCCAGTTACCATTATTGTTTATGGGCTATCTCTGTCTTAATTATTAACCCATTTCCATTTATCTAACTATTTCCACGTGGTCATCTTATCTGGGAGCCGTGGCTGGCCTCTTCCTTCCTCCCAGGCCTACATCTTGACTCCTCCTTCTACTTCCTCTTTCCTCCTCCTGGTCTCCTAGCCCCACCTATCTTGTTTCCTATTGGCCACAGGCTTTATTAATTAACCAGTATGAGAAACATATTTACAGAATAACATCTTAACATCTCGCATCAGGCAGTAGTTTTTTTTTTTTTTTTTTTTTTTTGAGACACAGTTTCTTTTTGTAACTGTGGCTGACATGGAACTCACTTTGTAGACCAGGCTGAACTCAAACATGGAAGTCTGTCTGCCTCTGCTTCTCACATGCTGGGTTTAAAGCACATACTACCATCTCCCTGCTTTTATAAGTTTTTTATGAGTTTTTAAACTGGGCCTCTGTCTAATGGTCAAAATTAACGTAAGTTAGAAATGAAGAATATTTTGAAGTATAATGTTGTTGAAGGTATTTTTTATGCCTAGTTAATGTCTAGTTAAGTGTCTAGTTAATGAATATAACTTATCATTAAGTAGTCTATATTTAATTTAAGAACAAGTTAAAAATTATGCTGTGTTTCACTAATTAATGTAGCTATTCCTTTTCTAGGTTTTTTTGATTTATTAAAATGGAATGACATTATTTGTGGTCCTCTATGATACATTAGTTCAATACTACCCTGTATACACACTTCTGATTACAATTTGCTGGTAGCTCATTCATATTGTTGCCATAATATTTGACATGTTAACTTGTTGGTATTTTTTGCTGGTTGGGAAATACTGCTCTAAATATTTTGCAATTGTCTTCTTATACTTGGTAGTTTTTCTCCAAGTTTTTTCTATGAATATAACAACTTCTACTTTTTTGTTTCTTGAAAGTTCTACCAATTCCTAATTTGAAGAATTTCTCAGTGTCCACATGTTAGCATGTCGCCAACACGCCTTATTTCAGTTGCTATGCTTAATTTGCTTTATTGTTATTTTAATATTATGATTTCATTTGTTTTTATCAAATCCCAACAAATAGATATGAGTTTAGTCTAGACTTACTTATTTGAAAATGTAATTTGCTTTTTTAATAATTTCAAAAAGCTAATTTTATATGTGTGTGTGTTATTTGTATGTATATCTATGCACCACATATGTGCCTGAATATATAAATTCCAGAAGAGGACATCATACCCCATGGGCCTGGAGTTATAGACTGGTATAAGCTTTCCTGCTGTTACTGGGAATCAAACCTAGGCCTTCTGGAAGTAGAGCCAGTATTCTTAAATCCTGTGCAAGCCCAAGTTTCCTTATTTATGCTACAATTGTATTAAGCAAAAAGTTTCATTATGACAATACCATACATGCGTATGAAGAAATCTCATCACATTCACCCCTTCTACTTTCTTTTCATTTGTTTGGCTTACAAATGTGGACATCAACCAGAAGACAGCTTGCCCCTTCTGACTGCCTCCGGCTTAATTCAAAGATCTTAGAATTGTCTCCTTGGTTTTCCTAAAGATACCTGGGTGCTAAATCCGTGTTTTGCCGTTCTATGTTTACCCCCTTCTCTTTCTCTGTCTCTTTCCTTTCCCACCCTCTCCTATTTGGCCTTTGGTTATTGATGTCACTCATGTACTTATAGATATTTGATTTATTTATTTTATTTGATGCTTAATGTTTTTTTTTCTGCTGTTTGTAATGAGCCAAACAATATACTAGAAGCTACACTGTTAAGATAATTTTTATAGGAGCTAAATCTACTTTAGCAGAGATATTATTCATAAATGCAAATATAACACAATGGTATAAATCAAACTGTCATACATATGTTTTAACTTCTAGAATTTTTATATAAGTGAACATCGTTGCATTATGAAATAAGATTTTTTTGTTATAAGTCAGTTTAGTTCACTGTTATTTATGGTAGTATATAAAATTGCTGTTAGTCTACAGGCTTGTTACATGTTAATAATCTGATTTTATAAACAATAAAGATTCCTTCATGGTAGAGTCTTTATCTTTTCTTTTGGCTTGTCTTTTCTGTAATAGGCATGAAAGTTTGTATGGTGATTATCTTGATAACTATATTATGTACTCTTAAATGTATTTCTTTATGAAATAGGGTTAATTTAGCCCAGACTAGTTGCAAACTATGTAGCTAAGGATAATTTTAAAGTTCTGATCTGCCTACCTTTACCTTCTGAGTGCCAAGATTGCATAGATGTTCCACCATACCCTGTTCATGCTATATTGATGTTAAGCTACATGCCCAGAGTAAAACAGTCTTTCTCAAGTACTTACATTTTTTACTTTTTAGTGATTACAATAAACAAAAAAACTCACAATTGTAAATGATCAAATATTAAAAATTAATTTATAATCATTAAAAACAAGCAAAAAATAAAGGCAGTTGCTTTGATTACCAACAAGCAAGGGAATGAGTGTGTCTGAAGAACTTAGGCATCAGCACTAGCTGTAAACTACAGAAAGGCTGGTATTTTGAATAGTGACAGAAATTAGTTGGAAGTCACAGAGTGAGGAAAAATGAAATAATCAAATCTGTGAGTTAGTCATTCATGGCATCAAACATCAAAAATCTAGTATTGCAGAAGTGGAGGCAAGAGCTCAAAGTCATCCTCAGTTACAGATTGGGTTTGAAGTCAGCATCGGATAATGAAATTCTGCAATAAAAATGAAAACAAAAGGGGGGTAAATATAAAAATATGCTAAATGTAACTCTTAAAAATTAAAATATAAGTTGGAAAAATTCTACAATCCATTAATGTTGAGTATCAGAGGAGACACAATCTCATAAAAGTAATCAAACTCAAAGGCAGGCACATTTATCATGTTTGTGGAGATAATGCTATTTGCATAATAAATGAACACAGTAGATATTGAACTGAGATAAACAAGACATGGAAAACACATGATCTTATTTTATGAACATAATAAAACAGTTTTGCCCCTAGACAAGTAGAGTAGAATAGTGGTTGCTGGGAGCTAAAGGCACAGGAAGATGTTGAGATAGTTGTCAACAGGTATGATTTTATACTTGAAATTTCCTCAAAGAGCAAGTTCAATGTATTCTGTCATCAAATGAAAGAATAAGGAAAAGAAATCAAAATTAAAGGGAAAGGAGAAAATAAAATGTTTATATGTTAAGTAATGGCTATGCTTATGAGCTTGACTGTGACAATAATTTTAGTGTGTGTGCATATGAAACTATCATTCTATATCGTTGGTACACATCTCAAATAAACTGGGATGTGTTTCAGCTTTTGTAGTATTGTAAGCAGAGTGTTACACAGAAAGAGAAAATATGAAACAAGCTTAAAGTGAAAAAAATAACGGACAACCTGACGAGGGATCTGTACCTTGGGGAGATCTATTGATTTCATAAGTAATCAAAGCCTCTAGAGCTACAGCCAGCTGTGATTAGAGTGTCACCAGACATGAGGCTTTTTGCCAATGCTATATCTGACTCTGACCATGATCCAAACAAAAAGAAATCTTGAGCTAGAACCTCCAATTTCATCACTTTCTGAGCTACTGGCCTATAAAAACCTGAGTTTATGGTTTATTATGTTACAATCCTTGGGGGTGGTAATTTTTATATAAAGTATTGGTTACTTTTCTTGTTGGTGTCACCACATTCCTGACAAGAAGCAGCTTAAGAGAGGGTTCTAGTCAGTCATGATGGAAAATGTGTGGTGAAGATTACTTTTATGAAATGATGAGGATGGAAGTTAGGTTAGATGATGACAACCCTCAAAGCCTCTTCCAGTCAGACCCTACTTTCTAGAGCTTCCTTGACTTTCCAAGCATTGAAACACCCTCATCTCAAACACATTTTGCAACCATACCACAGTATGTTCTCATGAAGAAAATGTTTGTGTCCTTGTCAATTTGTTGTACTATAATAATTACCAGAAGAAGATTGAAGGCCCAGAGTTTTATTTCAAATGGCTTTCGAACTGAGAATTCATAGATGAAAAAGGAATCAGGCTTGGTTCATCTTCAGTCACTATTCCCTCTCTTTCTCTTAGTCTTCGTTCTGGGAGGTTGCTTTCCCCTAGTGTCTCATGCATGCAGAATGACAGAGAGGCCAGCACTGATGTATCTGTTCTTATAAAGATAGAGGTTCAGTTATGAGGTCCCAACTTCATAACCTCATCTAGAAAAAGTCATACTCAAAAAACCAACTGCCAATACCACTACAATTAGGATTCAAATGCCAATATTTGAAGTGTATGTGGGTGGCATAACTAAATCTATACCAGCACAAGAAAAACATGAGCATCTGTGTGGATGCAATACCATCAGTTATCAAATATAGTAGTCTCTGAAAAGTCTCAAGTTATCGACAATGGATTTCAAGCTATTTGGCTCATTTTACCTGGGTACTTTCCTTCCAAAATCTATTGATTTCTCTTCCTGGAAAAAGCTTGTGTTCTTCATATATTTTCTTTCCTCTTATGAACACAGAATTTATTTTAAATTACAGGGAAGATTATTCTGCTGCTTTTCTAGTAAAAAATATGTTTTAGGCATCTTTCCAAGTCAGTGAAAAACACAAATATGCATCGAATTTTGCATGGGTGGCAGAGTGTATTGGGTCATGAATCACCACCCTTTGTATAATGTACCCAGTAACGATGAACATTTAGCCTCCTTCCATTGCTTTGATTAACAAAACAGAGATGAATCCCCCTGTACATTCATCTCTGCAGTACTGCTAAATTGCTGCCTCAGGAAATGTTTCTAAAAGTGTGATGGCTCTCTACTCACAACAGACCCAACATTTCAAATGATTTATCTTCCTTTTCCATTTGCAAATTATATGCTCCACTTTTTCTAGTGTGCTCTTTATTCCCACACACCAAAACAAGCAAACTATTTGAAACTCCTCCCTATCTCACTTGAAACCTTTCTTTCATATGTTGTCTAACTTACTTGCCATTGTTTATCCAGGCAAAGTTAAGTTAGGCCTCAATGTGTCTTCATGTACTGCACTGCAAAGTATTTTAACTCAGTATAGCAGTAGATTTACTTTAAGAGGTGTGTTATCTCTCTTCTTTATTGAATTGGCTTTGAGTTCCAAAAGTAATGCATGCATTTATAAAAGAGCTGTAATTGGTCTCCTTCAAAACACTGAAGGCAGGACCACTTCTGATTTGCCCCAGCCATGCCTTCTTCTCAGTCACTGTCAGCACTTACCACACAATAACCCAAAAAACTTATTTCTCTCCTCTCCCTATTTCTCTCTCCTTAGTCTTCCATAGTAACCCCCAGTTTCTTTATTTTTATCTTTCAGACTCTGAATTTCCATGTTAATTGTATAACTTTCTTCCTTATTTTAAGATCTTTTGAATACATCAGGTTTTGTCTCTCTGGTGAAGAGATGTATGTAATTTACAAATGGGACTGACCCAAATTCACTTGCCTTGATCTCTTCAATTGAGACACACACACACACACACACACACACACACACACACACACACACACACAAATATATATATATATACACATATACAAAGGGTATATACACATACTAGTTATATGTGTGTATTGTATTATTAGTTTTTATTAGAATGATTTACAGGCTGTCCAATCATGAAAAATGGCTGACTACCAACAGAAGTTCCAAGAATCCAGTAGTTGTTCAGTCCATGAGATTGAATTCAGTATACCACAGAATTTCAAAGAAGTAGCTTCTAATGCCAGTGAAGGAATGGACTTGCTATTAAGACTTAAAGCAAGCTGACAAAGAAAGCAAGCTTTTATCTTCCATGATCTTTATACAGACTGCCAGGAGGAGGTATGCTCAGATTAAAATTGGAGCTTCCTACTATGAAAGATCTAGATTAAGGGTATATCGTCTCACTCAAAGATATGGATTAGAAGTGGATGTTCTAACTTTAGATGTTTAATTAAGAAAAATTCCAGCCCCATTTTGGTTTCAGTTAATTAGAGGTGTGACCAATTTGACAACCAAGAACAGCCATTACAAAGACTTTAGGAGCATCTGAAAAAGAAAATCTAGCTTGCCTACTATTTTGATTGGCATTGCTAGATCCAGCCTAAGCTGTCATGACCAAGTGAATGTATCTGAACACTGGATGCAGTATTGAGACAATATTATCCTAAGAGAAGGTCTACATGAGCAAGGTAGGGTAACACAATGGCACCCATGGAATCTCCAAACCCTGGTTGTCCTAATGCTATTCATCTATTTCTATGCTATAAAATACAAGCAAAATAAAATGTCTTGCTTTCATGGACAAAATAATTAAAGGCCTGATGAAAAAAATGTCTGCTGGAGTCAAATATTGTGGGTTCAGCATGGAACTCTAGTGGAAGCTAGAAAACCAGAAAGAGGCAAATGGAAGAAGGATGCCTTGTGGGTAGAAAGGAATAGAAGTTGAGTTACATGAAGGCAGAGCAGGGAAATACTAGGGATTGAAAGTTTTAAGTAGGAAAGAGCTGAGGAAAGTTGGAGACAACTGTGCAGAGTTAGGTTTGACAATTTAACAAATGGGCTACAAGAAAGTCATATTAGAAACCTGCTATCTTGTGACCAAATAAATATAAAGCTTATATACTTAGAAAAAAATATTGTTTAAAGGAAATGCCCTGCATGGCTAGAAAAAAAACATCTATTAAAAGATGTAGGGGAAAAGAGAGAGAGAGAGAGAGAGAGAGAGAGAGAACTGCAGCAGGCGAGATAGCACCTTAGAAGTGGCTGATCAGAAAGTTCAATGAGGATTCCAAAGCAATATAGGCTCTTGCCATTCATTTGGGTTACCCAACAGATCTAGACTCTTTTCTTGAAGATAACGCATACCTTGGAAATAGGACAGAGAGATATCCAACTGGAACCAAGATGTCATCTTCCTACCTGCTGACTTTTGTAAATCCCAGAAGGTGCTACACTGGTCAGTTTTATTTCAACTTGCCATAAGTGGAGTCATTTAGGAAGAGGGACTCTCAAGTGAGAAAATGTCTCCTCAAGATTGGTCTATAAAAATGACTATCAAACATTTTCTCTGTTACTGATTGATGAGGGAGGATTTGGTCTACTGAGGATGCTGCCACCATGGGCAGGTGTGTTCTTGATAAGAACAATCCACACATCCAAAGAATTGGGAAACAAGGAGGACTGTAAGAGAGACATACACAGTCCCCTAGTGAAGGGAAAAATGACAACGGCCCCTGAACAAATTGGGAACATGGGAGGAGGGGACAGAAAGATAGGAGAAAGAGGAAGAGAGAAGAGAAGGAGGAGGAATCAGGAGGATTGAGTGGGGAGATGAATAGAGAAAGAAGAAAGACACATCAATAGAGGGAACCATTATAGGTTTCTCTACATTAGTCATATGCAGAATACCCTTATAGTGAATTATTCAGATTTCCACTACATCATCTCACTCTTGATGTCTGGCTTCTGGGCTTTTTCATGTCAGTAAAAATTTCACTGAGGTGGACAAAGAATAGGAATCAATATGACAGGATCTTGTAAACCCCAACTCTCAAAAGCTAATCTGTTAGAAAATCAGACCTAGTGATTTGGATAACAATATCAATAAAACAAAATGGTCAAGCTTAGAAATTGGAAATAATGGTGTTTAATTTTCCATTCAACATTAGGCATTGTATTTTTATATTAAATACTAATTACTCTTGGTATAGAGTTGGCTGATCATGGTAATGATCAGCAATAATTTAAAATTCAAAATCTTACACTCTACTGGGCAAAAGCAATTTAAAACTTGGGCATGTATGTATGAGCATTTTAGATAATTCTAAATGATACTATATAGTACTATGGTGGTGGGAGCAGGGATTAATCATCAATTATTTTCCCTCCAATTCCAACCTTTTCTTTGGTTACCACTGAGGGTCCCTTATTGAGGCTCTGGTTGAAATAGAAGAGTAGAGTTCACCATGTTTTAAACATGTACTTGAATTTCACTTCTACTCTTGCCTGTGGATTCTTGGGGAGGTTTTTCAACAGACAAGACTGTGTTTGTGAAATTTCCATTGTTTTCAAAAAAAAAAAGGATACATATGCCTCAAGCCATTTTGTTTCAAAGGAGATAGCAAAAGGAAGGGTGACATTCTTGAAATGTGACCATTTTATGTGCCTATTCAGAACATCCAGGATCTATCGCAATCAAACAAATTAACATTTCATAGCAGGGATCAGATATACATAAGGCAAGGGATTGAAACATGATTATCTTCTCATTACTACTGTAAATTGCTTCTGAGAAAGCAAAAAAAAAAAATTCATGATTCTTTCAGTGAAAAATCTACATATACCCCGGAAAGCAGGATCTTAGGAAGGCTGCCTTCTCTAGAGAAGGTCACTATTGAGAATCTCCCCTAGATCAGAGTTTTCAGAATATTTTTTTTTTGGCATTGTGTCTTTTAATTTTGAGACAAAGTTTATGTAAAATAATTTTTGGTCTAGTGTATGCTGATGCTTTCCACAGAAACTTGCTAGAACAAAGGGCATACAAAGCCCAGAGAAATGTAAAACTTTCTATTCCTTTATGATATGGATGAGCCAGTGAATGTGAGTGTCTGACTAAAGATCCAGGGAGATAAAAAGCCTACGGTTTCATAGACCAATGACACAAAGCACTAACACATTTTCTGTTTTATAAACTCAAGAGTCATGTGACATTGACACTAACTGTCCCTGCCAAAAGCATTGATCCTGATGGGAATATTAAATCATTTGACCAGATGTGTGACAATGTCACTCTGAAAAGTGGTTCCAGTATGCTGATCTGACTTTCACCATCACTGAAATTGCCCTGCTAATAGAGTATGTTTGCATTAGTGGCTGTCCAGTGGGACTTCAGTCACTGTAAACAGAACTCAGGGCTGCAAAGCAAGAGAAAAGATTTTAGATCCCATGCATAGATTTATCAAGACAAAGGGGTTCACTAAGACCTCATTCCAGAAATCAGGATTATCAACACAGGTGTCTACACTCAATTGCCTTGTTCTGCTGATTTAGTTCTTTTAAATGAACAACTATGTATTAAACATCATTACACTGCACATTAGATAAAAAATACATGCCTTGGATGAGCAAGGTTCCAATTTAAGAATTCTTGCCTTCTTCATAATATCCATGTTATACAGCAACAAAATATACTGGATCAAAGAAGGAAGACCCATTGAAAAGGCAAAGGAAAAGTATTGGAAGACTTGTCTAGGGTGAGCAACATTCAGTAGGGTGAAGGAAAGGATACGCTCTTGCAAATATATACAGGAATCTACCAAATGTTGAAGTATGTTTCCAGGTAGGATAGAGTTATGATGTCCACAGCTACTTGGGAAAGAAAATGGTTCCAAAGTAGCTGTCTGAAGCATCTGTGCAAAGAAAATTGTACAATGTGATGAGAAGAGAGAAATAGAAGAGGACAGGTCTCACAGACAAGTGTAGCAGGGTTGTACAAAGGGAGTTTTATGAGGGATGACACCGAGAAGCAGCAGAATATAAGTCACCTAATCACATAGTACAGTCTATCCCAAGACATGTGACTCAGAGTATTCCCATAAAATTCTATACTTGATTGAAGTATTACTCAACTTCCCAGTTGAAATTATGCAACATAAAAATTTTAGAAGGATGCTAATTTAACAGATAAGTTGCTAGAATTTAAGTTAGACACCATTCCTCATCCCTTGATGGTGTTGTTGTTGATGTTGGTGGTGGTGGTGGTGATGGTGGGTTGAGGGTGTCCATGAGCACTATATCCTGTAATTTTTGGCCCTGAAATCGTGAATGGGCTTAAATGGGAATGAGTAAATGACAGACACATATACAGAAAGCTCAGGTAGAATGGGATGTACTCACTCTGATGGAGGGCATGTACCATAGTGGAAACTCAGTCAGTATGTTTATTCTGCACATCACAAGGAGGAGTGGCTAGCTACTGTTGGTGGCAGGGCTCTGAGGGAAAATTAGTCACCTAGGAGAAGGAAGCAGTTTGCTAGTTATCTTAAAACAAAGGATGTAGCCAAAATTCAACTATGCAAAGACACTCATGCTGGAACAAGAGAAAGTCTTTGCCATTTCCCTGATCCTTACTTGGGGAGGACACTGCCATATCCATGGGACTGGGGCACTGGGATCCTTGAAATCATTGTGCCATGTCAGCAATGCACACTCATTCAAGATTACCTCTACTCCCATACTTTAGTTGGATTTTTTTGCTCTGTTGTTGTTACTTTTGATGATTAGGCTTTATAACTTGAGAACTGCGCATTCCTTACACATTCCCTATGGTCTCAGAGTTTCTTTCTGTGTCAAGGTTACATTCACATGTGCAATTTGTTTGATTTAATATTTTTTCTTATTTTATATATCAATCCCAGTTCTCTCTCTCTCCCATCCATTCACGACCCCACAGACCTCCCAATCCCATCTCCCATCCACTTCCCAGGGATGGTGAGGAATCATCAAAATATGTCAACTCATTTGGAGTAGAGCTTAGGCCCTCCCTGGTGTCTCTAGGCTTTGGTAGGGTGTCATTCCATGGGGAATGTGCTCCTGAAGTCCATTTGTGTACTAGGGATACATCTTGATTTCCATTGTCAGAGGTCCCTTAGGCTGCCCAGGCCTCCTAACTGAGACCCACATTCTGAGTCAGTCCTATGCTGGTTTTGAAGCTATCAGTCTGGGGTCCATGAGCTTCCACTTGTTCAGGTCAGCTGTTTCTGTTTCCAGCCTGGTCATGAACACTTTACTTATCACTTCTCCCTCTCTGCAACTGAATTCCAGGAGTTTGTCTCAGTGTTTCACTGTGGGTGTCTGTCTTCTTCCAATAGCTACTGGATGAAGGCTCTAGGATGGCATATAAGGTAGTCACCAATCTCATTATTGGGGAAGGGTATTTAAGGTAGCCTCTCCACATAACTTAGATTGTTAGTTGGGGTCATCCTTGTAGGTCTCTGGACATTTCCCTAGTGCCAGATTTCTCCTTAAACCTATAATGGATCCCTCTATTATGGTATCTTCTTTCTTGTTCTCTTCTATTCTTTCTGCTCCCTCATGTTCTTCTTTCTCTTCCTCTTCCCAACTTCTCTTTATTCTAACACTCTCTCCCCTTCTGCCTGCTCTCAATTTGCTCAGGAGATCTTGTCCCTTTCCCCTTCTTTGGGGAACCACATCTGTCTCTCTCAGGGTCTTCCTTGTTTCCTAGTGCCTTGAAGCCAAGATTATAAAATGGAAAAAAGAAAACATCGTCAACAAATGGTGCTGGCATAACTGATTGCTGTCATGTAGAAGAATGCTACTGCAATTTTTGAAGAGATAATAATTAATTATTATCATTTCTTGAGTTCATATTTTGCTTTGTGACTTTTTAAAAATAACCATTCACTATAGTAAAATATAGTTTATAATCATAAATAATAGCTTGCTTTTTAAAATACTCATTTATCTCAGCTCTGGTGCCTCTTCCATCACCAAAACTTGAGAAACATTTTATATTGTTCATGTGTCAACAGTTTTACACTCTCACATACTGCTAGCTGCAATCCTTCAACTGGCAGACCTTCTAAACATGCTTCTGTCCATAATAAACATAAACTCCCTCCTGTGTCTTTCAGGAGCTTGATAGTTCATTGTTTTTTGGCCTGGAAAATAATTTCACCATATGTATGTAACACACTTGGCTTTTCCATTCACCTGGGTAAAAATAAGTGAGGATGCTCAATATAGTCAAGTGCAATGCTTATGTACAATTTCAATGCATCAAGATAAGCATTCTGGGAAAATTTCTGCATTACATTGTGTGAGTATGCAGATATATGAGGAAATGATCAAACTGCGCCAAAGTAGATGTGCTCCTTGACGTGTGTGTTCCTTCAGAGGAGTGAGGGTTCATCCTGGGTCACACATCATCACACACCATCATCGTACCCTTTCTGATAGTTGAATAATACCATACAATTGAGATTTTCTTCCATTCATTTTTCATAATCAATTCAGCAACTATTCATTCCTACAACAATATTTCATTTATAACTATATAATGAATATAAATGTGACATTCTGTTTTTTTTTTTTTTATTAATCCACCATATGCTCTAGTGTCTGAATCAGACACTAAGGGTAACATGATATTTAAATAGCCTTCCCACCTTCCCTTCTTCTGTGGCTTCCTTACAGGAAGGATAGAAGTTTAAGCAGAGCTGTGCTGAGCAGAAGAGCAAGGTGCCATGGGAGTCCCAAGATGCCCAGACCTAACATTCTTATATTACGACTGAAGGTCTTTGTAAAGTGAGGAATTCTAGAATTCTATACCATAGGCTGTTCAGTCTGTTATCTGGTAGAAACCTCATATCCAGAAGGGCAGTCCTGTTGGATATGTTTCCAGAGGTATTGGTGAACAGCCACTATCGTTTCTCAGCCTTTGAGTGTTTGCTTAGCTAAGCCAATTTCTCATTAAAAGATTATTAATTTATTACACTGATCATATATAAAATTCATAATATGTACAAAGTAGAAATAGTTTTCATAGCTTAGTCATAGATTTTAAAAACATTCTACCATGTTATGAGACACAACTTGTGTTTGTTATAAATTGTTTTATTATACAATAGTCACACAAAATATGAATGAATCAACAATTAAGTAATGATCTCACACTAGTAAATTATAATTACAAGCATTTTAGTTTATGATATTTTATGTTTGCATTCATGTATAGATGAAAGCATTAAGAAAATTGATCACTCAACACCAGTTCATTTCATTAAGTGGAGGTTTCAACTTCATTTTAAATGACTTCTGAGTAATCAATCTTCAAACTGCACAAGGAATGATTTATTTATCAATTATTTCTTGAAGGTTAGTTTAGGCACTTACATTTTTTCCTATTATAAATAAATCTGAGATGAAATTATGGTTCAAAATTTGGGGGGAATCAATTCAATTATTTTTCTCAGAAATTTTTTATGCATTTAAATTGTTAGAGCAAAGTATAGTATTAATAAGACTTTAATAAATGTTGCTAAATAATTAATTAGGTCTATATAGTAATGATATAATGTGAGTTTGTATAACAATCTGCATATGTGTGTGTGCATGCCTTAGAATTCTTAGATGGTAAGAGATATTCAATATATATTTACATACACATACCTGTGGTATGTCTTAATCTTTAACAATATTAGAAATATGGGATATCAATGTTGCTTAATTTGCCACAAAAAAAAATCTTAGTTAGATTATTATCATTACACATCCATTCTCCTGAGATAGATAGAAATAAAGTTAATTCATTTTTATCACTGCCCACGTCTGAAATACCGAAGGGTCTTGTTGCTATTGGTTGGTATCTTTACCACTTAATGTTAAATCCTATGAAGATCCCCACTCTTCTCTTTGTTCTGTGGGTGTTTCTCTTGCTTATGATCCTTTTCCTGAAATACCGGCTTTGAGATAATGATCTGACAAACAGGTCTGCTCTTGTTTAGATCCCAGACTATGGAGATATAGTATTTATGATTTATTAAAGTTTGCCTGAAGATTCAGAAAGCAAAGTCAGCTTCAAGCTATAGAGATCAGGCAATGGTGGTGCCTTTAATTTTAGAACTCAGGATTAAGAGGTAGATGGATCTCTGTTAGTTCATGGCTACCATGGCCTACACAAGATTAAAGAGTAACAGAGTTCATGCCTTTGATCCCAGCACCTGTGATCACAAAGCTTTAATTCCAGCATTATGGAGGTATATAGGACAAAAGCAAGGTCTGAGAGCTGGCATTCAGTCTCAGGATTCTCCAGCAACATAAAGGAGAACATAGCACTCTGGAATTACAGTCTGAGGTTTGGTGGAGCCAGGATCACCTTTCGGCTGAGGTAGATGTAAGGGCTATTGGCCAGTTTCTTTGCTTTTCTGATCTTCAGCTTGAAGCTTGAACCCCAATATTAGTCTCTGTGTCTTTTTTATTGTGTTACACCACCCTCTTTGTCACTATGCTAGAGAAGACTTCTCTGGGGATGCTAATGGAGTGTCTATCAGACACTCATAGGAAACAATAATTTTTGGTTGTACTAATAACACTGACTGCTGTCTGAAATGACTTCTTGTTGGGATTTTGTTCATGGCCTCTACTCTACTTTAAGCCAACTGCCTTGATTTTCCCTAATATGTCATAAACAATTGATAAATACATAATATAGAACAGAATGTAGACTGAATGTATCAATTTAGTGCATACTATAATAATACTATAATAATTTTAGATCATATCTTTCTTGTACAATAAAAACAATGGATTTCAGTCTTTCTATTTTAAATTTCTACTGACTGTATCTCCCCTTTAAAGAATTCTTTGACACTGATACAATAACTCTTTCCATGACATTTCCCTCAAATATTTACTAATTAGTCATTTGTCTTATACTTTTTAAAATTGATTTCTATGTGTAATTATCCTTGTTTATAAAAATGTGATTGTGTCCATAGAGGAGTACTAACAGTAAAGTCATATTTGAAGGTGTTGCCTAGAAATTAATGTGTACAACACAATGGATCTATTGTTTCTCCAAAACTCGATATAATGACACCTTTTATGAACATACTGGATACTTGATAAGCCATATTGCTACAAAGAGAGAGACTGACAAATTTTATTTTTCTCCCAACAACCCCTTTGTTCCAATATGGTTTTTTCTTTTTGTTGTTGTTCATTCTTTACCAGTTATTGGAATTGTTTCTATTAACATTCTAAATCAAAAACATAATTTACTCTCTGAGTTTTTAATGTTGTTTAATAATTCTGCTTGTTTAGTTCTATACTGTTATCATTGTGTTATTGTTAAGTGCTGAGGTTGAAACAATAGCAAAACAAGACAACCCTTTGTATGTGTGCAATGTTTACTTTACCATGTAAACTTGAGGATATTTTCCTTAAGATTCTTTCAAACCCTTATTGACATTAAGATTTAGATTTTCAAAGTACTATCTATTTGTGTACAATTGAAAATTTTTTACATTAATTGGTCTGTTTCAAATTCATAATCTAATTCTGTACTTTTATCCCATGATGTAACTTGAACATTCTACTCAACTTCTTTTTCTATTTAAATTTAAAATATATGATTCATATTTTTACAGTTTTATTTTAGTTATAAAAATTTTAATTTCAGCTGCATATAAAAACTACTAGTATATAACGGCTACAGTTTCATAAGGAAACATTCATTGTGCCTCAAAAGCAAGTAATCTTATTATTCTTACTCATTAAATAGTGTTTGTGAAAGGATGAATTGCATTCTTCTAAGATTTATATTACTTCTAAATGACAAGGATAATACTTTTTAACATGTAATATTTATTACAGTTGTTTCTTTGTACTTTGCCTGAAACTTTTAGGAAAGCATCTATAAAGATAGGTGATAGCTAACAGTCCTCACATTTATTACCCGAGCCTTATATTACCTCATTTTACTGAATAAGTTTCTATCAGAAGGAGGGAGGAGCACATGGCAATTGATTCACATTCTAGATCATTCAAGCAATGTGTAATAGATGGGCATATTGTTTTGAGGACCGGGAAGCTCTTTGTCCTATGTATGTGTGTCACCCTCTGCCTTTAAGTGTGCTCCTCTTCTGCTACCAAAGACCATGTGTCACATTCTATTTTCTTTATGTTGTTTGTGTTCACATTCAATAGTTTTTTAGATCAAGCTCCCTCATTTTAATGTAGAATGAGGAGCAAGCACATTTGCAATCTGAGTAAATGTTTAATTTATTTTTACCTGGTGTATTAAAATCTAAAAACGGCCCAGACCAATGCAATGCCATGCCATGATCCAATACATGCTCACACTGAGTAGTGTTTGAAACAGTTAAACATATCGCTATCTAATAAGGTATTTATCATTTCTCTATGGTGAAAACTTAAAAAAATTTTCCTTGTTTTTGTTTTATACCTTCCCTGTTCTTTTTCAGCATGGTAATTTTCCAGATTTTGGTGTACTTCTCTTTTAGTTTATGTCTAAACAGATTTAGTTTTTAATTAGCATAAACAGTAAATTACCTGTTGTGCTTTTATTTGTTGGTCAGGTGGCAAGACCATAGGAACATTGTGTAAATGGTCAGAGGCTGGAACTAGCCAGCCTGAAGCCAGCAGAAAATGTAACATTAAAATGTAACATGCCATTGTTACCGATAGCTACTCCACTGTGCAATAAAATCAAAAAAAAAATTTCTATACTTTTTATTTAAATTTGAAGAAAGCTTCTTTTACATGTCAATCCCAGTTCCCTCACTCTCCCTTCTTCCCTGTTTCCCCTACTCCTATCCCATTCCCTTTCTGCTCCCCAGGGAGGATGAGGCTTTCCATGGGGATCTTCAAAGTCTGTCATATCATTTGGAGCAGGGCCTAGGCCCTCTCCCATGTGTTAGGCTGAAAGAGTATTCCTCTATGTGAAATTGGCTCCAAAAGTCTGTTCATATACTAGGGATATTGGTGCACTACCAAAGTCCCAATAGACTACCCAGTCCTCCTAACTAACACCCACATTCAGGGGGGCTGAGTTAGTCCTAAGCTGGTTTCCCAGCTATCAGACTAGGGTTAATGAGCTCCCCCTTGTTCAGGTCAGCTATTTCTGTTGGTTTATCCTGCCTGGTTTTGACCCCTTTGATCATCACTCTCCTCTTTTTGCAACTGGATTCTAGGAGTTTGGTTCAGTATTTAGCTGTGGGTGTCTGATTCTACTTCCATCAGCTACTGGATGAAGGCTCTAGGATGGCATATAAAATAGTCATCAATCTCATTATCGGGAAAGGGCATTTAAGGTAGCTTCTCCACTATTGCTTAGATTGTTAGCTGGGGTCAATTCTCAATAGAGATATTTTCAACTCATATCTACCTCAGATCATCCAAGTCTTGTTTACAAAGTGTTTATGTGGTATCTTCAGCCAAAGTCATTGTCAACAGTCTGGATGATTTTGGTATTCTCTAGGTTCCCAGAACAACTCAAAAGATGTCTCTGATGCCTGGTACTGGTTTTCTGTTAAGATAGGCTATGGTTCTTGTGGGATCAATGCCACATCATCAGCCCAAATAGTGCAATTTTTCATACATATAATTAATTTTATGAAAATATAAAATAATTTAATATGATTCCACATGACTTTTCTACCTATCCTTAGTGTTGTCTATTCTTCCTTTTTTCTCTATTGACCCTCCCAAATTAAATATTCCTTCCTATCAATTTTATAAAAACAAAATTTATGTCAAAATACTGTTTCTTCACAATATAAATGTGTATTTATTACTGTATATGCCTTAGCACAGAGCTCAATATATATATACATATATATATATACATATATATATATACACACACAATCCATTGCTCATGGCTACAAATGTACATATTGTTTCTCTATCATCTTGTTCTTAATTAGTAGTAGAATAGTGTCTACAAAAAAGCACTTGTTTTGTTGGTAGAGAGAAAAGCAGGCATAGCATTCCTGGAAGGCAGACACTGTACCATACATGCACTCTTACTTATTTTTCTATCAGGGGAATTAATAATCACTACTAGATGCTTTAAAAAATACATGATGTAGTGGGAAACTATTAGAATAGTAAAACCAATGTAGATATTTAAAGTAGCTAAGCATCAGCTTTTGTCTGTTTACCACATAAGAGAGCTGGGAAGCTCCAGAAAGTTTTATATTTAAGAATAAATAATAATGCTCATGTTTAAGATTTCACATTCATTTGTACTTGACCTAAACTTAACTGTGACCTGGCAAGGTAGAGAGAGATGAATGATAATTATTTTCTGTTTGATCCTCACAGAAGACACTCTGTTCTATACTTAAGGCTTCTGCCATAAATTTCCTTACTGTAAAATTCCGTCTTGAAATTCCATTAATCTACTATTTTTATTCAGTATGCTTTCTTCATTCATGAAACATTTACTTAGAAGACTTGAGTTTCCAGAACAGAGATTTAGAGAGTAGTTACTGTATACTTTGAGGGAAGAAGTTTTGGACTCTAAGAACACCAGTAGCCCAAGATCCTGAATATACAGTTGGATTAGATCCATACAGTAATATGAGCAGAAGATGATGACTAAAGAAGTGGCTCAGAGCTCCTGATCTTCAACTCTAATGACTGGAGTTCAGATCCCTACACCTACCTGCCTAAGAAAACAGACATGTAAATCCACATCTGTAACTCTGTCATAGAGGATGCAGAGTTGGCAGGACTACAGGCTCTTACTGGCTTCCAGTGAAGCTGAAAGACACAGTCTCCAGTTTAGTGAGAGAAGCTACCTTAAAGAAACAAGACAGTGATAGAGAGAAATACCAAACACACTTCTCTGGCCTCTATGAGCAAATACACCACCAACGTCTGTGTAAATCAATCCAGTTCTACAGATTAACTTGAAATTAGAGCTCTAGTGATTTAAACTTGATTTTAGTCATCAAAACAGATGTTGCTTGTGGATAAGACTCTTTGGTAAGCATGGGAAATGCATGGATTGACACACTTCAGAGGACTAGTTGAAGTTTATGAAAAACAAGAAATAGTCACCAGGAGATGTTCAATAAAAAGCAGCATAAGCTCATGTGTTCTTTCTGCATCCTTAGTGCAGCTATTGCACAGAATCCACTGGCTTCTATGGAAGCCTTCTAGTCTGAAGCTTAGAATTTAGGAATTTATAATTATGTATACACAGGTTTCCAATAACTAGTGTACCATCTTAAAGCATCAGTATCTGCAATGAATGGAAATTACACATATCACAAGACACAATTAAAGAAAATAATAAAAGTTTTGTGGGTGCAGCTTTCTATATACAAGATGGAGGTTCTCACATATATATATATATATATATATATATATATATATATATATATGACACTATCTCAAGGCAGTTATCTAAACCTCTGACTCTCAGAGTTTTCTAACTTCCTCTTCTGTGATGTACATTGAGCTTTAAGTGTAGTGATTTTTGTTGTATGTGTATCTGTTGGGATTGGCTGCACCACAGTCAATTGTTCTCTGCATTTTGACCAGTTGTAGATGGCTGGACATAACAAAAACAGCAATTGTCATGAAAATGTAGATGGGCAAAATCTTACAATGCCCCACAATATATACACAAACCACTGCTGAAAAAGAAAATAGGTTTTCTCCATAAACAAAGCCACTGATAGATTATTCAACCCCAATGGTCATCATTAAATATACACACATAAATAACTGAAACTAAATAATGAATAAATAAATAAATAAATATTTTTTTGAATATTCTATGTGTGTATAACACAATTGTATATGTATATTGTATATATGTAATAACAATAATTGAAGAAAAGGTTATGAATTTGAAAGGCAGGTGGGGATATGGGAGGCTTTGATGAGGAGAGAAGAAAGAGTTTTAATGATATAAAAACAGTATCATAGCTGGGCATTGGTGAAGCATGCCTTTAATCCCAGCATTTGGGAAGCAGAGGCAGGTGAATCTCTGTGATTTCGAGGCCACCCTTGTCTACAAAGCTAGTTCCAGAGCTCCAAAACAATACAGAGAAAACATGTCTCAAAAAAAAAAAAACAAAAAAACAAAAAAACTAACCAACCAACCAAAGCAAACAAACAACAACTACAAAAAACCACATAAAAATTAAAATGACAAAAATTAAAAACAAAATAATGAATAGTCTTGATTTTTAAGGTGTATATAATTCAGCATATGATACTTGTCAAGAAAGCCTTGCCCTTCCTCCTAAGAATGCTGTGTGCATAGTAGTAGCATTTGATTTGAAGGGTGTCAGTAAGATGATGATCCATATATTCCTCAATCATCACAGCTTGGTATCCTTGTAGGTCATTTGGTTTTTCTAACAATCATTTGAAACTAGTATTTGCAAGATAGAAACCTATTTGTTTTAGTACTTGAAAGACAGAAACCCGAAGTGCTAAGAATTTGATGAAATTGACCAAGTTTCTGGTAGAAACTAAGTGGGTGGTCTCTACATTGTGTCCACATTCAATACCTACACTGAAAAGCCAAACTTGTGTATAATCCTCTCTACTTGAGTGTAGGCTGGATAAAGCCACTCCTCTCTTATGAGGAGAAATTTGATTTAAATTTATTTTTTTCTCAGAAAATATAGGTACTATAAGATGATAGCTGCCAGATTGGATGTATCATCTTGCTATCTTGCTTGTTCTAAGGGAAGGCAACATCCAGAATTGTTGGAGAGTGCAGCACAGGTGGTCCAATGTGAGTGAATTCAAAAATATGTCTTCTGAAACTTTCTACTAGCCACTTGAATAAGGCTTGAAATATCTTCCACTGCCTACCAGCTGCTTCAGAAGTAGATCATGTCCCACTGGATCTTTGAGATGATTACAACCAGGGTCCATAGCTTGATTACAAATTTATGAGAGAGATGAAGTCAAAACAACCCATGTAACCACTGCCCAGGTCCAAATCATAGACACTGTAAATTAATAAATAGCTTTAGTCTCAGTAGCTGAGTTTGGGGAGGATGTGTATCACATCAATAGCTAAGACATGATTCAATGTTACTCCAGAAACCTGCTTTTTGCTAATGCCATAGTAGAATGAATATAATGTGTCATTTTTCTACGTACTTTGCAATTTCAAAGAATGTCAATATTATGCAAGATCCCAGCAAGGAAAGTCTACATCAACAGTGTACAGTGAAAGAAACTCAGTTATAAAATATAGAGATAGATGATGCAACATATATGAATAATGGCATTATTTGCTAGTTTTACATTTACAGTGGAAGATTGTTTAGCTATCATGATGATAATAGAATTAAAGGATAAGAGCAGATGACAGATTCATTCAGAAAATTAAACATATTGACTTTAGAATAATTGACTTGCTGAGTGGTTGGAAATAAGTACTGAGGAAAAGGTAGAGATAATGAAGGTGTTTAAATTTTGATTATGGGTACCTGGAAAATGAATTTCAGAATGCCTTCTAGATAAGAATGGCAAAACTAACTGAAACCCGGGGTGGGGTGGGGTGGGGGAAATAGAGCAAGCTTGTTTCTCTTTCAGCTCATAGACTTTATTTGGCTTCTATGCCTTCCTCCTCTCCTATTTGTTCCTTCTCAAGAAGGCCAGAGCTTCAGTCTTATTTCCCTGGATATTCAAATAGATGCTTCTTTTAGAACACAGTTGCTTTGAGGTACACCCTATGTCTGTACAAAGGGCAACTGGTTCACAGTGAGGTCTGATGTGTCTACACATTAAGCAGAGATGACAGTTGGTCTCTGATAAATGCTGAAAGCATAGATTTTGAAGTAACTTATCATTTCCAATTAAAGGTAACTACCTATTTTTAATATTGCATAAGATGAATATTTCACTAATTTAATTCAAGTAGAGATGTTAGTGCCTCTTACCTTATGACATATCCTAATGTTCTTCCTGGGAAACTTCAGGTAAGCTCAAAGTGTAAGTCAAGGGGAAGTCTTCAGGTGAATACCAATTGAGTTTCTGCATTCTGGTGTTGTTATATTATTTTTACCATGCAGATTTTGTCAATAGAAAGCTGGGTCCAAAATCCTAAAACAAATACATTTTGAAGTTTAATATGTTATACACACATATATAATTATATTATATTGTATCTGTGATGATGCCTAGACATGGTTACCCAGAATGAATTGCTATTTTGATGCTTTTTTCCATCTTCACTGTTTTCCAAATCAAATTATGAGCTGAATCATTTCAGACAGCTAAGTATTTTGTCTTCTATACCCAGTCTGACATTAGAAAAATGTCATTAGTTTTTGTAGATGTTCTTATTGAGGCAAAATTTGCACAACAAAATTAAACTTTTAAAAATTGTGTATTTTTTATTGTGTTTGAGAATATGCTGTTGTGTATTTCTGTGCATCACATGCATGACTGGTACCCATGGAAGATAGAAGCAGACACTGGATAACCTCAAATTAGAATTATAAATGGTTGTGAGACTGTGGACCAAACTTGGGTCCTGTGCCAAAGCAGTGACTGATCATAACCCCTGAACCACCTCTTCAGCCCCCAAATTCGCTTTCATAAAGTGGCATTTGTCACAACTACATGTTTCATAATCATCACTTTTGCCAGCTTCCAAAATTCCTATCCATTTCTATCCTATCTACAACATCTAATGGTTTGCTTTCTATCACCAGAGATTTATTCTATGTATTTCACATAAATCAATCTATATAATATATTTTTCTGGATGCTTTTACTCACTAACATTGAGATGTTTCTAATTGAAAAAAGTTCTTTTATTGTGCAGTATATTCGAATTATGGTTTTCACTCTCACAAGTCCTCTGAGATCCTTTCTAGAACCCCTGACTTCTCTCTATAACTTTTCTATCTCATGTCAGAAAACAAGCAAGAATCTAAAGAATGCTAATAACAAAATAAATAAGATAAATAAAATCCAAATAAATTGTAATAGGATAAAAACAAACAGAAAAAAAAGAATCAAAGAAAAAGCTCAAGAAACAAATACAGATTCAGAGACATGCATGCTTATAAAGAAATCCCACAAAAACAATAAAACTGGAAGATACACTATATATGCAAGGACCTTTAGGTAGATAAAATATGTCATAACCAACACATCATGAGACAAAAAAAACCCGCAGTGATGCCAGTGAGTTTATTTTGTGTTGGCCATCTACTACTAGGCATATAGCCTGCCCTCAAGAGTGGGTTTTATCTGCAGTAAGACTTTGTTGAGAGAGCTTACTTCATTTGTGAGCGGTTATCAATTGGAGATAGCTTCTAGTTTAGGTATGTGGGTTTGTGTCCACTTCTCCTAATGTTAGGACCCCATCTGTCACAGACCTGTGTAGGCCCTGTGAATTCTGCCATGTTCTGTGACTTCATTCGCCAGGACTTCATATTTGTCCTCTTGTGTTTTAGAGGGCCTTGCTGTCCATCCCCTTTGACACAAGTTTCTGCCTCATTTTGTGCAGAGTTAGGGGATGGATTTGATGGAGACATCCCATTTAGGACTCAGTGTTCTGGGTTCTTTTACTAGCTTCACTTTGTCAAACTGTGGGTTTCTGTATTTGTTCCTATCTGCTGCAGGGGGAAGTTTCTCTGAAGACAGCTAAGCAAGGCACTTACCTATAAATACAGCAGAATGTCATTAGTGAAAATTTTCTATACCCTGATAAGCCTCTCTGCCAATGCAGCAATCCAACTCAGACCAAATAAAACTAAATTAGGAAAAGCCTACATTTAATGGATACAACATTCCCAAATAGGCTTCCAGTCCCTGAGAGTGGAGACAGGAAAGAGAGACCAGAAAACCTTGAGTCTGTGTTGTGGGGGGCATTTTGAACACCCTGTGGAAGTTGTCTTGAACATCTCTGAAGGAGAGATCATCAATTAGTGGGTTTCCTGAGATGCAGCAAGATTGAGAGAGAGAGAGAGAGAGAGAGAGAGAGAGAGAGAGAGAGAGAGAGAGAGAGAGAGAGAGAGAT
Source organism: Cricetiscus sungorus (assembly GCA_030556225.1). Lineage (NCBI taxonomy): Eukaryota > Metazoa > Chordata > Mammalia > Rodentia > Cricetidae > Cricetiscus > Cricetiscus sungorus. The sequence goes on along the minus strand of JANBXA010000007.1, from coordinate 9,082,096 downwards.
AGCAGCGCTGAACTTGGGTGGAACTTCCACCATAACATTCCAAACTCTTCGGGTATTTGGATGCTCGGAATTGCGGCGAAGCTTCTACCATAACAATTAGGAATAATTTTATTGCTACTTACCTTTAGCAGCCCAAGTAGTATTTGGTTTTTCCCATAGATCCCTGGCCAATCGAGTTTTAGGTTCTTGGCCATTGGAGCACTGTTGTGGATGGGCTCCAAGTCATGAAGGGGGCATTAAATCCAATTTTCAGCCAAAATTTTACCATGTATTATTTATTTTCCATGGCTATATAATATTCCACTGTGTAGTATACCACAGCCTACTTATACATTCATGTGTGGAAGGGTATCAGCCCTGTTTCCACATTTAGAATACTGGGATGGGTCCTTTATTGATTGGTTGTTAAAAATTTGTCTGACTCTCTGTTACATAATATACTACATTTCAGGCGAAAGTGGCTGAAGTATCTAGGAATCATTTTCATGAGTAGAATCTTAGCTCACTTGCACAGATACCTACTTTTATTTTCTCTATTGCATATTGAATCAATATAAATTCTTGGTATACCGAGGATGTTCTGTTATTTTCTGAATAAATATTACAAGCTCTATTTTGTTACCTAATATTACCAATGCAGCAGTCAAAAGCATCCTCGATAACCGTTTCAGTTTTAAATAAGAAGGCACCATTATACTTCAAAACAGTTTCTATGATTTGTTTAAAGTATTCTCATTTCTACTTTGTCTTTGATGAGCTCTAGTGTTTTATGAAGCCACCTACCACCTACCAGTTTATGATTTGTTTACTTCAAAGTCTGGGGAGTTTTTCCAAGGGAGTCTGCTACACTAAACCATGGATTGCCTCCACAACCTTGAGATATCTCGGGTGTTTCCTGGTATTGTTAGTGATTCCCCTTGTTTCTAGCCTGTGTTTATATCTCTCTGTCAATTATGTGTCATGTGCTCTGAATAATGTAAGAAGGGCTCCCTGCAGCATGTAGAACAATAGGAGACTTACAGCCTGCTGCTCTTATTTGTTATTTAAACTGAGCCCAGTGGAAAAAGGGAGTTTGCATTTTTCCTTTTAGTGTTATTTTTTTCCTTGTAAGCTTACAGAACCAAAAGCTTTCTTTGAATTATAAGCTTATTATTAAGAAGGAAAATAGCCACAATATTTACCTCACAGAAAAATATTTCGTTTCAGTGTTGTCTTATGATAAATATTTTTTCCTAATGGGTAACAACTCAGTTTGGCATTTCACTTGATATATATGAAAATAATTAATGACCCTGGGTCTAAGGGTCTGTTGATTTTTTTTCTCTGGTTTGAATTGAATTATGAAATTTGAAACTTTGGAAGGATTCAGACTAAATCTTGTTTTTTTATTATTATTTTTTTCTGAGCATGAAATCCAGGCCCCATTCATGCCAATCAAGCAATCCATTACTGATGTAAAACCCCAGGCCTTGAATCCTATGATATACAAATTTTGGTGCTTATCAAAGTCAAAGGAAGCAAAGCAATAATGACCATAGTGCTTTTTAGCTCCCATAGACACCTGTAAGAGAACAATAATTTATTAAGGAGTAATAGAGTAAAGAATGGGGTTTTGGGTGGGTTTCAGTGCTGAGACTTGGGTGAACCATTATTTATGTGTCTCAATTGCCTTGACACATGAAGCCTCCACAGACCTTGTTGATGGGTATTTAATTAGCAGGAACAATACATTCAGATGGGAAATCTTCTGATCCAAGACCTCCCTACATTTCTCAGCAAATCCAATGAGTGCCTCATAAAGTAGCAATTTATCTCAGAACCAATAGGGTGGGGAGAACAACTTGCATCTCTCAGCTTCCCTCATCCATAGTCAGAAGCTAACCAAGTTTGATACCAGTCCTCACTAATGTCCACTACAATCAACATCCAAATGCTGGGTAGTTTGGATTCCTTTCTTACCTTCTTACTTTGTTTGAGAATGACCTTTTGATGTCCCATAGCCTTATAAAGTGGCTGATTCATCTTGAAATTTCCAGAGCTTATGAGGTACAGGTTCTCTTTCTTGAAGCATGGGACATATACGACATAGGTTGCTATCAGTTTCAAATATTTTGAAGGTAAAATGTGTAACATGTCTGTATACCTCCCACCTCTGGAGGCTCCATAGCATAACCCTGGCCACCTTAACCTGATCTCTGACCATGCACTCTTTGTCTCACTCTTCATACCTGCCTTGGCAATCTCCTCCTCGCTTCTCACATATCACTACTAAAATTAAAGCCATCACAACCAGGGTGAAGAAGTCATAAAGATAACACAGCTTTATGCAAAGCTATCTGAAGTTTGCCCAGGCAAGGTTAAAAAGCAGTTTTTTCTTATCAAGTCATGTTAATAAACAGATAGTTGATTTGTGGATAAAGCCTTTTATTCAGAAGGTGAATGTTCTCCGGCTTCATCCATTTAAGGGTCACAATTGACACGTTCACTTGGATCCTTGGTACCTCTGTTAGGATGGAAAAATTTAGCCTAACTCTTCGCTGACCCAAGGAAGCTGGGAGTCTCAAATCCCAGGCTGAAGGTCACCTTCTTGAATGTTTACGACAGCACCTTTGAGTGAATGAACACAGGAAATAAGCCTTGTCACCCCACCCAGAAGCCTGTGCGAAAGCAGACTTCCTGGGCTAAGTGCAGGCTTGGATAGTTTAAATTAATTGGTCTGCACTGTATGCTACGAGGTGATTGGTTCACGATGCGCGGGCTTTGTTGTAACCCTATAAAAGCTGTCTCAACCCTGTACCTCTAGCCCTGCGTGGCATATGGCTGTTGGCCCCAGTGCACTTGGAATATAAAGAACCTCATGCTATTGCATCAAGACTGCTTTTCGTGAGTGACTTGGTCCACCTTTCCTGAGTGCGAGCTTGAGGGACCATGCTCTCGTGGGTCTTACACCTCAAAGCCATGCATCTGTCAGAAAGTGAATAATTCTGATCTGATGGCCTATCCTTACTTTGTATCTTTGTTTTTTTACCCCTTTTCCTTTCTTTATGCTTTTTGAAGTAGAGTGATAGATTCTATTTGTCAAGTAATCTGAAAGACACTCATCACACTAAAGGAACCATATGAGAATGAAAATGAAAGATTCCTATATGAAGAAGTCACAGACTAAGAGAGACAAATGATAAAACTCAGCCAGCAAAGATAATACCCAGTAGGTAGGATGTTTCATACTACATATTATTTGTGTGTGTGTGTGTGTGAGAGAGAGAGAGAGAGAGAGAGAGAAAGAGAGAGAGAGAAAAGGAAGCTTTAAAAATGCAGAAATAGTTCCGACTTAGTGTTTTGTTGAATTACCACCTAGTGGGGAGGGAAAAATCAATGTCTGTCTTCTTCCAGCAACATGCTACAAAATCAAAGAGAAAAACATACTAATTGAACATCCAATTTCAGGGAGCTATCCCTGAAAGTATATACATACAAATGACAGTATATGGTTATATTTACATAGTTAAGAACACATGCACACACATGTACACTTACATAAACATATACACAGGTAACAACAATTGAAGAATAGAAAATATTAATTTGAAAGACTGCTCTGGAGGGAGGAAAGGGAAATGATGCAATCATATTAAAACCTCAAAACATTTTATAATTAAAAATATGAAGTGTAGTTTCCAGGTAAGAGACAAGAGGGTCTTTTTTGTCCTGGAATAATTGACAAACTACTTCTGCACAAGATACTGAAGCTCAATTTTGATTACAGACTTAAAATACCATAAAGTAGAAATCATAAAGTCAACTTATTTCTTAAAATACTTGTTATGAAATTAGGTCAATCTTTACAATAAATGTAGTAGTGTTTATGAGTCCCCAGGTGATTGTTGCCATTTCTAGAAAATTATTGCAAAGTCCTTCGGTGATTCACAAAAACCAACCTACCAATGAAAGGCTGGGAAGGTTTGTAGAAATGAGCCCAGGAGATGAGGAGTTAAGAGAATCTGAGAGAATTATGTGTAAAAGGTGATTTTACTGCTAGGTGAGGAAAAACAAACAAACAAACAAACAAACCCTGTAGCCTAAATACTCTCTGTCTTAGAAATTTTCCTGTCATGTCACATGTTACTTAGTCTCTTAGTCTATTGGCTGTGACAATTCCTCAGACTTCAGCACGACTTACTGTAAAGATAAAAAAATTTAGCCTAACTATCCACTGACCCCAGGAAGCTGGAAGTTTACATTCCAGACCCTGCCCTCAGCCAGTTACTCCTTGCCACTTATCTGACTTTGTAAACTGCTTGTAAACCCCCCCATTCCAGTGACCTAACCTAACTGCCATTTGTTACCCCACCTAGGAGCCCATACAAATGCAGATCTCCAGGGCTGTAGGAAACTGTTTGGTCTATAAAGCACGGACTTGGATGGTTTAAATTGATTGGTCCACATTGCAAGGGCTCTGGGTGCTATGTGATGATTGGTTTAAGATGTGCGGGCTTTGTGTAACCCTATAAAAGCTGTCTCAAATCTGTACTCACGGTTCTTAGTCCTCTACCCCTGCATGACATAAGTATGCGGACCCCAGTGTACTTGAAATTTAAAGACCTCATGCCTTTGCATCAAGACCTCTTCTCATGAGTGATTTGGGGGGAGTGTCTTTCCTGAGTCAGGGCGTGAGGGTCCATGCTCGGCTGGTCTTTCATTACCACTATTGATCTGACCCCAATTACCTGGGCTAAGGTAGTGTGTGTGAGATTCCTGCACCTCTATAGTCTCCCTCCTTTCCAGGCTGTGTTTGTGGGCAGGAAAAAGGAGTGGGAGATTATGTTTCCCCTTAATGAGGACAGGGAAGCTATGGAATCCTTTTGCATGAGACATCTGCCTTTTTTTTCAGTTATTTAGGCATCTTTTTATTCATATAGATATGGCTTCATAGTTATTGATTTCATTTATTGACTCTTAATTTAATATTGTTCAATATTTTATTCAAATTGCTCATCATTTGACAGTTGGTGGAGGTTTTATAACAAGAGTAAATTTAATTTTAAAATTATCTTTGTTGGTAAATAAGCAACAAAGCAAATAAGATGAACATGCTATATCAACAGAGTATTCTGTAAGCATTCTATGTTTCATTACTACATTTGAAGGAATAGTTCTATCCTTTTTAAAAAATAGCCATTCATCTAAATTTCATACACACACACACACACACACACACACACACACATATATATATATATATATATGCATATATATATATATATATATATATATATATATATATATATAAAACGTGTTCAGCAAAAGGTGCCCCATTCCTTCTCCAGACCCTTCCTTATTCTTCTTGCCACATATCCCTCCCAAATTCACATCATTTTTTTCAGAGCCAACTGAGTCGGGTCAGCATTGTCCTTATGCGTATGAGTGTAGAGCCTCCATTGGAGCATGTATCTGAATGAGCCACACTTCTTTGAAGAAAACTGACTCATTCTACCCCTAGCAGTCTTCAATTATAGAGTCTCCTCAAATGTGCCAAAAATTTTGTACTTACACAATCATGTCAATTGTGAATAAAGGTTTATATTTGCATCTTTCTTTACCTTCAATTTCTGTTTCATATTAGGGCATAACTTACAACTTCTAGTCCAGTGTTTAAGAGAGATGGTGATGGGAAGAATCATGACTTTCTCTAAATGTTGGGTGGAAGAATATAGGTTATCATCATTAAAGACGATGTTATCAATAGATGTTTAATCATTAAAGAAGATGTTATCAATAGATGTTTAATATATGGTTTTTGTCTACTAGAGACTATTGTTCTCCTTTCTTAATGTACTGAGAGTTTTTATTATGAGTGAGTATTGGGGTTATGTCATCTATGCTCCATAAGTTAGCAAACATGATCACTTTTCTTTAATTTCCAACTACAGTAATTGGGCTAATGGTCATTGGACAATTCTGTATAATAATAATAATAATAATTATAATAATAATAATCGTTATAATAATAATAATCATTATTATTATTATTATTATTGGTTTTTTTAGACAGGGTTTATCTGTAGCTTTGGAGACTGTCCTGGAACTTGCTCTGTAGATCAGTTTGGTTTCTAACGCACAGAGATCCACCTGCCTCTGACTCCCAAGTGCTGAGATTAAAGGCATGTACCATCACTGCTGGCTTGTATAATTATTTTATATGTTCATGGACAATAGTTATAGTTGCCATTGTTTATAAATGTTTGCCCCTATGTTAATAATATTAACTAATCTATTATTTTGCTCTTTTGTATTGCCTTGGTCTAGTTTTGGTATAGTTCAGTTTTCTAGGAGAGATCATTATTAGATCTTTCCATAAATATTTCATATGCTTTGTTATGAAGAAATACCTGTCTGGTCCTTTATTCAGAAAATTATCAATTATCTATTTAATTAAAATAATACAAAATTATTTTTTACATTTTAGTATCTTGAATCTTTCAAAAAAATTGTGCATGTTTTTATACTTTATCAAATTGTGGACAAGGAATTATTTATAGCATTTGATTTATCTTTTTATGTCTATATGCTCAGTAGCAAAGTATTTCCTTTGTTTTAGATATTAGTAAGTAATATTTTCACTTAATAAGTTTTATTAATATTTTCAATGAAGCAGCTTTTAATTCTATTAATTTTTTCTATTGATTCTCTTTTTTCCTTTCATAGATTTCTGTTCCAATTTTCATTTATTTTCTTATTGTTGCTTTAAAATTACATTGTCCTCTATATAGTTTTGCTTTTAAGTTCCATTTTGCAAAGAAAGAATCTAGAGGTAGCCCCTCTTTCTATTAGATTGCAAGTCAGTGCTGGTTCTTTCCATACAATTATCTGTTTCTTAAGCATTATAGTCCAAAGTCCAAGGACTAAGATATTTCCTGACTGTTGCCATGTATGTTATCTTGGTATGTGTTTGTTTTATTAGAGTTTCTGTTGCTGAAAAAAGACACCAAGAATATGGCAATTCTTAGACAGAAAAACATTTAACCATGTGCTTAAACGTTCATAGGTTGACTCCATTATCATAATGGTGGTCCATGGTGGTATGCAGGTAGACATGGTGCTAGAGAAGAAATTGAGAGTTCTGCATCTTGATTCTTAGACAAGGAGTGAAGTGTGTCACTGGGCCTAGCTTGAACCTGACAGAAATCAAATCCCACCCCCAGTGACACACTTCCCCCAACAAGGCAATATCTACTTCAACAAGGCTACACTTTGTTGTGCCACTACTTATGAGCTGATGGTGTCCAATTACATTTGAACTACCAGAGTGTTCCCTGTATAACTTTGTTATAGTGTCCTTTCTGAGAGTAAGGCTTCTCTGTGTTTGTTCTTGGATTATAAGAAATATCACATCAGTGTTACCTTACTTCAGTCACACTTAATAGCATGTGACTATAAGTAGAGAGATAATAAATATTTTCCCAGTGACCCCAGGTTAAGAACTCAGGATAAAAAAGCAAGCAATAATTCTCTCCTATTAAAAATAGAATAGATGTCTCCTTACTGTATGTCTAGAGGAAAAGAAGGTGAGAGATAACGGCAAAAGCAGATTATGACAATAAACACGGGAAAAAATTGTTTCCTCCTCCAGAATTACAGGAAACCTGTAAAGAGATGATAAAGACAAAATTTTGCCCCTGCCAAAGATTAATAAATAATTGGAAATGAAACAATAATATGATAAAGTCTCTTCCACTAAACAAGATCCACCCTTGTCCTCTTGGAGAAAATTTGGATTCAAAATTCATATCTATTTCCTTTGGAATGAGTGATAAACTTCTAGATAGGAAATGAAACTATGCATAAAATCAATGGCTTTTAGAAAGCACCAAAACTGGATTTGTAATTTAAATTATTCATCTCAAGAGGGGAAAATATGTTATTTTACTATGATATCTACACACAGGAGTAATAGACAATTCCCATTCACTGATTCATTATTTCTACCAAATGGGAAACATCTTTTTATATGATATAATTTATTTAATCATCCCTTGGCTTTTCTTTTTGATAATTCCTAAAATAAACTGTCCTATCTATTATCTCTTTGTTTTTGAGATAAACAGGAAATATTGTAGTGCATCAGATTAATCCTGTAAGAATGTCACATGTCATTTAATTACTGGACCAGAACCTATTAACTTTTCCATTCGCTCACAAATATTTGGGAAGTATCTATTCTTTATCAAGCTCAAGATTATGAGCCCACTTTCAGCAACATGCTAGAGATTGAGTCCAGAGGTATGTACATACTCGTATACTGAACATACTCCTATACTGAACATAGTACTTGGGAGTGAATCCAGAACTGTACACATGCTTTGCATATCGATAACAATCCTAGTCTTTTTTTTTATGTCTGGATAGAGTCTCATTGACATTGTCCCAAGTACTGAGACATGTATGTGTTGTTAAGCCAGCCACAAGACTATGTGTTTAAACATTAGTCACATCATTTGGCTACAAAGCAAAGTAATAGTTGGAGAGATAGCTCAGGGGTTAAGAGCACTGAATGTTCTTGGTTCATTTCCCAGCATCCAAGTCAGATAACTCGCAAATGATTGTAGTTACAGTTCTAGCTGTCCTAAAATGTCCTTCATTGACATATCCATACACATGGTGCATATAAACTTATGCAGGCACTCATATACACACATAAAGAAATAATACTCTTTAAAAGCCAGCATCATGTGTGATGCTTGCCAGTACCGCAAAAATAAAGGATGTTTAGACATGGCATACTCAAAACTGATCCAGGCTTTGCCTTAGTAAATATGAGGTAAATTTTCCTTCTTATGCTACATGGCAAATATTTGCTGTATGAATAAATAGGTTAAAGAGTAAATGGGTTTTAGTAGTGTTACAGAATATCAAAATCATATGCAGGATAAAATATAATGCCACAGTTAAGGAACTTGGTTGTTACAGAAAATCTAATTTTATCAGGTGTGATCTGTTGAAGAAATTAGTACATACTTTCACAGGGACTACTGAGAGGCAAGAACTAAAGAAGTCTAGAGGCAATCAAATTTCGAACTAGAATAAAGCTGATATCAAATGATAACAAGTATGGAACTTACTGGGTCAGGTCTACAGAATGCTCAGAAAATAGACTTGAGTATGTAAAATCTCTGAAGTGAGACAGAGTCCAGTGTATACTGAGAAGGGTCAAGGTGGCTGGATAAATGGAGAAGGGGCTCGATGTTCACTGGAATTATTAAGATGGTCTAGAATCAGAGTGTTTCTCAGGAAGTTTCAGTTGGGTATTGTGCGTGATTAGCAGATTGTAAGCACCTAATGCTATTTGTAAATATGTCAACTGACTTTACAGATATTAGGGGCTACTAGGGTGTTTAGGCAAGGCTAAACGCTATGAAGATTGCCATAGTTCTTGAGAGAATGGAAAAGTCATGTGTGGCAGAATATATAGAAACTGTGTTCAAGGAATGGGAAGGGTGATGGGACCAAGATGAAAATCTCGGGCCAATCACAAATGTCTGGCTTCCTGTCATTTACAGGAAGCAGACAGGACAATGTGTTCCAGTTATCCTGTGTTCCAGTTATCCAGTGTTCTTTCTGAAAGACAAGAGCAGAAGAAGATCTATGTATATAAACTACTGTAAAAATATGACTGTTAAAATCAGATTTATTCTTAATAAGCAATGTCAGAAACTTTTACAAATGACACTTTGTACAAGTATGCAAAACCATAATAAAATATTATGTTTTATATCCTTTTTTTCCAAAATCAGTTTAAATGAATCTGGAAACTTTCTCTTGTGTGACAGAACAGATTAAGCTTTCAACTCACTTTCCTAACAGGCAGAAATATCAAACTTTCACATAAATAATACCACCTATGTTCTCCTCTCATCCTCTCAGCTCTCCACACCAGGAGACTTAACCAGGTCCCAGAATGCATTAATCAATCTTACAATGCCTGCCTGTGAAAACTGCCCAAAGAATTTCAGTGTTTACAATAGAACATAGGACTATCAAACCTTCAGTTCCCTATCAAAATGTGCCTTTTATGACACAGAACTGTGTAACTCCAAGGCCTAGAAACCCTCCTTTGATAGGCTGTCAACAAAAACAATGAGTAACATCAGAGGGGATGGCAAAGCAAAGTGTTTGCCATTTCAATCTCCAGAACCCATGTTTAAAACAAAATGGACATGGAAACACATGACAGGCTGGGAAATCGTACAGGTAGATTTCTGGGGGATCACTAGCCAACCAGTTTAAATTACTTAAGAGAATTCCAAGCCAGTGAACTGTCTCAAAACACAAGCAATAACCTAAGGAATAATAATCAATGTTATATTTTGACTTACACACATACGTGTGCACACACAAGCATGCACGCAGGCATGTGCACGCGCACACACATGCATGCACGCAGGCATGTGCACGCGCACACACACTGCAGAAGGTATGGGTGAACCTAACTTGACTAGCATCAGTTAGCAAAGGAAAGTGTGATTAACGACTTTCAGTCAATGATCTCTTGGGGAAAGGGCAATCCTGCCTCAACATGAAGTGACAGACTTCATTGACTCCCCATGGGAGGTCTCACTCTCTCTGAGGAGTAAATGGGGTGGAGGGGGGGAGACAGTGAGGGGAAAGGGAAGAGGAGAAGGAGAGGGAACTGGGATCTGTATGCAAAATTAAAACACAAAACAAAATTGTTAAAAAGACTTTCCAGTCATTTTTAAAGCCTTTTCATTTTCAATGTAGTTTAATTCAGTTTACACTAAAATCCCCATCCCCTGAAGCAACAGTCCTAACAAATCTGTCTCACTGTTTTCACATGTGTGTTGTTGGTCAATTTTCTTTTACATGATTCATTTGCATAATTATTTTTCTCTCCTTGATTTGAACATCACCAATACACAGAGGGTAATCTACAAACCTGTAGAGAAACTGCACCAACACAGTGTTTCTCTGAACACTGTTGCAACAGGACAATGACATGATCTATATTGGCAGCCTCTGTGTCTTTCTTTCTTCTCATTAGAATTTAGTTTTGTGGTGATCAGGGCTGCCTCTGTTGGCTCTGATTTGACAGCAGCTGCAAGCACAGCAGTTCTTGCCTTGCAGAGTGACCATGCCTGCTGCAGAAAAGATTTCCTCTCTTCAGAAGATCAAACAAAATGACTTCCACATCCTTTTTTTTTTTTTTTGTAAATTGTGCTCATTTATGTTCCAATTTCTTCTTCGTGTTAGAATTCTTGTGGCAGAACACATGGTGGCATATTGAAATAAGGAATCAGGATCAAAGGACCATCCTTAGTTGAACACACAGTTTCTACTGGTTTTCATACTGTTTAAATTTTCCTGAAACTCATGGGTATAAAGGTACAGAACATTTGAAATTAAATGGTTTGGCCCTAAAACACACACAGTTTTTAAACAATGAGTTAGACACTTCAGAATATTTTGACTCACCACGTGTTCTCTAATTGTAGTATTTTATAAAACCTGAAGATACAGAGGAAAGACACTTAATTTCTGCCACAAAGAACTCATACGGTGAAAAGAAAACAACTATGATGTTTGAGAATGATCTGGAACAGGGAGTTGGGCTTTCACATAATGAGCGTCCCAGACTTTACAGATCGGTTATGTTATGGAATGGTATAGAACGTTCTATGAGAATTTTAGTGATAGATGAGAATTTACTTCAGCTGCCAGATAATATCACTAAATAGACCTGTTCTCCCCACATTAGTATAACAGCTTATTTGTTCATGCTGGCTTTGCTCCCACATAAAAGAAGGTCAGAGCACTTCCTCCATCTGGCCTTTACTAAAAGCTTTCAAAAGTGACCTGTCAATAGGTGGAGTGGCAAAGTGCGAAGGAGCAGTTCTTCAGATTGTACAAATGCACTGAAATAGAACCCAAGCTGTTGTGGCAGCAAGCGATATAGGTAAAAACAAAAAACCTGGAACTGTAAATATTAGACACATACTTTCAGAGTGTCCTTTGAAATTATCTGAGACAACTTCTAATGCTAATTGGAAAGAGGTTGAAGTCACTCTTATGGCAATATTAATAATAGACCCAAAGAATATTGAGAAGATCTAACCTAGATCTCCAGTAAGGCTGCATGGCAGGGGAGGAAAAATTCTTCCTTGTGTCTCACGAGGGTTCTACTACCATAAAAATCCCTAGTTCTGTTGTTATCTAACTTATTTCCTTTCTTGGGAGATGGCTTCTGTGCCTAATTGGTGCCTGTAAAGGAAGGAATATGATGTGCAGAACTAAGACATTTTGTTTTTGGAGCAGGCCTGCCTGAGCAGGACTTAGAATTTTAACAGTAGCCTATGCAGTGAAATAAATAGAGAGCTCTGCCACTCTAGGAATGGATGCCCTAGGGTTGACTGGAGGAGAACCGCGAGTTTACACCCTACATTTAGCATTAGGACATCTACTTCACCAATATCACTCCTATTTGCTGTAAAATTTTGGTTTTCTTCTAGGACTTTGCTGGTGAATATTTAATACACCCTTCCAGGAAGAATAACAAAACAAACACACACAAACAAAACCCCACATCTGTAGCATCTACACTTCTATGCAGTAGATAATTCAAGCAAAGTTCATATGACCAACACAAATGGATGAAAATTAAAACAGACACACAAGAACAAGGCAAATGTGACCCCTCCATATTACTTCCCACTTTAGTCCTTTACCTCATTTCCCAGGGACACAAAATCTAGTCAGAGAAGAATGGCTATTGACCAGGCTCTCTCCCATTCCACTATGCAGTTTCTCTTATTCCCATACAAACACTTTCACATTTTATCACAGAATCATTTGGGGCTAAAATTCCCACTGTTCAATACATATTTAAACCTGTAAATACTATAAGTGATATGTACAATATGTAAAAATTTGTAAAATGTGTGATCATTCTTAAACACACATGTACTATTATACACACTTGCAGTGATTGCTCATGTATGAAGAACATCAAAACTTAAAGAACTGGATTTTCTGGATATTTTAATCTCCATTAAGTTAATTTTAAAAGGTTAAAGTAGTCACTCAAAACAGAAAAAAATCAAAATGTTAGTTGTATTCCGACAGAGAAAGCCATTAAGATGGTAGAAGTGAGATGCTTCTCAGCATATAGTTCTCAAGTTCTGTGTATCTGAGGACTTTTCTGGATGATTTTGCTCTGCTTACATTGATGATGTGTGCCTACATGAAATGTAAAATGTATAATAGAGGAAAATAGAGAAAAGCACCTTTCCAGTCAAAATAGTGATTCAAATTCATAAGCTAAGGCCAAAATGTGTCTTGTCTGATGTAGTGATTGTCTTTGAGATACATGAAATTCCTCTGTTTCCTTCTATGACAGGCTTTAATGGGGCAAAATTACACACTGCCTGTCCTTGGCAGCAAACAGCAAGCAGATAAAAGTTGTATTTGTTTTATAATTAAGGTATTGCTCTGACACTGAAAGCTCTTAGAAGACTGAACTTCAATTAACATCATGAACTTCTGCCATTTTAATTGACCATCTAACCTTTCTATTTTAAACAGAAATTTATTTTTTTCCCTAGAGCTGTGTCTTCTGTTTATCTCTTTCCCAGCACTGTATTGTGAATTTTCTTGATGTTATAAAATATTTCCATCTCTGGGTTGTTCTTTTCTGCCTCTTAGACACACATATGTACTAATTGGACATACGCTCAAATGTTAAAAATTTGAAATGTATATATGTGAAATATATATATATATATACATACATATATTAGGTGTTACTACATTAAATCATGATTTTTTTCCTACAATTCAAGATTTTTTATCTATTTATATCCTTCAATGTGGTCATCTGATAATTAAATACATTTTAATCACACAAATGTAGTGTTGAACCACACAACAGTTTAGTGGTAGAACCTTTGTCTAGCATTTGTGAGGTCTAGGTTTACTCTCCAGCTCTGCAAGAAAAGACAAACAGTAGGCTCCAGGATAATCATGTGTGCTCACACATTTATTCCCACACAGGTACATATAAATGAAGGATGTGCTATTTTTAGACAAATAGCAAAAACATTTACAGTCCGATGACTGCAATCCCTCTCCTAACTGTCGTTGCAGGGCTCTAAGTATTCCTATCAACAGGGCAGCCCTGGCTCAAAATACCTGAAACTGTTCTTTTGGGGAACTGCCTTTGGTACTAACTCCTCCCTGTACTAACCAGTGACAACTCTTGGCAAAACTTGGCCCTTTGAGAGTTGATTGAATATCTCAAAACTGCCACAAGCACTTGGAATCAATAGTGCAGAATGTGGCTGGTGGAGACACCGTGGATACAACTTGGAATGGAGGGCTCTGTGTGACTCTCCTATAATGAGACTTTATTGCTTTCTGTGGCTCTTGACCTGTGTCTTAAGTCAGGTCAAAATAAAGTGTTCCAAGTTTACTTTAAGCAAATGCTTATGAAATCTCTTTTCTTAATTGCCTCCTTTGGCTATGCAAAATAACATGTAATTAGGAGCAACACATCTACTTTGTACCAACAATGAAATGTAATAATTCTTGACAAATGGTAGTAGCTACAAGCTATGATATATATATATATATATATATATATATATATCATATGTATGTATGTACATATATATATATATGTGCATGCATGAAAAACTGAAATATGTATTGTAATATATTAATACACATACATGTTCATTTGTGCATATACATGTTCTAAGGTTGCAGATTTAATAGTTTATTTACCTTGTCTGTGATGTGGGCATGTGTCTCCTACATCAGGAGATTTTTTTTTTTGAGAGTTTTTGAGAGATCTTGAGGAAGCTACATGCCTTTAACATATATTCATTAGCTTTTCTTCCATGACTCGTTCCTCCTCTGACAATTTTGGGGAAGATTCTTACTTTTTTCAATGATTTTCTTAATGCATTAAATTATAAGTGCTACATAATTAAAACCATGATAACAGGACACTGAACCAAATGCACCTGTCCTAAAACAGAAAGGACAAAAATCTTAGGATTTCACAGTCATCTTAATACCAGGAAACACTTCCTCTGATAAAGTATGAGAACATGTCTCTACCTGAAAAAAAAATGCTTTTGTAACCCACTCACCACTCACTCTCTGGTAGGAAATGATAAAATAGGCAAAGGGAGGGGGGTGTGACCCAAAGACCCAAGACAAAGAAAGAGCACTGGCAGTGCTTTTCAAACACTGTTTCATTTCTGGCTCTCAGAGCCCAGCTGCAAACAGAAGATGTTACAATGATGATTATGTTGACTTTGAACTGAGTGTGTTACTGCTCAGCGGTTAGAGTCCCTTGGAGCCCTTTGCTTCTGTGAATCACACACACACACACACACACACACACACACACACACACACACACACACAGACAGACAGACACAGAGAGAGAGAGAGAAAGACAGAGAGAGAGAGAGAGAGAGAGAGAGAGAGAGAGAGAGAGAGAGAGAGAGAGAGAGAGAGAGGCAGCTTGCTCTCACTAGATTCTGCTTAGTGCCAGCATTATGTGAGCACAAAGGCAGAAGTGCGGCATTTGGATGAACCTGCCAGTCTTGATTGCATTTTCTCAATGCAATAATAGCTAAAGGGAAACAAATAGCTAAGGGGAAACAAAGTCTTCAACCACTCTTTAACAGGACATGGAGGAAAAGGCTTTCTAAGGAGTGTATTGTTTCACCATATACTGAGTTTTGTTTTTATTTTCAGATGGGAAATGTGTTTGGGGGGCTGCTTTGGGGAAAATGGCCCAGAACCAGAACCTGTCATTCTGTGGAAGTACTCCTTGACAAAAGCAGTAATTTTACACCATAGCCTGCATTTACCTCCCAATGGCCACATTAGCTTCTTGCAGAGGATTATTTAACATTTATTTTTTACTATGGACCCTTGTGCCTACAAGTGAAAGAAGTTCCTACCTGAGTCCAGCTGTCTCTCCAAGCCCCAAGTGGGTAGCATTGTATTTTGCATTTCCTGGAATTATGGCTGAGCTTGTTAAAATATTTGCATGTTGTCAATGGGAAGGGACAGTGTAAGGTTCAATGACCCAGCTCCTCAGCTAAAATGTTACAGTGACTTACTGTATGATGAGACATTAAAAACAGAAAGTCATCAAACTCACACTGGGGTCCAGGGATTAAGACTAAGAGAATTTGGTTGTTTTGTGTAAAGACACAGAAAGAATGGGGCAGCCTACAAGTGTACCATTGGCCGAGAAAAAGGAATAAGGGCTCAGAAAAGTCGTTCTCAGAATTAAAAAAGAAAGAAAATAAAAACAAACAAGAGATAAGACAAAGTTAAAAGCCAAAAATAAACAAAATGAAACAAAAATCTCAATGAAAAAAGCAAAACAATAACAAAAATGGAATTTATTTTTTGTTGGTCAGCTACTAATTTTTAACTATGAATGTTTGCCTGTGTGTACGTACACTGTATGCTACATCATTTGTGGTGGGCATGAAGGTCAGAAGAGAGCTCTGGATCCCCAGCACTGGAATTGCAAAGGGTAGTTAGCCAGCATGGGGATAGCTGAATAATAAATTTGGGTCCTCTGCAAAATCTACAAGTGTTCTTATCCACCGAGCCACTTTTCTAGCCACAAGATGTAATACTTACAAGAGCATGAGAAGCAGCATCCCCAGTGAGATGAGAGACATTAGAATATACTACAGCCAAGATCCAGACTTGGGCACGGCTCTTTGAAAAGAAGAGCTGCTTGATATTTCATCAATAACCATTTAGTATTAGCTTTCCTGATTACCTACTTGGCACAGATGTGCCAATTAACTGACATTCTGCTTAGACAGGGCCTGTTAGAGAACTATTTTATGGAATTCAAAGCCAGAAGAATTCTGTTTGATGATTTGAAAAGAGGACAACTGCAAAAAGCTAGGTGGTAGACTATGGAGAACTGAGCATTTGAGTGGTAAAGGATAGGAGGATTAAAAGAAGCAAACACCCTTGAAAGAATTCAGTAAATGACTGGGAGATTATGAGGAACATCTGATGGTATTTTAGCATTTGAACCATTTGATTAACAGTTAAATGTTATCATTTGGTGCAGACCTAAATCTCAAATCCTTGAAGCTGTTCAAGAAACTAATGCTAGGATGGCTAACAACGCAATCACACATTTTTCTGTAGGAGTTCCCTGGATTAGCCTGGCTTTTCTACTGGTGAACCTCCAGTGGCTAAACATAAAACACACACTCTTTAAGAAAGTGTGTAAGATGTTGATCCCACCCCTCTGTCCTTACTTCATTTTCTTAAAACTTTGTCAACCACATGTGATACTATTTGAGAGAGAAAATATGAATTGAAATCTCTAAAACTGTGTACAAAATTGAAAAATAAAAGCAATTTTATAGGCAGTGACAGCATAGAAGAGAAAGCCAAAAAGTCTGGACTGTAAAAAGAGAGAAAATTTGGGGGGAATGATGTAGTTCCCAGAATCCTCCTTCTAGTAAGAAATTAGTATTCTTCACAAAATGCTAAGTGATTTTTCTTCTGAACTCTAATAGGATTAAGCTGTATTCTGGGACCTCACTCAATTGACTGCCAGTTGGCTGTCAGTCAAGAATCCAGTGACCTTTAAGGGATTTTCTTTTCTTTCTGTATCTAACATGATTATCCACATTTAATAGATAATCTAACAAGGTTACTCATTCCTTCTGTCTCTTAAAAAATACCTACCAAGAGTCAATCCTTGAATTTTCCCATTAAGGGGCTTTATTAAAATCTCTCATGCAAGACTGTAATAAAACTTCAGCTCTTGAGTATAACTACATGGTCTGATTTATTTTTCATTCAATAAATATATACAGGAACACATTGCAGCTGTCTCAAAAACAACTAAGTACAAAGCTTTAGCCCAGATATTGCTAGCAGGCAGAAGTGCAAAATACTTATGTTCAAGACTTAGAGAATACGGGGCAGAGATAACTCAGACTTTGAATATTTAGACATTGTTTAAAGGTACAATATTTTAACAGTGACTGATAAGGAAAATATTGGGTATGTGGGGTTATCTAAAATTTGATATATTGCCACGATAAATTGAGATGTGATATCATATATATTTGTTTGAGATACTGTTAAAGATAGAATTTACAATATCTATATAGATTATATGTTGAGATAAAAGACTTTGAAAGTAAAAGAGTATTTAAGCTAATTTACATTGCAAAAGGGAATTGACTTTAAAGGAATAATGATATTTCAAGAAGAGAGAGCAGCTACTCATTTGTGTTTTAGGGGATATCCAGACACCACTGCACAGCATAGTTCCAGATGACGTTTGTGTTTTCTGGGATCTTATTTTGTATGCTGGTGGGTTGGTTTCCTTCAGTTCTAAGAATTATTTGTTACAAAAATTATGAAATAATGTTCTCCAACTTAGTAGGGGATGATGGCACATGAGATTTTTGGTTTGATAGCAAACTATGGGGATAAATCTTTAGAACTCAAATATTGCACTAATATGGTGGTACATTTGTTCAAACAATGTCATTAAATTTCTAATGTGTACTGAGCATTCCATTACATTCTGCAAACATGGTGACAAAAAGTAGCTGTGTGTTTTCCTTGTCTAACAGCAGAGCAATAAGTGACATTTTTACCACTTTTAAGTCCAAACACTGAACATATCAAAAATTACGATAAGCATAGTTACCTAATAACCACTGATAAAGAGCCAGAGGTCATAGCTTGTCTAAAGAGTTTTTAAGTGAGCTGTCTGTTTTCTGGCTTGTAACATATACTTAGAAGATGAGCATATGTCTTAGCATACCTTAGCATCATTTTGCAATGGTTGGCACTCACTGGTACACAAGATAAACGTGTACCACTCACATTGAGCTTTGCACAAGTGATGCAGTGAGATGGCTCAGTGGCAAAGGTACTTTCTATGCAGCCTCACAACCTGAGTTCAATCCCCAGAGTCCACACCTTGGAAGGAAAGAAACAACATCCACAAGTTGCCTTCAACCCTCCTCACAGAACATTCACAAAAGCAAAAATAAGAAAGATGAATACATGTTTTTTAAAGTTTTAGTGTGTGTGTGTGTGTGTGTGTGTGTGTGTGTGTGTGTGTGTGTGTGTGTGTGTGCATCCCTCATATACAGGTGTCTATGGAGGACAGAAAAAGAATTAAAACACCCTATAGATGAATATTAGGAGATTATGAGCCACAAGTTATGGGTGCTGGGAAATGCACTTGGGTCTTTTAGAAGTACAACAAATATACCAAAAGTACTTCACAATATATCTTAACCACATTTTTCCCTCTGCAACTCTAATTATCCTCATGTTAAATGGCATTGATTGGTACTCTTGCTCTTGTATCCAGCTATGTTAAAGATAAATTAGACTCATTAAGTTTGATCATATGTGGTAATATCTATGAAATTTGTGGACATTTCTAAGATTAGTTATTGCTAGTCATCCCAGTAGCAAACTTTGTGAGCATTAAAGACACAGAATAGTCCTGGTCCAGTGTCTGATCAACTAACACGTGTTATGAAGCCTCGATCCAAGAGAGGAAAACAAAGTTTGAAACATAAGATACCAACAATCTAATGTCCATAATGCAAGCTTAATCTTTGGTTATTTTATGCTGCACATGGGAAAAATCAATTCTCATAAAAACCTACTCAAAACACAAGTATGTCCTCTCAGGGATATATCTCAGGCTGGCAGTAGCTATGGTAAATGATGGTCTCATAAGAGGCTCTGAGAGGCTGTCCTGCATGTCTGTGGAATTAGAACACAATGCCTTCCAGTTTTGTCTCAGGAATATCTAAATACAAAAGGAATACTAGAAGCTGCTTATCCCCAAAGCAGAAGATACACTTCCTCCATGTGTTTCCTAGCATAGAGAGTTCTCTGCAAACAAGAATCACCAAATCCAAAGAAACCATAGTTGAGGTCAAAGGCAGAGCCTCTGTAATCTCAAAGAAAGGAAGCGATATCCAGGAAGCCTCACATCATAGGCCTTCTGTTGCTCAGTAGCAACACTACAGTGGCCACTCCTCAGGACACTGTAAGATTCACTGCTAAGTAGTTGTCTTAGTTAATATTATATTGCTATGAAGAGACACCATAACTAAGGCAACTTACAAAGGAAGGCATTTTATTAGGGGGCTTGCTTACAGCTTCAGAAGGTTCATTCATTATCATCATTGCAGGGAACATGATGGCACACAGGCAGCCATGGTAGGAGAGAAGTAACTGAGAGCTCTGCATCCTGTTCCACAGCCAGAGAAAGAGAAATAGAAAAGGAGAGGGAGCTAGAAAGGCCACCCCCAGAGACTCACCTCCTCCAACAGGGATATATCTACGCCAACAAGGCCATACTTCTCAATCATTACAGTGTATCAACTAGGAACCAAGCATTCAAACATATGAGTCTATGGGGCATATTCTCATTCAAAGTACCACAGTAGTAAAAATAAATAAATAAATAAATAAATAAATAAATAAATAAATAAATAAATAGAAGACCTGTAACTGGACTGAGTGTCTGGAAAATTATCCTGCAGATGATAAATCAGAGTGGAGTTTTAAAGAAAAGTAAGGGATGAGAAGATTGGCTATTATCTAATAATATTTAGTGTTTGTGAAATCCTCTGAAGTGTTAATCTAATTAATCTTAATCAATAAAAACCAGGAGTCAGATATGGGGGTAAAAACCTGGAAGATCAGAGAACTGGAAGCAGCTGCCAGTTGACTTCTATCTCTCCCTTCTCAGTTCAAATGGGGCCGAGATCCTCTCTCTTCAGTCTATTGTTCTCTGCATTTTAGAAATTATGGATTTCTATAATGATCTCCATTTCATGCAGAGACTAAGAGATTCTTTGATGAAGGGTAAGAGCTATACCTATCATAAATGTAAGTTTTTATAATGACATTAGAAGTGACATTGGTTTAGGAATGTGGCAGGGATAGGTACTCTTCAATAATCTAATGAAGAGGTAAAGCCTTCACACCAAAATCGCCAGCCTCCCAAGATTCCTTCAGTGGTGCAATAACGACATATTTTGGTGGAAATCAACAGCTGTTTCATTGAAATTAATGCCCAATCAATAGAAGGGGACTCGTGCTTATACCTAACCAGTCTCCAAGGCTCACAAAGTCAATTCTACTTTTCTAGTTCTACTTTGAAAATTAAACCTGCTTATCATATGGTAGATGGAAAACATATTTGCTTACATATTTTTTTCTATGCATAGAGTGCACACCTTCAGTTTTTGTTGTTGTTGAACACTGAAAAACAATTCTACTGCAACATACACATTTTAATAAGTGAATGATTGCTTCCATTGTGTGCATGATCTATGTGAAAATTATTAAAATGAAGAAGAAAAACACTACTAGGCCCTAGAATACATTCAGTTTATGCACTCTGCAGACCAGGAGTTTCTCAGACATAATCATCTCCAAGAGAAGTGCCAACTCTACTTTCAAAGATGTAAGAACATGATTTTCCTTGTACATTCAACACTTCTGAGTGGTTATTTAACAACTTATTTAATGAGTGAGTCTTATTACATCATCAAAACTAATGAGAAATTTCAACATTTGGCTGAGTCACGAGACATTTTTTCAAAGTTATCGGGCATATTGATCTCCCAGCAGGTCATTAGCCAACTAAAGCAAACTCCACCACAGGAGTTGGAAACACAGGAAATTTGCAGCTCATGTGGAAAGCTCACCCATCAGGAGTCTTATTTATCTTTCCTTGTCCACACCCTTCTCCCTTCCAGCTTCTAGATCTACATCCCTGCTGCTTATTCCTTGGTCCTTTCTACTTTTCTAGAAAGCCTCCTAGTGCTCCCTGCAGTCAGGAAGCTAGCAGGATATCCAACAGAGAGGTTTAAGAATGCACACAACTTCATGGCCCATTTACTTAAAACCATATTTGACTGAAAGAAAATAAGAGCACAGGCACCAAGCTCTCTCTCTCTGTCTGTCTGTCTGTCTGTCTGTCTGTCTGTTTTTTTCTCTCTCTCCTTCTTTTTTTCTTGAATAAATAAATAATATTATATTTCCCTTTACCTAACTCATGAATATATGTCTTGTCTTGTTTTTCAAAATCCAACTGAAATAATCCCACCGTGTAAAATTATACTCAGCCACCCTGTCATAGCTGTTTCTAATCACATAACATAGGCACTCTTTTAATGTTCCAAGAAATAGAAAAATATATCACAATACTTAGGCAAGTACTGAGACCAATTGTCATCTTGAAAGCCAAATATAACTCAAAATTATTTAATAATTTTCTGCTCACAATAATAATTAAAACAAAATCTCTTACTAATAATAATAGTTAAGAAGCACACAAAGGATAAGTTTGTGTCCATTTTTATCCATTTTCAACAAAGAAATTTAACATTCTTCCCTTACCTACAAGACTTACCTGTTCAACACATTACCCACAGCAATATCTGTAAGCACCACATAAGTGAGGAAATATTTAGCTGAAAACATCAGTCTACAAGACAGCAAATGAACTCAGAGTCTCAACCCAGTGCAACCTAGCTCTATTGGGGGCAATCATTGCTTCCCTGAGATCTCAGCCACAGATAACTCTCCAGAAATAATGGTTCTCATGAGCTGAAGTGTGCATCTCAAAAATTCATATGTGTAAAATCTAATTCAGTATTCGAGAAAGATTTGAGGAAAAGGATCTTTGAAGCTGTAATCAAGTTAAAATGAAGTCTGTAAGTGAGCCCAATTCCATTACTAATAATATCATTATTATATATGATATACTGTTAACATATTCATGTATGTAAACAATATATATCATTATTCACATATTTACAAAGTAAAGATCTTGGGAGAAGATGATCATACACAAGACAAGGGAAACTTAAACAAATCATCTATATGGATAGTTTGATTGGTATCACAGTCTCAAAGTTGAGAGGAAGGAAATGTATATTACTTAAGCTTCTCAGTCCCTGGTAGTATGTGACAGCTCCTATTTCAAGCTACAAAGAAGGTAAGGGTTTGTGAGGGAAGTCTAGAAATTTTACTCTGACATAATAAAGTGACCAAAGTGGACAGAAAGACAGTGACTCTAGAAGATGGATATATGGACATTTACAGATGTATATAGCTGGAGAGCAGAGCAAAAGCAGTATGCTAACTGGTATAGATTTCATCTTATTAGACAGCGAGTAGTTGGTTAACAACAGAAGGAGTTCTTCACTGTGGACAACACATGAGCAGAATTGTTTCACCTTCTTTCCTTCCACTGGGCATTTTAATTATTCTGTGATTTGTGACTTATTGCCATTCTCACCTGCAATGGAGAAAGCCACATGCCAAATGCAGGAATAAAGCCACCTTTGCAACAGGGCATTAATTAATTGGCAGGGAGTCTGAAAGGTTGTTAGAGTGGATTGATCACAACAGATGGTGACAAGTCGCTTGTAGAGGGGAACATCTGGAATTGTCTATGCTTCTTCTCCATGCTTGCAAATTCAAAGCAGAATTAATACAACTCTTATCATCAGAAGCAACCAGCAACCATGTGAGTGAAACATTCTATTCTATGTAGGAATGGAGTCAAGTCATTAATTAAAAAAAGTCATGCTCTAAACTCTATGGGATGGATGGCTGGATGGGTTAATAAAGCTCAGTTGTGATGAACAGTACTTGCTACATACTTTTGACTTTTTCATTTTGCAAAGCAAGATTTGTTTATCATGAGGAAGATGTCTATGCCAAACCATATTAAACCACAAAGAGTTAAATAGTGATATGCAGTTGTTAGTATTTTATCCTTTTCTCTTACTATGTTTTAGGGCTCTTTTGGCTTTTTTGGCTCTTTTCAAATAAATCACACATAGTCTTCAATTTCTTATAAATGCTTGGCCTTAGCTTGGCTGGTTACTACTCAACTTTTCTTAACGTAAAATTTATCATTTACCTTTTGCCTCTGAGCCTTTCCCTTTTCTTACTGCTGTATATCATATTTTCACTCTTTCTCTGTGGCTGGTTAGGTAGTTTGGTGACTGGCCCCTGACTTCTTCATCCCCTTGCTCTATCTTGTTGTTTTCTCTTCCCAGAATTCTCCTTCTATGCATATTCTCTGCCTGCCAGCACCACCTATCCTTTGTCCTGCCATGCTATTGGCATTCATTCCCTTATTGGAACATCAGGTGTTTTAGACAGGCAAAGAATCACAGCTTCACAGAGTTATACAAATGCAGCATAACAAAAGCAACACATCTTTACATCATTAAACAGATGTTCCTCAGTATGAACAAAACTAACTCACCTTCAAATAATTTTTCACAACAGTGATAGCTCTCTGAATTATAGAAGCATGCTACTTTGATTCGGATCCTATATCCATTATATTGTGATTACTTAACTTATGGAATGTCAAAGGCATCTCTCTCCTTCAGTTTGCTATTACATAAATAATAAAAGAATAATGGCCACAAACAACTACAAACATGATGACTTCTCCATACTCTACAATGTATTTTTAAAATACTATATCATTTAATCCTCAAAATAACCTTAAACTCATGAAACTGAAGCAAAATGTAATGGCCAAGTCACCAAGATACCAGGTTATAAAACTGACAACAAAGCCAAACAACTTTCTGGCACTCTATGATTTTCTAATACTCTGATAGCTCAGTGCAGTTCTTTTTTCTATTATTATAGTTAAAACTTCTTTTTTAGGAACATATCATACAACTGGTCAACCAAAATCCATCTTTTAGGACTGGTCTACCTTACACTGAGTCTTAAAGCAGGTTGCTCCTTGAACCCTGAACTAAATCTTTTTTTTTTATCTCTCTTGCCAACATGAGATTGGCAATTAGCATAGTCCTCTCTCAGTCCTTCAGTTCTCTTCAGAATTAAATTCAGCTGTTGACATACACCTGGATTCTGGTATCTGACCAGGGTTACTCTTGCTCAGAACTTTGATATTCATTATTTCCAAATTTATATTATCTACTTACTCAGGCTTCTTCAAACAGGCTCAGGTGACTATTTTGTAACTATATTTTCTAGATTTATTGACACATTAGGATGTTCTCAGAACACATATCTTCCTTTCTTCCACATAATTTAAGGAAGCCTAGAATTTATAAATAGGAGGAAAGTAAATGATTGATAAGTTGGGCTATTGGGCAGGCAGTACTTATTTTGAACTCCTGCTGTTAGTGTAGATGAACGATGTTACTTCAGATGATGTGAGTGACTTCTGTTGTACCCAGGTAAATCCTTTTTTACCAGTCAGGTGGCATTAGCCCTTCCTTTACAGAGTTGTCTTAAAAATTATAGAAGAAAGAGCTGGAGAGATGGTTAAGTGTTTAAGAGCACTGACTGTTCATCCAGAGGACCTAAGTTCAATTCCAAGCATCCACCTGGCAACTCACAACTGTCTGTTAATCTAGTCATGGGGTACCTTACATCCATGACAAAACACCACAAAACACCAATGCACATTTTAAAAGAAGATTATGAAGAAATGCATGTGCAGATCTTATCATAGGTTGTAGTATATAATAATTACTTTTGCACTGTTACTTTATAAATATATATGTTAATTTATTATTATCTTGACTTTAATTTTCCATGTCATTATAACCTATAGTTTAAGACATATTAGATACACTAGCAAAAAGTCAACAAAGAACACATGATCAGATTTTCTTCCCTAAACTTCCAAAGGATTGTCATTACTTTTATTTTATAGGGAATTGTATATGTTTGGCTTTTTGTAGTGGTCAGAGAACACCTTCAGGAAACTTAGTCCTCTCTTTCTTAAATTTGGATCCTGAGGTTTAAACTCAGGATATCTGACAAGTTCCTTTTCCTGTTGAGGCATCACACCAGATTATAGTTCTTAAAATGTATCTATGAATTGGCATCTCACTATCTCTTTAGCCTGCAGCCATCTTCTTTTAGCCTCATACTTTTTACTTTAGCAGTGATATATTATTCTTTCTCAAGTCTTTGTCTTTATACAGCATAGCTTGTAACCCTGAAAACACCATTCAACATTTTTCTAGGTTAAAAACTCTGATTAAGCCTTCTGATATAATCTGCAAAAAGATCTCATAAGTCTCTCTGTTTATGATCTTCAACATCATCTTCCACTCAAGAAAAGTAGATGCTTGAGTAACCTATGTCCTTCAAAGCACACATAGTCTCTGATATCTTTGAAAAGCATTGTTCTTTGTTCCTGAATGCCTTTGAAGCATCTGAAGATGAACAGTTGGGTTCATCTAAAATAAAATTCCAAAGGCAGCTAATTTATAAAGAAATGTTCCATTAAGTTTAGAGTTTCAGAGGTTCTGAATCCCAGGCTGGTTGGTCACTTTAGTTTGACATCCAGTGAAGATGATGGGTGATGTCTTCTCAAAGCAGAATGACATGTAAAAGAAAAACTGATGTAGAATGAGGGAGAGAGAATAGAAAACAGCATATAATATCCCCATGAGAACTCAAAGGGAACCTGAACAACTGCCATATGTCATACGCAAATTTCTCTCAAGGAACACACCTTCTGTTTCCTAGGAACTTTCCACTGAGGTTCACTTCTCAAAAGTTATAACCACCTCCCCAAAACACCATGCCTTGGCCAGGCCTTCAACACAGGACCATTAGAGCCTATATCACTATCCTAACCACAACAGATTGCATCACATAGAGTGATGTCCAGAAAGATCATTAACTAGTGATTCAAAACCCAAGAGTTTGTCAGTTCAATCACTCCTACAAGGAAGCTTTATCCTCTACTCACACTTCATCATTACCAACAGGAATATTTGATTTGGCTCTTTCTTTGCTAAAAAGTTGATTTTATTTTGCAGTTAGTTCATGGTCCAGGTCAGGGCAGAGAGGAATGTTGTTTCCTTAACTCCTCTCAAACAAATATGATGTGTGAGTTATGGACCTTGAAAAATGAACAAGGTGCAAATTTTTAGAGGTTAAATTTTTCATGGAATGACTTTGTTATTGGTGTGGTGTGAATAGATAACTGTCTTCCTAAGCACAGATCATGCTGATATTACTTTTTGTAATATTGGAGGCGGTGTGCAGCATGAATTGTACAGCAGAGCTGAGTTTTTAGTTGTAGTTAATTTCATGAACATGTGGCTTATGATTCAACTAAGAGTTTGCAGTACAGATGATTATAGATCTATGTCATTTTCAGAGAAAGATGCTAGAAAAAATGTGCAGTGGTTTCTGGAATTCTAACGGTGTATATGCTCCTGGCATCCAGGTTGCAGCACCCCAACTTTTGTGTGTGCTGTGGTCCTGCAATTCACATTAGGGATCATCTTAGTAGACAATGACTTCAGAGAGTACATTAAAAAGAGCCAACAGTGATAGAACTGTGACTATATGAAGATAGCACCATGATAGATGTTTTGGCATCTTTGGATCAGGGTCACATAGCCTAAAGGGGCCAAAATATGAATAGAGGAAGGAACACAGGGGAACTGTTTTTGTTTTCACCAATCCATGGAAGAGGCAGGTTAAAAGCTTCCAATTTATTATTAGTGCAGTTGAGGAAGGAACACTCAGAATTGGAGTCAGCACTGATTTTTTTTTTCTCATGGTCAAAGCTACCCTCTCATTATCTATACTGTCTGCTATGATTCCAACTTGCTACCTCTTGGAGTATGCTGAGGAAGGAAACTCTGGAAACCTTAAATACTTAAATTTTTTAATTTCAATGAAGAAAGAACTTGATTGACTTCAGACTGAAAAAACAGTTTCCTAAGAAAGTAGTGTATATTCCAGGTGTCTTGGGAGAAAATTCATCCAGTTATATCCTTAGTCAGTATTCTGCTTCTTAACACTTCGATGATACAAACCAGATAAGTTACACAGAAACAGGTCTAAGTTCTGGTCCAAGTGATGTGATCTCATCTTGTGATGGTCTTGTTGCTAGAGTCAAGAAGTAAAGGTACAGGGAGCAGCTAAGCCAAATTGGCTTTTCTGTTTTGTTTTTAATACATTATTTTATTGTATGGGTATTTTGCCAGCATGCGTGTCTGTATTCCCTGTGAGTATTCCCTGTATTTTCTGGAGCTAATGGATGCCAGAAAAGGCCATCAAATCCCCTGGAATCAGAGTTACAGATGCATGGGAGCTACCATTAGGGTGTTGGTAAAGAAGCCTGTGTCCTACAGAAGAATATTTTAACTACAGAGCCATCTCTTGAGTCCCCAAACTGGCTTTTATATCAAATCTACTCTCGGTATAGTCAGTTAAGCCATTATTTAATTAATTGCACAAATCAGTTGATGTACCCATAATGACAAAGACCTAATAATTGCTACTTAAATTCTTTCCTTCTTGCACTTCCTATGATGTCATTTGTGTCTTTCTTGATTGGCTCCCCACTTCCTTACACTCTTTCTACCTTGATGTTTTGTCATACCATGGGCATAGAATTGATAAAGGCCAAAATTGTGAACAAAGGAGTTTCAAGAAAACACAGTTTTCCCCTCTAAGGAAATAATAGAGAGCTTATGGTGGAGCCAAATATAAGTGGCCTTGGCCCACCAATATACGATTCAGATTGCTCCAAATTTCATGTTCAACATGGTATCAATTTTATAATTCCTTAGTGTAACAGAACAAGGAAATTCATCAGTCAATACTTGTCAAATACATTGTGGAAACACCAATTAAGTCACTTATAGTCAATGGGGAAGTCAATGCTATAGACCTCAAATGTTATCTGATGATTTTAGCATGGTAGTTGCTGCTTATTAGAAGCTTTTTATTTAATACTCACAAGAATGTTAGCTCAGATATAGAAGTGGGAATTAAATGGCTACTAATAAGGTTAAAATAACACAAGAACATTCTACACTGAATTTGTCACATTTCTACCTCACCACATCATTGATAGTCAATCGGCCAATCAGCCAATCAGCCTTTGTAGTTGCAGATGCAACTTGGAACTAGCAAACAAAACAAAGCCTTTCTTTTCAGTTCTGTCATTTACCTTGCCACATGATGGGAAGTCTGAGTAGTGCATTGAGACTGAATTCCAACCAGTGTTTGCACTGTGTTCAGTCCTTAGCACACGTTACTTCCTGAAGACCTGGGCTAGGGGCAGATTGGCTAATTGAGATTCTGAATGTTATGTATGAGAACAGAACAAGCCCCATTTTGCCCTAGCAGGCAATATTTATAGTGAATTTTAGTGATGCAATGAAGAGTGATAAAATTAACCTCTCATGGTGATATTTTCAAATTGACTTTAATTATTTCTTAGATATCAAAATTTGGTAAACTGACAAATCTACCTAATGGTCCCAGACATGATAACTACTTTCTTTTAGCAAAATACTAAGTTTCTGCAAATAGTTATGACAGAAATAATAGCTTCAGAAATGGTATTGTTTTAAAATTATGTAAGTGTGTATGCCTTTGTGTGTATATCAGTGTGACCACAGTGGGCAGAAAGTGGTGTCAAATAGCCTGATCTCAGATTACAGGCACCAGTGAGCCACCCAATGTGGGTGCCAGACACATAACTTTTCTACTCTTAACTGCTGAGCCATTTTTCCATCCCAGAGACAAGTTTTTAAAGAGTGGTGATAACTTCGTTTTGTTTTTTTTGGTTGTTGTTGTTTTGTTTATTTTTTTTAATGTTTCTGTGGAGTCAATGCCAATGGCATTTTCATTTTGTCTTCCGTGAATCCTTTGAATGTTAAGATGACGAGAAGCACCACACAGTGTTGACCAACTCCATTTCTAAAGAAGGAAGAAATAGATGTTTCTGAGAAGGAAGACACAGCCTTCAGAAGCTAA
Source organism: Cricetiscus sungorus (assembly GCA_030556225.1). NCBI lineage: Eukaryota > Metazoa > Chordata > Mammalia > Rodentia > Cricetidae > Cricetiscus > Cricetiscus sungorus. Next base: position 9,052,210 of record JANBXA010000007.1, on the reverse strand, counting down.
GTGTACAATATCCCCACCAAAAAGTTTGTTGCCCTTCTTGTTGAGATAGAATAGACTTTGGATGTTTCTAACTTCAACTTGAAAGCATTAGAAATCTTGATTTTGGAATGTAGTTGCATAGATATTCAATATATTTGAATTTCAATTTGGAAAATAATATATATTTTTTAGTATTTTTCTAGTAATATAATGGTGTCAAAAGATCTAAATTCAAATATGGGCTATTACGTTACTGATATTTTGTTATTGGCTGAAACTCAAACATCCATGATGTGGTATGTTCTTCAGTGATATTGAGATCACAACTCAGGCTGTTAGATCAAATAGTGATTTAAGTTTTAGCTTTGGGGCTGTTTTAACTAAGAAAATGCTTGAACCCATTTGAGTATTTTGAGTGCTTGCAAGTTCAGGTCTGCTCATTCCTGTTTCCTAAGGCTGCTTCCAGGAGTAGTGTTATCCTGCAGAGCAAGAGCAGACACCTGGGAAGAGGAAATGGCTTGTAAAGCTTCTTCTCTGATGTGTGTGTAAAGAAAGCATGATACTAAGAAAATACAATATGGATTAAGGGAAAAACAAAACAGGAGGGGGATTATCTCTGTTTTCTTTTCAACTGATACCATTAGTAAAATACTCCCTATTATTCTGTTATATTACTTACCACATCATGAATGAATCTTGCAGCTGATTGGCAGGCAAATGATAAGTGGTACACACTGAACTCAAAACTTCTTATTTGGAGAAATCTGAATTCCTTGTCTTTTTTCCTTATATTGTACATTTTCTGAAGACAGAGCCTTGGGTAGCTGTTATGTGTCGCATCTACCTCAGCCAGCAAGGAAACACAACCACGACTCTTCTTCAAGCAGTTTATTCAGGAACCTTGTACATCAGTTTCTGCTTCTCCCAGCCCCAGCAGGCCCTTAAATGTGCTCTCAATCAGCTCATGCTACCTGGTGATCCTGGATAGGCCACAGAAGGCAATCCCGAATAGGCACAGAAGGAGGAAGTGCACCAGATCCATCAAGCACTTCCAAATAAGGCTTGCTTACAGCTAAGCTCGAACAACCTGGCATCCAGCCAGGCACTATCTTGGGGCTGTGGCTTCTCACAGTTTTGTGAATGGAAAAGCATCTTTCTAATGACTTTAGATGTCTGAATTGTGAGTCAGGACCAAAAGCAGAGAATATACCTGCCTGTTGAATGCAGTATGCCCCTCAAATACATGTTGCCATCTATAAAGAAAGGTTTCCTTGTACATAACGAAGCAGTTTGCTTTGAGTTACTTCTTCAAATACACACAGATACAAATTCAAGGGAATTTTTCCATCTGGCAGGGGAGAAGAAAATAATATAAAATGAGCTGTCTTATGATCTGGAATAGATGTACCAATCTAGGGGGCAGTGTAGGAGAGAATAGAGTCTAAGTATCTGGCATTTTGTGGTTTGTGGTCATTTAAAATATTCTGTCCATCTGGAAATAGCTCCAAGTCATCATCAAATGTTCTCTGCACCAGGGTCAATTGAGATAAGAGTGGAAATGGGGGTAAATTGGCTTTGATTGTATGTATGGCATCTCGAGCTTTCATTTTGTGAAAAAGAAAATCTCAAGTGCTTAGGTATTTTCTATTCCTGTATGTATTTCCTTTTTTGTCTAGGGACGCTTCTATCACCATGGGGCCTTTAATGGCATAATATGCTATGGAACCCATGAAAAATGTATAGTACAAACACATGAGAATATATTAGTCACTTTTATCAACCAAAGCTTTTCAGTGTTCCTCTAAATTGAAACTCTCTTGGAACAGCAACAATCTCTACGTTTGAAAATACCAAACTTTGGGTGATGGAGCTTGATCACAATGTCAACTAGTCTGGATGTTACAAAGAAAACCAGAACTTTTATCTTCCTTGGAAGTAATTCTCCCAAATTGCACTAGCATTTCAGTAAAAACAGGGTGTGTGTCTAAGTACTCAAGTGTCATCTCTGTGTAGTGGAATCAATAATAGGCTCAGAGAATATAGGATCTGGCCTAAAGTCTTACACATTTTACAGAGTCTTCAAATTAGGTTTCTGGGGTTTTTTGGTTTGGCTTGTTTTTAACCATCTTTGAATCATCATATTCTCTCTCTCTCTCTCCCTCTCTCTCTGTCTCTCTCTGTCTTTCTCTGTCTCTCTCTCTCTCTCTCTCTCTCTCTCTCTCTCTCTCTCTCTCTCTCTCTCTCTCTCTCTCTCTCTCTCTCTCTCTCTCTCTCTCTCCCCTCTCTTTATCTGAAGATATATCACATGCCTGGCCTGAAATCTTGACTCTGCCTCCTTAGCTCTCAGTCCAAATTCAAATGAAATAACAATTGCTTGGTGTCTCAGATTCCTCATCACTATAATGAGAAAATTATATTTTCTAAGATTAAATCCAATACACAAGGTAAATGTGATTTTTACCATGTAAAAATAAGGACCAGGGAAAACAGATAGGCTGAATAGATGTTTATTCAGGGAAGAATAACTTACAACAGAGACAGATGAATGCCAGCAGGTTCCAGTCCCAAGGATCCCTCTGTCCCCATCCAGGAAGCAAGAGAGAACTGAATGGTGCCCTACCCCATACTTAGTTCCCCCAAGTCATGTCTGCACCTGTCCCCATCCGCAATGGGTGTGGTCTGTGCAACAGGTGAGGACAGACAGAGTGAATATCTCACTACAGATTTTCTTGAAATTTCTAAGCCTATAATTATTGTTAGCTAATTGTTTTTTTGTTTTTGTTTTTGTTTTTTGGCTTTTTTTGTAATAACAAACAGCCCAAATTTTCGGTTCTCCATTAAAAACTCTTTACATTAGCACATATGTATGCATGACAGTATATAAAGCTCAGATAGCTTGATGGAGAATACCTTCTTTCAACTCATGAAGTCAGGATCATAGCTAATTTATTTTAGCATCTAACCCTGGTGTACCAATCTATACTTAGCTGCACTTACATATTGGACACTTTTAGTTACCTATGATCAACTATCTTCTAAAAATATTAAATAAGTTATACAAATAAACATTTCTTTATGTTAGGAACTAATGCTCTAGCATACTGTTATGATTGTCCTATTGTATTGTGAATTATAACATTTCATTGTGCTTCCTTTATTTATTAACTTTGATGATACCTTTGTGTGTATAGAACAAAGAATCAATGTAGGCTCTGGTACTAAGGTCATTCTCAGCCACTCACCAGTCTTGGAATACATCGACAGATAATGGAATTGCTATTTCTGTATGACTATGCATTATATGAGTGAGCCCACACTTTCTACCCTGTGTCATGAATAATACATGACCCAGTGTCAAATATTGGGGTTCAAGCTTCAAGCTGAAGATAAGAAAAGCAAAGCAGCTAAGCCACTAGCTCTTACCTCTACCTTAGACTGAAAGGGCTGATTCTGCCTCCATGAGCTCTCCACCAAGCTCCTTAGCATGGCTGGAGAATAAATCTCAAAATGCTCCTGAGACACTAGACTCCTGTGTTTTATATACCTCTCTAGGGCTGGGATTGAAGGCTTGAGATCTGTTAATCTTTAGACTGATTCACTCTAATATAGCACTGAGAGGCCTTGAACTCACAGAGATCCATTTGCCTTTATCTCCTGAGTCCTGGGATTAAAGGTGTGTGCCATCACTGCCCAGCTTCTATGGTCAACTAATATAATTGGCTTTGCATTTTGATACTTCAGTTTTTATTAAATTATAAATAATGCATCACCATACTACTCTACAAAGGTGTTGTCAGTGGCTCTGCCATCCTCTATCTAAATGCCACAGCCCTAGATCTCTAAATTTACAAGCAACAACTTCTTCATGTTCCTCTCAACTCAGGTCTCAGCAAATGTTTCCTGTCTGGGGATGGAGGATACTTTGGTGCTAGAGTCTCACCTAGTGTGCTATGAAGCCTGAGTTCTGTCCTCGGCATAGCCCAAAATGTTACAAACTTTAAAATAAGTAAACAAATATTTTCCCATAATGCTGAAATTAAGGGGAAGTAGAAGAAAATAAAACTTAAAATAAAACAAAGACAAAATACCTAAAACAATTTGTCTACACATTAAAAATGGAGCTAGTGTATATTACACTCTGATTTTTCTTTCATCTGTGTGAAAACAACAGAATAACTAAACAGGCCCAGGTTTCCCTAACAAGAAATAATAAGTGTAATGACTTGAATATAGATTAAAAAATTAGTAACCTGTTCCAATTATTTCAAGCCTGGAGTTTTACTCACAATATCCTGATGTTAATGGAAATTAGTCTTTATATTTTAATTCTGTGGCTAAGATAATTCAGATGAAAGTGTTGCAAGCCCTTGATATTTATAACCACTTATGAATATTTTGACAAAAATTATGGTTTCTTTTGCCCTGTATTTAGAGTTGTGTTTTCACATTCAACCTGCCCTTTAATTTCCTAAACTACTTTTTGGCTGGTAAAAAAAAATTCAACCATAGATAAAAAGTTTAATAATTATAGTATTAATCCACATGAAAAATTTGTGTTATTAATCTGACATTTTGGCCTTTAGCCCATTTACTCATAATTTAAATGTCTTTTTTTATACAGATAAAAAAATTCAGGGTGCTGAAGTCTGTGAAAATTAATTGTCCATAAGGCTTCTCCAAAGGGAGAATGCTTTACACCAATGGGAACCATAATATACGTGTCTACAACAGGAAGCTTTTCAGCGTGTCAGCTCTGGTCAGTATCAGTGTGAGCATGACCCTTGAATTCATTCATTCACACATGTAGGCCATTTGAATGCCAATAAATGTTTCATATGCATGTCTATCATGTCTTTTCTATACCATCCTAATCCCTCACTGGCAATGACCTTGGCAGAGGATAGCACAACTGATAATCTCATGCAGAGAATTTTCAAAATGAGAAAACAGTGACAGAGTGAAACCCACTGGGTTAATGAAAGCTCCATGCTATAGGACTTTGGGACCATTTAAGCGCATTTAAGCATGTTTGGAAGAAGACAGTTAGTGAAGACCAGAGATGGCTAGAAAGAGCACCAGGTTTCCACCATTTTGAAAATCTTTACAAAATATGTATGTATGTATTATGTATATATGTATTTTCCATAAAATAATTCAAGTTTGGTTCTTGCAATTGTGAGTCATAGCATGCTTTACTTATAGGAAGGTGTATTTGTAATATGAAGGAAGAAAGCTCACTGTTTCATGCCAGCCAAGGCTGCATAATGAGGTCACATTTCCAAAACACAGTTATTGCATCAGAACTCTTATTAGTAAGTAGTGTGTTTCTCTGTCTCTTCCTGTGACAGGAAGAGACAAGAAAGGATGGAAGCACAGCTGGGATTTCACTAGCACCCACAGTGACCTCAGCTAGAGGTGAGATGTACCACACCTGACTGAGTGATAAGAGCTCACAAACGCATGTGTTGTTCAAGCAGTAGATATCTGGCATTGCACCTCAAACAGTATCTATTATACTCTGGTGATGAAACAGGTCTTAACCATGCTCTGATAGAATTCATGTAAATCATCCTAGAAGATTATTAATGACATAAGATACAAAGGAGACATCATATGTACTGACTTGTGGCACAGGCTATGACACAAGTGAAGGCTCGAGTCTTGAGGAGGAGGAGGAGGATGCTTAACAAATTTCCAGTGACACTTCACCAAGAGATTCAGTTGCCAGCATGCTGGGTTTTGCTTTCACTTTTAGAAAAAATTGTTTGCATAATGTGGGGGGGGGTTCTGCTTATGTAGTCCCTGAGAAAATATATTCATGTTTATGAGAGAAACTTAGCCTGAAAGGAGAGCAATAGAAGGAAGAATCTTCCTTGTACCCCAAGGATTGTGGTACCAATAGGGTAGAAAGTGAGAAACTTCTTGCTCTGCTGTAGACACAAGATGTCATAAGCATATCCATTGCCCTATACTGGAGCCTACATAGAGGAAATAAGAATAGTGTGGGTTGATGAAAAAAGAATAAGATGTCAAAACCATCTTTTCTGGGAGCGTATGAAAATAAGAGGTCACTGTAAAACAGAAACAGCAAAATGCTAAAATCAGCCAGTTAAATACTTGTTATGAGATATTTTGTAAAGCTTGCATTTTAGAAAACTTCAAATGATTCTGCCTGTTAGTCAAGGTAAAAATATTCTCAGACTATCTAACATATAGTAGCCACATAAGCAGCCATACTATAAACAGGCTGTAAAAATAGAAGGCTTTATACTTTGCAGACCCTGAGAAATATGGAACTTCCTGATTTGACAGGGGCTGCCTGAAGACATTCAGATAAGGTCATATTTTGCCCTTTGCCTTTTCACCCTGGAAATTTAATGGGGAAGAGAATAGAGATCCAGGACTCTGATCCTTGCAAATAACATATGCAGTCAATATGCCATATAAACAAAGAGTCTCTAGGTGAAAGAGAGAGCTGCTGAACCCTTTCTTCCCCTGCCAACTCTCTACACCTCCTCTTTGGGGCCTGGACTCCACTGAAACTCGACTTTGACAGACTTGTACGATTTTTTAAAAAACACATTTGAAGAACATAATGTGTGTTTTACCCTACATAGTTCACAAACTAATGACTTGTTTCACAATTGAAATGGAGGAGGAATTCTATTTCAACTGTTTCTATGAGTTTTATTAATTGTATTACTATCCACAAATCAAATGATTATATTATATTAATACCTATATTACAAATTATATATATATATACTTTTATGTATATATGTATATTATATGTGTCTATATACTCATATATGCAGATTAATGTAATATAATTGACATTACTTATTGATGACAGCTCCACCACTTACCAAGTAGATATTCTGCACAGCTGAAAACCTCACAGAATGAGAACAGAATAAATACCTGAAGGCCTCGGAACCATCTAGTGTAGATCCTTGGCCTGAGAAAAACAGGTTGACATATGGCATGGAAGCCTCAAGGACATTCTGCATCAAATCTATGACCCTTTTCACTGATTTAAATATTTTATTTTCACTTCCTGCTTTGTATTTAGGATGAGGAATCCAAGTCAAGCTGAGTGCTTAAGCCCACTGTTGAGAGTGCCCTGTCACTACAGGTAGAACATTTCTTTGGCAGGTGTCATTTCTATTTCTCTCACTTGATGTAGCAGTCTTGATTGAGAACTGAATTCACTATGACATGCTCCCTTTCACTTAATCTGCTTATGATTAGGGAGGCAGACAAGAGTTTTACATTAGTAAGTCTCTAGTAGCGAGAACAAATCTTCTCAACCCTCAGCACTCAACGGCACAAACATAAGCACTTAACAATGAAAGCAAACTTCGTGTCAACACCAAGCAGGAGAGGTTATCATGACATCGTAATTGCGATTTCTTCCCCGATTTAAGGGCAACTCATCTGACCCATTCGTGTGAGGAAGGAACAAGAAACTGAAAAAATCATATTCCTTAATGTTCATGTTCAAAAACAAAACAAAACAAACCAGGAACTTCAAGTAGAATCTTAAAACCTCTAGATTGAATTTTAAAATATTTAAATACTTGCATTTTCTAAAAGGCAAGGCAATTTGTTAACATAATAGAAAGCAGTATTCAGAATAAAAATTAATAGACTAATATGAACAATAAAGCAGACTTTATTATCTTTCTCCTAATTTCTAGCTCTCGACTTGATTTTTCTTAGCAACAACATTCTTTTAACTTGTCATGAAGGTAAGGTATTCTTAAATAAAAAATGGGCATAAATTATTATAGCATTTATCAACTAAAAGCATACAATATCAAGATGAGGTAAGGAGTCATGGAAAGACAGGATAGTATCTATCCAGGAAGTCTATTCTTAATCCAAAGCTTGTGGGAACCGCAGAATCATGAATCTGTTTCCAAGGGATCATAAACACTGTCATTTCATAAAATCATTTTATTTTGTTTTGTATATAATGTTTTGGCTGAAAGCATTCACACATAATTTATGAAGAATTAAACAAAATGTGGGAAAATGTACTGGAATATCCCATCTTGATTTAAATTAAATATTGGATGTGAAAAAATAAATCATGTATATACGTGCCATGTGTGTGCATGCATGCGCGTGAGTGCACACACACAAACACACACACATATAAATATATATATATATATACATATATATATATATATATATATATATCAGCTGATTTTGACAACACTTCTGCAGTTGTTTGAATAAGATCTATCCCAAATAGACTTCACATATTTTAACACTTGGCCCCCATTTAGTAGTGCTGTTTAGAGGGGGCTATGGAACCTAAATCTGTGCTGAGAAAAAAAAATCACTGGATATGGCTTTGAGCTTTGGAGATGGGCTTTGAGGGTTTCTGAGTAACAAAATTTGGTCTCCCTGCTTCTTGCTCCTACTACCACACATGCCTTCTCTGTCACTATGAACTCCCCTTCTGGAGATATATCTTAAAATAAACCCCTTCTTTCTAAAGTTGGATTTATCTGTGATATTTTATCACAGCAACTAGAAAGTAGATTCATTCAGATTCCAAAAAAATATGAGAAAATATTTAAATTAAAAAATTATAGTATAGAAAACCTAGGTATTCATATATAAAAAATGAAACTGGATTTTAGTGCATACTATACATTATAATAAACCCAATCCCTTTGTTATTTACATGTAAAACATGAATAATCCAGGGAAAATTTCAGTAGGAAAATTCATGACTTTGGTCTTGGCAATGATTTGAAGCACTGACAAAGAAAAGAATCTGTGCTGAGAGTGAACTAGTCAGAGTCCCTTCTACACAGAAAGGGGGGTGAGCCACAGGACAGAAGAGCAGTCTGCATGACATCAGAAAATATTTTCAAACTATTCTTTGGATCAAAGTATAATCTTCCAATCAAGAAATTCTTTCAATCCAGAGTTCAAACAAAACAAAGGTTAAAAAAAATTAACAACTTAGTTAAAAGGAGCAAAGGACTTTCACTATGACTAACAAGTTTATGGTCAATGTCACCAATCAAGGAAGGACAAGTTACAACCATGATGAGATCCACCTCACAATGGTTAGAATAATTAGTACAAAGTAGCAGTTGCTGTCAAGTTGATGAGAAATGTGAAAGCTTGTAGACTTTAATAGTGAATGCCCACGGATGCAATTGCTGTGCACAATAGTATGAAACTTTCACAAAAGGCAAAATGCAGAACTAACATATTTCTCCCACCCGACTTCCTACATACAGATATTTAAAAGACATAATATTAGCATTTTGAAGAAGTGTGAAAACCACATGTGTTGTAGCACTTTTCACATTTAGAAGAATTTGAAATGTCTGTCCATGAAAAAGTTCATTGATAAAGAAAGTAGAGTTTATGCACACAGTAAAAGAGTGAATCCCTCCATTCCCTACACCTTTAAACTTAGAAAACATTACCAGCGTCATGAAAAATAGTGGTGATTTTATGAAAAGTCAAGTCCTACTGACCTGTTGCAATATGCCTGAAAAGAGGAGTGAGAATTGAGAGAAAAAAAAAATAGACAAAAGACTAGAGATAAAATCAGGAAGGTTTTCAGTGAATACTGGGACAGCCCCAAATTATTTCTCATAGTCCTTATATACCCCAAGCAAAAGGGGAGAGGAAAAGACTTCTTTACCATGATACAAAGAACAAATGTAACAACTTACTTAATATTCAAAACATCTCATAACCAAACCCAAAGCCAAACGTCTTATAATTTGGTTTTGAGGAGCAAAACATCCGGTTGCACCACCTTTGGCCAAATATCCCGCTGTTTAACCTTGAGGCGCAAGAATCAGTTTGAACTCTTTGACCTTACATCAAGATGGAATGGTGTCAGTACTGTCAGATAGGACAGTGTGAAACTTGTGACATATCTTAGATGTTGGGGAACAAAATTGGCCATGTTCATGTGAAAAATACAGGCATTATGAAAGGTGGCAAGAAGGTATCAACACCTTTGATGCCCTGTTGCACATTGGGTCTCAAGTGCTTACTCTTGAGTAGTGTTACGAATACTAATGCTGCATGTCATGGACCATGTTGAGCTGTTTCTGGTATGTGCCTCCCCAAAGTGAGCAGTACTGGATGCAACACCATTTTATGAGGACATTTTTGCATTATTATGTGTCAGCTTGTCTTTGCTTTGAGAAAACTCTGAACAAAACAAGTTAAAAATGGAGAAGAGACCAAAGGTTTCAGATTTTGCTTTGTTTTGGGTATTGTGTCAATATCACTCACTTTTCTATGTTTCTTCTGGGACCTTGGCTAGGACAACACAGCAGGGAGGAAATGGAACAAAGCTTCTTGACAATCACAGCAGGTAAGGAAGAACAGACAGAAGAAAGTACAGGGAACATATTTTTATCAAAGGTACACCACAAGTCAACATCTCCACTCCCCATCTTTCAGGAACTCCCAATAATGCTTTCAGATTATGCATCCTTTAAGGTACTGATTCATTGATTAAGTCAAGAACCTTAAGCTCTCATCACTTTCCAAAAGATGAGTATCCTTAACTAAACCCCAATTTACTTCCCTGAGTGAGACATTTCATAATCAAGCTATAGTTTCACCCTTTCAGTTAGTCATAGGGAAAGGCTTTGTAGAGTAAGATATAGGGAAGTGTTCGGTTTTCTATTAGTTGCTTTTATATCACATTAGAACATATCCATTTCTTGGATATCTTACATCATTCCAGTTTCCTCTGGCAGTTACATATACATCAAAAGTCTTGTTGCAAGAATGCATTCAGTGGTCTGTGCTCCACAACCTTGTCTAGTTTAGAAATCTGAACCTATGTTATGAACAATGAATATGCAAATTCTAAACATGCCCACTCTTGTACTTATTACAACCACAGTTCCCTAGACGATGGTGGTATAAAAATAAAGCTACTTTTTAAAACATTAAAAATGATTCGAAGAATACTAGGTTAAATTTAAATCATTTTCTCGTGGGAAGGTAGATATAAGCTTTATGTAAATTTCATTTGAAGGCATAAAAGATAGCCATAATCCACCCCTGGATTATTCACCCTCCCTAAAGCCATAACATGTCTTCCCTCAGTCCTTTAAATATTACTTTGCATTTGAGTCTTCCTTTGTACACTTTATGTAATATTTAATGCCTCTCTTACCTGAATGTTTTATACAACCCATGCTTCTATTTTTCTCCTTCTTATTATGACCTACTGACCTAGTACAGGTTTTATTTATTTTTCATGGTACTCTAGATGCTGTGTACTGCCTATTGCCACCACATGGAAGGAAGTCCACCAAATTGGGACATCTCTACAGCTTGTTCACTGTTTTAAATCCCTGGATTATAAATTGATGCCTGATATGTAATTGTCACTTTGTAAATACTATTAGTTTGAATAAGTTTTTTTCCACTGATAATCAGCAAAACAAGTGTTTTTTATCTATGTTTTAATATGAAAATGCTGTATCCAAATGTAGTAGTTGGTATGCTACATCTTCAGGATAAATAACAGCCTTCCTCTGGAGGGGGACAATATGAAAGTGGGCCAGACAAGCTACATGACACATGAATGTGGGCACAGGTAGAAGAAGGCTCAAACTTGTCGTGAAGATACACATGAGTGAGCATGAAAACCATGTATCAAAATCTAAAGATGGAGTTCCAGGTCCTCACATAAATACACAATTAAAATATAATGTTGAGGAAAATAACAATGTCTCAAATGAGTGTGTGTGATTAGGCTGTAGAATTATGACACTGAAATAGACCAATAAAAAACACGATGTCATATACTGAGTAGAAAAATCATAGCTTTGAGCATGAGAAAGCTTAGGTCCAGAGAAATGACTCCTACCATTTCACAGACTGAATCATTCACCCTTCATTCCATTCCCACTGTACACGAGAACTATTTCATACATGGAACTGGGTTCAGAGAAGTCATGAGACTTTCCCATGATGAACATGGGGATGACTGAGCTGAAGCTAGGAATGAGAGCAGGCCAGGTTTTCAAACCCACTCCCTGATCTGAACCCAGCCAATTATAGCTGGCTTTTTAAATATGGGAAATAAACAGGTCCTCCAAAATACACATATGACTGGAATAGTGTCTAAGAATGTGTCTGTGGCTCAAATAAAGAAACCTGATGCTGTGAGCTAGTTTGCTTATCCTGGAATATAAAATATTAATAATATTTCTTGACAGTGTATTCTGAAGTGGAGCTAAGCAGAATTAAAATAACCTTGCTCAAGTGAGCCTGGATTGGCTTTTCTTCCATGACAACCATCTAAAGAATAGTGATTAGGTTTTCCAGATTAGGTTCCTCAGCTCATTGCAATGAGCTCAGGAATTGCTGTTTAAAGGAGGTCGATCATCCCCTGGTTGACTCATTGATTCATTTACTTCTTACTCATTACTGTGTTTTAATATATCATCAGACTGATTTCAGTTTTATTTCATATTTTAAACTATGCTCTGAATATAAAGAAATAACACCTTTGATGAACTTTTAAAGTAGAGAATAATTATAAAATTGCTAACATGTTAATATTTTTACGGTGATACACCCAGATTTTCAGAAAAGATAGAATAATTATTAGTTGACAAGCATAAAATAAATAAAAAGTGATATAGCACTCCTGTGCCAACAATGTACATGCACGCACGCGTGTGCACACACACACACACACACACACACACACACACACACATACACACACACAATGTAAACTTACCTTAAACTTAATATGCTATTATACTTCTATTTAACAATTGTGGAAGGGAAGGAATAGATATGAGGAATTTATGACGCTTACATAGAACATGTACACAAAACTGGGCAAAAAAAATACTTATAAGAAACTGAATATTCATGTAGTCATGAGTCACTTTTTCATAAAATATATGAAATATGAAATATCTAATTGAATAAATGCATGGGTTTCTCAATAACTGGCTTACTCAACTGAATAATTAAAAATGGAAGCAGTGAAAAATATTTGAGATAATTTTATATTTATAATTAATTAATTGAACCATATTAGAGCCTAAAGGAAATAAACACAGAACAGAATTGATATAGTCCCTTTAATATGGGTATCTATTGGGAGGATATATTAACTATGATGTGACATGTGCTAGATATCACTTATTAAGAATAAAAATGTAAAGGCAATGGGAAAGTAAAATTATGGATCAGGGCTGCATAAGCTGAAAATCAAGACTTCGGTAGTTGAATGTGGAACTGAGATATTAGCTTTTACAGAATTTAAAGATTATTAAGGCTATGGGATGGTATAATTAAGAAACAAAACATGCTGCATAGGCTGGAGGATAAAGAGAAAGAAGGTATGAATGAAAGGGATTCATAGACTAGTGAAAATCTTAATCAGCATCAGAGAAGTATCTTTGTGCAGAAGACAGTATTTAATAAATTCACAACTGGTCAAAATGAAGAAAAAGAATAAATGTCTGTCATAATAGTGATGTCTGTATTACAAATTTTATTCATTGCTTATTGATTTCTATGATAAAATACCTTGACCAAGGCAACTTAAAAAGAAAAAAAAAAGAATTTAGTTAGGCTTAGGTCCCAATGGGAGGAGAGTCTATCACCATCAAGGTAGACAAGCATGGCAGTAGGCAGCCCAGGCTGCTGAAGCAACAACTGAGAGCTCATATCTTAAATAACAAGAAGCAGAGCATGCACTGACATTGACTTGAAGCTTTTAAAAACTCAAAGTGACATATTTCCTCCAACAAGGCCACACCACCTAAACCTACCCAAAGAGTGCCATCAATTGGGACCAAATTTTCAATGCCTGAGACAAATGTGGGAATCGCATTCAAACTACCAATCAAAGACTTTCCAAGAATGTTTTGGAAGATACAAGCATTGGGTTGAAAGAGCAAGAGATCAGGAAAGGCTGGGAAAAATGAAGTTTTCTGCTTCATTACAGAGCTGTTGCACTTAAGGACTCATAGCAGTTGTGTTGTCTGGACTTAAACAAGCCAATCAACACTGTAACTTAGATCTGGGGATCATGATAACCCACATATATCTAGGGGGCTATTGATGGCTGCTAAGGAAAGAAGAAATAGTTTCCTTTAAGGTTGTGGCCCCTGTTAAGTCAATCATGCTCCAGTGGGTGGCACCACACCCATGCATATATGAACAGCACCAATTGGACTCAGTGGGTTGTTTTCTAAAAATGGACAATAAAGTTGGAAAAGGATATGGAAGTAGTTGGCAAAGGGATACAGGAAGATCTGGAGTAGAGGGTGGACAGTAGGGGTGAATGCGATCAAAACACATTGTATCAATGTCTGAAATTTTCAAACAAAAATATTTTTAAAGAAGTCATTGACATTTGAGGAAAATGAAATACTTTTGAGCTTTAACAAATGAGGTTTGCATGCTGTCTTCAACAACATTCCATGAAAGAAAAAGGTTCGTGAGCAAGTAATTTCAAAATGATTTGGTTTAATTAGTAGCAGAATACAGATAAGATATGCAAGTGTCATAAAAAAAGATACAAGCTGCTCTCTCTAAATGTTGATAGACCATTTATATGGATAATATTTATAATTAAATCCAAATTGCTATTCAGGGCAAAGAGCCATTGTGCCCATGTTCTCACTCTTTAAATTTGTGTGAATTCTTCCTTTAAACTCCAGTGAGTACTGCCCCTGAGTGCTGTGTATTACAACCCATAAATGGCAAATGGACCTGAGCCCTGTGTTTGCAAAGCCAAATGATGTTGATTTCATTTGAGTAAATTAGCATTCAAGAATTATTTCTTTAAGTAGAAAAATATGCAGATGACAACTTTTCACATGAATGCCATCAACAGAAACTGCTTGGCCTCCTCCATGACATTTCACAACAGCACCAACAGAACCTCTTTTCCAAAATAGACTTCTCTGAAAATTGGCATTTTCCCTCCCGCATTTGCTCATGGGTATTTGAATATTATCCATCTTTGTGAAGGGTGGCAGTTATTTTCAATGTAACATCTTAAGTTAAAACTTGTCTAAGCAAATTAAAACAAATGTGAAAGGTTACACAAGTCTAAGATGAAAAATAGTTGTGTAAAGACTCAAACTTTTTGCAGCACCTCAACCTTGGAAAGGTGAAGCTCCCAGAATGAAGATTTCTGATGATGCCATCACAGCAAAGAGTGTTTACATAGAATGGTAGACTGTTCACCAGATATCAATACCTGATACTAACAGCGACAAAAGGAGAATTCCAAGGACAAAACTAATAACCTGCCTGCCCCCAAATCACAGACCACTTAATAGCCAGGGACAAAACTAGAGTGATAGAGGGAATTGCCCCTGAGATTCTATCATGCAATGTGCTATACAGGATTAATTTCAGTAATTGAACCAAATTAATCTGTCATTTGAAAATCAATTATGTTGCATTCATGAGGTAGAAAAGAGTAGGAGAATGACATTTCAAGCTACAACTGACTTTCAAAGAAAAGCTTGACAATAAGACAATAAGATATGTAAAATATAGATCTGTTCTCATCAGAAAGAGCACATTTGAATATATCTTTATATGTGAAAAAGGTATTTAATTGCCATATATGCCATTTTAAAAAAGAAAAATTGAAGGCATTTTTATTTTATACATATAGGGAAATTATTGTAAATATTACCTATAATTTGGATATGCTTATTAATTTATGCTGATGTGATACTCAATTTTTTGATTGGCACATGCTTCATCTTCCATAATTTTGTGTCTGTCTTTGCTTGCTATAATTCCAAAGCCCTTTTAACTCAGTAAGTGAATGTTCCCAGAATCTGGGGTCCCTGGAATGTTTATAGAGTGATAAAAGTCTGTAGATGCGTGGGATCTCAACCAGAGCATTTTTTGCAGGTCATTTCACTGTATTGAGTGGACCTTTTACAACTAAGCTGCTGACCAAACCATGCCTCTTAGAGTTTATGCATGCTCAGTGTACAAAGTGGTCTCTCCTGTTAGTCTTTTACCCTGCATATAACAATACTCCTTTTACTCCATGTTTATCTTTGTTTATGTATTCATCAGTGAGATAAAAAGACAGAATCGATAGAGCAACTCCTTTGTAGTCATTCTCAGCTGAAAACGCAGTAAACCATACGTTTAGGACATATAAGAGAAGACCTGCGTGGAGCAAAATTTTATTTTATCACATTTTCTTCAAATGTTCAAACCTTTCTGCTGAGAGCAAAGGGGCTGCTAGTGAGGGGTGTATGAGTGAATACAGGTACTGCTGGTAATGTGTCTTCACTTGAGAAGATTAAGGAAAGAAACAACGTCATCCGAAACTGCCCTTTTTTCTCCTTCTTTCCTT
Source organism: Cricetiscus sungorus (assembly GCA_030556225.1). NCBI lineage: Eukaryota > Metazoa > Chordata > Mammalia > Rodentia > Cricetidae > Cricetiscus > Cricetiscus sungorus. The sequence continues at coordinate 9,035,850 of JANBXA010000007.1, read as the reverse complement.
CCTTCCTTCCTTCCTTCTTTCTTTCCTTCCTTCCTTCCTTATTTCCTTCCTTCCTTTCTCTTTTTCTGTATTTCCCATTTCCCTTCCTCCCTTCCCCCTTTCCCTTCCTTCCTTTCTTCCTTTCTTCCTTTCTTCCTTTCTTCCTTCCTTCTTTCCTTCCTTCCTTCCTTCCTTCCTTCCTTCCTTCCTTCCTTCCTTCCTTCCTTCCTTTCTTAAGTTCAATTCTGAATCAGTGGCTAAAGTGTTCTCATGCTCTTAGGCAATATTTTTGTCAGCTAAGTATCCTAAGCCCCTCAGTGCATAGTAGTAAATATAGCTCATTAACCAAAACTTCATAAAGACACAAAGCATCAGTACTAAGTGATATCCTAACAACAATGGCACAGCTCCATGCCCTTGTTCTAATTCAATCTAAAATTTTCACTTTAAATATACAATCAAGGAAAATATAGAAATTATATGCATTCTTAGTAATGAAGTATACTCTTAAGTATCTCCTCTACAAGCCATCTACATATTAAATAAGTAGGATAGATTACCAGGATAAAGTAATTGTATTTTTCATTTAAGGATTTATGATTTGTGGAATAAGCATCAATATTAAAACTCAGAAGATCTAGACATAAACAAGAATATAAATAAGTGATGCATACATTTGGTAGCTACTACCTTCCCTATCTATGCTTTGTCTGTAACCTACCTCCTACTATTCCAGATCTCATTGGAGCAAGCAGTACTGTCCCCAGAGATGAGGGAATTCACTCCTTGGAATAGAATAAACTAAGCAACAACCACAGCTCGTGCAATACCTCTAAACGCTAAACCAACAAAGATCAAAAATCAGGTTGCTGTTCTGCTTCACATTTTGTCCTCTTAACTGAGACCATGGAAGGATTGTCCTCTCCAGTAATTGTCTACTGCTTCTGCATAAATAATTACCACACTTTTAACAGCTTAAAGCAAACAAAATATTTACCACCACACTATTTCCCTGGGGCAGAAGAAGATCCAAGCTGGACCTTCATTTCCTTGATGCTCACTTACCTTCTTTAGTAAAGATAGCATTCATCTGGGGTATCAAAGACCTCCCCAAAACTGCTGTCCAGGATCATGCCTAGACTCTACAATGGATTTAGTTCTTTGCACAGAGGCATTGTGATAGATCGTCTGTACACAGATCTTACACTTTCAAAGCCAGGTAGAAAGAAGTATATTGACAGGAATGGAATGCTTCTTTTAAGAGCCTCCATCATGTAAATCATGCCTACACATGAGAGCATTACCTTTGATGAATTGATTATGCACAAATAAAAACAGCCTTGTTCTTTCCTTTCTTATTGTCTATATATATTGTTACTTTTGTCTTCATTCATTATAAGAGGCATATAATACATTGTTGAGTAAAAATGTCAGATATTTTTCACTTTTGTTTTTGTTTTGCACTTTTGAAATGACATACAAATACTCTCCTTAAGATGTATTCTTTGAAATTTTCACACATACACACAATGTCTGCTTATTAAATTCCTTTCTTACAGATACCTCTGGCCTCCCCAACAGCACATCTCCTCCGCTTCATATTCTCTTCTCTTTTGCAGTATACTGAAACCAATTACATGCTCTCTTTTATGGATATGGGACCATCTTCTGTGGTACATATGACCTACTGGTAGTTAATCCCCAAAGAAAAGTGAGTCCCATCCCCTCAGCAGCCATCAGTTCTCAAGAGATCCTCAGGTAGGGTTAGGACCTTGGCAGCCCTTCCTGCTTCTACTTTTGTGTTTTGTATGGATTACCATATGTTCTCTAAATTCATGAGTGCAACATTTCTATCATATTCAGAGAATAGCATTACATAGCAGTTCCCCTCATCCAGCACTTATTTTATTTCTATTTTTCTTTTCTTAATTATTCCCTGTGCTGTAAAAGGGAAGTATTGATTTACATGTCCGTTCAACAGCTGAGCCCTCACTTTCACATATTCTCAGCACTTTGGACAGTTATGGACCCTGCCTTAACTAGTACCCACTACAATGCAAAGCTTCTATGACAAGGGCTGAAAATAGCATAAATCTATGGATCTAAATATAACTGGTTTTGATACAGTTAGATAAAAAAATGGCCATTTGAAAAAAATCAATTGATTTTCCCATTGGGTCTATGACTTCCACAGTCATAGAATTTGATCATGTTTATAGTATTAGGCACAAAACCCCACTAGTTAATTAGCAAATTTATTTTTATTTTTTTCTACACTTGAAATTTTATTCTGTGTCTTATTTTACATATTGATCCCAGTTCCCTCTTCCTCCTTCCCTCCCTCCCATGCCTCTGAGCCCCCTCCCATCCCATCTCCCCCCACTCCACAGAGAGGGTGATGACTTCCAAATCTGGCTGCAGAGAGGGAAGAGTGATAATTATCAAATTTAAAATATAATTTTAAAAAGAGCTTGCACAGAAATACCCTGTAAATGGAGTTCTTAAGTGTTCTAGATATAAGAACCCAGAGTCAGATATAGAGGAAAATGTGGAGAGATCAGAGAGAAGAAGGAGTAAGCCAATGCCACTCCTTACCTCCTTAGTGTCTCAGAAGACAAGAGAGTTACTTCCTATTTTTCCTTCTTATATTCTGTTCCCACCCAGGTATCTCACTTCCTATCTGTATGCACTGACTTCAAGAACTTTATGGTTAGCTAGTAGCAAGCTCTATTCTCTGACCTTCAGCCAGGCTTTATTTTTAAAAGCAAGATATCTCCACAGTACCCTACATGGGAAAACAATGTTTCTCCCAGAAAGGCATGTGTTTTAAATTAAAATCTCTTTATTTCTGTATGAATTGTTGATTAGGGAGTTCCAAGAAGCACCCAAAACAATATGACCAATTGCCATTGCTCTTGGTTACCCATCATACTAGATACAGAACCCTATTGCTGAAGGTACATCATTCTTCCATTGCAGGATACAGAGAAATCAGTTTTGAATTGAGCAGGAATCATCCTCCCTAATGGATAGCTTTCATTTTGCTAGACGATTCCATACAGGCTGCTGGAGGAGAAAGTCTTATTCAACACTGGACTTTGAATACTACACTACCAATCCGTCATGCAAGATGTGGCCACTGATGCAATAATGGCATGACTATTACGGGGCTAATCAATCACTCTCTTGATTTGACATTAAAATATTTTTTCGACATTTAATATGCCCAGTTTTTAGCTAAAAGTAACTTACATTTTTAAATTACCAACAAATATTGATTTTTCATCATGAATGTTATACAGTGTTTTCCTCAATATTTTAATGTGATCTAATTTTCAATTTTGAGAGTATGTGTATCCTTAAAATGTATCTCCATATTTTACATCTTTGAAATAGTCAACTATTTCCTCAATATAAGAATGCATTTTGCCCATCATTTTCTTTTTCTCAAGCTAGTAAATTCTGGTTTTAATAGCAAAAAAGAGTTAAACAAAATTAAGGAAGTAGATAGACTACATAGTTAAAAATAAAAATAATAACAAAATAAATTGAAGATGACAAAATAAGTGAAAAGAGATACCCATGTACACATTTATGTTCCAATTAAATTAGTTAAAATATCCATACACTCTGAGGCATTTAATGATCCAATATGATCACCACTAATGGCACCACAAAAGACCCCAAGTAAAAAAAGCAATCTTAATAAAATAATACAATTGGAAGCATCAAAATTCTTGACTTCAAGAGAGTCTGTCAGCATCCAGCAATCATAACAACATAACCTTAGCTTGTATCATGAAATGTGAATAGATTATAAATAAAACCAAAACATGATCCATTCATCTATAACCAATTGATATTTGACAAATGTGTGAAAGGTACATTGGAGAACTTCCAACCTATTTAATAAATAATGCTTAAAATAGGAAGGTCCATTTGGAGAACAAGAACCAGCCTCAATCTTGAACAACTCACATAAACCAACTCAAAATGAATCAAATACCTCCCTGCAAGACCTGAAAATATAAAACTATTTGAGAAGACATAACTGTAGGACTTTTAATATATCACCATAGGCAATGGATTTTTTTAATACTTTTAAAGTATTAGCAAAAAAAGGAGAAATAGATAAATGGAATGATGTCAAACTGAACATAGGGGAAATAATTTAATGGATTAGGTAAATATTTGCAAGTTTTATATCTAAAGGGAGATTAACTTCTAGAATACAAAGAAAATTTTAAAACTCAGACACAAACCTGAATGCTACAATTTAAAAACAGGCCAGTAAATCTCAGTATATAATTCTCATAAGAAAATAACAAATGGTTGATTTGAAAACCATGAAAATATGCTTTATGTTTTTAATCACTGAATAAATGGAACTCAAAATTGCAATGAGATATCATCTTACCTATTCTCAACAAGCAAAAAATAACAAATACTGTCCAAACATTAGAGAAAAAGAAATCCTTATTCTTCAGTGGTGATATAATTTGGACAGTAAGAATTATATAGAGTATCCTCAAATCTTTCAAATTAAACTAAATGCTTAGGCTTTTGTAATATATACCTCTGTGACAGTGGAACAAAATATATAATAAAAACAATTTTCAAGAGGAATAATTTAGTTTGCATCACAGTGTAAGAGTGTTGAAGTCATCATTGCAGTGAGGTTTTGGAGTGTTTATGATAAGGGAAGTGTGTGGCAGAGATCCTTACATCATGCACACTTGGAAACAGAGAATATGGTTGGGAGCAGAGGAAGGTTTTTTATTCAAAAATCTACCATTAACTAATACACATGCCTTTGAATTTCCATATTCTTTCTTATTCTGTCCTGTGGCTACTAAAGATAAAGTGAGAGACTATACTCTGCTATCAGTAGAGATTATTTTTCCTTGACAAAAGCCAATGGTGGCAGGTGATCATTGTCTGAATCTTCTGAAATCATAAGTCCAAACAAACTTTTCCTCCTTTAAATTTGTTTCATTCAAGCATTTTTCAGTGATGTAAAGCCTATTGCAAGATTACTAACTGATCCTCAAACTATATAACAAATCTATAATAATTATAAAATATTACTGAAGAGTAAATGTTTTATTTTTATTAAGTTTTTAAAATATATTTTACTGACTAACCACAGTTTACACCCCTCCTCTCCTCCAGTTTTCCCTGCCTCTGCTCCTTCCCAAATCCCATCTACTCCACTCGCCCATGCTCTTCTCTTCCATCTCCTTTCAGAAAGAGGCATGCCTGCCATAAAAAGCAAGACACATCAAGTTGAGGCAGGACCAAACACTTCCCACTGTATCAAATCTGGGTGAGGTAATCCAGCATAAGGAACAGGACCCCAAAACCTAGCTAACTGTTCCTAGAACGGGCCTTGATCTCAATGGTAGAAACCTCAGACACAGACTCAACTACACAACTTCAGACACATGCAGTGGGCCTAGGTTGGTCCCATTAAGGCTCCCTAAGTCTGGAGTCCATGTACTTCCATGAGCTCAGATCTGTCTCTGTTGGTTCCCCCATAATGATCTTGATCCACCTGGCTTGTACAATTCCCCCCCCCTTTCTTCAAAGAGATTCTCAGAGCTCAGTCCAGTGCTTGGTTCTAGTTCTATCTTCACATCTGTTTCTTTCTTTCTTTCTTTCTTTCTCTTTCTTTTCTTTCTTTCTTTTTTTTAACATTTACTTATTTTATGCTGGACATAATTATACATGGCTTTTGTATAAAGGAAAACAAACATTTATAAACAATACTTGGGAATTTGGGCGTAGTTCTTTCCAAACTGCTTCCTGCTGGTAGAGGGTGCTGTCATAGGGAAATCCTAAGAGGACCCAGAAATCCTGGCTGTAGTGGTCTGTAAGGCTTCATTGTCCCATTGACGTTGCTTCATGGGGTCTTGCTCAATCAAACCACATTAGTCGGGAAGGGATCCACAGCTTTTCATTTTCTGTGGAAACAAAATTAGAAATCCTTTCTCCCAGTAACTTGTCCTTAGGCTTAAATTTTGAAGTCAAAGCATTTTAACTTTAATATATATATAATGATTAATCCAGCAGCATTTTTTCCTTCTTTTTATTAATGATATAATTTAAAAATTTTACATGTAGATCTCTTCCTCCCTCCAACCCTTCCTCCCTCCCTCCATCCCCTCCTCACTCACTCTTACCCACTTTCCCCTGTGACATGCACCCTGGCCACTCTCCCCTCCCATCCCCCCACCCCCATTCCCCTTGTAGGGCTATGCTATCCAGGTTGGGTCATGTAAATCTGTCAAGTCATTTGAAGTAGGGACTAGGACTTCTCTCCTGTCTCTAGGTTAAGGGGGTATCCCTCCATGAGGGATGTGTCTGCAGGGTCCATTTGTGCACTAGGAATAGATCCCATTTCTGCTGTCTGAGGTCCCCCAGTCTGCTCAGTCCTTCTAGCTGAGACCCATATTCAAGAGGTCTGAGTCAGTCCCTTGCTGGGTTCCTAGTCATCAATCTGGGAGGCCCAAGCTCCTCCTTGTTCAGGTCAGCTGTCTTTGTGAGTTTCTGCAACATAGTCTTGTCCCCTCTCTCTGAATCTGGATTCTGGTTCGACTCAGTGTTTGGTTATGGGTGTTTGCTCCTGTTTCCAAAAGGTACTAGATGAGGACTCCATGATGGTGGATAATTTAGTTGATGATCTCACTATCAGGGAAGGACATTTATGGTAGCCTTTCCATGGTTGCTCGAATTATTAGTTGGAGTTGGTCTTGTAGTTCTCTAGACCTTTCTTTAGGTTCAGTTTTCTCTTCAAACCAATAATGGCTCCCTCTTTTATAACTCCCCACTCTCTCACCCTGACTCAATCTATCTAGTCGCATGTGTTTTCTTCTCCTCCCCTTCTCATTCTCCTAGTTCTCTCTCCATTCACTGCCCCCAAATTTCCCATGTGCTCTGGGGGGACTTGACCCTTTCCCCTTTAGTGAGGGACCATATATGAATCTCTTAGAATACACCTTGTATCCCATTTTGTCTGTTGGTGTGTATTATAGGCTGGTGATCCTTTGCTCTAGATCTAAAATCCATATATGAGCGAGTACATGCCCTGTTCCTCTTTTTGTGACTGGGTTACCCCCTTCAGGATGGTTTCATCAAGTTCCATCCACTTGCCTGCAAATTTCAAGACTCTGTTATTTTTTTCTGCAGAGTAGTATTCCATTGTGTAGATGTGCCATATCTTCTTTATCCATTCTTCAGTTGAGGGGCATCTAGGTTGCTTCCAGGTTCTTGCTATTACAAATAATGCTGCTATGAACACAGTTGAGCACATGTCTTTGTTGCATGGTTGTGATTCATTTGGGTATATACCTAAGAGCGGAATTGCTGGGTACTGTGGTAAACTAATTCCCATTTCCCTGAGGAACCACCATACTGATCTCCAAAATGGCTGTACAAGTTTGCACTCCCACCAGCAGTGAAGGAGAGTTCCCCTTTCTCCACATCCTCTCCAGCACAATTTGTCACTGGTGTTTCTAATTTTAGCCATTTTGGAAGAAGTAAGATGGTATATCAAAATTGTTTTCATTTGCATTTCCCTGATAGCTAAGAATGTTGAAAATTTTCTTAAGTGTCTTTCAGCCTCTTTTATTTCCTCTATTGAGAATTCTTTCTTCAATTCTGTACCCCTTATTTTAAAAGGGCTATTTGGTGTTTTGTTGACTAGTTTCTTGAGTTCTTTGTATATTTTGGAGATCAGCACTTTGTCAGATGTAGGATTAGTAAAAAAATTTTTTTCGCAGTCTGTGGGCTGCCTTTTGGCCTTGTCAACTGTGTCCTTTGCCTTACAGAAGCTTCTAAGTTTGAGGAAGTCCCACTTATTGATTGTTGATCTCAGTATCTGTGCTACTGGAATTATCTTCAGGAAGTGATCCCCTATACCAATTTGTTCAAGGGTACCTCCTACTTTCTCTTCTAAGAGGTTCAGTGTGGCTGGATTTAGGTTGAGGTCTTTGATCCATTTGGACTTGAGTTTTGTGTGTGGCGATAGACATAGGTCTATCTGCAGTCTTCTACATACCATCATCCAATTGTGCCAGCACCATTTGTTGAAGATGCTTTCCCCCCCCATTGTATTATTTTAGCTGTTTTTTCGAAAATCAGGTGTTCATAGGTGTGTGGATTAATATTGGGATTTTCGATTCGATTCCATTGGTCTACCTGTCTATTTTTGTGCCAATACCAGGCTGTTTTCAGGACTATAGCTATAGCTCTGTGGTAGAGCTTAAAGTCATGGATGATGATGCCTCCTGAAGTTCTTTTATTGTACAGGGTTGTTTTGGCTTTTGTTTTTCCATACAAAGTTGACTATTATCCTTTCAAGGTCAGTGAAGAATTGTGCTGTGATTTTAATTGGGATTGCATTGAATCTGTAGATTGTTTTTGGCAATATTGCCATTTTTACTATATTTATCCTTCTTATCCACGAGCATGGGAGATCTTTCCATTTTCTGGTATCTTCTTTAATTTCTTTCTTTAAAGACACAAAGTTCTTATTGTATAGGTCTTTCACAAGTTTGGTAAGCAATACCCCAAGACACTTTATGTTGTCTGTGGCTATTGTAAAGGGTGATTTTTCTCTGATTTCTTTCTCAGCCTCTTTGTTGTCTGAATAAAGTAGGGCTACTGATTTTTTTCAGTTTATCTTGTATCCTGCTAGTTTGCTGAAGATGTTTATCAGCTGTAGGAGTTCCCTAGTAGAGTTTATTGTGTCGCTTATGTAAACTATCATATCATCTGCAAATAGAGACAGTTTGACTTCTTCCTTTCCAATTTGGATCCCCTTGGTTTGGCCTTTTCACGGTGTCCCACATTTCCTCGATGTTTTGTGTTAAGGATTTGTTGGATTTACGATCTTCTTTGGTCAATGAATCTATATCCTCTAATTTATCTTCAGCGCCTGAGATTCTCTCTTCCATCTCTTAAATTCTTTTGGTTATGCTTGTGTCTGCAGTTCCTGATCATTTGCCCAGTTTTTCTATTTCCAACATTCCTTCAGTTTGTGTTTTCTTTATTGTCTCCATTTCAGTTTTCAAGTCTTGAAACTGTTTAATTGTTTTTTCTTGGCTTTCTATACTTTAAGAATCGTATTCATTTCTTCCAATTTTTTGTTTGTTTTATCTTCCACTTCTTTAAGGAATGTTCTCACATCTTCTTTGAGGGCCTCTATCATTTTTATGACGATAATTTTTAGGTTGTTCTCTTCTGATTCATTTGCTTTATTGTGTTTTGGTCTAGTTGCTGTAGCTTCCCTAGATTCTGGTGGTGTTGTGCTTGTCTTTCTGTCGTTAGGTGTTTTCTTGTATTGTTGTCTTCCCATAGCTTCTTCCAGTAGGTGATGGTGGGGTTTCTCCCTCTCTCTATGGATTTAGGTGGGTCAGAGGTTCAATGTCTGTACTTCTGGGTGGTCCAAACTCTCTAGGAGGTCTCTCCATAGGCAGGGGCCCAATGATGGGGGTCAAAGTTCAGGCTCCAACAGAGGCGAGATGAGGCCTCTTTGGCAGAGGCTAGCCGGCAGGATATTTCCTCAGGGATAGTCGGTTTAGCTCTAGCCAAGGCCTCTAGCCAAGGTCTGGTGTTGTGGGACAAAGGCTGGGCTGATACTTAGGATGTTTCCTCACTGATAGGCAGGTCTAGCTGGCACTCTCCAACTGAGCAGTGCCTCTTTAGCAGAGGTCCTGTGATAGGGGTCAAGGATCCAGCCTGCAGGACCTCAGGGTGGACCTGAAGAGATAGGTGGATCTCTGGGAGGTGCCCAGAACTCCAGTTGAAGACTGGTGGCAGGGGTCAGAGACCAGGCAGGAGGATATTATGGGCGGCCCCACGTGAATAGGCTGGTCTATTGTGCTCAGATAGGCTATAGGAATTTCCCTGAAGGTGGCTGGATTGTTGGCTCCACCCTCTGGCTCAGTGCTCAACCAGAGCAGTTGGACAGTGGGCAAGGTAGGGAAGGGCATAGGGGGAGGGCAGGCTCTCGGCGGGGGGTGGGTGGGGGTATATTGGAGCTCCAAGAGCACTTTCAGTGGGGACAAGATGCCGGGGCAGGGAGATCCAGGACCCACCCAGGGATTTCCCGGGAGGGTGTAGGGGAGAATCCCCTGCCCCAGTGAGATTAGACCCAAACTCACCTGTAGTTGAAACCTGATGACTTTACATCTGTTTCTATCAGTCACTGGATAAATGTTCTCTGATGGCAATTAGTGTAGTCACCAATCTGATTACAGTAGATGGCCAGTTTAACTACCCTGTCCAGTATTTCTAGGAGTCTTAGCTGGGCTCGTCCTAGAGGATTCCTGTGATTTCCCCTGGCATCAGGTTTTTCCCTAACTGGGAAATGTCCTTCTGTATCAAGACATCTCTGTCATTGATCTCCCCTCTATCCTGCCCCCAACCCACCTCCCCACCCATATTCCAGTCTCCTATCGCACTCCAAATACTGCTCACACTCCTAGTTTGCCCAGGAGTCTTTTGTATTTCCCCTTCCCAGGGAAATCCATGAGTCACTCTTTGGGCACTCCTTATTATCCAGTCTCACTGGGGCTGTGGATTGTAAGTTGTTTATTGTTATGGCATGTTTTTCCTTCCCGCCGGCTCCATCCCACCTGCAGCCAGTCTCCGCGCCAGCCCCGAATAACACTCAGAGACTCTGTATTTGATACAGAGTTAGGTGCTCTAGATATATATACCTACATATGTCACAGCCAGTTCTGTTGAGAAATTTGGTTACTAAACATTTTCTTCCTACAGGATGCCATGGAGCAATCATCGTCCCATTTCAGCAGGATGTTAAGATAATGACGCCCCTCTCCCCACTCTTGGAATTTAGGGATAATATTCATCTTCATAGGGTTGGTTTTAGTTACTTGGGGTTAGGTATAGAAGGTGATATATTTAGACTCGGTTATCTCTTTTAGACAGAAATAGGTTATAGTTGGGAAAGGTATGGTTCAGAATGATATAGGTAGATTGGCCTACCTTCTTGTGAATTGTTTAGTAAGAATGAGATATTAGTATTTCAGCTTACATTGTTATATATTCTTATCCGTGGTAACCTATGTACTGGAAGAATTGTATATTATATTTTGTCATATTGTGTGAAATCTTTCCATTTATGTTTTATGCACATTATTCTCGCTACATTCTATGTATGTATACTTTGTTTGTGTTCAAGGCATTTTGTATATTGATACAATTTGGGATATTTATCTTGCTGCCCTCTTGTCTAGACATTTCTACTCTACCTCAAATTTAGGAGCTTACATGTGCATAATTATATTGTTTAGGTGTGTATCCTTGCTTTACTCAAGGAAGTTTTGATCAGGTTTTTAGCTAAGTTCCTGAGTATTACAGATTACCCTCACCCGTGTTTTCTTTGCCTATGAGATTAGTCAGAAATAGATGCTCAATCGCCAATCACTTCATAGACCTGCAGAACACGACATTTAAATGTTTTAATATTAGTACTCCATTGACATGAGACACTGTTGCTCCTGACAGCACCATGCACTTTCCCAAAAGTATGATGGACACTGTTGTTGCTCCTTCTGGAGTTCACCCTCACTTTGGCTATGGCCTGTTGGGCAAGGAACTGCCCCTACCTTGACAACTGATCTGGACATGCAGTCCTATGTGCTTGCAGGAGACAAACAAAAGACTGCTGAACCTTGCCAAGTCAGGGTAAGACAGCCTTTCTTCCTCCCTGCTTTTGTTGTGATCTGTCAGGTAATCTTGGCCTTAGCCAAAACTGGCTGTACCAACATTGCTCTGAGACCTTGGGTGACTGTCCAGGTAGCTTGCAGTTTCTGTCTTCGAGGCATCTTTTGGAAGTTGCCCATCCACACTTCCTGTCTACCCTAGTATTGCTATTTTCCTTCTCAGGTCTTGATGAGGTTGTAGATTAAACTATCACAACTATTATTCTCTCTTCCTAGTTAGATAGATTAGGTACTAGGCTTAAGCTTTCTAGCTTAGGATAACTCTATTGTAAACTCCATTATGTCTTCACCCTAGGACTAGATATGTAGGTCGTTTTGTTCTCAATTTTCCTTTTCTTAGAGCACACTTGTTATTCACTGTTTTGTATATAGTTTTGTATCAAACCCAATTCTTTTCTTTAGAATAAAAGGGGAATTGTAGCGAGATATTCACCTTGTCTGCACCCATGGCTTAGGCCATGCCCATTGGGGCAGAGACAGGGCCGGATGGGAGCTGGGAGAAAAGGCTGGGAAAGGGTCAGGCCGCCCCTTTTGGTGGTGGACGCTGGAAGGCTTAGAATCTGGTGGAACCCACAGCATACATCTGCCTATGTTGTTAGTTATTTCTCCCTTAATAAACTTCTGTTCGGCCTAATTGTTTATCCTGATCCTTATTGAATTGCAATAGTTTATACTATATTTTACTCCTATTTCCAATTATGTGTGAGTATATATCAATTTTTTCTTTCTGGGTCTGGATTACCTCCCTCAGAATGATTCTTTTTTCTAGTTTCATCCATTTGCCTGCAAATTTCATGAGGTCATTGTGTTTTTACAGATAAGTAACACTCCATTGTGTAACTGTACCACATTTTCCTTATCCATTTTTCAGTTGAGGAGCATCTGGGCTGTTTCCAGGTTCTGGCTATTATAAACAATGATGCTATAAACATAGTTAAGTAAATGTCCTTGTGGTATGATTGAGTATCCTTTTGATATATGCCTAAGTTTGGTATAACTGGCTTCTGAACCAGGCAAGATGATTTATGCCTCTAATACACACAGAGAATCAGGAGAATCACGAGGTTCTGATTGGAAACAACACACACACAAACATACACACCACATGTATACACATATACATACCACACAACACACATGCATACACATACATGTGCACACACAATCATACCAAACACCACATATATGTATCACAGAGACATATATGCAAAACATACAGCACTACAAATGTACATATCACACACATACACATGCATATATCAGATATGAATCTCATATAATTAAATCTATAATCACAGTACTTGTTAGGCTGAACTAGGAAGATCTCAAGTCCAAGGACAACCTGGGCTACATAGTAAACCTCTGTCTCAAAAACAAAATTCTCTGGTGTTGAGGCTAAATAAGGACAAAGGCCCTCCAGAGTCCTGGATATGGACAAGGACACTGGATTTTGTTCCCTCCAAGAATCCTACTTTATAAGGCCAGCACTGTACTTGTGCTAGGACGTCAGGTGCTTGATATATTCCCTGTAAAGCTGCTGCAAAATATTAGACACTGAGATGTGAATTCTCTGCTTACTGTACCAGTATGTGTCTTGCAAAAGAGGATCTAGTTGCATTCTGAACTCCTGTCATTCTGCTGTCTGGTAAACTTTACTGACTGCATTTCCATTTGAGAAGTATATAAGCATCTGCGACACTATTAAACTCTCTGACTTGGGTCACTAGCTTACCCCATGTTTGGCCCTTCTTTTGAAACCCTTCCATGAACCCACAAAGAACATCTGGTTTGGATCACTCAGGATATAATTTACTGAGAGTATCCTAAACCTAGCATTTGAACAATTCTGAGGTTCAGTTCAGAGTGACATTAATTAATTAATCAATCAATTAACCAATAATTATCATTTAATAAAAGAGAATAGGAAACTACAAAATAGACCTACTTGTTTAGTAATAAGGTGATCTGTGACCAAATTTTCAAGTACACATGAGAAAATAAACTTTCAAAATGCAGGACACTGGGAAAAGCTGGTATTTACATACAATGCATAAAACTACCAAACATCCCCTTAAAAGAACCTACATATGGATTAAAGTCTTATATATAAGGCTTGAAAACAGAAGTGTGCCTATGCAGCAATGTCTCACAAATAATTTTTCAACCTTGGGCACTCAGGGAATTAGAACATAAATAGACAAATGTGATCACAACAAGCTAAAAATTTTCTGCACAGAAAAGGAAATAATTAACAGGGTGAAAATACAACCTATAAAGTTCTGAAAAATGTTGCCATCAATAGAGGATCCTATGAGTCAATTTACTATCAAGAAATGATCCTATTTAAAGCAAGAAATGTCATTTATCAAAGAAAAACACAGAATTGGTAAGCCCCAATACCATTGATCATCAGGGAACTATAAACTGACACCACAGTGAAATATATCTTCACACCCATCACTTTGGCTTCTGTAGAACTGAGACATGTGGAGGATGGGGAAACTTAGCACACTGAAGATACATATTGATGGAGCCATTTTAGATTTTTTCTCTAAAGCCAAAAGCATGGAGTACTTTGTGATTCATCAGTCCTAATCTGGATACATGTCTAAAGCATTTGCAATCAAAATACCAAAGGGTATATTGTGTTCCTTGGTACAACATAGCATTGTTCACAAGAGCCACTGTATGAAATCAACCCAAAGCTCACCACCCAATGAACAGATAAATGGCACAAGCACATGCCGTAGAATATCTTTGCTTTATGAACAAGGGAACTGTGCTATTTGTAGACATTGATGAGCAGAGAGTATTGGGGGTGGTGTTGTGAGACATTTCCTGGAGAGATGTGAACAAAACACACATTTCTTATACAGAGATAAGGAACCAGTGATCAAAGTAGCCATTCCACCAAGTCCACCTTCCAAGCCAATGAACATATTGAGGTAACTTATAGGAGTATAAATGAAGGGATGTTTACATGGGCATAGAAAGCTCAAAGGCAACTGCATCACCAAAATGCCCACCATAAATGAGATGATCACTCAAGCTGCGTTCCTGGAGTCTTCTGCATGGTTTGCAGCAAATTGGACAAGACAATTTCCTCTCTACCAAAGAGTTTTGTATGGTATTTAGGAAGGAGCAACTCTGTAAAACTTGCAATTTTCAGGGATTCTCTGAGACTTGTGAGTTCTTTACTTTCTAAATCTTAGGTGTTTCTCTCTAGGATGGAGTGCTTAAATTCTGAATATAGTCCTTGAAAACAAGTGGTGGATATGCCATTTAGCTTGATTCAGTTATTCACAACATAGGCATCTGATATAATGCCCTTACATAAGTAATATAAGTAGCACTAAAAACATATAATAAAGCTAAAAATAAAATTTAAGAAGCTGGACACCACCAAAATAATCATATACATTTATGCTTACATAATTTCTTTAGGGTTAAACAATTTTAAAGAGAAAACTATACATCATTTAAGTTTAAACTTTAAATCTTTTAACAAAGAGATAGATATGATAGTAAAAACATATAATTCCAGGTTTGAGAGGTAGAGAGGAGAGGATTACAAGATAAGATTTCTCGAAAAAAAAAAAAGAAAGAAAAGAAATATTAAAAAAGAAAAGTTCTTAGCATGTAAGCATGAGACCCTAAGATCAGATCCCTAACACCCGCTAAGAGCCCTATGAAGTGACACATCTGTACATCTGTAATGCCAGTGCTATATGAAGGGCTTTCCTGAACATTCCAGCTAGCTCAACTTGTTCACTCCATGTTCCATAAAGATACTGTCCCGAAAAATAAGAAGGAGTCATGGTTTGAGAGTGAAACTGCAACGACTATCTCTGAGGTGAAAGGCCAAGTCAGGTCCGAAAGAAGGAAACTGCAGTTTCATGTTCAGGTCCAGAATGGTGAGCAGGTATAACATACAGTTGAGTAGGATGAACCAGCAACTTCGGACCAAGCTGAGCTGAAGCTCCAGAGCTAGTCATGGGAGATAGTTGCTATTTGCTACACACCAACTATCAGCTGACAGGTTGTTGTGGAACCATGCCAGTGTCAGGTAGCCATTTATTTATGAGCTGCAAATGAGGAAGCTGCACTCTTTCCTCAGTCTGGAGTGCCTGATGGGATTTTAATGCACCCATGTGCCCCTGCAGTATTAACTCACCCTGATAAATTTACAGATAGCTCCCTTTCTACTCCTAGGAATAAGTCATTTATCAGTCTGTTCTACATGGGTGAAGCCAGAGAGATGGTATCATTTGTGGGTCCACGAGGAGCTGCAGGCATCCCTCCTCCCAAAAATGAAGTTAAAAATTTGCTTGTAAAATGGAGTCTCCTAAGCCTAGGCCCAGTCTGAAAACCTGCTGTTATATATAATATAATATAATATAATATAATATAATATAATATAAAGTAGCTTAGAGTAAGGCATAGGCTGATTTTAGTAGACATCAACTGAGGAGGATACCTATTGTGACCCTCTGCCAGCCACATGTACACACATACACAGATATAGGCACATACCTGAACCTATATGAATATATATTGTATCGTACCTATGGAGAACACAGAAAGAGAGAGAGAGAGAGAGAGAGAGAGAGAGAGAGAGAGAGAGAGAGAGACAGACAGACAGACAGACAGACAGAGACAGAGACAGAGAGACAGAGAGAGACAGAGAGAAAGAGAGAGAGAAAGAGAGAGAGAGAGAGGAGGGAGGGAGGGAGGGTGAGAGAGATTCTAGCAATGTGATAGTGCTTTGTTGTCATAGCTAATGTTCAATTTATTCACAAAGGAAATCTAGAATAGTAGGCATTATCATGCCTATCTTCGTCTCAGGGCAAAGACACCAGACCCTCTGCTTGGTGAGGTGACCTATTACAGAACATTTTGGCAGTCTGCAATGCTGCAAGATCTTAAATTGGCCCCATTTGACTGCTAGCTCTGTGTGTTTGCACTCTGTTCTACTCTAAGGTAAGTAGTGTATTTGAGTAATTTTTCATTTGTATTAATTTCCAAATGTACTTGGGGGAAAGTAAGATGTTCAAAAGCATTTTAAAAAGCAATTGGAAAATGAAAGTCAGAAGGGCAAGCCCTAAAGCACAATACACCAATTCAGAGAAATGAAGGGCAGGTCTAGCATGGCCATGGGGCATGCAGGGTAGGACATGAAATAGAAGCATTGAGATCAAGCTTAAGAGGACAAATGCCTGTGAGGCTGATTCCACATTATTATTGTTATTCAAACAGAGACCCACTGCTGCTACCTGGACCTTTGGCCTAAACCACAGGCTCCTTTAAAATCTGTAGTGAATTTCTCTCAAAGGCTTCTTCCTTCTTATTAAGAAACTTTTTAAAATGAATTATAGATTTAAAAAATGAGGATGAATAGCGCTCCTCTGCTCACTAGTGAGTTTGTAGCTTAATGACTTAATAGCTTCAGTTCCCAACTCCCCCACCCCGAGAATATTAAATAATAACAAAACAAAGCAAAATACCACTTGCTGCAGATATGAACCAAGGTATTTCATTTTGTAAGACTTTCACTGGTTCACTCAGAAAGCATTGATAGAGGATGGAGAAAACAGTTGGGAAGCTAAAATTTCATTTTCATTCCTAACATCAGACACTCTCCAAATGCACTTGCAATGCAAGTCTCAAAAGAATTTGGTGAAGGAAGTATTTTTCCCTTAGGCATCTTTGGCAAACGTGTTGCAAAAACTAAAATCCAACTTGCCACCTGTTTTTGTGAATAAGGCATTTTATTTCTATTAACCAACACATAGTCCTTGGTTGCTTTTGACTTAAAATTGTTACAAAGACCTCACTCTGGCTTCCCTTTTGTTCAATGTGATTTCTGTTGATATTTTTTTTTAAAAGAAACACAGTGTAGACAATGGGGTTTATCACAGAGTAAAGTGAGGTGCAAGAGACAAGATTGAGGAATGGCCGGAGACCAGTGTGGAGGAAAATATTTCCATAGAGTGAGCGTAAACAGTGGTTGGAAAGACTAATGGGTGTCTTTCTCCAAAGATGCCACTTCAAGGCAGAGCATTCTTAAGAGTAGGAGGGGACAATGGCCATGAAGACCATTGTGCAGCTATGTGAGATTTTTAAATCAAAGGTAATTATCCAAGCAAGTGATAACAAATGAGATAGGTTGAAATTTCCTACTGTGCTTATAGATAAGAATCATGTGCTGTGGTCTGTTTCTGTGATTCTGCTTTAGCTAAACCCAATTTCTCTACCATGAAGTTATTCTAACTTTGTTGTTCTGGCCTCTGTCACGGGGAGTCAGGGTGACTCTTGCTCATGGTCCTTACTTACATAGACTAGAGTTCATACCCACCAATAACAACAACAGCAACAAAAAGGTTTTAAAATGATACTAAAAGGTCTATAATGTAAAAACTATGGCTTGAGACCCAACCTTTCAGAGTGCAAGCTCAACTATGCCTGCCAGGATAATGAAATTAGCTTCTCTAAATCTCCAAGTTGTACTTTGCTTCTGCGTGGTCAGATTTGTGTAATAATTCTGCAGTATTCTCTTATCCCCATACTTCCAGAACCTTCCTTTCCCCTTTGTGCCAATTAACCAATCACATTAGACTGAGTCAAGAATGCAGTCACCACTTAAGTCAGGGATGAAAAACAGGAGCCATGTTGACCCTGGTGGGTTCAATCCTAGCCCAGTTTGCATTTGGGGGCAAATATTTTACAAAAGAATTGCCTTGCTACTTTGTGAGTTCCTTTGTGCAAAGTGGTTATTCATTCTTTGTTTCTAACACCTATGTGATTAAGTAGGTTTTGTGCTATTTCCTGGTGTGACTGACAGATTCATTTGGACCATGCCTTAAGAGAAGAGGAAGTTTCTGGCTAGATAAGAATCATTAATATTTGGTACATTTTAGAAAGCCACAGGCAGGTGGTGATGGCAGATGCCCTTAATCCCAGCACCCAGCAGAGGCAGGCAAATCTCTGGGAGTGTAAGGTCAAGCTGGTCTACAAAAGGAGTTCTGTAGAGGACATCCAAGACTGTTACACAGAGAAACCCTGGCTCAAGAAGAGAAAAAAAATTAAAAAAAGGAAAGACAGAAAATCATATCTTCATGTAGGGCCAAAAATGCAACTCAAATCTCTGTTCATTTGAACAGTACTAAGAAATTGGGTACTTTAGATTCTGCCTTCACAATTTGATAATTACAAAAACTGTCTGTGTTGGTTATTTTAGTGTCTACTTACCACAATCCAGGGTTATCTCAACAGAGAAAGTATCTCCAAAAGACTGGCCAGTAGGTCAGTCTGTGAGACACTTTCTTGGTGATGATTGATGGAGGAGCCATCCCAATGTGGGTCATCCACTCCTTGGCAAATGGTCTGGATAACATGAGCATGTAGGTTGAGCCAGCCAAGGCACAAACTAGAAAGCTGCTCCCTTCATGGCTGCCACATCAGTTCCTGACTTCAGGTTTCTGCCCTGCCCTCCCTCTGTGATGAACTATAACAAAGGACTGTAAGAAATAATAACCTCTCCCCCCCAAGTTACTCTTGATTTTGATGGTAATCACAATACAAGCAAAGAACTAGAGCAAAGTTTATCCTCCATGACCTGTAAGCCTGCTGATAATATCTAGATAGCTAACTACACAACACAATGTTGGAATAGATAAATGTAAGTAAGAGAAGTAAGGCCATCATAGCCTTTACCTCAGTCCACCTAGTGAAAGACCCCAGAAGAGGACTTCCTTCCAGGAAGAGACCCCTGGACCCAAAGACCAAGCCGAGACCACAGATGCGGATGCAAACTGCAAGAGGTTTATTTGAGATACACAGGTACCTGTGGGCGACAAAGTCTCTTGGAGGACTTGCACGCACACAGGCTGGGGAGAGGGACTTTTATAGGGCTAGGTAGCAAAAGCGCGGGTATAGAAGCGAGATGCATAGTTACAGGGGTCCCATTGGCCAGCTCAAATAAGGCATTGGATCATCCGAGGACAAGTTTCTTACGTGTTTGGGGATCTGATAATAGCTGACTTAGCTTATGTTTGGGTTTTTCTCTGAGCTCTCTGCTCCCTTCCCAAGGCCAAATGTCTGTTCACAGATATCTTATTTGGCAGCCTGTGAGTACTGACCTTGTCCTGTACTTTTTACTTGTTTATGTGGAAGCCTTGCAAAATGGCGTTACCATTGCTAAGCCAGGCCTTAAGCTATTATCCTTGAGTGGGGGTCTTTCACTAGAACATTTCAGAATATTACTGTATGGTCCTAGGCAGGTACATTGAGACAGGGAGAGGAAATGTTATATTCAAGGTCATTTCCTTAAAAAACACATTGACCTCTCACTTTCTTAGTTTAGTAAGAATGAGAGCAAAAGGCTAAGATGATCTCAAGACAGGTGAAACATGGTTCTTAAAAGAAATTCTGTGTTTGAGAATGGGGAGCTACAGTAGAGGAAAACTTTCACCTCAGAACTTGAAGAGTTAATAAGATAGCTGGTTCCCTCACATTTGATGTGAGTTTCACCATCTGGTATTTAGTGAACACTTTTGACCATTTTAGCCTGTAGATGTGGAAGGAAATATTAATATATGCCAAGTGTATCCTTCACTATCAGTTCAAATGTTTGTATTTCTGCTAGAAAATATGCTCATTTCAAATGATATCCTTTTGAATGTGTTATATCTTTGGGCGTTTTACTTTGCTCTGATTTCCTATCACCCTGCCCTGGATGAAGGGGTGAACAAGCCTGCTGACTTCAGTGCACAGAGAGGAAAAGGCTTAACAGGCAAGAGGAAACATCTGGGCACAAAGATGTGAATCTCTGAACCAAAGGTGGATCCCTTAAATTTTTTTCTTATTAACATTTCCTTTGCATCCTAGATAAATATCCACTAAGTTAGAAGTTTGGATTTTTTGTTGTTGTTATTTTGTTTTGGGGGGGTTTTTAGTGCCATCAGATCACAGAGTCCAAAAGTCATGAGATTACCACATTGAGAAGCTGCTTTAGAAGGGAAAGTTACAACCAGTTGTCTTCCTGTTTAACTGTGTGGCTGGTCACCTGAGGGTACATAGTGTCTCAACATCTTCTGCCCTCATTTGCCCAAAGAATTACTATGAACTTCAAAATAGTTGATGTATATGCAGACAGTTTCAGGCAACTCAAATAGAGCGTTAGAGACCAAGGACATAAACAAAAAGTCGCAGTGTCATCCTAAGATGACAATGCCAATGCTGATAATAAAAAGATGACGAGTTGAAAACTCTTTTGAAGTATAAAGAGGCCATTTTGTTATGTTTTCTGAGGAAAATCAATTAAATGAAGTTGGCTCTAAGCAAAGGAAGCAAGATCACAGAAAGACTCCTTACACATCAGCTTCAGAGAGTGTTTGCCTGGAGACTATTGCACCAGACAGGTGCTGAAAAGGAAGGATGGATAAAGCTTCCCAGGATCCAACTTAATACAAAAATCCAAATCCATGAGCAGGAATGAAAGTATAAGAAGAAGGGGGATGGCCTATGTGGATGCCCTCTTATTAGTGATTTCTCAGTATACTTACCCTTTACTAGTTACCTCTACCTACACATCCTTCTAGTCACTCAAATTCAACCATCTCAAATTCTGCTCTTACTCCCCACATCCTCCTCCCTTAAAAAAGCAAGGACACGTTTCCCTACATGTGTTGTTACACTAAAATATTCTTTCCTATTAATTGGCCCAGTTTATCTGGCAGGAAATTGTTTTATTTTGTTTTGACCATCTAAAATTCATCAAGTCTACTCTCATTTGGCCACACTTACTTACAATGAGTCTGGCCAAATAGTTTATCATATTTTCTCCAACTCCAGCTGTGCCCTTTATTTGGCTTCCCTGATTTCAGCTCCCTTCTCTTTCCACTGAACTCCCCATGGTGCCCTCTTGCTCAGTTGTTATCTCTTCCGTGCTTGCAGAGTGTGGCCCAGCAGGTGATGGCCTTGCAGCAGTGTCACCGAATGACTGGACATTTTCTTGCACTATACCAGACCATAGATGCTATTTCAGTGTAAAGCAGTGAATTCTACAAACTTGGAATAAAATTCTTGATTGGTAGGAATTATATCAAATTGGTAGGAACATATATCAAAGTGCTAAATTGGCCTGTTGACCCAGGAGATGTCTGAATCTATAGGCATTAATGAACTTTTGCTCTAAAGTGATTTTCAGGTGCATATAATTCTGAATAAAACATGATTTTAAGTGTATAAATTATGCACAATAAAAGATTTTAAAATAAATAAAATAAGAGGGTTCTATTGATGACTCTAAAACACGTGTGTCTCCAAGTCTTCCTTTCTTTTGTTTACAGAAGGAAGAACAATGATATTCCATAAAATTTCTTTTTCATTAATTTTGCTCTGAAAGTTTTGTGGGTATCTTTCTACTTTTAACTTCTTAATTTATACAAATGAAAATAAAAATATCTGCAGGGAATTCTAGAATAATACTGATTTTAAGAAAATACACATCACATTCTGTAAATTCTATAGCTGTGGGAATCTTTAACATCAAATTCTGTGGATTTCAAACCCTTTTATGTGAGAACACACTTGGAAATCAGAGTGTTTTTATAATATTTGGTGATATGAAAACTTTCACAGTGTATTTAATTTCATCACATGAAATCAGCATATTTACCATGAGAAAATGTGAGACTAGTATCTGGAGCCAGTGTGAAAGGCAATCTATGATGCTGGAAATGGGGAAGAATGTGACAAGGGAGAGTTGCTTCACCAAGCTCCTGCTGCTGTTAGTGCTGATTCATGCTTACGTACACTATAGACATTTGTTTTATCTTTTGTCAGCACTTGTCAGAAGCTAGGTAACATTAATTGAAAGAAATTATATATACACTCACACTACAGATACACACTAACACTAGAGAAAGTATTAAAAGCTGACTGAGTTTTCTCTGTATATTTGTGAAAAGATGCAGATGGATAAATACCATGACCCCATAACTAAGATTTTAGATGTTTACACCTTTATTTGACAACATAAAAACATTTTTAAGGTTTGATTTATTTCATGATGACTAAAAATTTCAGCCTAGGCTATGCTTTGTGTAAAAATTATTTCTTTATTTTGTTTTCTCAAATTAAGGAGAATCAGAGAAAACATTTAAGGGTTCTTAGAAAAAAAAAGTGACATTATCCAGTTTTATAGATGGACTTTAGACAGTGGCCAGGCAGATGAGCCCAATAACAGTGATAGTTCTATATAGACAATTGTGTCCACAAGTACACATAACCTCACTGTCTGATTTTTCTTTGAGAAAAAGGTTTTACGATGAAGGTCTTAGGGTGAAGCCCACGTGAACATAGAACTTATAATGCTTCTTTCCTCTTTCACCTGAGAGTTGTGGTTACAGATGTGTGCCATCATCCCTAGTTATGAGTTGTTCTTTAATTATTTCTTTTATTTGTTGATATTATAACATAATTACATCATCTGTCACTTAATTTTATTGCCACAAAGCCTACCCATCCTTTATCTCTTTCAAATTTGTGGCTTCTCTTTTTCATCAACCATTGTCTCTTTCACACAAACACACACACACACACACACACACACACACACACACACACACACACACCTTATTCCTAAATACATAATACAACCTGCTCAGTGTGTATAAATTACTTACAAGTATTTTTTAAAGAACATTAACACAAAATGCCTTACATTTATAAATGTTAACAAGTACCAAATAGGCACTCACTAATATAAGGTATGAGAGATGGGATATGTCAAACATTTCATTTTATTACTATGCCAAGACTATACACACACATTTTTTTTTTAAGTTCAGTGACTGAATTTGCTATATGAACTGCAGAATTAAGAACTTTGGTGACATGAAGTAAACAGGAGTTAAGTGGTGTTCTCCTTGAATAAGGAAAAGGGATAACCAACGCTGCTGCTTTCATCAGAACCACACATAATTTTTGCTTAAAATATGCTATGTTCTTTTCCTAAAGAAACATGAAAATCCTCCTAATTGAATGTTAAGTCAACATAGCAATTTCATTTTCTCCCAGTGTTCTATTCCTGTGTGTTGTTCATACTGCTGAGTAGGCTTATTACATATTGTAGTGTGTTCACAGATATACTGCCATGGTTTTATGTCTATTACTTGTGCTGTTTCCAGGGAACTGTTATGTCTCCTTGAGTGTGTATCCTCCACCAAGTGAGTAGGTGTCAATAGGAAGGAAAGAAATAACATTATTCCTGGGTAATTGTGTGGTGCTTCGTTTCTCCTCTATGAGTATAAAGATCCTGGATGAGCATGGAAGGAGGTATTAGGTATTAGTTTTCACAATAATATTGAGAATAGTCAGCTGACTTTTAGTGATGGATAGGACTTGGAGTAGGGCAGTGTCAAGACCAGGTGTCATTTCCTGCCTCTGACTTGCTCTGCTTGGATGATTTGTCTGTGAACTATAATGCATGCCTTATCACGTCTAGTTCACCATACAAAATATTTTAAAATACCCCATATCAAGTACTCTAAAATCTCTGCTTATCATTGTTATGACTTTTTATTACTTATATAGGAAAAGGAGTGCTGAAAGTTGTCGGTAAGAATTTCAGATACTTTACAACTCCATAAATAATAAGTAGCATAGACACTGTACTATAGATCATACAGATTCAGAAAGATGTATGTATGTATGTATGTATGTATGTATGTATGTATAGAGTAAATGATATGGCTTTGTAATTTAATACAATAATAAACACAATGAGTATCTATTGGTACTATAACATATGTGTAAAGACTTTGGGGAAATGTATTGTTCTCAATGAAGTTATTTTAGCCTCATAATATTAAAGACTATTGTGTTTAAGTGTATACACATTCATTCACATCATACAAACACAAAAGTAAGTAGTACTTAAGTATGTGAAATAGCCAGGCAATGGTGATGCATGCCTTTAATCCCTGCACTCGGCAGGCAGAGGCAGGAAGATCTCTATAAGTTCAAGGCCAGCCTGATCTACAGAGCGAGTTCCAGGACACACTCCAAAGCTACACAGAGAAACCCTATCTCAAAACACCAAAACTAAATAAATAAATAATAAAATAAAATATATGAAATTAAGGTATGAATGAGCTAAGGTGAGGCTTAAGATTTCTCTGAAACATTGGACAAGCCTCAATATCTATGCAGCTGTGGGATAGGAAGTTTCAGAAATCTCTAATTGTTATGAGTAGGTTTTCCTGCCTGCCTGATCCCAGAGCCACGCCAGCCCCAAATAACACACAGAGACACTATATTAGATATAATGCTACTGGCCTTTACTAGTGTTTCTTATTGGCTAGTTCTGTCTTAAATGTTAACCCATTTCTATTAATCTAAGTACTTCCACATGGTCTAATCTTACCAGAGAGAGGGTCTGGAGTTGTTCTCCCTCAAGTCTCTACATGTTGAATCTCCTTCTACCTCTCCCCGAAACCTCCTTGTTTCCTAGTCCCACGTATCTTGCTTTCCTATTGGCCAACAATGCTTTATTCATTAACAAATACAAGAAACATATCTACAGAATGACATCTCCCACCACCTAATTTATGATAAATATAAATGTTATGAATCTGATTCCAGGCTTACATGGTTATGACTCAGAGTCTTCTCTTTTCCAAGCATATCTAACAAGTTTGTATCAGAAGCTCATGAGCTTTCAGCTAGCATGTGCCAGTGGTACTGGTCACTGAATGGCAGCTCCCCCTCTCGTGGCTGAGCATTCAGAAGGCATCAATAATTCTTTCCTGTGTAGACTATTTCATTCACTACTTAAGAAACATTGAGCTTTAGAATGGATATTATCAATACTATATTGTTCTTCAAAGGAATGTTTCTATTCTTGCCTCTATATTTACACTCTGACCTGAGCCCTAAAAGGAAAACAAAGTTTTCCTTGCTCAAAATTCAAAAGACTGTAGCAGATGTTTGACATCTGCTGTACCTCAGCAAAATGACACACACTTACCAGTTGTTTATCACCTAAAGGAGATAAGTAATTGCTAACCTCTGTAACCATAAGATAAAGCCAAACTTTGGGACAGAATTTATATAAACCTCAAGTTTTGTCCTTTGTAGACTACATCGATTAAAAATACATTGACTGGTTTGAATGTTTTGTTATGAGCACATTTCGACTGTGGCTGGGTGTGGTGGCACACACCTTTAATCCCAGCACTCAGAAGACAAAGGCAAAGAGTTCTCTGTGATTTCAAAATAAAGCTGGTATGCAGTGAAACCCTGTCTCAAAATATGTAAAAATAGAAGTAGAAGAAATAGAGTAATAAAAAAGCACAGAGAAACTTTGAATATTGTATGCTGTTCTGTTATCTTTAAATTGTTTAACTGCTGAGGAAATAACAACTGATAAAAGAAATGCTGCTGGATTAATTCAATTTATATATTTTAAAAATGCTTTGACTCCAAAATTTAAGTTCAAGGACAAGTTACTAGGGAAAAGGATTTCTAATTTTGTTTCCACGGAAAATTAAAAGCTGTGGATTCCTTCCAGACTAATGTGGTTTGATCAAGCCAGACCCCCTGAAACAGTACCCCAGGTGATCCAACATTCCATGTAGTTGGGACAAAGCAGCCTTGCAGACCACTACAGCCATGGTTACAGAGGTTAGCAATTACTTATCTCTTTTAGGATCCCCCATGACAGTGCCCCCTATCAGCAGGAAGCAATTTGGAAAGAACGACGCCCAAATTCCCAAATATTGTTTATAAATGTTTGTTTTCATTTAAGTGGGCTTGGTTATAAATGGTTAATGACCACAATCAATCTTTTTAAAGGTAAAAAGGAAATTATGATATAGATAGGAATGCTTTGTTTTGGAATGGATTTTCACTTATTGATACAATTTAAGGTCAATTTTGTGATATGTACATTTCTCCTCTTGTTTAGATTTTGTGTTTATATAGCTCACTGGTAAATGTAATGTATAATCTAGTACAGATTAGAGAGTTACCTATGATAGTCAAAACTTGGAGTTAAGTTATTAGGATTTCTAGATATGCAGAGATGCATTTGAGATGAATAGGCATTCTTCAAACCTTTCAAAGACCTACAGAATATGGCATTTAAAATGTGTTTTCTTGACAGTGAGGCACAACTGCTCCTGGTAACACCACCTGTGTCAAAAAGAAGATGGACATCAAAGAAACACGTTATGACTTTGCTTTCAATATGGCAAGACTAGCCATTTGGACAAGATACTGCTCTTGTCTAGCCTGTTTGACTTTATGCTGTATAAACTGGACTTGCAGGACCCACAGAAAAGTGACAGTGCTACAGGATTCCTGCTTCATGGAAGAGTCTGCCAGGCAATCTTCAGGACACAAAGAAAAGTGACTGAAAAACTGCCAATATAGAGACAGTTTAAAGTTTCCCACTTTGCTGAGGAGTCTGCCAGACACACTATGTGACTGACCAGGCAGTGAGTTGTCTCTGTCATTCTAGAGTTTATATATTATCCTTCTGTGGTCTTTGAAGGAGTTGAAGACAGATAGTTATGGTTATAGTTTTCCTTAGTTAGGATTAAAGATAAGTTACATATAGGACTTTAGACTCACAAAGATAGAATAGATGATATTTTCTTTAAGTCTTACAGAATGTTAATGGACTAAATATTGTTAACTGTGATTCTTATTTGATAACTGTTATATGGTACATTTTGCTATGTTAAGGTTAAGACCCTTCTCTTTATTTTAGACAGAAAAGAGGAGATGATGGGAGATGTTATTCTGTAAATATGTTTCTCATACTGGTTAATGAATAAAGCACTGTTGGGCCAATGGGAAAGCAAGATAGGCAGGTATAGGAGACAAGGAGGAAAGAGGAAGTAGTAAGGAGGAGTCAACATGGAGAGCCCAGAAAGGTAGCATGCTGGCCCATTGCCACACGGTAAAATGAGCCATGTGGAAATACTTAGAATAGTAGAAAGGGGTTAATAATTAAGACAGAGCTAGCCAATAAGGAATTAGGAACTAGCCAACAGCATTATATCAAATACAGAGTCTCAGTGTGTTACTGCAGGCTGGTGTGGCAGCGGGACCAGATTGGCGGCAGGAAAAACATGCTCATAACAATGTTTTGTGGAAGCTTTGATATGGACTTTAACATGAGTAGTTGGTGCATCTGTGCCATCTTTTCTTCCTAAAACTAGAGTTATAAAAGTAATTATTTAGCTGGACCTGGTGGCATATGCCTTCAGTCCCCCACAACTCAGGAAGCAAAGGCAGGCAGATCTCTGAGTTCAAGGCCATCCTGGTCTATATCGAGCAAGTTCCAAGACAGCAAGAACTACAGTGAGAACCATATCTCAAAATGAAAAAATTCCCCTTATATGTTTCTCTGCACAATTTTAATTAGCCAGTACATTTCTTAGCTCCATTTTACTGTGTTTGCTTTTCATTGTATCACCTAGAGAAAATGTGGCTTTCAAGTTTTTTATAATATGAAGAAATAAATAAATCTGAGCTTTTTAGATAATATATTACTGGAATCAACTTCCTAAAATTTTGTTTAAATATTTTACAAGTACATGTATATGTTCAAGTGAAATTGAAATACATGTGCCAGTCATCATAGTTTTCATGGCTTTTATGAAAATTATTTCAACCTTAAGAAAAGATACAGGTAAATTACTCATTTTTCAGTTCCCTGGTACACTATGTAAGCTTAAAATGAATTCTTCAGTGCATCCTGGATCTGTAGTATTACTACCCGAGAAGCTTGTCATTTTTTTCTGAGTGTGTTCAGCCATTTTCCTTTGAGAATCACTGTGTTCTCCCCACAATAGTTATTCAATTTAGACAAAGAACAAGTGTTAATTGTAGCCATTCTCATTCTTCAAACCTGACTACCTCTATTTTTTTATTCTATTTCTTCTCTGACAGTCCTTTCTCTTTCTTTATGTTCCCATCAGAGATATCCCTTTTGTATAACTGTCTGAACTGATCCCATTCCAATTTTCTCTCTTACAGAAATCTGAAGGACCCAAGAGAATGGAGCACATCAGGGTTCAGGAAATGGCCTTTCAATATTTTCAAGAAACTGAATGCTCTCATCCTACTAAAAAGACCCATTACCCAATTTCCAAGTGTGCCTTGGAGGAATGTATGATGTCTTCTGTAAAAGGATTTGATAGGTATGCAAAGAATACTCTATATGCCCAGGTCCAAGCCAGGCATTGTTCACAAAGTGCATGTTCTCTCTGCCCCAAACTCTAAGATCAGGTTTGGTGATGAATTTCCCACAAGTAAACAATTAGAACAGAAGGTCAATGAATAGATATGAACCAGAGAACCCATAGAAGGAAATATTTTAAGTGCTCAAGGACAAGAAATTTGGGGACAAGGAGTCAAGTTTCATGGAACAATTATAGATAACTGAGTATTTTCCTAAGAATTTCCCACTCACTATAGATGGCACAACTTGTGGATTCCTTTGCTCAGTGACAAGGAAAGCTAGTCCATTATCCTATTTAGATTCTATCCATTATCCTATGCTGTCATATGTTTAAAAGTATACCTGGTTACAATTGTGTATTCCATCAATTGATATAACATGAATAATCGTGAGTGGTAGATGTTCACCAGTCATTAGGAAGATGATGCCATAGCAGTCAGGAAAAACAATGTGTGGGGAATCACCATAACTCTTGTTTAGAAGTGATACTGATTCTACATGATGAAAAAGTAAGTAAAAACATCAAAGGACAAGCCATGAAATTGCAAGAATGATTGGAGGTAAAAGATGGCCAGATGGTAAAATTTGGGTGAAGATTGTAAGCTATATCTTACTTATGCTAATGTTGGTAAGAGTTGATGATGTGGAAGACATCAGCTTACCCAAACAGCAAGATGAGATGGGGATAAAAAAAAAGCATGTTATGCTTCAGCATACCAAGCACCTTTGCATGTTCAGGCATCTCACTGTTTTTCTTTTCTTTTCTTTTCTTTTGAGAAAAAAATGCCTGAAATTTTTATATGACACTGCAATCTCATATAGAAGAGAAAAATCTCACAGAATGAAAGTTGTATGCACTCATCAAACTGTGTATGACCCCAGACAAGTATTTAAAATCCTCCAGCCTTGAATATTTAAAAAGCCTAAAAAAGAAACACCTACATATCATTGCATTGCTTTGCAGGGAAATGCTAAGAAAATCCCCATGGACAACTAAAAACCTGATGTCTCAGTTTGGAATCTGCAGTTGGAAGAACTTGATGACTCAGGGTAGAGGAGAAAACAGATTAAAAGGTGGAACTGAACCCATGAATTAGCTGTGGAACTTCAGCAAAATTGTACAATAGATCTCTAAACTGGAAATAAGTCTGCAAGACTACATTTGACTGTTAAAGTTAACTGTAAACAATTTGCATGTAAAATAGGTCTGCTTATGACCTCAATGCAAAAAAGAAGCTGTGTTTCACCTGATTTTCAAGTTGTGCTGACTAGCGAAAGAATCAACAGTCCATGAGACTAATAGAAAATGTTTTACTAAAGGGTACATAGCAGAACATTTCTCAGGTTGCCCCCACAGGAGTACAGGGACTTCACACAGAGACTCCTCTGTTCTCTATGACCCTTAATCTCATAGCTTCAAAGCACTGCGAGAATGCCACTGGTATTTATTTGCCAAAAGAAAACAACTTGTGATAGCTCTCTACGTTATTATATTGTATCTTTCCTCAAACAGTCATGTGTTGAAGGCTTAGTCCCCGGGGATGGGTCAGGACATTCTGGAATGTCATAGATACTTATTTTTTCCTTTTTCTTTTGTTTTTATTAATAATATAATTTAAGAATTTACAATGTCGATTCCAGTTTCCCCTCCCTCCCTCCCTCTTACCCTCTTTCCTCTCTGTCATGCACCCTGGCCACCATCCCCTCCCATCCCGCCACCCCCTTTCCACATGTATGGCTATGCTTTTAGTAGATGGGCTGCAGTATATGTGTGTTTACATCCATTAGGTCATGGTACTAGTATCTTCTTGTTTCTTTGCAGCTTTGGGGGCCTGGCTCATAAAGGGAACTATTTGTTCTATACTCATCAGAGCACCAAAGCACTATTCTCCCCATCTTGGAATAGAGCTGTAAAATCATAAGGCCAAGAAACTACTTTTTACTCTTTCTATAATTATTTAACTCCTTTAAGCAACTTATTATGATAAAGAGAAGTTGTAGAATCCAAAGATGTCCCCCTTCTCACTTTTAGATCACTACACTTTATAAGAAGCTCACATCTGGTCTCCCTGCATTATAAGCAGTACGAGAAACACTGATTGAGTATGGATAAACTCTGAATCATTTTCATGTGTTTAATTTATCATTTTACTAAGGCAAAGTTAGAAATTATATCACATTGATTGAAATTAGTGTGTGTGTCCTCTCAGAATTCTTGTTGAAAATCTAATCTTAATGAGATGATGGGGTTTATATGGGCATTTGAAATATAAGATGAGGTTATAACTCTTATATTCGAACTAGTTCCCCTTTAAGAAGAGGCCAAAGAGTCAGTAAGCTACCTTTGAGTTTTTCCCCCAATGCACCCACAGTGAAAAAGATAAGCCATAGGGATCCTGGGAGAAAAATTTAACAACCTGGCCAAGCTGATACTCTCTCTGACTTGGACTTACATCCTCAACAAACATGAGAACTATAGTATGGCTTTTTATAAACCAGTTGTTCATAGTACATGTGACAGCAGTTTGCTAAGACATCTGTAGACACAGCACATTCACAGTAACATTAGCTCAAAACAATCCACAAACCACAGATGCCATGGCCCTAAGAGTTTTACATCTTAGGTTTCAGTCTGTTTTTCTGCTAATTGTTGCTACAACTCTAGTATGACTTCTTTGTTTACTGTGAACTTGAACCCCCATGACACACTGAAAGGGAAGAAGGTAATACTGCTTCCTCATTTATGACTAGACTGTAAAGAAAGAAGTAATATTAAGTATATATTGTATACTACAATTGCTACCAGTAATGTGAAACATAAAAGCAGACTCACAAAAACACCCAAGTTTGAATAAGAAATTAACTTTGATCTTCTAGCTATATATGTGAATGTGCATGTGCAGATAACATCAGTGTCATGGAGTAGGTTTATTGTCTCCTCAGTGAGCCGGAGTACCTGGGTCTACACTGTCTAAGTCCAATAATTAGGCAAGTTGATGGTGACAAGCACTTTTCACAGACACTCTGCATTTCAGGTTTCTTGTCAGATAAATTTGAGTAATGTTACCCATGCCTGTTATTGTTACAATGGAATTAATGGCTACCAATCATGTCTATGCATTTGGTATGAAAGTTAACTGTCTTAAAGTCCATAAGGTACTTCAATAAAGTGCTACACAGAGAAATCTCTCAATCCATGCCAGTAATTGTATTTATTTCAGTTGTGTTTCCTGAAATAAAAAGGATTAAGATACCTCTCCCTGTTGTATAGTATAATTTATTTTGAAATTCTATGTCAACATCAAAACACATTTTTCTAATAGGTAAAGGTGAGTAGCATGGAAGAGTATTTTATACTTGATAGAGTATAAGTCATATATTTTAGGTTTATCCTCAAAGGAAATACACACACACACACACACACACACACACACCACAAGGAATGATCATCCAGATACACTGGAGAACTAAGAGAACTGATTACTCTCTATGTAAAACCAATTTTCTTCTTCAGTATTAAGCCTTGGGGAATAAGAATTCAGATCTTCCAGAAAATCAGCACATGTTACTTTGTTCCAGAAAGTTCTTTACTCCTAGAGGGTCAGATAGCTCTAAATTATTAGTATTAGTCATTTCTTTCTTTTATTATTAGAAAACCTTATATATATGTAAAATGAATCTTGATTTACTCTCAAGAACTTACCCCACCACCTTTGAGAGACCTGAAATTCATCTCTCTCCCAATTGTAGGTACTGTTTTTCTTATATAACCCACTGAGTCCAATATAACCCACTGCCCATATGCACATGACCATGATGAAATTAATTAGAACATGGTCAAATTACTACACAAAGAAAAGTAACTCTCAGCTGTCTGTGGCCTCTCAGCTAGGAGTAGGGCCCCAGACACCCCTCACAACCTGTCCTGGAATGGTGTAGCCAACTTACTTTTGCATAGGTCTTCTGTAAATAACCGTAAATGCTGTGATTCTGTGTGTGTAATAGCCATGCCCCGTGGAGAAGACAGCAGTCCACAGACACCCTTTTCTATCCACATTACATTTTTTATCCCCCTCCTCTGAGATGTCCTCTGAGATGTCCCCTGAGCCTTGGGAGGAAGTGTTGATACAGATGTCTTACCTGAGACTGAGTCTCCACACTCAAGAATTGAATTTGAATGGTTGTGAGACTATCCTAACCCCTTCCCACAGCAATAAGCATCTCTGGCCAATGTTGATAAAAGCATAAATCTATGGATATAGGCATAACTATTTAGAAGGCAGTTTGACAACATACACTGAAAGAACTTCAAGACTTGTTACTGGGGTGACTGTAATTTGTCTGTTCATTGTTGTACTATTCATTTAATACCTAAGAAATGAAATCAAGCTAGATGTCCAACAACTGACAAATGGTCATAAAATTTTATTCATATTGTAGATAATGGATATTACTTGGATGTGATGAAAAATAAAGAAATCATGAAATTTTCAGGTAAATGGATATATTTGCAAGAAATTACACTGAAGTCTAAAAAGATGAAGGCCACATGTTTTATTTTCTTTTCTTTTTCTCATATTAGAATCCTAGCTTCAAATATGTTGTTTTGCACACTTAACCTGGAATGCATGTAGAAACTAGGTATCTATAAACAGACTGGTTTAAGGGAGGGAGACAGTAGGTTATAGGCAAGATGATAGTATGAAGAAAATTGGGGACAGAAAGTTTCAAACAGGTGAGGAGTGATGGGACTGGGAAATGAGAAGATGGGAGGAGGAGTAACCAAAATGAACAGTATGTGGAGAAGCAACAAGGGAATCTATAATTGTGCAACCCAGGAAAAAATATAATAAAGGCATTTCAAAAATACATACATCCTGGCTAGTTTTTGTTGTTAATTTTACACAAGTTGCAAAGAGAGATGCTCCGTCTGAAATTCCGTTAATCATATTGGCCTGTAGACATCCTGTAGTGCATTGTGTTGGTTGCCTATTGTATTGATTTATAAGAGCTCAGCCCACTGTGAGTGGTACCATGTCTAGTCAGGTGGTTCTGAGATGTGTAAGAAAGCTAGTGAATGAGCCTAAGATTATACCAGCCAGAAGCATTTCTCTGTTAGTTTTGCATGAAGGTAGATTTTGCCCTAGAAGTATAAGTGAAATAAATCTATCCTTTCCCAAGCTGCTTTTGGTAAAAATGTCATGTGTTCTCATCATTTTGACTAGGTATGGATCTCTGCATTAACCACTATATAAAGCAAAATGCCTGACCAAAATTGAGAGAATCACACATATATATGTGAAAACCAATATTTTAAAGGAAAACTGACAGCATAGCCACTTAACCAAACAATGAAGGTTCAACCCTAGTTCTATGACATTCCTAACCATAAGTGTTTACCAAGATTTACAATT
Organism: Cricetiscus sungorus; assembly: GCA_030556225.1. NCBI lineage: Eukaryota > Metazoa > Chordata > Mammalia > Rodentia > Cricetidae > Cricetiscus > Cricetiscus sungorus. The sequence goes on along the minus strand of JANBXA010000007.1, from coordinate 9,001,447 downwards.
CAATTAATTCCTTCCTAAAATTAAGATGTCAATCTAATCAGAAAATATTTTGTTACCTCATAATGCTCTTGTCTATCATAGGATATGTTTTGCCCAGCAGGTTGGTAGTGTATGTAGCATCCAGGATCCAGCACTAAGTAACATCATTGTTGTCTTTTCTCTCCTTAAAATCTGAAAAGTACCTTCTAGCATTACAAAAGCAACTTTGGAAGGAAAAGTTTTATCTCACCTTGCCAATTATAGTCCATCATTTAGAGAAGTCAGGGTGGCAATTCGAGGCAGGAAGCTAGAGGCAGAAACTGAAGCTGAATCTTGGATTGCTTCTCTTGGCTTGCTCTGCATACTCTTTCATAATGCCCAGGATCATCTGCCCAGCAGTGACAGCACTCTAAGTAACCTGGCCCCTACCACATCAATCTTTATTCAGGAAAACACCCTGCAGGTAATCTCAAGTTGGCAAAAAAACTAACCAGGATGTTAGATATGATCAAAATATAGCACATGTATGCATGCATAAGGACACATCCCCCATGGAGGGATACCCACTTAACCTAGAGACAGGAGGGAAGTCCTAGTCCCTACTTCAAATGACTTGACAGATTTATATACCCAACCTGAATAGAATAGCCCTACAAGTGAAATGGGGGTGGGGGGATGGGAGGGGAGGGTGGCCAGGGTGCATGTCACAGAGAAAAGAGGGTAAGAGGGAAGGAGGGAGGGAGGGAGAGGAAACTGGGATCCACATGTAAAATTTTTAAATTATATTATTAATAAAAAAAGGAAAAAATTCTCAAAGAGTAAAATTAGAAATTATAAAATATAGTAATGGACATTGTTAGAAACTAAGTGTTAAAATAAAAATTATTGTAAAATATATCATTGATAAGATGGTCTTGTTCTGGCAAAAATGCTTTTGAGTGCTCATCTTTAAATGATATTCTGCTATGCAGCTACTTATTTAGGTTTTCAACACCTCCATTTCTTTCATTTAGGAAAAATAATAATTAGGAATAAGAATATTTAAAAATCACCAGAAAGCCTGTCCATAAAAAGCTCTTTCCTTTTTTTATAGGTATCCTAAGTTTATCACTCATAAATTCATTCAAAGCATTTTGTATGGTAAGTCCTTAGTATTGAACCCTGGCTGTTAAATAATACATAAGTGGAATTAATGTAATTTGGACTTGAAGAAGTACACACTCTAAAATACATGGACAAATGTGAAAAGATCTTGAACTGGTGGTATTTATATTGTTGTAAAAAATAGAAGTTCACCAAAATTTTACAATGTTTTACAAGGGAGCTTCAGTTGGACTTAGGAATTGTTCTAGGTGGACTTCAAAGAAAGATGCCTAGAAGGTACTTCCACAGGGACCAGTAAAGAGAGAATCTATTTCACAGACACAGTGTCTTAGTTAAGGTTTCTACTGCTGTGAAAAGACACCATTATCGTGGAAAGTTTTATAAAGAAAAATTTAATTGGGATGACTCACAGTTTCAGAGGTTCAATCCATTATCATCATGATGGAGAGCATGGTGGAATGTAGGCAGAAATAGTGCTGAAGTATCTGAGAGTCCTACATCTGTCTGGAAAGAGAAACTCGACTGACTTACTGGGTAGTGTCCTGAGCATAGGAAACCTCAATGCCTGCTCCCACAATGACACACATCCTCCAACAACCCAGTCCAGAAAAACCATACTTTCTAATAGTGGCACTCCCTATGAGATTATTGGGGTCAATTACATTTTAAAATACTACATAGAGAGATAGAAACAACTACATCATGAAATAAGAAACAACCATTTGTTTATCCTCAGTAGCACAAAAAGCCACATACTAAAATTCAAGTGTGGAAGTCAATCTATCAAATAAACAAAAGCTGAAAGATATTATACTCTAGCTATTCTCATAACTGAAAAGTAGAATTCAACCAAATAATCTGTAGGAATGTAGATAAGACTACTCATATTAATACAATGATTAAGCCATCAGAAAAGTAGAGCAATTTAAACATTTATACATTTGTTGTGGAATATTATGATATTTTAAATCTGTTTATGCTGTAGAATATTACTTAAATTGTGTAAATATGTTACTTTTGTTTATGCTGCATTTGTTTAATGATGTAAGAATGTGTGTTTAATTATGCAAAGATTTGCTGCATCTATTTCACCTTGCCTGCCTAAGGCATCTAATTGGTCTAACCAATAGCTAGGCAGAGGAAGAATAGGCAGGCCTGGTAGAGAAAGACAATAAATACCAGGACAAATCCAGGCTCAGGCTCTTCTCTACAGAGATGGAGCAGGCAAAGGAGATGTAGGGCTGGCATTCCTGGTAAGCCAAGACCATATGAAAACACTTAGTTTGATAGAAATGGGCTAATATTTAAGACAGAGCTAGCCAGTAAGCAGCTCTGGCCATTGGCCAATAGTTTTATAACTTTTAGAGTCTCTATGTGTTATTTTGGGGCTAACATGCTCTGAGACCAGGCTCATGGAAAACTGCCCGTAACAAAATGGCACCTGCAATGTGGATACTAAGAAATAACATTTAAAACATGGCAAAAGCTTAAAAAGGGATTTTTTACTCACAAAAGAACAGAGACAAACAAAGCTTCTTGGAAGCAGCATTTTTCTCAGGTGGTCTCTGTTTTGCTAGAGATAAGCAGAGACTTGCTTGTCTCCTTTAAGGGAGATGTCATGACATGGCATAAGCAGAAAAAAACTGCAGGGCTCTTTTAAGAGGCCCTGCTAATAACTGAATGGTGTGTATGAGCAGGTGGCAGTGGCAGTGGCAGTGACCACATCTCCAAGCCAGCAGCATGCTGCTTGATAGACCAAGGCAGTGAGCACAGGTCTCAGTGCTGGCGGTAAGCATACCCCCTGCCATATTGGAAAGCAATGTTGTTGTTTAGCAGATAAAAGACTCATGGCCATAAAAAGATAAAGATTTTTCAGTAAAGACAGATTAAGATAAAGAAAAACCTCTAAAGGTTTACAGTGTGTTTTAAAATATACGTAGACTTGGCAGAGAAAAGGAAACAGGATAAAGTGGTTTAAAAAATAAACAGAAAAAAATGAAAGAAGAAATAAAGGAAGAAAGGAAGAAAGGGAAAGTGGAAGGAAGGAAGGAAGGAAGGAAGGAAGGAAGGAAGAAAGGAAGAAAGGAAGAAAGGAAGAAAGGAAGAAAGGAAGAAAGGAAGAAAGGAAGAAAGGAAGAAAGGAAGAAAGGAAGAAAGGAAGAAAGGAAGAAAGATTAGCTAGGTGTGATGGCACATGCTTTTAATTCCAGCATTTGAGAGGCAGAGGCAAGCAGATCTCTGTGATTTCAAAGCCAACCTGGTGTACAGAGTGTATTCTAGGGCAGCCAAAGTTACACAAAGACACCAAAAAATAAAAAAAAAGAAGTTAAAAAAAAATAGAATAATACAAAAACCACCTAAACATGGGAAATACTCAGAGAGTCTAGATAGTGTGTGCTATTGTGTTATATACATATATCGTACATGCTTGTATATACATCATATGTATATGATACATGCATATGCACATGTATATGTGTACCATATATATATATGTGATGTACATACTTATATATATATACCATATATGTGTAATACACATATATATCCTATATATGTACACATATCATATATGTGATGTATGTGTGTATATGTGACCTATTCATATTTGTATACATATATGTATGTGTGACATGTAACACGCATATTTTATATACATATATATAATATATATTATGTATATTTATGTGCATAAAGAGGGGGATGAATCTTCTTCATTCTGCTTTTGTTGTGCACAAGGGTACCCAGGGATTTCTATCCAACAACCCACAACTAGGACAAGGAGAAATAGGAAGTACTATTTTGAGCTTCTCAAATTTGCCTAGCAGTGAAGATCTCTCTTACATAGCATTGCCTTTCAAGAATTTAATTGGATTTTATTAAACAGTAAATTATCACATATGTAACGTGTGGAGGTGGGTGATTGGTGCAGAATCATGAAAAAATTATTTTAATGTGTCAGAAGAACAATGGATTTGTGAGAACTGTAATTTATTGCAGTGGATGTGGCTATGAGTTAACCTAGACAAAGCCAAGCTACATTTAAGGGGACATACTGCATGGTTAGCAAGGCTAGGCTAGCAAGAATAGCTCAACTGAATTAAATCTCAATCTATTACATCTGATTCATTTGATTAACACATCAGAACATTTCTGCTAGCACATGTTTATATATGTAAAATTTTGAATATTATAGTCATTGTATTTCTAGCAACAATATATTCTGAATTAATTAACCATGTATCTCTTACTTCTTTCTTTTTTAATTTAAGTCTAATGGGTTTCTCTTGGAGATTCAATTCTTTTCTTCACACAAGCTCATAGTTGAAGATCTAACCTCTAGAATAACTTTATGTGCAGGTTAGGGCCTCAAAGAGATGTGTTGCTTAAATAAAGTTATAATTAGCTGAGCAACCCAATCTCCCTGAAGAACCAGCAAGAAAAGTAAGAAACCCTAGTGTACCTGGGCACATGAAATCCTTCAGTTAAGGTGACTTGCTGACACATTTGAGCCTCCAGCTTCCAAAGCAATGGCAAAACAAATGACTAATTTCTATCATTCTCTCCCAAGACTACCAACATAGTTAACACAGTGAAACACCAAGTGGAAACATACATAGCAGTGAGTTTTAACATATACCTATCAACATATATGTAGAGAAAACATTTTTATTCACAGCAGTCGAGAAAATTCCCATTACCTTCTCAGAGGGTCCAGCTTCTTTCGCTGCTGAGAGGCAACAGCTGTTCTGATTAGCATCACCATAGGTTAAGTTTTGCTCAGAGAAAGAACAGGTAGGGAAAGCTTACAACATGTACTGTTTGTGCTCTGAACGCATTGCCTTCAGTGTGCTTGAGCTTTATCTTGCTTACTTCATATTTCAGTCATTTGTATGCACAAAGAGAGATTCATTTTTCCATAGATATACAATATTTTCTGGAAAATTAACTAAATAATAATAATCTTTGCTGCATTGGTTAGCTGCCTTTTGCTGAAAATTAGCATGGTTGTTGTGAATGATTTTGTGGAAACTGGAGAGCATACTATACTATTAGTTTATGCTTATGAAACATTGACAGTATCTGAATTATTATTTTGATAATGGGATTTAATTTTTTACTTATTAATTATTTAACCTATTTTAAAATTAAAATATAATTACATCATTTCTCCCTTCTCTTTTCTCCCTTCAGCCCTCCCATGTGCCCCCTTGCTCCCTCTCAAAATCATGTTCTCCTTTTCTTTAATTGTTGTTGTTACACCCATGCATATATGCACACACAAATATACACATAATGCTTATATTATATAATATATCTACAAATCCTGATCAATCTTTAGGTATATTATATTAGGACTGACAGTTCAGCATTGAATAACCAATTAGGAGCTTTTGTTCTTTATTTTTTATTTGTGTTTATAAAAATGAATGTATGTGTGTGTGCAAGTGCACATGAATGTTCATAAAAATGTATGCGTGTGTCATCATTAGATTCATATATACATATATAAGATAGATAGATACATATCATCGCTTATTCTCTTAATGTTAACTATTTGTAGATATATAACAGACTCCACCTGTTTCAAAAAGAAGCTTCTTTGATAAGAAATGAAAGCTACACTTCTTATTGATGGGTATAAGTGTTGATATTTAAAATGCATGGAAATGCCACTTTAGGAGAGTGGCAGTAGTATGTTGTTTCCTAAAGGTCATGGTAATTGGATAAGTGTACATACAGACACTAATTCCCTTCAATTGAATGAGCCTTAAATCCAATTAGACTACTATTGGTTATCTCCAGATGTAAGTACCACTACTATAGCCTTCAGGATATCTTGACATGCTGATTATTTTGTAGTGTGTAATAGGCTTCACAGCTGGATAGAACTACTGATAACTTTTCTTTCTTGGCATCTTGCACAGCATCTTCAGATTCTATAAAAGATGGTCCTTAGGGAGGAAGCTTTCAGCCAGTTTCAGTTTCATGCTTTCAAGTTGTATGTCCAAAGCATGTGGTGTCTACAGCAATAGTGTCTACTTTCACATTCTGAGAAGCAACTAAGTGTAATAACAATATCCTATATGATTTTGTGGGATCTCTTCTACCTCCCAGACCTAAACCTCAAAGGGGGGTGTCTCTTGACTGACATGAGATTTTATTAAATAGTATATAACTCCTGGGGGAATCTAATATAATACCATATATGCTAACACCATATATAATGTCAGGTAACTCTCTCTCTCTCTCTCTGATTGTTCTTGTGGTATTGAAATGGAAGTTTAAGGATGAGAGCATAATGGATCATAGCTAGATTATCAGAACCCTACCCTGAGAAAATGTTCTGGCCCATATAATGGACCCCAGTTAATGACTGAAGGAATGATTTCTTACAGAAGGGGTGATCCTGGCCTGTCAATCTTACATTCTTCCTTGTCATGCAATTTCTTTTCTTCTGTCATATTTGTTCTTGTCTGGTGCCATCTGTCATATTGGCTTTAACCCAATTTGACTAGAAGCCAAGATACAACTTTCAGTCCCCCAAAACTGTGTGATATGAACTTCATTTCTTAAAATATTACATAGTCATAGATGCTTTTATTATAGCCACAAAGATAAGATAAAATACCACTCTTCATTAAAATCCTTAATTTATTACAAATAAAGCAAGTTTATTCTTAGTCTTTTGTCTTCTAGTTTACTCAAGCAGTAAGTTTTAGTAAAAAATAAATGTGATATATACAAAAATTTAGAATGTCTGATTTAGAGGTCTAATGTAATGGAGATGACTCAAGAATGCTCATAATGGATGAATACAATATACAGAACAAGACCAAAATTTCACTCAGTGATAATAGGACAGTGGTGTCCCTTGGTATTTGTTCTGCTTTTTCATTTCCTTCCTCCAAGTCCTCCTACATATACCTCTTACTCTCTTTCAATGTCATCGCCTTCTTGTTCATTATTGCTGTTACATGCATATATGTATATACACATGCGTTGTTAAATATAACAGACTGCACTCTTAAAAATCTCACTGCCTCTTGATATCACCACACTTAATGTCTGTCTTCTGTCACAAGAATCAGTGAGAAATGTTCTCAAACCACAGCCAACCAATATTGACTCTACATGTGAAGATGTCAGGAAATACCTGATGGGGATCAGAGCTAAGAGACTAGAACAGGTCCTACATCTAGATCCCTTATTCCAGGCAAAATTTTAACTTTACATCATTAGTTATGGCTTTGAGAGATCTAATTCCAAATGGTTACAATCCCTTACCATTTCTGTACCCCATGAGTCCAGCAAAGGTCTCTAGGGACACTTTTAAACCATGTAAAATACATAACTATATATTTTATAATTTTCCTTACATTTATAATAATATTGCAGCTGTTTGACCATGACTGCTTGTCCCACTTGATGACATGTTATGAGCAATTTCCCGTGCCAGTAAATAGAGCTCTATGCTGTTATTTTGGTAATTGCCTCTGTCCTATTGTATGGTGTTGTATAATTTGCTCCACTCATCCTGACTTATTTTTTAATGTTAAGAATGTTTAATGTTTGGGTTTTGATAAGAACCAACTATGCAGCTGTGGCTATGAGCAACCAAATTTAGCTCTAAATAAATAAAAAAAAACCAAAATACATTTATCATCCTTATTTTATTTCATTTACCACACATTTTCAGAGTTAAGTGGAAATGGCAATGTGTTATAATTATTTTCAAAAAGCTTAAAATGTTTTATAAGGACTTCAGAGAGGTCAAACAATGCAAAGAAATGTGTGACTCAAGATGGCTTCCCTGCTCCCTGCCTGGGGATGGGGAGTACATATTATTAAATTCACAAGAATATCCTCTTTTCACATTTTTTCTAATCTTTTGATTAATTGTGACACATTGAAATCACAGAGATATATTCATCAAAGCCATTGGTCAGATTAGCTCCAAACACAAAGATTCTACAAGAAGTTACATTCTACAAGCGGGTACTAAGCCTCAATGTCCTGGTAACACCTCCCTTGCCCCATGCTAGCCTACTTCTCCCCCAGAAACATCAATGAAAACTACCCTTAGACCACATATTTGAGGTGCCACATAATAAATCATATAAGTGGGGTAAACTAAAGATAAGAAATAAAATGTTATTAACAGTTTTACCATGCAACTGGCATAAGTAAAATTGTGCTGGCAAAATTGAGACACCAAGACCACCCACATGTATTGGCTGAAAATCTCAGAAAGGACTGCTGAAGGATTTTACTTTCTTCTGCAGCTTTGAAGTTAGTAAGGAACTCAAGTAAAGCTTCTGCTCCATGTCTCTTCCTTCTCCATGGATTCCTACATGCTCAGATGACTTTTGCAAGCCACTTCTAGAGTTTTAGACATAGCAGCTGGATGAAATCACTGGTTGGTTACTTTGCTGCTTTGTTGCTGCTGCTGCTGTTATTACTTTCATAGGCATAGTTGTTATGCCGGTAGTATTTATTCATTTAATGATTTATACTTCATTTATTTTTTATTCCTTTACTCTTCAAACTTAAAAGCACTCAAATACATCTTTATGCATTAAATAATCTTCATAGGCAATATCTAAGTCAGTAATCCTCAAGCTTCCTAATGCTACAACTCTTTAATAAATTCCTCATGTAGTGGTGACCCCAACCATAAAATTATTTTCATTGCTAATTCTTAACTGTAATTTACCTAATGTTAGGAACTGTAAGATGGACTGTGGTGGCCTTTAATCCCCACACTCAGGAGGTAAGGGCATGTGGATCTCTGTGAGGTCAAAACCAACCTGGTTTACAGAGTGTGTTCCAGGATAGCCTCTCAAACACCTATTAAAAAGGAATCATAATGTAAATATCTTATATAAGACCAATATTTGGCTCACAGGGTGGCAACCCACAGATTGTAAAAAATTTATCTAAGTGTTTTCATGAAATTAAAGAAAAAATGGGTAGTTCATAGGTTTCATCACTAGAGGGAGTGCTGGCCAAGATTTTGAGTCTGTAACCTGCAAGAGCTGTGCCTTTCTGAAAAAAAAAGGGAAGGTGTGGGGTTGTTCTCTTAAGTCTGAAATGGAATGAGAAGTATATGTGTGTCCCACAAAAGCCCCCTTTTATATGCTGATTGAATTGAAGCAGCTATTAGAAATTTTAGGTGTTTCACCATCCACACCGTCATTCTTCCTTTTTTCTATAACCCACATGGTTTACCTATGGTAACACACTCATCATGATATAGCACAATTACTCGGCGATGCTTCCATTGCTATGTTATGAGGTTGTGAAGGTTAATGGGAACATAATAGCTTCACTCTTTCTAGCACAAAGTTAGTTGGTTAGTGCGGAGTGGAAAATGAAAAAGAATCAATAAATGGCAAGAGAAAAAAAGTGATATGTAGGATATGAAATAATACAAGAGAAACATGTTTGGGGATGGAATTTTGGTATAATCTATATGTACCCTTCTGACTAGTGTGTTAAAATTCAGTTTAATAGCTTCAAAGATAGAAGGAACAGCTGGAAAAAATGAAATAGATGGTTACTGTTTCACTTTATTATACTTTTTTTTTTTAACATGAAAATGAAAGGTCCCTCGCATGCTTTGACAGCCCCTGGCTAAATTGAGGCTCCAGGACATAGCAGTTACTGCTCTGCCTTGAAGGAACCAAACAGGGCCTAGGCAGACTTTTTTGCAGTGTGGTTATTCACATGATATCTCTTTTTACCCAGGATATGGGCTCATGCCTGTTGAGGCTGGGCAGTCTGTGGGCCCCGCCTCTGATGGGCGGGATGTATAATCACTAAGTCAGGCCTTACCTGGCTGGGCGGAGACTGGGTTATGCAAGCCCCACTGCCCAAGCTACCTGGCCACAGAGACTGGGTTATGCATGCGCAAGCTCCCCTTTTAAAGCAAGCGCGCCAAGTGTCCCTCTCTCTCTTGCTCTCTCTTGCTTCTCTTGTCCCTCTCATCTCTCTCTCTCTCTTGCTCTCTCTTGCTCTCTCTTGCTCTCTCTTGTCCCTCTCATCTCCCTCTCTCTTGCTTCCCTCTCTCGCTCTCTCTGGGGCCCCCTTTATCTCTCTCTCTCCCCGCTTTCCTCTCCCCTCTCTCAATAAACTCCACGTGGGCGCTCAATCTCGTGTTTGTGTTTCTTAGGCCATAGCAGCTGCATCACAGCAGCTGCAAAACAATAACAATGCCTATTTGGGTTGGGTAGTCATCAGGTTCTTGCACAAGGGAAACTCATTCCTACTAGCACATTTCCTTGTAGTTCTGGTTTGATTTTTGTTTAGATTATATGTGTTTGACAACCTCCCTGTTCCGGGCAACCTGAGATGTATTTTCTCTTGTGTGCTGGGAAAACCCAGGATGGGCTAGTCTCTTTTGTAGGTGAAGTATGCATATTCAGTGCACAGCCACCATAGGAATCAAGTTCATGGCATTTTACTTACACACCCTAGGTAAGGACACTGCTGTCAGCTGGGAGCTTGTCTCTTACATAGGTCAGAGGAAATGAGGGAGTAAAGGGACCAAAATTACCTCATCATTTCTTATTTGCCTTGAAAAAGCCTAATGAGAATATTGTTCTCGTCATCGTCGTCTTCTTCTTCTTCTTCTTCTTCTTCTTCTTCTTCTTCTTCTTCTTCTTCTTCTTCTTCTTCTTCTTCTTCTTCTTCTTCTTCTTAGTTCAAAAAGATTTTTTTGATCATTCAGTATAAAATTTTTGATTATGTCTTGCAGGAAAATTATTACTCCATGTCACATGTCACCAATTGCTGTCTATGTGCCTGCAGTTAAAATGTTGTAATGAATAAGATTGAAGACAAGATATCCCAATGATGCCTTGCTAAGGTTTGTGCAGGGTTTGACATTCACTCATTAATTCTTTCCTTACAACATACACGAACACCTACGAGTTCAATTACAATTCTGTCACAGGACCCACATTCCTATGTCTTGAACATGATGAGAGCATGAGCTTCCTTGCCAAATATTTTTTTTTAGAATTCAGGTTTTAAAACTGGGCATCTATTTCTGATTCTAATATTCCTGTCAGAAATCACAGGAGTTTAATTTACCCTGACATATCCCCCAATACAGTTTATTATTGATCCCTCACTTCTATCTAAGTGCTAATTTATCCAATTATTCAATATAAATTATTTTCAATGGATTTTCTGTGATATACAAGTACTTTTCATTTCAAATACTGAACTTTAATACTTGGTCTATTTTTGCTCTTCAAATCCAACCACTGTTTGCTTTCTGTCTTCAAATTGTTATCTTTTTTCAGTGTAAAATGTTGAGCCCACAAACACTGATGAGCTTTCTCTAGTGTCAACTTCAAGACACTCTAAAATCAATAGCAGAATGTAATTAGCCTGCCAGAGGATGGGCATCTGAACTCAAGAAAATTTACAGAATACTTCTACTTGGCAAATGATTTCCCTTCCTTGGGACCTTTATTTTACCCCTAAAATGGTCAGCCAGTCTTCTCAGCCTTTTGCTGACTGACTGACAGTCATTCTAAAACATGATCTCAACTCTCTGCTCAGGTCTCTCCAGTCTTTATACTGTGTATTAGGCAATGGAAGGAAGGAAGAATTTATGTGGGCTCATGGCTCTAAAGGGAGAGTCCATAGTTGTGGAGTAGGCACAGCAGCAGTTAATGGGACCAGGATGCTGAGAAGTAACATCTTAGCCACACACAGGAAGGAGATGATCAGGTGATATATAAGGCTTTCCATTCTCAAAGCCCATTCCTGACAATGCACTTTCTCCAGAAAGACAGCATGTGCTAAGGGTTCTACAGTCTTCCCCAGACTGTACCAAGTGCTCTTGTACTTGATGCAAAAAAAAAAAAAAATGGACATTTCTCATTCAAGTCATTATACTCTGTAACCCAAGTTCCATATAAAGTGGAAAAAATGGGAAGAGAGTATGACTAAAGCTATTTTCTGATATTATAAAAAAAATCCCTGAGACTTGGTATTTTATATAAGAATGAGCTTATTTGGCTTACATTTGTGAACTCTTGGGGTGGGATGTTGGAGAAAAGGTCTATTTTTAAAAAGCTCCATCAGCTAGGACTCTTTTCAAAGGTCCCCAGGAAACAACTCTGCCAAGGGGGATGCCTGTTAGAAAGAGAAAACAAGGAGAGTCAAGGAGCAGAGAGACTAGGGTTGACATTTGCTCTTCCAAAAACAACTCTTTAAATTAACTGACACCAGTATCCTACTAAACTATGCATGAAACTTTGAGAAACACATCCTAAAACATAACAAAGACCCTCACATCATGTCCTTACCTTGCCTCAGTAGTGCCATCTGGTTGGAGACCAGACATTTAAAGAAGAGATATTTCTGTTATTTATATATTACATTTTCAACAGGCCACAGACATGACTTCTAAATCTATATTCTTATATATTCTGCATGTATATGTGTATGTGTATGTGTTTGTGCATGCATGTGTGATACTTAAACATGTCTAGGGGGGTATGTGTGCATGCATGAAGGCTTCCAGGAAAGGATATCTGTTATCCTGCTTTACCACCTTTCTCCTTATTTCTTTGAAATAAAGGCTCTCACTGGCCCTGATTGTAAGTACTTGTGACACATTTACTTCATGTGGTCTGTGAGTCATAGAAAAATTATCAACCTGAAAAGGAGATGTTGCTCAGTGGTGAAGCACTCGACTAGCTTGCATTAGCTTCTAGGTTTGGACCCTATCACATAGGGAGGCAAGGAGAAGGAAAGAAAGAGAAGAGTGAGCTTAATCATGAAACCCTATGGCCTCTGTAATTTTAAATAGTGCCAAGCAATGACCAGATTTAAAAAAAGAAGACGAAGAAGAGAAAAAAAGAAACTCATGACTTACAGGGTTTCTTATTGGAAAGGGGGGTTTATTAATAATTCTTAGTAAAATGATCTCTTTTGCTCGCAATTTTATTCACCATGGCTTAATTTAAAAGGACTTTGCAAAATGGTTGAGCAGGAATGCTCAAGCCACAAGCTCCTGGTGAATATAGATTGAGTGGGTCTGTTCCAAAAGGTGTCTGTTCCCAGAAAATTTATTATGGAAAAAGAGGAGAGAGGAGCAACAACAATTAACATATACAAAAAAGAATAAGGAGTGAGGACATGTCTCAGAGGACTAAGGTGACTGTGTTGTGCAATATTTCATTTCCTTTCATTCATCTATCTTTTCATAGTCTCTCCCAGGAACACTGTCTCCTGCAGAGCCATGGTCTTCACTGATGCAAGATCACAGAGAACTTTACAGAGGAAATGGCTCTTTTGTTTTCACTCTTCATTCATCTTCTTTTCTTTTGCCAAAACAAATATATTTGCATTCTGAAATCAACAGCCCCAGCCAACTGCGCTTTCTACTGACTATCCTCCATAAAAGGCTTATTTGAACCTTCTGGAAGCCTTCAGGGCAAAACTGCAAAGTCCAAGCCACCTTCCTCCGTTCCACTTGGAATTCTTCAGAAATTACGCTGTCACAATGAATGCTTCCTGCTCCATCTCTTTTGACTTATTAGCTTTGTGTCAAATTCTTCAGTGGTTTTGTTTGTCAATCAGGGCACATCCTACATGACTTTCATGTGAAAAGCATCTTATGACTTTATAACTGTTTATTCAGAGTTTCCCTTCAAATATTTTGTTCTTGGCAGCATTGTTTTTGTGATACGGGAAGAAAGGTGGTGATATTTCTTTTCCATATAATGAAACTGATATTTATTGGAATTAGAAACTTGCTAAAGTCACAGGGAGCCAGCGTCCAAACCCCAGCATTATGATGGCACATTAAAGATTATTCTGTAATGTGCTTTTAGTGTCAAGTATTGTTAGTGGGCTTGTAGAGAAGGATATTCATCATATTACTCACACTGAGTAAGAAAACAAATGTTCCACATGTGAAGAGGATGTGTGTAGCTCTTTCTAGAGTCACCAGAGGAGACCCCTGCAAAGAGTGGGGGTAACAACCAGCACCCCACAGACTGCAGCATACAAAATGGTATAGAATGGAAGAGGTACTCCTGGTGGGACTGCAGCCTGTGTACTCTCTGGGCCAACTGCCTGAAAAATCTGCTTTTAGACAAACCACAAAGCCAGGTGTTAATGAAAAGCTATTGAAGGAACTCTATGAATTGAAGGTTGTTAAGGAAATTAGAGAAAAGGGAAAAACAATTAAAAACTGGTAAGTAATATCTACTGAGAAAATTATCCATTTCTTTCAGATTTTCAAATTTGGTGAAGTAGAGATGTTCGAAGTATGTCCTTATGAGACTTCGGATTTCCTTAGTGTATATTGTTATGTAGCCCTAATTTGTTAATTTGGAATTTCTCTCTTCACCTTTTCATTTGAGTAAGGGTTTGCAAATTTTATTGATTTTTCTCATAAAACCAACTCTTTTAGCTTCATTTGTTTTTTGTTTGTTGTTATTTGTCTGTCTCTCTTTGTTTTTCGAGACAGGCTTTCTTTATGTAACACCAGGCTAGCCTCAAAGTCACAGAGATCCACCTGCCTCTTCCTCCCATCACCAGTGCTGGGATTAAAGGCCTGCTCCACCATAGCCCTGCAAAACCAAGCCTTTCTATCAATTCTTTGTCAATTTAGTGTTTGTTTGTTTGTTTGTATTTTATTTTTATCATCTCTGAATTTAATTATTTCTTGCAATATACTCCTTTGTGCTGTGATTCCTTCTTTTTGTTCTAGAGATTTCAGCTGTGAGATCTCACCATTTATTTATTTATTTTATTTACATTTGAAACAAGGTTGTTTTACATGTCAATTACAGCTCTCTCACCCTCCCATTTTCCCCTCTCATCCCCACCAAACCCCAGCCCATCCCCTTTCTGTTCCCCTTGGGAAGGTAGAACATTCCATGGGGAGTCTTCAAAGTCTGTCATATCATTTGGGGAAGGGCATAGGCCCTTACCTATTTGTCTAGGCTGAGAAAGTATCCCTCTATGTGGAATGAGCTCCCAAAGTCCATTCATATACTAGAGATAAACACTGATCCACTACCAGAGGCTCCATAGACTGCCCAGAAGTTAGGACCCAATTGGGCTTATAAAGGTTGTTTCTGTAGGCACTTAGTCCTATGAACTCATCTTTGAGAACTACCTTCATTGTGTCCCATAAGTATGAGCATGCTCTATATTCACTTTCTTTCAATTCTAGAAAGTTTTTAACTTTTTAAAAAATTCTGTCCTAACCCATTTTCACACATTAGAAAGTTGTTCAGTTTCTATGAATTTGTTAGTTTTCCTCTGTTGTTGATATCCAGCTTTATTTAATCTGTGTTGGTCAAATAGGATGCAGGGTGTTATTTTAATTTTCTTGTATCTGCTGAGACTTGCTTTGTTTCTGAGTATGTGGTCAATTTTGGAGACCATGGTGTGTGGAGAAAGAAGTATATTCTCTTGTGTTTAGGTGAAATGTTCTGTAAATACCTGTCAGGTTCATTTGGTTTATAACATCAGGTAGTGGCAAGATTTCTCTTTTGAGTTTTTTATCTGGGTGACCTGACTATTAGTGAGAGTAGAGGATTGAAGTTCCCATCAGTCTGTGAGGTTAAGTACATGATTTAAGTAGTGTTTCTTTCACTAACTTGGTTGCCCTTGTGTTTGAGTATAGTTGTTAAGAATTGAAATGTCTTCTTGGGTGAATACAGTGTTCTTCTGTTAGGATGGAAAAATTTAGCCTAACTCTCCACTGACCCCAGGAAGCTGGGAGTCTTAAATCCCAGGCTGAAGGTCACCTTCTTGAGTGTTTATGATAGCACCTGTGAATGAGTGAACACAGGAAATGAGCCTTGTCACCCCACCCAGAAGCCTGTGCGAAAGCAGACTTCCTGGGCTGAGCAGGGCTTGGATAATTTAAATTAATTGGTCCACACTGGATGCTACCAGGTGATTGGTTCACGATGTGAAGGCTTTGTTTTAACATTAAAAGCTGTCTCAATCCTGTACCGAGGGTCCTTAGCCCTCTAGCCCTGGGTGGCATATGTCTGTGGATCCCAGTGCACTTGGAAAATAAAGAACCTCATGCTTTTTCATCAAGACCTCTTCTTGTGAGCGATTTAGGGGGGGCGCCTTTCCTGAGTGGGGGCACGATGGACCACGCTCTCGTGGGTCTTACACTTCCTTATATCTTACAATTAGTTTTAGTTTAAAATATGTTGTCAATAGTTAAAGTGGTTATACCAGCTTTCTTCTTACATTTACTTGTTTGGCATATCTCTTCTGAACCCTTACTCTAAGGAGATATCTATCCTTGATGTTAAGGTGTGTTTCTAAGATACAGCAGAAAGATGGGTCCTGTTTTCCCAATAATTCCATCAGTCTGTGTCCTTTCATTTGGAAATGGAGGCCATTGATATTGAGATATGTAAATGTCTATTGTTAGTTCTTGTTATTTTGTTGTTTGTGTTGGTGGTGGTGGTGATGGTGGTAGTGTGTGCATTGTGTGTGTGTGTGTGTGTTTGTGTGTGTGTTATCCTTTTAACTTTGCTGGCCTGGGCTTATTTATTGTCTGTTTTCATGGATACAATTAACCTATTCTAGTACCTTCAGTAAAACTGGATCTGTACATAGATAATGCTTAAAATGGATTTATCTTGGAAGCTCTTATTTTTTTCCATCTACAGTGTTTGAAAGTTTTGCTGTGTATAGTAGTCTGCGATGGCTAGTCTCTCAGAGTGTCCAGCGCATTTTTCCAGGCCCTTCTGCCTTTTAGAGTTTTCATGAGAAGTGAGATGTAATTCTAATAGGTCTACCTTTATGTTACTTGGTCTCTTTCCCTTGAAGCTTTTAACATTCTTCCTTTGTTCTTTCTGTTTAGTATTTTGATTGTTATGTGTCTAGGGAATTTCTTTTGTGGTCTAATTTATTTGGTTTTATATATGTTTCTTCTACTTTGATAGGTATCTCCTTCTTTAAGTTAGTGAAATTTTCTTCTATGATTTCTTTAAAGATTTTTTTTTTGTGTGTGTGTGTGTTTTTGATCAGTGTTTCTTATCCTTCCTCTATTCCTCTTATTCTCTTAGATTAGTTCCTTTCATAGTGCCCAGAGTTCCTGGATATTTTGTGCCATGAACTTTTAGAGATAACATAGGCCAAGTTATTCATTTCTTCTATAGTATCTTTAATTCCCGAAAATCTCTCTTCTCTCCTTTGTATTTAATTAGTGATACTTGCCTCTGTGGTACCTGTTCAGGTTCCTCAGCCTTTCATTTCCAGATTCCCCTCTGTGTGTGTACGTGTGTGTGTGTATACGTGTGTGTGTGTGTGTGTGTGTGTGTGTGTGTTATTGATTCTCTTTATACTTTCATGTCTTTAAGAATTTCATTCATTTGCTTCCACTGTTTGTTCATGTCTTCATAGATTTCTTTAAGGGAATTAATTATTTATTTCCTCTTTAAAGACCCCTGTCATAATATCCATACAGGCTGACATAAGGTCTCTTTTCTTGTGCTTCACCAGTGTTGAGGTGTTAAAGGCCAACTGTGCTGGGGTTGCTGAGTTCTAGCTAAAATTCTTCATACTGTTATTGAGTGGGTTTGGGAAGGTTGTAAATCCGGATCCTGATATCTCACCCTCTCTTTGTTGGATATGTGTGTTCTTCCTTGGTTTCTGTTGTCCTCTGATTACTAGGTGGCTTTGTGTTTCCTAGAGGAAAATTATTTTGGAGTTGTGATAGCTATATCTATGCTTCCTTGCTAGGAGTGGCAGAAATTAGAAAAAATTTAAACCAAACAGATTAAATGCGACTGAGCAGATAGCCCTGTGGCCAAAGTGCTTGTTCAACAACAACAAAGCCCTAAATTCATATCCTCAGGACTGGCATTTGGTGATTCATGCCTTTAATCCCAGCACTTGGAAAGCAGAGGCAGGTGCATCTTTGTGAGTTCAAGTCCAGCCTGGTCTACAGAGCTAGTTCCAGTACCGGCTCCAAAACAATACAGAGAAACTCTGTCTTAAATAACAAAAAAAACAAACAAAAGGCATTTAAAAAATAGAAATAAACAAACAAATAGATAAATACAAAGCTAACAAAACAGACAAATAAATAGAGGATGAAATAAAGAAATTTAATATTGACTTCTGATCTCCATATGCACATATTAATATTATAAATAAAGAAGTTCATTAGTTAAAATTTCAAAGATATCTTTCTAGAGAACATGGTTGCTACAGAAGATAATCAGTGAAGATCAAACAACCATTTATTAAGTCTCATTTTTAGCAAAATAAAAAGCAATACAGAAAGCTGTAGGTAATTTAAGGAAATAAATGAATCTAAAATAAAACTTGACTTGGAATTGCATTGTTAATAAGTACTCTACATTCCTGGTAAATTTACATTTTCGCCTATTGTTAACCAATAAGTAGATAATTATAGAGCAAATGCTTTATAATAAAAATAAAGAAAAACTTACAGAGTCGTGTAGAAAGATCAAATAACTTACCTAGAGGAAAATATTAGGCAACAAGCTAAGTGTTTAGCACCAACACATTATCCCAGAAGATAATATAGTACAATATTTAAAATGGGCCTCTTATTTCTCTATGGACTCTGTCTAGACCACTCACAAGATATTTTCTTTTTATTAATTTATTTTAAATATCAACTACAGTTTCCTTTGCCTCCTCTTGTCCTATTCCCTCCCCCAATCTCCCTTCTACTGCCCTTCATCCACTCTTCTTCCCTCTCCATTCAGAAGGGATAAGACATCTCCTGGGGGTTAACAAATCATGGCAATTCAAGCTGAAGCAGGACCAAGTTCCTCCTGCTTCCATAAAGACTGGTGTGTTATCCCACCATAGGGAACAGGTTCTAAAGAGCCAGCTCATGCATCAGAGAAAAGCCCTGGTCCCACTTCAAGTGGCCCCACAAACTAACTAAGCTACACAATTGTCTCACACATGCAGAGGGCCTAGGTCAGTCCCATGAAAGCCTATGTCCAGAGCCCATGTGCTTCTGCCAGCTCAGGTCAGCTGTCCCTGTGGGTTTCCCCCATCATGATCTTGTCTATCTTGCTCATAAAATCCCTCCTCTCCCTCTTCAACTGGTTGATTATGTATACTATCATATCATCAGCAAAGAGCTATTGTTTGAGTTCTTCTATTCCAATTTGTATCTACTTGATCTCTTTGTGTTTCCTTATCACTCTAGCTTGAACTTTGAGTACAATATTCAAGAGATAAGGAGGAAGTTGGCAGCCTTGTCTAGTCCTTGAGTTTAGGGCAATTGCTTTGATCTTTCTCCATTTAATTTGATGTTGGCTGTTGACTTGCTTTATATTGCCTTTATTATGTTTAGGAACATTCCTTATATCACTGATATCTCTAGAACCTTTATCATGACCGGGTATTGGATTTTGTCAAACGATTTTTAAGCATCTAATGAGTTGATCACATGTGGTTTTATTTCTTTCAGTTTGTTTATATGCTGGATTATATTGACAGATTTTCATATGTTGAACCATCCCTGCATCTCTGGGATGAAGCCACTAGATCATGGTTGATGATTTTTTTTTTTTTGATATGTTCTTGGATTCAGTTTCCTAGTATTTTGTTGAATACTTATACATCAATGTTCTTGAGGGAAATTTGTCTGTAATTCTGTTTCTTTGTTGCATCCTTGTTTAGTTGGGTATCAGGGTGTGGCCTCATAAAAAGAATTTGACGATATTCATTCTTCTGTTCTATTGTAGGGAATAATTTGGGGAGTATTGGTATTAGCTCTTCTTTGTAATTCTGATAGAATTCTGTGCTGAAATCATCTGGCCATTGGGTTTTTTTTTTTTTGTTTATTTGTTTGTTTCTTTGGTTTTTTTGGGGGGGCTTGTTAGAATTTTAATAACCATTTCTATTTCTTTAGGATTTATAGATCTATTTAAACTATTTACCTGGTTTTGATTTAATTATGATATGTAGTACCTATCAAGAAAAGTGTGCATTTCTTTTAGATTTTTGAATTTTAAAGTATGACTCAATGATTTTCTGTATTTCCTCAGAGTCTGCTGTTATGTTCTTCTTTTCATTTCTGAATTTGTTAATTGGGATATTCTCTCTCAGTTTTTTGGTTAATTTGGATAAGGGTTTCTCCATGTTGTTGATTTTCTGGAACCAACTCTTTGTCTCATTAATTCTTTGTATTGTTTTCTTTGTTTCAATTTTATTTATTTCAGCCCCGAGTTTGATTATTTCCTGTCATCTACTTCTGGGTGAGTTTGATTTTTTTTTTGTTTTGTTTTGTTTTTTTGTTTGTTTTTTTTTTTTGTTTTAGAGATTTCAGGTGTGCTGTTAAGTTGCTTGTGTGAGATTTCTCCAAATTCATTATGTAGGTACTTAGTGCTATGAACTTTCCTCTTAGCCCTACTGTCAAAGAGTCCCATAAGTTTGGGTATGTTGTGGATTCATTTTCATTGAATTCTATGAAGTTTTTTATTTATTTCCTTGTTTATTCCTTGACCCAGAGGTGGTTTATTTGAGAGTTGTTCAGTTTCCATAACTTTGTAGGCTTTCTGTAGTTTGTATTGTTCTTGAACTCTTCATTTAGCCCATGATGGTATGATAAGATACAAGGATTTATTCCAGTTTTTTTTTTTGTTTTTGTTTTGTTTTGTTTTTTTGTATCTGTTGAGATTTGCTTTATGACTGAGAATGTAGTCAGTTTTAGAGAAGGTTCCATGAGGTGCTGAGAAGAATGTATATTCTTTTGTGCTTGAGTGAAATGTTTTATAGATGTTTATTAAGTCCATTTGAGTCATGATACCTGTTAGTTCCCGTGTTTCTTTTTTAAGTTTCTGTCTGGTAGAACTGTTCATTACTGAGAATAAGATGTTAAATTCTTACACCATCAATGTTTGGGGTTTGATGTGTGATTTAAGTTTTAGTAATGTTTCTTTTACAAATGTGGGTGCCCTTCTGTTTGGGGGATAGATGTTCAGAAATGAGACTTCATCTAGGTGGATTGTTTCCTTGGATAAATATGAAATGTCTTTTTCAATCGCCTTGGATTAATTTTAGTTTGAAGTCTATTTTGTTAAATATTAGAGTAGTTACACCTGCTTGTGTCTTATGTCCATCAGACTGGAAAATCTTTTCCCATCCATTTACTCTGAGTTAATGTCTGTCTTTTGGACACCAGAAGGATGGATCCTGTTTTTAAATCCATATCCTGTGTCTTTTATTGTTTAATTGACTTCTGAGTCCAGGAAGGGGTTGGGTGGCAGAATGGGTCTTGGAGGGACAGCACAAGGGGGTGCACAGACTCACAGTTTTTTTAATTCCACAAAATCTATAATCAATATATAGAATTCAGTATATCCTGAGTTAAGCCTATATTGATTCTACTAATTTGCAATTATAGTCTCAGTGAACAGTAGGAAGTACCTTAAGTATGCCAGTGAATTTATATATACCCACATGTATATATAAATTTGTGCACACAATTGTGGTTTGTTTGGGGGGCCATATAACCTGAGTCATACCCAAGCAAGACTAGAGAGTATCAGGCAATCTACAGCTAGAGATGCAGGAGGTGCTGTGAGCATGGGTAATGGTAATCAAACTCAGGTCACTGATCTATCTTTCTATCCCTTAATGTTTGATTTTTTTGGGGGGAGGGACTTTCTAAATTGTTATTATTACTTTGTTGAAATAGGGTCTTACTTGATGGCTCTGGCTATCATGAAACAGCTAGAGCTCTGCCTGTCTCTCCCTCTGTAATGTTAGGATTAAAGGTGTTGTTAAAGTTTTTTGTTGCTGTTTTGTTTCTTTGTTCTTTTTGTTTGTTTGTTTGTTTTGTTTTGTTTTTCAAGACAGGGTTTCTCTGTATTGCTTCTGAGCCTGTCCTGGTACTAGCTCTATAGACCAGGCTGGCCTCGAATTCACAGAGATGTTAAAACTTTTAATCCATTTTATTGCTAATGAAGCAACTGAGTAATGTAGGAAGTTAGTCCTCCCCCCCCCCAGTCATTTAGCTAGTCATTGACCAAGTGAAAGCCAATATTTGATCATAATTCCAATATGTCTTCCAAAGCAAGACATTTTCCATTGTAACTATAAATGTGCTTTGTAAAGCGTACAGAAAAATCTAGTTTATGAAAATAATTAAGTATTTGAATTCAGAGAGTGGCATATAATTAGACTCTTTATCAACTAGTTTACATGAAAATAGGTATAATATATATATATATATTGTGTGTGTGTGTGTGTGTGTGTGTGTACATCAAAGAAAGAAATGAAACAAAGAATGTTGTAACCAGACTGAGTCTTCACTTCAACAGAATATGATGGAAAATAATTTTTAGAACACAGTGGAATAGTTTCACATTATCAAAGACACTCCGGATTTAGGTACCATATCTCCATATACATTATTCCTTTCATTTAGTCTCCAGGAAGATGACAACAAAGAAACAAAACAAACAAGAACTCTGGAACTGAGAAGAGAAAAAGAGAACTAAAAATAAGTATGCACGTATCTCAGTTAGGTATAGACCTTTATAAAAGAATGCAATCATAACTCTTATTTTAAAATGGCTCTGTACTTATTTCAAATGGAAGAATTTCATCTGAAGCAAAATGTGTACTACAACCTATTAAAGCATCATTTGATATCAGAGAAGGTTAAATATTCCCTCACCATTCATGTGCCTTTGTGTTCTTCTTCTTCCTATTGTGAAAAAATAAATAAATAAATTGATTAATTCATTTAAGTGATATGCAACAATCTCTCTGATTTAGCAGTGGCTTTCTTTTTAAGCCATAATTAGGCTCTCATACAAATTCTCTACTTCAAGCACATGTGTTTTCAGTCACACTAGGCTTTATTTACAATAATTACACTTATTTTTAGCATCTACAGTGTCAGACATTGTAGCAAGTGGTGAACGATTTTGGGTGGCTTCATCGATAAGGCAGCTTTCTTCAGTTCCATTTTTCATAGTTTGCACCTACTCCTAGACTAAGATCTAAACACATTCCTACCTGTACTTTCTTTCTACATTCTCTATAATGATTCTGCCTTTGAAATTACTGAAAATGTAATTGTTTATAAAGTCTTTCATCAGGTAATTTTCTCTTGACTTCAAATATCTTTTAACTGTAGACACACAGAAATTATTGTTTGGAATGTGATCAGACAGAATACGCCTTCTCTATGATTCAATCCATTAGATGTCTGAAGGCCACAATCCATCTTCCCCATCATAGCTGCCAGGGATGATGGGCTCATGGCTTTTTAAAGAGAGGAATCCTTAGAGCATTCTGAATGCTATACACCTCTTCCTTCACTTAAAGTTACAGCCAGGCTGTGTTCCTGCACACACTGGCCTCTGGTTATGCAGACTTAACAGAAAACAATGCTGGTCAATTATGGGAAGTGCTGCTTGCTCTGTTCAGCACACATGCACCTTTCCTCTGGTAACTGTGCCCTATGTTCCATCAAGAAAACTTGCTTCTTTCGATCAGAGTGTGCTCCTCCTAGGACAACAGTCTCAGGGTTGAATATAGGCAAATAACTTGGGGAAATCAAGGGGAAAAACTTCAGCTCTGAAGTTATTTTTTTTTCTTAATTTGAGCTCTGTAAGCAGGTAGTTTGCCTCCTTCTTTACTTTTTTTTTTTTTTTTTTTTTTTGGGGTTGTCCTTTTTCATTCTATCTTGCCAGATGGTTTCTCTAGCAAAAGTACCAGATATCTTAGAAATAAATAGTCGTTCTATGTCAATTCTCCCAGGAGGTAGAAGACTAAAAATATCCCAATTTGATTAAGAAGGCCAATGTGACCTCATAACTGAAATGAGACAAAGATTTTAATGTAATATCTTATTAAATTTCTGAGAGTATTATACAATGTATTTTGGTCATTCACCCCCATATTCTTCCCCACAACTCCTTTCATTCCCGCTCCCTCTTTATAGGCCTCCAACTTTGAGTTCTTTTTAAAAACAACTGCATAAGGACTTTTAAAACACATAACAAAGTTTTAATATGTGTTAAACTGAAATAGAATAGTACCACTTTTCCTTTCTCCCCCCCCAGCCTCTCCCAGTTACCATCCCCATGCCCATCCCATGACCCCCAACTCTCAAGTTGATGGCCTCTATTTCTTTATTATTGTTGCATACACATTTATGTATCTTTATATGTGTATTTTCAAATATATATGAATAGAATCTGATGAGTGAGTTTCGTTGGCAGTGTTTATATGGTTTCAGGGCTAACCAATCAGCACTAGGCAACCAGTAATGGGACTCATCCCTGGGAAACACTAATCTTTTCCCTTTTCCCAGCAGTCACTCATTGCCTGTGTGGTTTTTTTTTTTTTTTTTTTTGGCTTTTTTGTTTGTGGGTAGGAGTCTACAAAAATCCCCCCCTTTCTTTCATATTCATATACTATTGGTATTGCCATTATTCCAGTCTTGTTTATACATTCATTTCTATGAGAATTCTTCACAGCAGACTCTCTGGTACTCTGGCCCTTACTGTTTTTCTGCTCCCTCTGTACAATGTTCCCTGAGCCACAGATACAGGAGCTGTGATGTAGATGCGTCCACTAGGGCTTGGATCACCACAATTTTTTGATTTCTGTGTTGTGTCCAGTTGTTAAAATTTTCTTACCAAGCAGTAGTGCTTTCTAAATTTTTGAAATAGATTTTTACTTAAAATTCTTCTTTTTTACATTTATCTAATTCAGGAGGACATGTGCCATAGTTCACACGTGGGGATCAAAGGACAGCTTATGGGAATTGATCCTGCCCTTCCACCACAAGTGTTTTAAGGCTCCAGCTGGGGTAGTCAGGCTTGGCCGCAGGTGCCTATCACCCACTCAGCCAGCTTTCTGGCTTAGGCCTTCTTTGAATGAATACTATATAGAATTGTATGAAGTCACAAGCCGTGTGGTATTTAATCTGTGTGTCCATTTTTCTGAGTAAGAAATGCTCAGTTACCAGGTGAATTGCTATGCCTTCCTGTGTTTAGGATGGTGTGTATGGGAAGACTAACACGTCAGCCAGTACACGAGGTACAAATCCTTCTTACCAATGTGAGCAGTCTTCCCCCACTTGACTCAAGGCTGAAAAAGGAAAGAAGGCAGTCAGCATAAAGCAAATTTCTGCACTCTTCTTGAGCTAGGCTGTTCCTCTTCTCTGCACTCAGAAATGGGTTTCCTAGGTCTTGAGTCTTCAGACACTGGATTTGGACTAGCACCATTTTTTTTATTTCCTCTATATCTCAGAGCTCAGGATGCACTGCATCACCCCATAACTTTCTTGGTTCTTTAGTTTTCAGAAAACACATTATGAGACTTCTGTGTTTCTATCAGCCTGTGAGTTTATTATTAAAATATCATATATTTATATCTATATATATACATATATGTATGTATATATATATATACACACATGCATATATATGCATATAGATATAGATATAGATATGTTTCTTTGGACAACTCTAATTCATATCACTATGCCTGAAATCATGAATACAAAAAATCCCTAATACAATGTCATCAAATCCAATCCAGCAGTATATGAAAAGAATAATGTGTTATAGCCAGGTTCATCTTATACCAGCAATGTAAATTTGATTCAGCCCTTGACAAGCAGCATAATTCACCATGTTAATATACTGAAATCATAAAAATTTTGACAACATCATAAATATGACTCAAATTTCAATGTTCCTTTACATTATAACCTCCTAGAATACTAGAAATTAAAATGAATGTTACCATTCTGAGTGATGACATGGATATATATTTTTTTTACATAGACTGACTTCTTTCCTCCTCAAATAAAATGAAAACAAAATGCCTGTTTTCTCAGTTCTACCTTATATTCTGTTGACATTCCTAACATACAATTAATGAAGAAAAGACACAACACCCACAAAGGAATTAATACACATATTTTTTCTTTGTAGACAACATGATTATCTATACAAAAAGTCTCAAAGAGTTTAAAAGAACTACTGGAAGGAATAAATATTTTTAACAATTTCATCAGCTATAAGATCAAAGGAAGAAATACCCAATTTTATATCTGGACACTATTGACAAAAGAAACCATTGAGATTGATAAACAGTGTTACAGTGGGTCAAAATTTAAAATATTATTAAGTAAGAAATTGCCAAAACATATGCCAGTGATATATGCTGAGAAGTATACATACAAATGGGAATAGATGTAAGAAAATTGAGAAACATACCATAATCATTAGTTTAAAGACTCAGTATTGATCAATTTTATCAAAATCAATCTACAATTTCAACATAATATTAATTAAAATCTTGACAAGTTTTTACAAGATAAAATTTACAAAGAAGAATAGCATAAACAACTTAATATTAGAAAAGAACGGAGCTGAAGGATTCACCGCCTCTGATTCCAAAACTATTTATGAAGCTGCAATGATCAAAGATAGACAACAGGAAGATAGATAACAGGAAAAGACATAGTCTTTAAGGTGACAGATCTTCCAAGGCAGCTGATCAGCTTAACCATCTAGGCAGCTACTTTGCAATAAAACTTTATGTAAACTAAAGTTTGAATTTTGTGTGATTTTTGACTAAGAAAATATATTAAAAAAATTCTTTAATCAGATCATGTAAAAAGCAATAGGCCAGATTTTGCTAAACTTTGAATTTGGAGGTTATATGCACGGTCAATTATCAGCAAAAATAAAACAATTCAGGGGAAAATAATAGTATTTTAGATAAATATTTCGGGGCAACTAAATCTTTCCCACTTCATGTCATACCACAAACCCTTTAAAAGTATCATACACACACACACACACACACACACACACACACACACACACGTTACAAATATCAAAATTATAGAATGTGAACCAGAAATCTCTGTAATTCTAAATCTCTGTAATTCTAGTCTGTGAAATAGATTTTAATATATGAGTAAATCACCAAAACCAAGCACTGGATAAATGGATACCTTCATTTCTCCTCATGGGTGCTTTTTATAAAGTAGTGAAACTACTTTGGAAAAATGGTGTTTCCTTATTCAGTTAAATATTTACAATTGATTGAGGAATCATAATTCTAGGCGTTAATCTCAGAGAAGTGAAAATATATGTTGAAATAAAAACCTGTGTGATTGTTAATCATGGTTGGAGCAACTGTATTTGAAATGAACTAAAATAAAAAGGTAAGGCTTGGGCACTTTTATAGGAGATTTCTTATTTGGTTGACTTGAAGTGGGAGACCCCTTCGATTTGGATAGCACCTCCCATCCCCCATGGCAGCTCAGATAAAAGGAGACAGAAGGAGGAAAACTTGCTTTTGCCTGCTTGCCTTCATTCTCACAAGTGACATACATTTACACAGTTGCTGCCTCATCCCCTCAATTATATCAGAACCCAACTAGTTTGAGCTTCCAGTGATGACTGAAAACCACATGCTTTCCTGGAGTCCTCAAGACCTTTGCCACCAGACTGAGACTGCTGAGCCATTAAGCCATGTGAAGTAAGCAACTGCCACGTTCTAAACTTGTTCAGTGTGAAATGGCCATTGTTTGGTTATTTGAATCGTATTCTGTAACTCAATCTAACACATGTCCATTTGTATATAGTCATTCTCTCTGTCTATTCCTTTAGCTTACCCTGAACACTATAGCCTGTATGTGAGTGTTTATTACTAATATCCCAAACCTGAATCCACTAACATGTCTCTTCCCAGGCAAATAGATAACCAAAACTTTGTCTAATATATGTGATGTGATACCACCTAGAAAAAAAATCTGCAACATAAAAGACATTAACATGAATAAATATTTACTACACTATGCTATTAGGAGGCTCAAAGGACTGCAATATGATCTGATACTCTCCTGGAGAACAAAGAATGAGCACCCTTGTCATGCTGACTTTACTAATTAGGTTGAGATAGTTTTACTCTTTTAGTTCTAGAAATATTGATGGAGAGGTAATATTTATTCCTTCAATATCCGGCACCTTTGCCAGAGAAGCCATATGGCAAATTAGAATGGAAAGGCAAAGGTTTTATCTTAGAAAACCAAGGAGCACACTTAGAAGCCTGGCATGATAGCAGTTCTTCCATCCAAGTATTAACCAGGTCTTCTCTTGCTTAGGTAAGGATAACGCTAAATTGGATATGATTGTCTGTTTCAGGGTAACATGCCTGCTAATTTAAAATATATCTCTTCTCTGAACTGGTGGAGGCTACGTTTGGGGTATGTGTGGCAACTCTCATCACTATAAGAGATGGCAGATGTTTGGCAGATGTTACAAAAACAACAACCAGGAATGGCACATTTTACCAACATGAAAATTCAATCACTGTCAATTTGATTTGAAGGAATAAAATAAAGCATCAGAGAAATATAATCGTTAATTGTAACTGTAGTCTCAAGTTGAGAGACTGGAAGGAGCAAAAAGAACTAGTAACATAGAATAAGGATGTGTGTGAGACATGTAGAGAATTGAAAGAATGGAAAACTGAAAACCAGGGGTACACTGTTACTGCTGAGCAAAACAAGAGAAATAAAAGGAGGGCCAGAGTCGGAGTTGGGACATTGCTGAAGGATATTAGACAGACATACAGACAGAAACACAAGGTTGTTTTGGATATAAAAGTATAATAATCTCAAAATTAAAATTGAAGAATAAATTTAATTGAAAACAAAGACTGAATAAAATACTTTTAGAGATTTATTGAAAATAAACACAGTAAAATGGAGCCTAGAAATGGAATAAAAATGTGTTCTGTTTTTCATAATTATAGGATTATAGGTTGATGTGAAAACTCTTCCTCAGAGGAACAGAAGACATGACATAACATCTGGAAGATTAGTGAAGCCAGAAGAACTTCAAAAAGACTTGGGCCAGAGGCGGTGTCTAGGGAGACTTGTCTCCACAATAAGGCCAGCTTCTGCTCAAGAAGTGTGTGTGTGTGTGTGTGTGTGTGTGTGTGTGTGTGTGTGTGTGTGTGTGTTATTTGATATAGGATTTCATCCGGGAGGGTTCCAGGGTATCAGGAAGTAGGGTAGAATCCAGAGAACCTGGCATCTGACATCCATTTCAGATTAGAATAATAACCAAGATGTGTATATTCTAGCAAAACTTTCACTGTAAATTTAAAACCCTGATGCAGGAGAAGTATATTGAAAGGAACATAGGCTTAGAAAAGTAGGCAGGAATTTACTCCTGGACATTTGGATTCATGCCATAAAACTACATCTCAGGATGTGGACAGCTAAGAAAATTTGAATCCCAACTTAGCCAACGTCCATATTGTTGCCTAGAACACAATGCTACTCAAAGTATGACTTTCTCATGGACATCTAGGAAGTAGGAAAAACTAGCCCTGGCATTTTCAAGGTTAAGTAAGGTAACAAATTGTAGTTGGAAGCAGTTGAGAACCGTATCTATTGACTTTGTTCTACTTATTTTGATGGGTAGTTAGAGTATGTGAAAGGTGCAATTAGATTGATGTTGACTGTGATTAAATTCTCGCTAGAATATTCAAGGCGAAATGACAAGCACACACACTGTGGTACCATCCAAGTTAATATCTCTGGAGCCCAGGAGGAAACGATTCTTAAATGATATTATTTCATATGAGTGCAGCTATTTTTCACCACTTTATAAAACATGGATTGAAATAATGGAACATATTGGGAAGAACTGTGATTGAATAAGCCAAAGTTTGTTCTAAGCTTGAATTTCTGCAGGAATAACAGCTAGCATTTTAAATGTTATTGTAGGTTGTATGGAATGCTCTGAAACCTGCTCTCGTGTTGTCTTCAAAATGAAATGATTTTGACTTCATTTTTACAAACTTAGACCTGAGACCCAGAGAGATAAATTATCTTGATTAAAAGCATCCAGCTACAGCAACCACCACAGAAGCATTTTCCTGCAGCAGATGGGAACAGATACAGAGACACATCAGATTCCTCCTTTCAGGGCTCAGGGATCCCCTGAAAGAGGATGCAGACAACGAGTAAGAGCTTAACAAAGTCTTCTGAGTCAATATGATCAAAGCTCAGATGAACTTACAGAGACTGAGGCAGCTTGCCTAGCACATGCACAGCTCTGCACCAGGTCCTGTGCATGTGTGTGTGTGTGTGTGTGTGTGTGTGTGTGTGTGTGTGTGTGTGTGGTGTGTTTACATATATGTGTATATATGTATATAATATATATATATATGTGTGTATATGTGTGTATATGTATATATTGATATATATTTCCAGTAGAGTGTTTCTATGGAATTCCTGAGTTTGCAAACAAGTCAGTCGCAAGTGGGTCTTTGATTGTTTGTGCCCTTTCAAGGGTTCTTTTTCCTTCTGTTTGTTTATTTTGTCCAATTTTGATGTGTTAGTTTTTACTTTATCTTGGGATTGTTTTGTTATTATCCCTTAGAAACCTTTTTTTTAATTATTATGAGAGACAGAAATAGAATAGATCAAGATTGGAGAGAAGATGAGGAGATGAGGAATTGAGGGAGGTCAAAATACAAGTAAGATATAGTGTGTGAGGAAAAAAAAATCAATTTTCAATAGAGAGGGGTCAGCCAACAAGAGAAAGGGAAAGGCAGATAAGGGAGGAAGAACCATCAGCGAAGAGAGATGGCTGCAGTTCATTTATTGACTTCTTTGCAAATAAAAGTAAGTTTCCTAACAAGGGAGGGGGCCTAACAAGGGAGGGGGGACACCCAACAAAGGCCAAGCTGGAGAGAAATCCAGTCATGTGATTCAGACTCTAATGAAGTTTCCTCTGTGTCTGTGTTATTGCTTTAGTGGCTAATTGTCACAATCTTGTAAGGTGTGAGCAGAAAAATCTGCATCCCTAGTTCTCTGGTTGGGGCCAGTGGTGCTTTGGAGTCTGTTTTAACCTTCTTGACATCCCTAAAGATTTTCTCATCTGATAGATTCACTTAACTGTGTGTTGCGACTTAGCGGGGTTATTTGAGAGGAACTTTCACAGAGTATCTAATGCAGCCCAAGTCTGACTGAGAGGTCTAAAGGAAACAGGATGAGCACAGCTTTGAAATTGAAGAACATAGCTCACTATCGGATAAATGCCCTTCAGCGAGTTAAGTCCTCTCTATGAATTTAATATATTAACACATGCCATGTTGCTCTACATCCAAGGAGACCCTCACCAGAGCCAGCAGCTACAAGTGCCATTGCCATTAACTTTAACTTTGAAAGAGATTAAAATGGATGACAATTGCACTTGTATCCACAGGCTCTTTTAAGGGTCTCTTTGGCTGTGTCGCATGAGACAAAAAGTGAGAGAGAAATGTAGAGAGTAGTTAAGGTGCCTTGAGGTGCCTAGATCACAATCACACAAAATTCCCCTTGTTAAGATGTCACTCATTTTTCCAGAATGACCTTATTCACAACTGAAGGTAGCATCTCCATTCACTTAACCAGTTTCCCCCAGATCTCACCAGAAGAAGATCCCTCTTTATCTCATCAGAACTTCACTAGAACCAAGCTCCCAACACAGGAACTATTGAGAGGCACATTTAGACCAACACTCAAACCACAACACTAGACTTTCTTATTTACAAAAAATTAGCTACACTACTGAACTGCCATGGAAATGTAGCTTAAGCAGACAAAGTCACTTATGATAATTAAAATCAGAGCTTTAAAAATTAAAGTTTGGGCCAGGCAGTGGTGGTATATTAAGGGCCCAAACCCTCTTTGGCAGCCATGACAGGCTGCAAAAATGACCCAGCAAGATGTAGGCCCCTGACTCAGCAAGATGTGCTGAGCCCCAGACATTGCCCAATCTTGCCTTAATTACTGGGCAGAAACTACCAGATACCCTCCATGTGGTAAAGAACCAATCAGAAGTTATCTGGTGGACTATCGATGGGCTTTACTGATAGTAGTGGAATGCAATAGGTGCCAATGGCCCTTGGATGGCCTCAAAGCTGACTAATCAACTCAGGACAGGTTCCCCCATCCCAGAGGTACATCAATAAAGATATTGTTGCTATGCAACTAACAGACACCCAAACAACCCTCTCTCTCTACCCCAAACATATGCCCTGCCCCAGTACTAGTCAGGGTTCTTCCTACTTCACACGATGTGTTGGTCAGAGGCAGGACCTGAGTTAACTCATAATTTAAAAAACTCTTTGCTTTTGAATTGGATCTGGACTCTTGGGGGTCTTTGGGGTCCAGACTTGGAGCACAACAGTGCACACCTTTAGTTGCAGCACTTGAGAGTTAGAGGCAGGTAGATCTCTGTGAGGCCAGCCTGGTCTACAGAATGAGTTCAGGGGCAGCCAATACTGTTGTTTCAAAGAGAAACCCTGTCTCAAAAAACATTAAAAGAAATAAAAAAGAAAGAAAGAAAAAAGAAAGAAAGAAAGAAGAGGAGGAAGGAAGCAAGAAAGAAAGGTAAAAGGGAAGGAAGAAAGGAAGTAAGGAAGAATGAGAGAGAGAAATAAAAAAAAATAAAGTTTGGAAAAATAGGGTACAAAAATAATCAGAATTGAAAAGTCACAAAGAAGGCTGGAGAGAAGGCTCAGTGGTTCCTCTTCTAGAGGTCTGGAGTTCAATTCTCAGCAACCACATTATGGTTCACAACCATCTATAATGAGATGTAGTGCCCTCTTCTGGCCTGTAGGGATATACTGTACACATAATAAAACTTAAAAAAAAATGTCACAAATACTGAAAATCTAATGAGCTCTAAGATTTATCTGTAGGATCTTTTAGTTAAGATTCTATTTTAACACAAAATAATCTATTTGGTAAAAATTTATCCATCTATTGACAATATTCTAAAATAACTCATTCAGAGTTATTCAAGATAGTTGATAGGTTTTTCTCCCACAAACATACACTACACATAAAATCGACAGGATGGGCAATTCAAAAGACCTAAATGGAAACTTCTGGAATTAAAAATAAACCCAAGTTAGTGTTGTCTAAAATTAAGCCCAGTGTGTTTCTGTCTACAAAGGAGAATAGAAGAATCTGTTCTAAAGATGACAGTTACACTGCTGGGAAATAGGACCCTCAGTGACAGACAGAGCTTGTAGGCAATATGGGTGCTGTCCTTGTAACAGATAATTCATGAGCCACTCCAGATGAAGCACATTAATTCTCTTTGCCCCAAAGCTAGCACCCAACCATTGCCACTTTCAGAGGCAGTTGTGCTGGCGGCACCATGCCACATCTCTGCAGAGACTTCCTCTTTGTGTAAGACACTCTTGTTTTGCAAGTTGAGACAGGACATCTGCTAATGAATGATTCAAGATACACAGGTGGCCCAGAGCTTTGCCTGGCAGGCAGATCTGTGCACCCCACACCCACCCCAGAAAGATTCTTTGTAAATGGGAAGAACAAACCTACAGCCAGATTCCTGCTTAGTCAATTATGCACAGTGACTGTCAGTCTAGTCTCCTGCTTGCATCCTCATGGATGTTGATTGGTGGTTAACATAGTTGGGCTATACTTGAGGGTGGCATTCATACATTTATGAGAGCACCACAAACCTTAATTGCAGCCTGGCCCCTATTGCTGCAAAGAGAAAGCTGTGCTTATTTCCTTGTATGGAACAAGCTGTTAGGGAGACAACAGCATGACCTTTCTTTATTTCTGTCTAAGCCAAAATTTTGCACAAATCCTCAACTTGCACTGGATATCTTAGCAGAAGGTAGTGGTGGTGAAGAATTATGGAAGCTCCCTCCCCCAAAATTAATTGGTTGAGCTCCCAACTCCTAATACCTCCGAATATGACTACAATGAGAAATAGTGCAGTTAAAGAGTTATACTGGACTCAGCAGAATTAAATGTGGTATGGTGGTACCCTGATAAAAGGGAAGTTCAAGCACAGACATGGGAAGATGGAGGCTGGTAAGCCAGGGAACACTGCAGAGTGCTCACTAACTACACTAAGCTGGAAAGAGGCAATGACTCTTTTTCACATCCCTCACTATGATCAAGAACTGTTGATGCATCATTCCAGAACAACACATCCCTTGTTTAAGTCACTGAGACTCTGGACTTTTGATATGGAAACCCTAGTGGAATTTCATGATGACTCTGGTTTCTTCTAGGATGATTCTCAACACCTTAAAATTCTAAATGTGTTTCTAGAACATCAGCCAAATTAGGACCAGAAGTTTAGAACTAGCTAGAAGTTAGAGATGCCACTTCTCCAAGCCTAAGCAGTCTGTTTTGGGTTCTCTGCTTAGAAGTTTAGAATATCAGTCATTAGCACAGTGATCATGGACATTGAGAACCTAAATAAGAAAGTGAAAAATCTTGGCTTTTCACTGGCTAAGTAATTTAATAAAGCTTCCTCAACCAAATGCTCCTTTTGTTAGAATCATTCTAGTTAGAATCATTTTGCTTTATGTGAACTCCATATGTGGGCAAAGAAAAGTTCTTGGTATGGTCAGTTCTTTAGTATCAAAAACCTGGGTCAATGATGGTTTATTTAGTTTTCCACTTTCAAGCTCTAGGAGCTAAGGACATTTTGATCCAGTCTGTACAGGCCAGAGACATATGGCTTCAAGACAAGTGGGTTGGAGGCTTACTGCTCTGGGATTTAGCCAATAGTGGCCCCAGAGCTCAGTAGTTATTGTAATCTTCAGCTTTTGCTATCAGAGAATAGTAGCAGCAAGACAGTGGTTGCAAGCATTATAGTTCCTGAGTAGACTTTTAGTATTAGAAGTGGCTTAATTACAGCTCTTGGTGATAGTGTGTTAGAACCCTTGACACTTGATATCTAATGTTGAATAGTTCTTAAGGCTGGGATTTAAGCCTCTGTTTCTTATTTGTTTGGTTTTTTGTTTTTGTTGTTGTTGTTATTGTTGTTGTTATTTTAAGACAGGGTTTCACTATGTAGTTCTAGTTATTCTGGAACTCACTGTGTAGATCCGACTGGCCTCAAACTCAAGAGTTCTGCTTCTGCATCCCAAGTGCTGAGATTAAAATCATACACCACTACACTCATGTCTCTAGTTCTGAACAGTTGTAAGGATTGTAGTTCTTGTGCCTAGAGTATCAAAGCCTTGGCCAGCATGGCTTAGCATCTACCCAGAGTTCCTCTAGTGAGCAAGGTTCCATTTCTCAACTTGTGCGTTACCCATCATTGTCTCTGTTCCTTCTAGATCCTATTGGCTATTGCTTCTGTTGCCTCTATCACTGCAAGTATTCCTGAAGTTTCCATGCAGCAAGCTGGAACTGCCATTCACAACTGCCATTCATCTGCTGAAGCTTCCATTGGTTCCTCTCAGGAACCAATGTAACCATCTCAGGGCATTCTGCTGACAGATAAGTTGGAAAACAAGCAAGAAATACTCATTCAAAAGAAAACTTTCATTGAGTCTAATTTTTTGATACCAGAGGCAATCAAGGAAGGACTGGCCTGACAGATTTGAAAAGTGAGTAAGCTGTCTTACTTATATAACTGTAAAGAGGTTGTGGCAATGGTCTGTGCACCAGTAAATATACAACCATTAATGCAAAGGAAAGGTCATGATCTATGCCAGTCCCAGGCCTTCTGCTAGGACATCGGATAAGTGCTCCCCCTTTGGCTTGAGTGTACATAGCCACAGAGTTCTATAGAGTTCACTCAGGCTCATCTTGCTTCAGAGGTCAGACTTCTTTTTCTAAAGGGGCAGAAGGAATTCTGTTTTCTCATGGTTAAGTACCTTTTGCATTATCTGGACAATTCTGTTTACCCTGAAGATTCTATGGATGGTGGCTTTCGGGAAATCTTGCTGACTTTTACAATTAACTTATTTTAAAATAGGATATTTACATGTATATTTCCTATCACAGACCATGTCTTTGTTAGAAGTGTTATTTTGTTTTCAGAATCTTAGCTCTTTACAAAATAATTTCACGTTAGATAATATTTGAGTAAGTTAATGAATGGATATAAATATATAGCATGGTGCTGAGTCAGGGGCACTTCCAGGAAAAAGTTCTACTTTTCCTCTATGGTGTCAATGGGGTCAGGTTTTAAGCTGTTTATTCATGATGTTATGGCATTGCACAATGAGAAAAAGAAGTGTAGAAAACAAGTCTATGAGCTGCAACAGAGACCAACGATTTTCTGCTCTCTATCTTACATTTACAAAACAGTCTTGTACCTAACATTTTTTTAAACATCACTTCAACATATAGGTAGGCCAGGAAGACAGTTCTATTGTCTGTTTTGTGTGTCAATGTGACACAAGCTGTATTCATCAGAGAGAAAGGAGACTCAGTTGAGGAAATGCCTCCATGAGGCATTTTCTCAATTAGTGATCAATGGAGGCCCAGCTCATGGTGGGCAGTGTCATCCCTGGGCTGGTGGTCCCAAATTCTATAAGAAAGCAAACTGAGCAAGCCATGGGAAGCAAGTCAACAATTATGGCCCCTGCATCAGCTCCTACATCAACAATCCTGCCCTGTTTTAGTTCTTGTCCTTGATGCCCTTCAGTAATTAATAGCAATACAGAAGTATAGGCCAGAAAAAAACCTTTCTTCCTCAACTTTGCTTTTTGATCATGTTGTTTTGTCACAGCAATAGAAGCCCCCTAAGACAAGAGTTTTCTTATGTACAGTAGGGAAACAAAGTCATATATATTTTACAATAAATACTATATAATTAAATGAGAGGCAGAGTCAGCTAAAGCCTAATAACATCTTCTTAGTTAAGTGGGTTCTTTAATGTTATGTTACTGATTTTTTCAATAAGGGCTTAGGCTTTTGAATGAATACCTTGAAACATTAGATAGGTAGATAGATAGATAGATAGATAGATAGATAGATGATAGAGAGATAGCTAGTGCATAATCAATGACAAATGATACATAGACAAATGATAGGTAGACATATGACAGACAGATGAGAGATGGATGAATTCATACAGTTAATTCATAGACAAACAGACAGACAGACAGGCAGACAACCAGATAGGTGACAGGTAAGTTAGTACATGTGGGTTTTGAAGATTCATTTCCCCTGGAACACTTACCTCTATAAAATAGTAATCTAAAAGTAACCCTTTTGAGAAGGGTATGAAACATACACTACAAATTCTAAAGGAAAGAATTAGATAGAAAATAATAGTTACTTCTACAAAACCCTAGTCATTATCTTAGTTATTACCATTAACTAGTTGATAATTCATCTCCTGGAATCTCAGCACTGTTATCTGCAAACATAGCTTATGATGATCACCCCAAAAGTATGTAGCATAGATAAGAGTAGGTTTTGCAGTCAACTCTTCAGGTTATAATTACACCATGACAAGCCAGCCTCCAAACCCTCTGATAAGTTAAAAAAAATTAAAGGTGAACATTTGTTTCAAGGTCTTCCTTATCACTTCCCTTTCTATGTATAACTAACTATGTTGTTATGTTTTTCTCAGACATGAAATACACCATTAACTTGCTTCAAATAAACTTGTGACAAAACAAAAACAATAACAATGCTATTTAATGTAAGTAGCAGGCTCAACTTAGGCCACAATACATCCCTATCTCAATTATCAGACTCAACCAAGAACTTCTTAGAGACATGGAGACATGTCTTGAGAGTGTGACTTGTAACAAGCTTTCCATTTTCACATCCCATCTCTCTCCCTTTGTCATTATCATTGTGACTAATGTCATCATTGTCACGTCATTATACACCAGCAAGGTTAAAGGGATGACACAAATCAAATACATGTATTACGCAAGGCCCCATGTTGAGAAATTCAAAGCCCCTTGATTGGAATTGAATGGGCTGTCTGTGGGATGAGCTTACTGGTCATGACTCCACACATTTAATTCAATTCTTTCTATCTTTAAATCCCATAGTCCAACTCTAGAATGAAGCTGAATCTCAGAACCAGTCCTTCCTTCTCTGTTTCAGGTTTGCTGAAACACTTGACTCAGCTTACCCCCCACCCCATTCTGTCAATCACTTCCTGCCCTACCCCCATTCCATCAAGTCAATCATTTGAGTGACTCATATAAGAGAGAGGACTCAGTATCCTTGAAGGACAGAGGGCATTGAAGGAACAGACAGGAGTGAACAATGCCTTCCTTTGGCACCAAAAGGCTTTCTAGGAAGTCCAAAATCAACTTACAATAAATGAAAATTTACCCACTGAATGAGCATGTCCTCTGAAATACCTTGACTTATTTATGCAAAGGAAAATAGCTAGGAAACATGTGATTAGAGACCTCAGCTGGTTTTTCATTCATTATATCAGCATTAGACTCTAATCACATTGGCTTTTTCTCCACCTCTCCCCACCTCAGAGTGTTAGTGCTTCATTTGGTAGGTGTTGGAGTGGAAGCATATTAATAAACCCAGAGATTCTAGCTTTGTTCAGAATCCACCACTAAGAAGAGGTTTTCTTAGCCCAGACTGATCACTTCTTCCCTCACCGGTTTCACAGAATTCCCTTTTCTCTATTGTAAAGTTACTATGGTTTTTATAGACAGTGGCAGCAGGTTCCCTAATCTTTTTCTTGCTTTTAGTCTCAGCCTACTCCAATTTATCCCCCACACTATAGCCAGGGGTAGCTTTTAAATTGTAAATTTGACAAAGTAATTTGCTACCTAAAACCTGTCAGTGTCTACCAGTTTCCATCAAGACAGCATTCAAAATCCTTAAGAAGCCTTTCAAATCACCTGCTAAGCCAGCCCAAACAAGCATTCACACTTCATCCCTCACCCCACCTTCATGGAGTGCTTGCAGATGCAAATAGCTACTGGGAGAAAGGAAAAATTCTAAGAACACGTAGTGATCATATTTTGTTTGGTTTTTTTTTTACATTCTTTAAACCTATGTAACTCACTCATGTTCAATGCATGTTTGACCCATTGCTACTCCCACATTTGCCTGTGTGTAGCATCTTCAATATTAAAAGATAGACAAAGCACTGAGATTGGGGTTGGTGAGGGTGGGGCTGTCTTACTCTTCTGCAAGCTTCACATACTCAGTTTTTAGGAATCAAGCTTTCAAAAATACACTCCTTTAAAGGTGACCCTGCAGCCTCCTCTTGTAGATCTTCTTTTCTGTCCTTCAGGTGACCTGCATTAGGCTCAGCACCCATGTAATGAATACTATAGCTTCTCTGCCTACACATGGCTGCAGCTGAAATAGATTCTGAGAAAACTCCTCATCTGCTTTAGACAGAATAGAAAAGGAACAAAAAGCAACAGTATCTATGTGTCTTTGCAAAAGGCAATCTGTTTTCAACTTAAATTCAATTTGACAAGGGCTTGTCCAATAACCAAGCTTTCATTCACAAACACAATCAAAGCACACTCAGATAAAAAAAAAATAAGGAGAATGGTACAAAAGAATTGGAAATCATGGAACACAGGGCATTCAGAAAAGTGTAGACTGGAGGACACACTCTGCAAATTTACAGCTGATACAGAACACTGTGGTTACATCAAAGTGTGTGACCAGGTAATCAGGGATGGGCACTGTGTATAAACTGTACAATAAGGCCCTAGGAAACAATTATGCTCTAGCCTAAATGTATATTATATGGTTCTTATTCAGTACTATAGGCATTGATAATTCATTTCCACCCATATCCTCACAAAGTCTTATATCACAGTGGATATGTATCCTTTCTAAGTTTTGTTTCCAGTCCTGACACTAAAAGCTGAGAGGAAAAAACTAGATACATAATAGAGCCTCTGGTTCATCAGTGATAATGAGGCAAGATTCCATAAGTCATTCATTAAATTTGTTTGGCTAATATTGATGATCCTTAATAGATAGCAGGCATAGACGTGGGTGATTCATAACTAAACATGTTTGAATATAAATTAGTATTGTTAAAAGGTTGAAATATACTTATGAAAGAAAGATATGGAAAGAACAAGATAATTTCTAATAATTTGGTAATAAGCAAAGAAAATGAAGCAAAATAAATAGCATCAGGTGACGTAGGAAAGGCTGAGATGGATTGACAGCTCAGGAGTCACAGGACAAACATTACAGCATAGGACACAGATGTCAAAACATCCAGAAAGTGTCCCTTGAGACTTCTTACAAATCCATTAACAAAAGAGGAATGATAACTTTTCCACTTCGCAGGAAGGATATGGCATATAGCAGACACAGCTATTAGGAGACTTGGAAAAATACATAGCAATGGCAACTGATTTACTATATCTTCAACACAATAGACATTTCTAGGAATTTCTGTAAGTTAAGTTTGGTCAGTTGAATTATTTTAGGTTATCTGCATACAGGTAATAGCAGGTTGTTTTCCATTCTCATTCTCATTTTTCTAATAATGATAATGAACCTCAAGGCTATCTTATGGGTGGTTCTCAGGTTGTACAACTAAGCAAAGGCAAGAAGAAGTCTAGAACATTAAAACAAGAGTTAGCAAACTACAGCTTGCAACTTAATCCTGTCATCTGCTTTTGAATGGGAAATTTGATCAACTTTGTTTCTTAGGTCATATCAATTTGAACAAACCAGAGTCACTTAATGGAGAACCTCAGTTGAGGCATTGCCTCCACCAGATTGCCCTGTTGGCATGTCTTTGGGACATTTTGTGGGT
Source organism: Cricetiscus sungorus (assembly GCA_030556225.1). Classification (NCBI taxonomy): domain Eukaryota; kingdom Metazoa; phylum Chordata; class Mammalia; order Rodentia; family Cricetidae; genus Cricetiscus; species Cricetiscus sungorus. The sequence goes on along the minus strand of JANBXA010000007.1, from coordinate 8,960,786 downwards.
TATAGCCCACAATAGCTGGTGCCACCCATGGGGAGTAGTCTGGATTGTATGAGAAGCTGACTTGGCAAACCATGAAAAGCCAATGAGTATGTGACAATCTTCCATGGTCCCAAACTCATTTTCTCTTTCCAGGTTCTCATGCTGGACTCTTGCTATGACTACTGTCCATAATGGACTATAACTTGTAGTATGAAGCCCTTTCTTCCTCTTATCAGTTGTGTCAACACAACAACAGAAACTTTAGAAGGAAAACAAAATCAATAAAAGACTAAACTATTTCTGTAATAGACCTGACCATGTTGGGGTTTGGATGATGATTGTAGAAATATTTAGGGGATTTGCATTAGAAAAAGTTTTTCTATGCTCAAAGCTGACTGAGCTACTATGGAAGTTTAAAAGATAAGCACACCAAGAGAGGTTCAAGAGTGGAGACATGACTTGTCAAGGACTCTTATCAAAGCCATTTGTGAAATAGTTTGTTCTAAGAATTTTTGTTTTCTGGCAGCCCACAGAATGGAAAAAGATCTTCACCAACCCCACATCTGACAGAGGATTGATTTCCAAAATATACAAAGAACACAAGAAGCTAGTTACCAAAACACCAAATAATCCAATTAAAAAGTGGGGTACAGAACTAAATAGAGAATTCTCAATAGAGGAATCTCAAATGGCTGAAAGACACTACAGAAAGTGCTCAACATCCTTAGCCATCGGGGAATGCAAATTAAAACAATTCTGAGATACCATGTTACTCCTGTCAGAATGGCTAAAATCAAAAATACCAAAAGCAGTTTATGCTGGAGAGGATGTGGAGAAAGGGGTATATTCCTCCACTGCTGGTGGGAGTTCGAACTTGTACAGCCACCTTGGAAATCAGTATGGCAGTTCCTCAGGAAAATGGGAATTAGCCTACCAAATAATCCGGCAATTTCGCTCTTAGGCATATAGTCAAAAGATGCACATTCATACAACAAGGACATTGTTTAACTATGTTCATAGCAACATTATTTGTAATAGCCAGAGTCTGGAAACAGCCTAAATGCCCCTCAACTGAAGAATGGACAGAGCAAGTGTGGAACATTTGCACAATAGAACAGAATCTTGAAATTAGCAGGCAAATGGATGGAACTAGAAGAAACTATCCTGAGTGAGGTAACCCAGTTACAAAAAGACAAACATGGTATGTACTTACTCACATATGGATTTTAGACATAGAGCAAAGGATTATTAGCTTACAATCCACACTGCCAGAAAAGCTAGGAAACAAGGAGGACCCTAAGAGAGACATGCATGGTCCCCCACAGAAGGGGGAAGGGACAAGATCTCCTGAGCAAATTGTGAGCATGGGGAAAAGAGAAGGGGAGTTAGGAAAAAGAGAAGGGGAGAAGAGGAAGGGAGAGAATGGCATGAGGGAACAGGAAGATTGAGTCAGGGGAAAATAGAAGAGAGCAAGAAAAGAGATAGAGGGAACCATTATAGATTTAAAGAGAAATCTGGCACTAGGGAAATAGTCAGAGATTTACAAGGATGACCCCAACTATGAATCTAAGCAATATTGGAGAGGCTATCTTAAATGTTCTTCCCCAATAATGAGATTGATGACTACCTTATATACCATCTAGAGCCTTTATCCAGCAGCTGATGGAAGCAGAAGGAGACACCCACAGTTAAACACTGAGTTGAACTCCTGGAATCCAGTTGCAGACAGGGAAGAGTGATGAGTAAAGGGGTCAAGACCATGCTGGAGAAATCCACAGAAACAGCTAACCTGAACAAGGGGGGAGCTCATGGACTCCAGTCTGATAGCTGGAAAATCAGCGTAGGACCCACCCAGACCCCCCTGAATGTGGGTGTTGTTTAGGAGGACTGGTGCTGTCTATGATGCCTCTGGTAATGGATCAGTATTTATCTCTAGTATAGAAATGAACTTTGGGAGCCCATGCCATATAGAGTAGAGAGATACTCCCTCAGTCTAGACACATGTGGAAGGGCCTAGACCCTACTCCAAATAATATGACAGATTTTGAAGACTCCCCATGGAAGGCCTCACCATCCCTGGGGAGTAAAAAGGGGATGAGATAGGAGTTGGGGGGCAGGGGAGGAAGGGAAGGAGATGGAACTGAGATTGGCATGTAAGACAAGCTTGTTTCAAACTTAATAATAATAATGATGATGATGATGATAATGATGATGATGATAAAAGAATCTCTGTTTTCTGGTCAGTTGGAGCTGAAGAACTAGCTGTGATTAACAAAACATGCCAGTGCACCAATCTCATGAGTTCAGTTACCTATGATGTATGGCTGTCTTTCTAATTTCATTTACATTGCTATGGTAAACAAAAGAACTTTGATTTGTAATTCTAGTTACAATCCACCAGTGAGGAACTAAAAGCAGAAACTGAAACAGCTGGTATTATACCCATAGTCAAAAGCCAACATAGAACAATGTGCCCTTGCTTTTTGCTTAGAAATCAGCTGGGTTGAGCTTTTTCATTTTGTGGTGTCTAGACTCAAGAACAGCCGTCCCAAGAGCTAGGAGTGGAAGCATCAACCTCTAACATAGGCAAGAAAACCAAAAGTGTTCTTTCTGTAATCTATGAGAAAGATGATCACTGAGACATAGAATCTGCCTCTTAATAGGTGGAATGCCAAAAGATGTAGTAGCTTCCTCTTTAAACCTCCATTCTGGATGCTAACATCAACTTTTGTACAATCCTGCTAATGCAAAATGCACTAAGTTGTGAGTTTCAATTAGAATTTTATAATACAGTGACATTAGATCTATCCCCAAGACCCAATTATTTTTTTAGTTTAAATGAACTTGTTGCCTGTGGTTCCTAAAGTACAGATCCTTGGATTCTGGCTTGTTTTGATCTAAATCATGAGATTGGGATCATCTTAGACTATGTAGCAAGCCTGTCGCAAAACGATAGATAGAAAATGAGTAAGTCTTACCAAATCTCCCTGAGAAAACTACAGTCTCAAATGGATGTTAAGAGTGTCACCCTAGTGCAAGCAAAGTTCCTGTATCTTATTTTTTATCTGAATCTAGATGAGCATTTGCAATAACCACAGATGACCATGACTTAAGATGTAGGACTCTAAGGCCATCATTATCTTCAAAATGTCATTTTAAGAGGAGGAAGTTACTACAAGTTTTGCATCCTCTTGCTGGTATACCGAGTTCACAGCCACTGTGGGACAGATGATGAATATACAGTCCCTCCAACTATCCTTGGGTCTCCTCTTTCATGTTATCTTGAACCCAGTGAGAACTTGTTCCTGATGAAATGTAATCAGATTCTTATACATGAGATGCCATGCATCATGGAAGTTGAAATTAGTGCAGATGTAGACTGTTTTGCTGTTGGAGTCTAGGTTTTGTTTGTTATTTAATCTCAGTTTGTCTCTGTTGTCCTCACCTTTACTTTACCGCTCAGTTAGGCATAGTTTACCCAACCACAATTCCTGTATTCAGGTTACCCCAGGACAGGAGGGTGTGTTTTCTAGATAAAATCCCAACTAATACCAGCAGAGCAGTGAGTTAATTGCCATAGGATAATGAAAAATAGCATGTCCTAGATGTAAAGATAAGCAAACATGTCATAAGGGAGCATGCAAAGCTTTTAAAGAAAGGACATTTTACCCAGTCCATTCCATTTTTCATGATGTGGGGAGAACAGGGAATGGACATCAATTCACCCTTATTGAGGATTACTGGAATTTTCTTCTATCACTTGTGATGCTAACCTCATTGACCTTGTATGAACTCCTATTAGGCCAGGAAGGTCTTCGGATTCATAATACCTGACTCACAGCCTCTCCTCCTGACTTTTTTCAGAAACCACTATAGGAAGTTGCTATTTATTCCTAGGCATGGCAAGGCCAGGATGGAGAATCTTAATGACTTCCTCCTTTCTGAGCTGGCTCTTTGTGGCTCTGTTTGATTACCTGATTTGTTCTGTGTTCCCAGAACTTCAGGCACACCCAAGCACAAATGTGTGTGTCTTTTAAAAGCCGTCTGTCAAAGGGAACATCAATCATTGGTGAAGCTAAATATAATACAGTTGTTGTACATAAGGGATCTGTATGAAGCTGTAGTCCCTGAGTTCCAGCCATTGATACCTTTGCAATGTAAGACCTAAGTGGTGACTACTAATTACTTATTTCTAATAGGGTGGCTGATGACTTTAAAATTAAATTTACCCTTCCTTTTTAGGGTAAATTCTTTTTTTTCTATTTATCTGTATTTTCTTTTATTTTATATATTGAGAATGTTCTTCTCTCACACAATACATCCCAACCACAGTTTCCCCACCCTCCTTCCTCCCAGCTGCCCTTCATCCAAGTTACCCGCCACCTTCCCTCTTCTCAAGATCCAGACCCCCTCTGTTTCCTCATCAGAAAAGAGCAGGCCTCCAAGAGACTAACAGAACAAATGAAAATACAGTATGACAAGGCAAACACCCTCACATCAATGCTGGGCAAGGCAACCTAATTGTAGGAAGATTCCCAAGAGCAGTCAAAAGAGTCAGAGACACACCTACTCCTAGTATAGGAGTCCTACAAAAAACAAAAACACCAAGATAAAAACTGTCATATACCTGAAACAAACAAACAAAAACAACAACAAAATTACCTGTTGCAGACCCCTGTAGGTCCTATGCTTCTGCTTCAGTCTGTGTTAACCCATATAAGCCCTGCTTAGTTGACTCAGTAGGCCATATCCTCCTGGTGGCCTCTATCACCTCTGACTCCTACAACCTTTCCTCCCTCTTTTTTCTGGGTTCCCTGATCGCCTAGGTAGGACAGATAACAAATTGCCAGTTTTGTGGCTGGGCTGGTGTCAAGGTTTCTCTTTCTCTTATTTCCATTCACTGCCGAGTAACTTCCGATGCCAAAGAGACTAAAACTGGTGAAAGCTCCACACAGGCATGCAATGAGCTGTGTGGATTTTACCCACCCCACCCCACCCTCCAGCCCCAATGGGGACCCACTGTTAGTCTGTAGAGCAGCAACCCTCTGTTCTAGCATCTGTCTGTGTTGTTTAGGTATCTCTACAGGACCCACCTACTCAGAAAACTCAGCCAAATGCACCTCTGGCCCAAATGCACCACTGGAATTCTTGCTGGCATACAAAAAGTGTTCAGTTCAGACTCCTTACTTTCCATTACTAGGACCCCTCACTAGAATTACCTTCATTGACTCTTGGAGGTATCAACTACATTATGTTCTCAATTCTAGCTGTTTCTCCCCAAACTCTCTCCCTCCATCCCCCCTTGACTGATCTCTTTCATTTCTGACAGATGTGATTTAGATCTAGTTTAGTGGAGGGCAAGACCAGGGCACCAAAGTTCTTTCTGAGCATAACCTTTGAACTCCTGTCCAAGCTTTGCAGACAAAGTTTCTTGTTAAGTGATGGAAGAGAAATATGCAGGGAAAGGAAGCAAGGGAAAATATGCTTGTACTGATTTAAGCTCCAGGCCTGTCTGTATGTCTGCATATACAGAAGCATGAATCCTACATTTCTGCAAAGAAAGAAACTGAGAGAAGGAGGTCCATCAAATGTCCAGACTACAAACTATTTATCTGTGGCTACATGGAAGTAACAATTCACAACAGCACACACATAGGTATGTATTTCAGCTTGTTCTACCTTGAAGCTGTATTAAAGAAATGAGATCTCTTCTTAGTGTTGCTGAAACTAAAAGTAACAGAAGGAACTAGAAGAAAACAGTTGACATTTGTTACCATTTAAGTCATGATATATCAGTTCTGTCATTTAATGAGTACTTGTGCATAATCCTTGTGACTTTTTCTTGCCCAGGAGATGAGAATTCTTTAATACTCAATTTCTAAAACCTTGAATAGAGGAGGGAGAATAGATAATGTCCTAAGTTCCTGTCAGCATCAACATTACATCAGAAAACCTTGGGAGCCAGGGTTTTTGTTGTTTTGTTTTGTTTTGTTTTGTTTTTTGTTTTTTTCTTAAAGACAAAGTAAAAGCATGGGTTTTATTATTTGGGAAATAATTTTGCATTCCACTTGTTAGTAATGAAAAAAAAAGTCTCAAATGTATGACTGCTCTTTCAGCAGGAAAAAAAAACGGTAATTTTTTTTCAGGCTAAAAATAGAGTGTTTCAAAAAAAGTCTCATTATTTATAAATAGCATTGCTTCAACTCAGGCGTGTTTGGTCAGAAAGAGCAGCTTAAACAGAAGAACAAAGTAAAAATATATCTACTTAACTGGCTTGGCAAGCCTAGTTCATGACTTAGTACTATGGCATATGAGCAAAAGCATAATGGGAAGATAAACAATCAAGAATTGCCCTTTGTACTTACTGAGAACAGGAATATGTGTTGTCGGTACCCATTTATTTTGCAGATGAAGAGCCTGAGGTTCAAGGAGCAGGTGACTGGACCACAGTCACTCAAGCATCTAAGAGGATGGGATTCTATCCCTAACCATCTCCTTTCAATCAATGGACCCCTTTCTGAAACCGTCTGTCAACCATGGAAGTTCCTGTATGTCCAACAGTATCTTTTAAGCCAGTTGATTCTAACCTCAAACATGACTCCAAGAAGAAAGAGGAACAATGAACACTGAAAGAGACTTGGGAAGAAACACCTACATGGATCAATTAACTAATGAACTGAAGTTACATATTGGCAGAGACTTCAGATAGAAATGTTGATTCTCTGGAATGTACTGTAAGAGTAACCCAGTCTTCAATATTGGGGAACTTGTGCTGTAATTAATAAAGTAATATGATACCAAATTGCCTGTTGAAAATACAAATGTAAAAGAGAAAAAATCAAATTTCATTGTTCTAATATGTGTACATTCACATCTCATGTGAATTGGATTTTATCTATTCTTATTTGAATATATGTTACTTTTATAAAAAGTAGTAAATTCTCCAACAACCAGCACTTAGAGATATAGCATATCAATGTCACATTACAAACATCTAGTTATTAAACTTCTGTTTTAGCAGTACTTTAATGACCTTAGGTTTAGAGAAATGTTAGTTTTACAGAACTCTTGAGTAATAGTTCAACAGTCTCATATATATGATCTTATGTTACAAAGCTTCCTCAATTAGTTATGTTTAGTTATTCATGTAGCATGTTTATCATAGCTACTTGGCTCACATTGATGTCATTGTTACCTGAAGTTCATAGTTCACCTTAGGGCTCATTTTTGTTATTGCAATTCCTCTACTGTTTGACAAACATGGCGGCTTATATCCTTGGTCACAGAATCACACCAGATAGTTTTAAGGGACTCTACTTACTGTACTTCACATCTTCAAACTGCTAGTTTTGTCTTTTAAAAATGTCCTGTAGTTAGGAAATCATCACATCCCTTTTGCATTGGCTTCTTTCTCTTAACAGTGTAGATCTAATGCCCCTCCATATATATATGGTGCCTGTGTTATCATTACCCTTTGCCTCTGATTCACACCCCACTTCTCTAATGTTCTACACCTATTAATTTCCATTCTGGAAGACATCTTGATTTCTTCAAATACTTTCAATTATGAGTAAAACTGTTGTAATACTGATATGCACACTGTGAACATACTTTTAATCAGTTAACATGGGATGTCTTTAGGTGTACAAGAAACTAGATTTTAATGTTTTTAATTCATTCATTGAGAATATCATATATGTATACAATATATACTATATATATGCATATATATACACATATATATATATATATATATATATATATATATATATTCCCCTTGTAACTCCTCTCAGACCAGCCCCTGCTACATCTCCTCTCCAACTGTGCAGTTGACAAACATTTTCAGTTCACTTGGGAAATAACTAGTGCCTTGTTGCTGGATCCTGTGGTAAGAGTGAGCTTGGGTCTATAAAAAAAAAGTACAATATTTTCTTCCAAAGTGACAGCATTGTTTCCATTTAAATCACTAATAGTTAAGATTGTCTGATGTCCCACATCTCTGTCTGCACTTGGTGTTGTCTGTGCTCCGAATCACTGCTATATTAACAAATTCACAGCAATGTCCTTACTCATCTTGATATTCTATAATGACATAATAAATTGAACATCTTTAAGATGTGTATTTAGCATTTGCACATCTTTAAAATATCTGAGGCTTATTTGGGTCTTGGTTTCTGTCTTTTTTATTGTTAGATTGTAAAGAGTAGTTTGAAAATAAGTTCTCTGTTGCAATGTGTTTTCATAGACTCACCTTCCATTTTTGATTTATCTTTCTGTAACTTTCTCAGTTTAATATTTTAGAATAGTTTTAATTTTTTAGAATAGTTTTTATAATATATTGTTCATCAGTCATGTTTCTGGTATTAGATCTAATGTGTTCTTCTTGATTCCAAAGCCACCTGAACTTTCTCCAGTGTTTTTCTATGGATTTCTTAGTTTCTACTTGACATATAGATGTATGGCCTTTTTGAATCCTGATGTCTGTGTAGATAGTAAGTGTCTACTACAGGGAGAAATAGTTGTGTGAACTGTCTTTTCTTCTTTAAGTTACCTCCATCTTGTTTCCTTTGCAATTGTTCTTAGTGTCAGTTGAAAAGCCACATGTCTCCTGTTCATTATATTACACTGTCTTCCTTACTATTGCTTTAAGTTGCATTAGCTAGCAGGAGCTGCTGACTTTGTATTTTCAGTGTTGTTTTTGGCAATTTGGCATCATTTGCCACTGAAGTGAAGCTTTAAATCAGTTTGTCAATATCTACAAAATAACTTTCTGAGACTTCAGTTGGGACTTTGAGTACATATAAAAGTGATATTTTGAGGAGATAAGTCTTCCTCTCCATGTAAATTTAAGAGATTTTGCTATTTATGTAAGACATTTTGCATGATATAACTGCTTTAGATGAAAAGTAAATGTTGATAGTGATGATGAGTGAATACAGATAACAGGACAGTTTTGAAAGATGATATAAAGCTAGTTATCTATCTTCTAATTCTGTAGTGGATATTTTAGTTTTGGTGGCTGATAAGTATATAACATTTAATTCTAAAAGTATAAAATGTAATGTGAGGCTTTATAGCTTTGGTTTCAAATTCTTATCCCAATTTTCTATAAATTTAGTTCCCTAAATTGTATAGACTTTGAAACTGACTGATTTTGATCTATAGTATTTTTTGGAAATTTTTAATAATAAAATATATTTAAAAGTAAAGTAGGTAAATGTTGCTATATGGGGTATGTTTGTAACTATAGGTAATAATATACCTATCTCTATATATTATCTTTGTCAAACTTAATCAAAACCAAATGAAAAGAAAGACACAATGAGATGTGGAGGGATAATAATGAAGTATGTGTGTAATGTCACAGGAGTATCTGCCAAGCAAGATGAATTCTCTCAAAGGTTGATGGAAAGAACAGTAGCACTACAGGATGAAGATGGATGAGGAGCTCACTAAATGCAAGGTATAAGGAGACAGAATTGTGTGGTGTGTGTGTGGGAGGGAGGGAGGAAGAGAGGGAGGGAGGGAAGGACAAGCGCATGGCTTTCCTGGAAGATTTCTTATAATCTAAGGGGAGGGGAAGCTTCTGACAATGTGCATGTCAGGTGTGCAGCAGAGTTGATGAAGTGTCAGATCTGTTTAAGGAATGATGAGAAGATTGATTTCCTGATGTGTGACAGTGATTTGTAAGGATAAAATATGAAAGAATAAATACCCTGATGTCTTCTTAACCAGCAACTACATTCTTGCCTCCTTTTGCATTGTTTTCTTCTCAAAAGCATCTCAAGAGGGCACACCCTCAGAGAGCCACTCATGCATTTATTCATCTCTTAACTCTTTCATGGGATATAGCGCAACAAGCACTGTACAAGTCTAGGTTCTGGGCTACAAATGTACAGGCAAACCAATGCAAACCTGGCCCTTAAACCACTGAATACTGTCTCTATTCTCATATATCTATCACAGGTGAGCTGACTTCAATCTGTAACATCTTTTAATAAAAGAAAATACATGTATTTATTTATGTGTATTTTGTGACTGAGTGCGTGTATATATTTCATACACATGCTGTGCCAGCATAGGCCAGAGATGGTCATTGTATCCCTTAGATTTTGAGTTACAGTTTGTAATCTATCATGTGCAGTCTGCAAATCAAACTCAATTCTTCTATATGATCAGTAAGTGAAGTGTGCTTAGCTGGTGAGCCATCTCTCCAGCCCCTGTAATCCTCTTTTAATTTCTTAGCCCTTTCCTTTGCTTTATTGACAATTTTGAGTCCCTTCTCATGTTCATTGACCTTATATTTCCCTCAGTCTCCTCTGATTCCTGTCTTCTCTTTCACCTTTAGGACCTACATTATATTTCCTTTGGTGGTGCAAAAACATATGCACCACCATTCCCACTCACAGTATCATGAAACCATAACACACAGTATCCATTTCCTCTGTCATGGTAGGAAATTTGTGTAAGCAAGCCACACCTATATTACATAAATGGCATGAATGGGTTTCATGTATTTGTCTGTGTTGCTTTAACAGATTAACGATGCTTTTATTTCAAGAAGGATGAGGTGAAGTGTCATGAGGACAGGCAGGAAAGAGCATGTCCTGAACTAATTTGTGAAAGGAAGGAATGCTTCATGATCTGTTCCTGAGGAAGAGAATGGACAGACTACAATGATTCTGGAGACTTGATTCACATACAGGATGCCTACAAGATACAAGAAAAAGATTTAGGAACATAGACAACATGTAACCATTTATATTCCATTCATACATCATGCCTTTGATTCCATGGCAGTCTTGCCATTGTTCAAATGTGGCTTGTCTCTCGTAAGTTCATAAATCGAATAACTGGTGGTGTGGAAAATGGAAACATGGAAATATAGGCTAAGTAGAAGGTACTTAGTTCAGTTTAGAGAGCTAACTTTGGATGAAACAAAGCACCCCTATATATCTCTGGATATCTGTTTTGTGATGCTATCTCTTGATCACACATGCCCTCTAACCATCACATGACTATGATGTAATACAACCCAAGAAGGACAAGTCTGAGTCCAAATTAATGAGGCTGCACAAACGTGGATAATCTGTTTCCCAAACTGCATACTGAATACAGATCTGTTCTTTACATCAATCTTCCTTATGTATTTCATTACAGTAGGATAAAAGCATAAACAAATATAAGCATGAAGATATGTTTTCATTCCTCAGTGAGACTGCAGTACATTGTATAATTTCCCCAGAGGTATGCTGTACTTTGTTAACAATGCTTGGATTCAAATTCACTTCAAGCTTCACTATACAATGACTCTTAATGGTGAGCAGAGTTTTATCTTTTAACAGATCTTCTTGTTGCCTTGCCTATCTCTCCCTATTGCTAGTCATACTCTTCTGCAGGTCTCTAGAAATGTCTATGTGAAGTTTTTCAGATTCCCCACAGGTTATAAGTGCTCTGAGGTACCATGGACACATGAGGAAAAAATGGACAAGCAGCCCAGGAACCTTAGGTAGGGCTATTTGTAGGGATGTTCTACACAGTCTCAGCATTCTCTGAAAAATTAACTTCAAACATACCATGATGAGGATCATGCAGCAGAACATCTTTTTTTGTTTCCTTCCTCACTGTCTGGTCTGCACACTCCTGGAATAGTGCTTTTTAGGATGATCAACCAGCTTTCTCAGGCAACTCAGTGAATCAAACCCTTGTCTCAGGAGTCACTTCCTTGAGAACCCAATTTAAAATTCACATTTCACCTTAGAAATAATGAACGCGGAATAATGAATAATGAATCAGAAAGGCTGTCAGAGATCTTTGAAATTACAGGAACCTCTGTCTACAGACGAGTCTCTTGTGCTGTCTGTGGTCTCATACCTCATCCCTCTTCCAGTGATTAGCACACTCCTGACAGCATTAGCACTTACTGTACTTGTATTGATGGAAATAAATAAAAATTAGTGTTTGAAGGTGTACAAAGATTTGTAAATAAGAGTTGAAGGCTAATTGTGTCCTCAGGGATTGTGAACACACTACCCCTGAGTTATATAGGACTGAGTCAACAGATGAACCATGAGAAAACCCAGTACTAACAGTGACCATGGGAAGCTGGCCTAGTAACTATGTCCCCACCATGCTTTGATTCAAAGCTGGGAACTGTCAGTAAAGATCCACAATGTACTGCTTAATATATCTTTACATTTGTTAAAGCCTCAAATACTACTTTCTCCTAAGGGATGACTTAAAACTCTTACTCATGGCCAAATACTTTAAATAGCTTTATTCACACATCTCTTCTTAGGAGTGAAGATATGAGGTACCTATCAGTATGTTCAATCATATACTGCCTTAGCTTGAACAAAATTCCAGATGACAACAGACCAGAACAACTTGTTCATAAATAATGAGAAAACTTTGCCAAGCATAGAGTATGACATAGAGACATCACACTAGAGGGACAAAAGTGTAGCAATAAAATATCAAAGTTCTAGAGTCTGAGCATGGCACTGGACTTGTTCTTTAGAAAGGATATGTGTGTCAGGAGACCTTTCTCTGTCTACTGTACCTGATTTGGTCATGTATAGAGTAGGGAAGCCAGGAGAAAGGTATACTATAGCATAACCAGGAAACATAGTAAGGAGCCATAAGCTGAGATGGGTGAAAGAGAAGAGTTAGTTGTCATAAGCTGAGATGGGTGAAAGAGAAGAGTTAGTTGTCAGTGTACTCTGTGACCTTCAGAGTCTGTTCTCAAAGATGATGAAATGAAAGCTATCAAGCACATAGTGTGCCTTTGAACTCTCAGAAAGAGATGCTAATTATGGCTCTTGGTAACCAGAGTGCTTTTCCTAATCTGTCTCTCCTGGAATTGCTCAAGCTGTGCAATGGGATTCTTAGGCTATGGCAGATTTAGAATAAGAATTTAAGAATTAAAATGAGTTTTTTTAAATATATCAAACCCAAGGAATGCTGCATGCAGTAAATAGCAGCCCCCTGATTGTTAGACACAATAACTGTTCTCTCTGAGCTGAATAAAATCTCTCTTTAATGAGTTGATTAAAAGATTCATTTTTTTCCTGGCTTATCCACAGAAAATTCTCTGTAGATGCTTCTTAAAAAAATACTGAAACTTGAAAGCATTCATTGTTTGTCTCAGGATTTACTAATACATACAGTTAAGTATGTCAGACAAAATGTTCTGCTCCCATAGCTCTCATTGCTATAGAAGGGATTGTTCTGTCATGGAAGCAGGAGGCTCAGTTCAGGGAAATACATATCATTCAAGAATTGAATAACCTGACAAAGTATATTTTAGTACTGGAGGAGGATGGAGACCCTAGAGTGTCTGAGGAACCACATATATTGTGGAAGGGGATTTCCAAGAGGAAAACAAACCTTCAAACAAATGAAATCAGTAGAAACAATTGACCAGGAATGAGGTATCCTTGGAGAGCTCCACTGGTGGGGGTGCATGTTTCTTTTCTCTGAGGACTTGGCCGAGAACACTGTCTCAGTTCTCCAATGATGGTATCAAAGGTAATATTTTCCCCTGGATGATTTTATTTCTGTCTTGTGTCAACACCAGGTAGCTGGTATAATTCCTCACTGTGTTGCCTAATTTCAATAAGAATCCACTCTGTCCAACCCCTTGGAGCATCTGCATTCATTGTGTTCTGGGGAAATGATGAGAAGTTAATCTTTTTATATTTATTGCTCAGAAGAACAGAGCCTGCAGCAAGAAGCACTTTTATTTCTTTTTGAAGGAAATAATTTTAGGAACATAGCTCTTGGACTAAATTACACTAGAAGAATAAGGATCTATAATTAGTTATCTAATGTGATTTTTGTTTCTGAGACTGTGGGGTCCTCCTCAAAGAATAAGTAATTACAAAAATAATTTCATTAAAAAATGAAATGATTTTTATTTGCAGGTTGAATGTCTTTGAGAACTGCCAATTGCTTGATTGGCTCTTTCACTAACAGGTGACAAAACAAACTGAGAAAGAAAGACAGGATAAGAGGGACATAAAGTATACCTCTTCCTAGATACCTTTCAGGGAAAAGCCTTCAAGAAAGCTTTCAGTTGAAGTTCACTGAAAGTTTAATTGAAGTTAATATAAAAATGCTTTTGGCAAAACAAAACCAAAATGCTGAGCAACAAACTTTGTCTAGTGTATGAAGTCATGCTTTTTTTTCCTTAGCTCTTAACTTGTCCATCTCCTGGTCTCCTCGAAGAAGAGAATAGAGGTATTGTGTGAAAGCTGAGAGGGGTATTGGTTTGGGCTAACGTACAGTAGGAATAGTAAGTAAATAAGGTAAGTGTGTGTGTGTGTGTGTGTGTGTGTGTGTGTGTGTGTGTATGAAGTGTGTGTTTCTGTTTACATTGGGGACATACACATGGGAAATAGTAAGCTTTGTATTCTAAAGATACGTAAAACTATCTTTCCTGTTGTAGTTTTATAAGAAAGCTAGACTCTGTTCTGCACAAATATTTTTTTTTTGTAAGAATCTCTCTAAAAATCCAGTTCTTTAGATTCCAGGGCATGCTTCTTTCCCAGACCATAATGTAAAATTCACAGTTACATTATCTGGGCTGGTATGCTACTTCTCCATGTAGCTTTGTAAGAATATTCATAAACAGATAGACAAGGAACATATTTGTGTCAGTATATCTGAAAAAAATGAAGTGGGTGAGAGAAAGAGATCTGTTCAGCCACAAGTTGGCGTTTATACTTAAGCAGAGATCTGTAGCATGTATGTTTTTCGCCAGCCCGCCCGCCACCAAATAACACACTTAGACTCTGTATTTGATACAATCCTGTTGGCCAGTTACCATTATTGTTTATGGGCTAGCTCTGTCTTAATTTTAACCCATTTCTACTTATCTAAGTATATCCACGTGGTCATCTTACCAGGGAGCAGGGGGCCTGGCATCTTGCTTCCTCTAGCTTTATATGCTGACTCCTCCTCCCTTTTCTCCTTGTCTCCTAGCCCCGCCTATCTTGCTTTTCTATTGGCCCAACAGTGCTTTATTTATTAACCAGTATGAGAAACATTTTTACAGAATAACATCTCCCATCAGAGATCACTGTAGGAAAAATAGTGAGAGTGCATGTAATAGAGCTCACACACACACACACACACACACACACACACACACACACACACACACACATTTTGTGTGAGTGGAAAGACAGAATGCATGTATTCTTTGGTTCTCTTTGTAAACATTAACGCTGTAAAGACACTTGAATTGCAAATCCTGCTTGGAGGTAAGAAAGCCTACACATTTACTCTGTGGAATTTGACGGATATCATTCTAGTCTGTGGAATGTAACATCAGTGCTTAATTTTCTTTGGGAAATCAACAGTGTTTTTAGGGTGGTTGTTTTGTCTCTTAGTAACAGTCTCATTCATTCTGGATTTTAGTTTTGCATATGGTCATTTTTGTTGGTCTCAGGGTCTCTGGCTGTTTTCTCACAAAGGAAAATTTCCCAGTGATGTTAGACATTGTGGCCTATATCTTCCTCCTCTGATTTTCAATTTGGAAGCAGCTAAGTTGATTATAAACCCAATTCTGTGTAGTTCCCCACTGAAATCCAATGACTCAGATATATAAAGGGTGTAATAAGTGACCTTACAATATTTTCTCATGTATATTCTCTAATTTTATTTAAGGGTGACATTAAAACTACACACCATGGCATCAGTTCATAAATTTAATATCTGAAATTTCAAAGCTTTTCACAGCCACTAACTGTTAGAATTGAATTTTAAATGAGTATTTTTTATTTTAAGTTAATATAAATTGTCAAATGCTGTTTCCTTGTAAGTGAACATGATAAGGATTGAATATACTATTTTGAAGTTTAAGTAATATAGATTTGCTACTGTATTATGTGTATACACACACACATACACACACACACACACACACATATGTGTATATGTATATATAGAGAGGCCAGAATTCCAAGGTAATCAGGAAGATCTTTTGATTTATAATGTAATCCTTGCTTGCTGAGAGCTTGGGCTTTAACTTTACTGAAGAGTGAGAAACTGTGCTAGCCCTGACTCTGAGACAATTCCCAGATCAGTGTATGCAATAAAACTGCAGAAGCCCAGCAATATCCTCGTCTATTCAGTTTTCATCTCACCTGTGATATTCAGGAGGAATTACCTGAAAAACTGGGGACAGTTGAAGGACATTGGAGATGACACAAGAACTAAATGGAGTATGAATAATGAAAGATTTTTTCCTTTCAGCAATAAGCTTGGAAGTCTTCTATTTCTAACCAAAGGCAGAGGAATTTAAGGCATTCCAATGGGAGACAGTTTAAAGAAAACAATCTGGACATTTTTTGTTGTTGTTGTTGCTGAAGATACATTTGTGTGAAGTGTCACTCATGTTACTTCCAAGATATAAACTACAGCCAATAAAGCAAGGCCTGAAAGCCATAATCACAATTGATATTAAAATGGCCTGTTGCTGTATGATTATGTAGATTGCTTCCAATAATGGAGAGTCTCTGTTTAGGACTCTAAGTTGGTCACTTGACATGTGTTAATCAATATGACATTAGCAAAATGCCTTGAAAAAAGCCTCATGGTCATTTTCCTGTCCAGGCTGCCTGATTCTGCTCAATGCTTGATAGCAACTGGGTCCAGGAGACATGTTCTTTGTGCTAGACAATTGAAACAATGTTTGGTCTTTTATGAGAAACAAGAAAACAGCTTATGCTGCGTTACATATGCTTGACCATGGCTCATAAATATGTGTTCAAATTACCTTGAATGAATTTTTTTTTATCATAAGAAGACTTAAGGCACAGAATAGCAAGGTTGTAGATAGTACATTTATCCAATACATTGGTGATAGCAATAGGCTGGTAGCAATAGGCCACTGAGGTGAAATATCTTATATGGTTTTCCAATGTTAATACTGCCTTATCTTTAACGTTGGCCAGTGCTAGAGATCTACCAAGAACAACACGTTTCAAGAGCTTTATTAAAGTTCCATTGAGTTGTTAAGTTATATACAAAGTATGAGTTTAATAAGCTATGAAAGCAGACAAGATAGTTTTGGTTCTCAATATGCAACATTTTATCTCTCTGTAATCAGCATGCCCCCAGCCAATGTCCAGCTGTTTAAATGCTTGAAAGTAGATGTGCATCTTCAGAGAACTGCAACTCCAATGATGCACTGTAAAACTTATAGGCAGTGTGTGGGATTTTTGTGTTGTTGGGACAAACAAGTGAGAGCAATGATTTAAAAAGGACAAAGATTCATTCAGATCATAGTTTTAGAAATGAAAATGTACAACTGGCTCTGCTATTTCTAAGTTCATGATGAGGCAGGATATAGAGCAATAATGGAGTAAGGCTGTTCATCTCATGGAGTTTAGGAACTAGAAAGATGGAAAGAAGCCTAAGACAAAACAAGTTCCTCAAGAATATGCTCCCATGAACACCAAAGACTCCCATCCCCTCCAATGACACTATCAAAAAGATGAGTTCATCAGTGTGTTAATATGTTATTAATCTAGATCCCTCATGATCCAGTCACTTTTCAGTGGTGCCTTCTGTAAAGGCTAGAAGAGAACATTAGATCTTTTTGACCTGGGGTCACAGATGGTTCTGAGCAACCATGTGGCCATGTGGGTACTGGAAACAGAACCCAGGCCCTCTTGCTGGACAAGCTAATGTTCTTATCTGGTGTACCATCTGCTCTGCCTAGCATGAGGGCTTGTTAGGGAGGTACTTTATATGTAAACTGTAATAGAGAGAACTGAACCTTCTTCTCAATTGGAGACCATATCTTCAGACAGACAGCCTCTCTGACCTCTTTAAGTATCAGCATTTTCATTTGTAAAGGAGAATCAAAAGTGTTTTGTTTTGTTTTTGTACTGCCAGTTACTAAGTTCACTGATTAGCATATTGTGAGGCTCAAGAAAAGATGTCATGAATTTTCAATTTGGGAGGTCACAAAGTTATAAGAGAGGTTGACCATAGAGTGCACATCTTTACTGAGATCTGGGCTCTTGATCACTTCAATGAAGAATTTACAGGCATAAATAGGGTATTAAATAATTATTTAGAGTAATAGAAAACATAAGCATATCTACTGGAGCATCTTGAGTGAGGACACAGTGTGGGTGGTTGAATGTTTTTCAATTAAGTTAGAGATTTGGATAAAAGGTGTTCAGTAGAAGTCATTTAAAAACTATTTTTTCATAGTTCTTTCATAAAGAATTACATATCTGAGCCTTTGACACCTGCATATCACTGATTTGAAGCTTCAAAACATGTACTAAACAAATTGACCTTTAAAATTGTCCTTACTGTCAAAAAGCCACCAGTAGAAGGATATATGCTCCTTTGGTGGGGGTTTTAGGCAACCACATGCATTTGGGGGATTTATAGCTGTCAATGATTTCAAAAGCACATGGGAATGTGGGACCATGTTCATGCCTTATTGATTGAAAGATGCTGGCAATTTGTCTTGTAGTATGTGACAGATGGAAGAATAGGTATAACAAGGGGTTCAGCCTTTATTCCTAGTTCTTATTTCCTTGACTAAGGATCTTTCCTCAAAGATACTTTTGTGAGTAAGAATTTCACATCTATACTAAGGAAAGCTTTCATGTGTGCTGTTTGTATCACTGCCACTGTTTATTTTATCTATTTCTGTGCCATCCTCAGGCATGATAAAAAAAAAAAGGTTAAGAAACATAAAAAGAGAGTCTTACCTGAGCCTTTGGCCATACATCCTGGCCATAATGCTTCCCTTCCTTAAGAGAAAGTGGTATAATACAGAAAAATAGAAAAATAAATTTATTTGCATCTTGGGTCAAAACTGAGGAGAAAGAAATTCATTATCTTTCTCTATCTTACCCATAACAGTGTCATAACTTACTAAAGATGAACCAAAATACAGGTGACATACATGGGTAGACAATGCGTTTCCAGATATCAAGGCTCTTGAAAAGAATTTTCTGGGAGTAATTCTAGGCATCTATGGTTATTGATCAGGGTGGTCAACTTGTTTGCATTCAGAACCACTGAGAAGGTTGCAACGTAACTTTAAGGATGTACATATATTTAGGAGGTCTGGGGATATCTCAACAGAGAATGATTTGGCTATCACTTCTAACAGACTGGGGAAAAATAAAATAAAAGAGGAAAAAGGGATAAAGTCAGTGGGATGGTTTCATTCCTTTTTACCTGACCTGCTATGATATGAATACCTCTTCCTTACCTTGCTGAACTGAGTTCATGAAATCATGCCAACAGACCTTCCTTCTTTAAGTAGCCTATGTTAGGTAAATTAGGCCCAGTGGAAGCAAACAAAACTCTAATGGATGGGATCTGATGGCTTGGTGGGCAGGCATATTCATCAACATGAGTCATTCATTGAGCCATTACTGGTGATTTGGAACTGTTGCTGTGCAGATACATAGAGCTAGAAACACAGACAGTGAAGTAGAATTAGTATGTTCAACTGCTTGATTTCAAAAAATATCTCTTATTAATCGTAAGAATTATTCCATTAAGTTTTATACTCAGGGATTGATTTAATATTAATGAAGTAATAATCACCAGTTGAACAAATGAGATGTATTTTGTGATTGGTAAGTTGTAAAATCTTATTTTAATAATAAAAGTATGGAAATTGGAGTGAACAGGAAAATAAATAAACTCTTGATTTCATGTCATGCATGTTTTTAAAGATAAGAATGTTATGGGTAGGACAGAAGGATGGTTCAGGTGCTGCTTGTTGCAAAGCTTGACTATATGATTATAGGAGAGAACTGACTCTTACTAGCTCTCTGTAAACACCCCCCCCCACACACAAACAATAAAAGCAAATGTACTTCCAATCATCAGGGCTCAAACTAAAGATCTTAGCATTGACATTGGCAAGCACCACCATATGTTCTGTGTATCCTCCGGTAACTTCAAGCTTTCTTTCCATCATTATACATGTAAAATACTAAAGAAAAGTCCTGGACCTCCTATACTTTTACAGTTTTTCTTTTCTTGTAATTTTTTTCAAAGTTCAGGACTAGACCCAAGGTCTTGTTCTTGCTAGCCAAGTGCCCTACCACTGAGGTAAATCCCCAAACCAAGAAATTTATTTTTAACAAAAAGTCTGTCTGACAATCTAAAGTTTGGAAGAGATGGAAAAATGGGAACCTTCAAGTACAAATGATGAAAGTCTAAACTGTTACATCTTGGGAAGCAATGTATATTATCTATAAAAGTTTAAAATGGAAATATATGGTGGCCTTCTCTGGGTTTATCCAGAGAAATATATACTATCATGGCCCATTAATATGTCTGTGAGCATTAAATATATGTGTGTGTATGTGGGTGAAACTGAGCAAATAAAAAAAATATGCATTAAGTAAAAAGGGAGTTGCTCCATAGCGTTCAATGTTAGTAAATAAGTCTACATGCATCAACATCAATCAATCAACAAATAAAATGTAAAGTGAGAGAAAGCTATGCTATGACTTCAAGATGATATTTGAATATTTGAATAAATTATCTATAATACACACTCTCAAAAAAAAAACACAATTTTTAAACACTAATAAAGACAAAGAGCTTGCAGAGGATTCTGAGATTAGGTTTTCCTGAGGGAAAAATGAGCTTAGGATAAAGAAGACAGGAAGCTCAAATTGTACTACTGATGTTTTATTTCCTAAGTATTGATGGTATGTGCAAATCTTTGTGATATTATCTTTTATAACCGTTTCCAAGTTATTATATAGCACACAGTCAATGTATTAAAAGTGAATGCTAAAACAAGAACCAACAATTTATTTGTTAATTCATACAGATGACCACCTGTTGTTTGCAGACAGCAAAGAAATATATGTATGTACTCACTAATACAAGGATATTAGACATAGAGCAAAGGATCACCAGCTTACAATTCACACCATCAGAAGAGCTAGGAAACAAGTAGGACCCTAGGGGAAACATACATGGTCCCCCAGAGAAGGGAGAGGGGACAAGGTGAAGGGGGTGAAGGATAAGGGGAAAGGGAGGAAGGAGAAAGAGGAAGGGAGAAGAGGAGTGAGGAGGAGAAGATGAGGGATCAGAAAGATTGAATTGGGGGAAGAATAGAAGAGAGCAGAAAATAGATACCTTAATAGAGGGAGCTATTATAGGTTTAAAGCGAAATCTGGTACCAGGGAAATGTTCACAGATCTACAAGGATAACCCCATCTAAGAATCTAAGCAACAGTGGAGAAGCTTCCCTTAATGCCTTTCCCCTATAAGATTGATAATTACTTTTAATGCAATCCTAAAGCCTTTATCCAGCAGCTTATGGACGCAGAAGCAGAGCTAAGCACTAACCTGAACTCCTGGATTCCAGTTGTAGAGAGGGAGGAGGAATGAGCAAGGAGGGTCAAGACTTTACTGGGAAATCCCACAGAAACAGCTGACCTGAGCAAGTGGGAGCTCATGGACCCAGTCATAAAGCTGGAGAACTAGTATTGGACCAAACCAAGCCTTCTGAATGTGGATGTCAGTTAGGAGGCTTGGGCAGTCTATAGGACCTCTGACAGTGGAGCCAGTATTTATCCCTATGGATTTTGGGAGCCCATTCCCTATGGAGGGATACTCTCTCAGCCCAGTTACACAGGGCAGGGTCTAAGCCTTCCTTCAAATGATGTGACAGACTTTGATGATCCTGCACAGAAGGCCTCACCCTCCCTGGGGAGTGGATGAGGGGTGGAATGAGGAGGTCGGTGGGGGGCATGGGAGGATGGGAGGGAAAGGGAACTGTGATTCATATGTAAAATAAGATTGTTTCTAAATTAAATAAAAATATAAAAAGAGAAATATTTCCTTGTTTTTGTGCCTCACTCACTGAATCCCAGTCCCATTGGTTTCTTGCCTGCTTTACATGGGGAATTTGGGTGTTCTCCTGGGCCAGCAAAGTCTGTAACTGGAACACTGGAGATGCTTGAAGGCTTGCCCCAGGAGAAAATCATAGATGGAAGATGGCTCTGACAACCTCAGACACCAGCAGAACCCAGGCAGCGTGTCTGTGTTGTTGGTCTATGCTTTGACATTTCCACACAAGCCCCAGGACCAGGGTGTTTTACTGTCCAGGTCAGAGAGGTGAAGGGACTTGTTGGTAGTTACACAGTTTATCAAAACATATGCAAAATCTGTATCCAGAAATTCTGGGTGCTTTGGAGGCATGAGATGAAATGCCAATTATTAGAAGATGCTTTAGGCAAGTTATTTAATTTTCAATTTGAGGATCTAAAATAATAACATAATAAATATTCTTTAGCTAGCTCTTATAAGGACTGAGTGAGATGATCCTTTCAGTGGTGCCATATAAACTATAAAGGCCTTGACAGAAAAAGATCATGACCATAGATGACTAAGAGTTATTTTTACATTAATATATTTGCTGCAGAATTACTAGTACTGGCAGCATTATTATTGTAGTTACAGGTTATCTTGGATGAGAATGATAACTAGCCCAAGGAATAGGAGCAAGGATAAAATAAAAACTATTTTAGAACCCAGTTATAGTGCTTCATCAGGAAGATAAGTTTAGTTCAGATAAACATTGGGAAAGAAATTCGCTGTCTCAAATCTTAGCACCGTACACAATGTTAAAAGAGCCTACTCCAGAATGAGGGCTAGAGAGAGCTCATTCCTTTTTACTCCCAAAAGTCTTTGGCCATCATAGGTGGTCATGTATTCCACTTTTGTGTGCCTGATTGTAAAATAAAGGAATTCAGCAGACACAAGTTCCACTGAGATTTGGGTGAAAACACTTATCTTTTAAATCTATATGCATCATTATTTCTATAAGGTTCTAGAACTTTATTTTAAAATTAATTATTTTAATACTTCTTACTAATGTCCCCTATCTCCATTATTTAATAACATATTATTTCTGGAGCGCAGAGTACTAACATTGACTCAGTCTCTTAATATTTTTGAAGTTATTTTAATTTTCTCATAACTATAAACTCTAAAATACATTCTTATTTAAATTTGTAGCATGCAGTTTCCTTAGAAAGAATTCACAGATATCGATGTGTTAAGTAAGAAAGTATGTTCATCTTTGCAGACTAAGGTGTCTGCAGGAAACAGGTTCTGCTGAGAGGCTCAGCCAATTTAAACCTTCAGATCACATTTGTAAGTATGCCCTCTCCTCTCTTGTGCTGACCCTGGTAATTGTAATTTTTAAAATTGCTGATTTTAAAAGTACCATTTGATTTTAATTTGCATTAAAATATAATGATATTAGCACCTTCAGTGTCTACCTATTTCCTATTAAAAGAATGTTTTACCATGTAGTGTTATCTGAATGAAGTCAAGTTTACCAAGTAGGCAGGCTGGCTTTAAACTTGGAATCCTCCTACTACAGATGCACCTCCTTATATGTGCATGACTCACTCATTGCCATGTGTTTTCCTGGGCTTGACTATGGTCACACAAACACTAAGCAGAGCCCTATCTCAAATTAGACTGTTTTTACCTTACTAAGTTGACAATATTCATACCTCACCTTGTCTGTCTCTTCAGGGTTTATCCCCACTGATTCTGCCCTTTGCAGAGTCGTTGGTCAATAAATAGCCAGGGATGCATTTCCAGGAGCTTCTCTAGAGGAAGAGTGACACAAACTCATACAATCTGCCATTTTCTGGATTGTTTCAAGGTGCAGCAGTGTTTCTGAGAGCCTCTCTCACTGTTTATCCATGGAGGGTGGGGTCTGCATTACAAGAGGTTAGTGAATGTCTGAACTTTTGAAAGGTAGCAAACGCAAGATAAGATGTACAATATTGTTTTCCTCACACAGTCACAGAGCTGATAACATGTTAGATATTCACCTTTGACATAAAGCAAGTGCCTTATGGCTTCTTTATATATATATATATATATATATATATATATATATATATATATATTTAATTCAGATATATGTATATATACATATATCTGAATTACCACCATTGCATTGTTTAAAAGCAGAGTAGCTACTCAATAAGTCAGTATTCAGTGAACAAAGCCTTGTGATGTTGAGAATAACCAATAACTTAGATGGCTATAGAGGGACTAATGGAAAGGAAACATACACAGTGTGGATAGTCTGTATGGCAAGATCTCTCATATCCCAGGCAGCTGGAGGAAGCAGGAGAGATTTCATTAGGCCTCTTAAAACAATTATTTTTTGTTTATTTCTAGAATTTTCTATGCAGTGCAGACTTCATTTGTGTTTGGGCAATAAACTAACAGGAAAGGTCAGACATTTATACATTTGTCATTTGCAGTCGTCTATTAATGATATTTAATTATCTGCCACTGAGGCAAGTAATGGAAACTTAGCTAACACCTTAAAGATACCACTTTTTATTTTATTGCTGTATTAATTTAATAAAATAGAAGTATGAGTTTAGTGAATGGTACTGTGTGCCCTTGAAAAAATGCTTACTATTAAATTTATTTTCTAGTATAAAGCAAATAAATAAAAATTCAAGAAATTTTATGTAAACTTTTAAAAAATGAATGAAAATATTAGCTATTTTGTTTCTTATAAGATGAAGATGTATTCATTGGCTCATAGTTACTTTGTTCTTTTAATAAGAAAGAAGTAAAGAAGATAAATTTGTGGTATACTATATATCTAATATCTAATATTAAAGACTCATTTCCTCTCTATGAGGATGACAATGTCTTACTTTTCTCCATCCTTTTGCTTTCCAAATAACAACGTAATTTAAAGTTGTTTTACAGATACAAGTTGTTTTATTTTTTGATTGATTGTTTCTGTAACAGGATTTCTCTCTGTTACAGCCCTGGCTATTCTGGAACTTGCTCTGTAGACCAGACTGGTCTCACATTTATAGAAAGCCACCTCACTTTTGCTCCCAAGTACAGAGATTAAAGGTGGTCACCACCACTGCTCAGCTCACAAAACTTAAATTTGCAAATATATTATTACCACTGTTTAATATATAATTATATATTTATGAGTTATTTAAGAGACTATAACTC
Source organism: Cricetiscus sungorus (assembly GCA_030556225.1). NCBI lineage: Eukaryota > Metazoa > Chordata > Mammalia > Rodentia > Cricetidae > Cricetiscus > Cricetiscus sungorus. The sequence continues at coordinate 8,935,772 of JANBXA010000007.1, read as the reverse complement.
ATTAAATATTTTGAAAAGACATAAACTAGGCTTCAATATTGGTCTAATTCCAGTAACAGACTAGTCTATTTGTGATATTTATCAATGAGAAGCTCCAGGTTTTTAGACTGAAACATGTATATTTATATGTGACACAGACAAAAACCTGAACATGTTAGTCAGCCCCTAGAAGATCAGGCAGTTAGAGAAAATATATTTTGATCCAGAAATACCCACTAACTCGCAAGCTCTGAAATAGACAGATCCATGTCAACTAACCCTCCACCCAGGAAAGAAAAACACACTCACCAACAGGCTTCCTCTTGTATTGCTCTACATGAGCTGAGGTTCTTCGAGCTGTAAATGATAGAGCAGAAATATTTCTTTGACTTAATTAAGCTCAAAAGGAAATTTTTGCCTTGGACAATTGAAAAGCTGAACACACGTTCGATGGCTCAGACTTATCTAAACCTAGATGCCCAAATGGTATCAGTGGAAATTAATTCTTCCAACTTAGTTACTCTTCTCATCGCTGTGACAACTTACACAAAAAAGCAATGGGAGGAGAAAGGGTTTATTTCAGCTCATAGTTCAGGAGTCATTCCCTTACAGTGGGGAGGTGAAGGCCGCAGGAGATTGAAGCAGCTGCTCACACTGAATCCACAGCAGGAAACAGTGATGAATGCATGCTGCTGTTCAGTCCTTTTCTCTACTTAGTCCAGGACCCCATCCCCCCCACCCAGGGACTGGTGCCACTCACAGTGGGCAGATCTCCACACCCTAATTAACATAATAAAAATTCCCTCTTAGGCACAGCTACAGGCTCATCTCCCAGATTCTGTCAAACTGATAAATAACACTAACCATCACTAACTTTCTGTGGGTTTAGGTTTTACCACAGTTTGCTTTGATGTGTTTTGCATATACTGTCCTGCTGTAGTTGTATTCATGTTGAGTCCGGCAGCATCTGGCTTAAGTTGTTAGAATAGGTAGTGATGTTGGAAAAATACCTATTTTAATAGCTCCAATATTAAAGATAGGACTGCAATTTTCAAGTGGATATGGTCCATTTTAAACTGTCTTCTGATACTCCCAAATTATCCTCTTACAGTACTGTTACTTCATTTAACACACATGTTAATTTGTATCAAGCACTTTTACAATGTTTCATGACAAATATGTGGTTCTGATAGTAGAGTCTGTCTGTGGCATATAGAAGAAAATATATGGCACATAATATAGTGTGGGCAAAAACAGGAAGACCTGGACATGAGTCTGCAAATCTACGAAGGACATCCAAATCCCAGTAGGTCAGTGACACCTGACTAGAATGTTAGAGTCAACCAGAATGACCCCAGGGCAGCACTAGTTTGTTATTTCCTCCCATGGTTAGGTGTTTCTCCTAATGCCACCACTATAGGCTCCCTGAGAGATTTCATGGGCTCTCTGCAAATAAAGAAGGCTTGGTTCTGCCTAGAAGGCATATTTTTCTTTCTCCTGGCGAAATCAGAATCTGTAACTTGATATTTTTTTTCGAAATGCTTCTCTAATGCATGAGAATTTGTTTTACATCTAATTCATTATTTATTTTCTATTAATGAGTCGTTTGATTATTTCCCTTGGTGAACAGAATTTTCCAGCCCTTGAAGATCTGAATAATGCAAAGACAGCTAATTAGGATTTAAAAAAAAAATCCAGCATACAGATCCAGATGCAGAAAGGTTTGTACAGAGGGAAAATAGGAACCAAACATCTTAAATTGCCATTGTCTAGAAACTGTGGTCAGGAAAAATATGCTCTAGCTTAGTTTGAAATTAATCACTTATCTGGGGACATTTTTATGAAGCAACAAATCATGGACTCTATGTTAAACATATAAATGGAAAGGGTGAGGGGTCAGTCAGCCCTGACACTGGCCACAACATTTCTCAGACAAGGAATCCAGAAAAAAGCTCTGTTTTTTTACAGTGTTCTTCATCTTCAAAACCAGGTTATTTCAGTGCCAATAGCCCAGAAAACAATGAATGTATGTATTAAAATTCAATATGGGACCAGAAAGATTGCCTTTTGTTATAGTAAATAACCTCTGTGACTTAGAAATCTACATCCCAAGATAGATCATCACATCAACCAGCAAATATCCTTTAACACCAAGCCATGTAGAAAGTGATTTTAACACAAATTGAAAGTAAGTAGTTATCAAAGAGAGACTAATGATGCCATTTTGAGTACTAGTAGATTTTGTATGTTATATGGATAGTTTTATGTTTTACATGCCCAGTGGATTCTCATTATGGCTTTTTAATATGTTAACAACTAATATTTGTTCTGATAAGGCATAACTGCTGTTATTCCAAGAATGAGACATCTTGAAATAAATTTTTGCATAGATTTTTATATGTGAGAAAAGCACATTTTGGGGATGTATGCCTTATAATAAGGTTTTGAGGGGAGAGAATTTCTTCCTCAGATGAGATGTATTCAAACTGGAGGGAAACCCATAAAAGCGGGTGAGGAATGACAAGTGTCAGACTCTGTTGTTAGGTCAAGAAAAAATCAGAAAGATGACCAAATACTGGAGCTTGGTAGAATATGCCAGAAGACAGTAGAAAAAAAGAAAAACGAAGCATGCATAAGCTTTGCACAACCTCAAGGAGTTAGAAAGAATAAAGTATTGTGGCTCCACATGGAGCAGATCAAACAGAAAGGCTGTTTATGCAACGGCATAAGAATGGATGCAACGTTGCTGAGATCAAGACTTGCTAAGATAGCAAATTTTAATCCCAAATCTTGTCATAATCCCCTGGGAAGATTTTCTGTATATCAATATTCAGGTTGTATCATGATAAGCACAATCAGAATCTCCACAGATGAGCACCGTGCACTGTGTTCTCTTCTACAAAACTAGATTAATTCGTAATCATCCATTGTTGTGTTCAATACTAGCTTTAGGGATCATTGTCCAGAGCAATACAAATGAATGCTGATGTCTATGGGCATCTAGCTATGTGTGTTGTAAAGGAGTTACCACAGACAAAGTGAAGGTAAAGAGAAATCAAACTGCAGAATTTGAATGAAAATATCTGGAGATTCATATTTTTGGTGGAGTGCTTACCTAGTCTGTGTAAGTCTAAGACCCTGACTTCAATATCAAATGCCAAAGTAACAACAACAAAAAGAAAAATTGCGCAGAGCATAACTTGCTTTGCCTGGCGTGTTAATGTAGACCTATAATGTTAACATTGGAGCAGTGTGGCCAAGAAAATCTGGGGTTCAAGATCATCCTCTGTTGTAATGAGCTATCAAATTCTTGAGGCCAGCCTGGGCTAACTGAGAATCTATTACCAAAGATATTACTGTAGCCATGTTCAGCAAATTAATTTAGATTTCATTGCTGTTTAAATCACAACATGAAAAACCCAGTATTTGGAAATTGGTAAATCAGGTAATCTCCATGACCATAGAAAAGTCTCCTAAACTTCTAATGTATTATCTCTAAACTGTGAAATTAAAACCACCTTAGAGTTACTCTGAGAATTGAGTAAAATGGTGTAAAACAAATGACAGGTAAAATACCAAATATCTAAATCTATGTTTTGTGATTTAGAAGCAATATTGACAGTATTCTCAGAAATTCTGCGATCCTCTTCAAAAACATCTTCTTGGGTTCCTACAAGACTGATAAATTGCATGTGTAGCTCCTGGGCAAGCCCTGCCAACACTTTCCTTTGTAAAGATATTTGTGACTGTAGACAAAGCCATTGGATGGCTCACATAGTTTAGTGTTTACACACAAATCCATGAAAAAGCTCACAATGAGTCCTCTCAACATGTAACTAGCCTTAGTCAAGGTGGTTTCTTTTTCACACAAAAGAATGTATCTATGCACCCACTGAAGTTCCTGTTTGGAAACTGTCTTGAGCAACTTAAAGAACTGTGGCCTCTTTTTATTTTTTTTAAGTTCAGTTTTTAAAAGATGCTAGCAACTGTTATAGACTGCAGCTGTGGTAACTGAGCCTCTTATGGGGCTAGTATTTCCAATGAGATGATACAGACTGAGGGATTTATAAGAACTGTGAACTGCCTGTATGTCCTATAATTTAATCTGATTGGGTGCGGCTGCTTAGGAGGTTTTACCCTATTTTAATGCTCTTAGGCTTACTAGACCTGGAAACCAGATGGCACAAGGTACTGCAAAGGGTTGGGACCAATGATTTAGGATTCAGTTGTGGGTCTCTCTGGTGAAGCTTTAAATGTCACAGATATTGGATTCACTTTTTTTTTTCACCCCTGCTTGCTAGGTTTTGTCCTCCGGACAATTATGCATCTTCTGGATGACTTGTGTCCTCACCTGTTCGATGGGAATTGTTACACTCCTAAAACCTTTGCTTCAGTGAAAGGCAATCGTACTTGGGTTCTAGTTAAAGGGTCAGAAGGCTTAAAAGCTTTAGTAGCAGATATGAAGTCATTGCCTGTTTGGTTGAACACAGTCATTCCAAATCTAAATGTCATCTAGAGAACTTACAAATATTTATCTTCTTTTTTTCCATCTTATTTTCCTCTTTAATGTGTTGATAATGATATAAAGTGTAGTTCATTAAAAACATAGGGTGGTTGTTTAATTCACAAATATTTATGAAATAATAATTAATTTCCACTTACCCATAAAACTCTCATCCATTAGAACATGGTGGCCATCCCTACTCCCACTCTCCTCCTAAATAATGGTTCTTTCTCCACAGAGGTTAATGGTCAGGAGCTTTTACTTCTTATAGAAGTTTTAATACACATACAAATCCCTAAAAAATATGTTGTTTGCTAACTCCCCAACAGTAAAATAAAATAATATTTTTCCTTCCTCTATATGTTTCCTAAAATAGCATTTTACAAAATTTGTGTTTTGAGAACATTCTACTTAGTGAATTTACTTTATAGTTATATATATATCCTCCCACTGTTATCTGTTGTGCTGTTTCCAGTTCTAATAATCTATGGAGAAATTACTGTATATATTTGATTATTAGTCATTTGGTCTCAGTTTGACTAAAGCTTTGACTAAGATAACAGCTGGGGTGCATTGCTTGAGAAAGATCTGGAAAATGACATTGTAAGTGAATATATATACATATATATATATATATGCACATATATACATATATATATACACATATATATACATATGTACACATATATATATGTGTATATATATTCACTTACAATGTCATATTCACTTGTAATTCAGATATATTTGCATATGTCTGGATATATGCAGATACAAAAGGAAAAAAGAACCAATAGCATTGTTTCTGCTTTAGGTAGATTTTTAACTTTATAAAATTCTTTTTATGCATTTGTTGATGTGACATGATTTTTTATGATTGCAATTTTTGTGTTAATTAAGTTGATCCCTTTGCTAATGTTGAAAAATATTTGAATCTTCACCATAAGAATGTTAACCAATGATCTATTCTACATTTTATAAAAGTTTGGGTATGTTACATACATTTTAGTACTTACATTTTATGCACATTCTAAGTTTACATATATAAGTGTATAGGAAGTATAAACCTCATGAATATGCATAAATATAACTTACTTAATACATGAGTCAATTTTGTATGTGTTTGCTATTGTATATGATCTTGTGTTTCTCAGAGTTAGGTTAGTTGCACATGGTTGTACAGTTGCACAAATATAGATATCCAAGTGTATTTAGGCCTGACTGTGCTTTATTATAGCACAATTCATATAACTTACTAGCAAGCATTTCTATGCTTGAACTTTTCAGTATGGAAGGTTCTCAGTTGCTAAGGAGATATCTGTGTTGGATGCAAGCATCTCCTGACACTTGGATAGATAGATGGCAGAGAGTTACATTTCTGTGATATGTATTTATTCTTCTTTCACAGGCTTACAGCTCTAAGTCACCCAGTTCACCTCTTGCTCTCTCAGTAAAGATTTCACTTGGAATGACTGATGTTCTACCTTTTCCTTGACCTTGCTTTCCTGTGCTATCAGTTCCAACACAGCTGACATGACTTGACTCATTTTTGCTTTGCTGGGTCTTGAGTTTAGGGTTTCTCTCTCTTTGACTGAGTTTGTTCCTGCTGTGTTCCTGGATGTTGATGACAAAGCTACAGATGGTGGTCTGCTGCCTTATTATTCCACAACAGGGGAAACCTCAGGTTATAGAGGCTAACAGAACAGTATCCTATGTAGCCCTTGCCTTGGGTTTTGCATCTAACTCTGTAGCCAGCTGCAGAAAAGGAATTCCTTTCCTTGGGTGTTATAAAAGTAGAGGTACAATCGACATGCAGAGCTCAGCACACTCAATCCCATTTTCCAGTAGTTGATCCTGAGGGTTGATTAGTGACTTGTCAGTTTTCAGATGATTGCAAGAAGATTATGAAACATTTTATTCAGTTTTTTAAATTGTTCAGTGGTGGATTTGTTTAAATACCAATTTAATTTTAATTTTAAATTTTAATTTAACTTGCATTTTAATTTTCCTCATCACTTTGTTTTCTCCTAGTCGTGTTTATGTTCAGGCGTGGTACTGTAATACAGTGAGGAATTAAGTTAAACACAAGAATCATTATATATGCATAAACAAATACATATAAAGTGTGTGTATGTACATGTGTGCACAATCCCGTGCTCATCCTTGTGTTTCAACCCAAACCACTTTATCTAAGATTCAGAATTTTCAACATTGAAATGTGAGCACACCTGTCCTGAAAGCACACAATTATTCCTGGATTTAGAGCATGATTCAGGTATCATCCTGTGGTGATCAATAACTTAGTCAATATGACCATTCACACCCACGTGTAACTATCTTTCAGCAAATGTATAGTAATTTAATATTCTCAAAGGAGATATGTATAGCAAATTACAAACTTATTTTCCATCCAGCATATGTATAATAGAAGCATCACATTACATTTTACATTTTCTCTACCCAAAGGAAAATGACAGTCAATAATAGCATCATTGTAGAGGGAGAACCTGCAGAGAGCCCCACCTCTATATGAAGAGATACAGATGATCAATGATTATGGAAATTGGGAGAATCCTTTTTCTCCAGGAGTGAGCCCCCTGATAGGTTCTACCTCTAAGTAGCCAGCCCTAAACACTTGCACATATGAGCAATATAAATAACACCAAATAGACCAACTAAGATACACATGTATAAGTACACATATACACACACACAAATACCATTGGTTAGAAAGAGAAAGTGAGTGAAACATGGAAAGGGTTGGAGGTTAGTGGCAGAAACGATGTAGATACAGAATTTAGGGATGAAATTACTACAAATAAAGAAGATAAGGTTGAATTAAAAATTAAATCTTTAATACTCATACACCAAGTGAAAATGACACCCATTTCAGGATCTTAATCACATTCAGGACATCACATTCCTATATATACAATACTAGGTTTTTACCATACCAAATCTTGTTTTCTTTCATAAAGTCTAAAGTATTGAGAATTACTAAAACAATCATGGACATTTGCACCCTGCAACTCCTTAGAAGAGATGTGAATGTATAAAATGCCCTCCATGTGTTCAAAGAGTCTCACCTTGTTTCTGCTTTTGTTTTAAATATGTAACACAGATATAATGATATCACAAGGAAAAAGGCCAGCCAATCATTTAGTGTGCTGAGAATGTAGCAGTAAACAGTAGTATCATCTTTATTCCTATTACCATCTATAGAAAAACTAAGTCAGAACTTTGATACTGTCCCATTTCTAGTCCCAAATTTATTATCATTCAGTGTTTGTCAGTCTCCTTTTCTCTCTAATTAACTAATCCAAATCGTGTCTCCATTATAAGGGATAAAGTGAACTGGTCACATGAACATTGTAATTCATCCATCCTAGCCACAAACATTTAAACTTTATGACTAGTCTTTGGAAGTTCTTCAGTGAACTTTGTTTTGGTTCAAATTTTTTGATTTTATAATATAATTGCTTCATTTACCCCTAACTTTTCTTTTCTTTCCCCAGGTTCTCCCACACACCCCTCTATTATTTCTTTCAAAATCATGGCCTCTGTTTTCATTTGTTGTTGATTTACACACACACACACACACACACACACACACACACACTCCTAAATGCATAAATATAACCTGCTCCATCTATATTATACTACTTGTAATACAATATTTATAACTTGTTATTTTGTATATATATATATGTGTGTGTGCACATATACATACATATACATACATACATACATACATACATACATACATACATAATTCAGATCTTCCAAGAGGCCCATGAGCTAGAGGTTTGCTGCTTAAAGGAAGCATTCTGTCATCCAGTTGGGTCCTCAACTCCCCAATCACACCCTGTGATCTATCATATTATTACAGATGACATCTTGGAGCACCTGAAAGCAGCACAGACTGTGCAAGCTAACCAGGCCATGCTAAGATTTGAAGCAATCTACCTGCTAGATGTGTCACCTTGGCAAAAGCCATATACTTCCTCAGTATTCTACTTCCTATACTGAATGTGTGATATTGCCTGTCCAGTCATCTTGGTCTGCAAAAGGAAAATTATTACATACTGTCAGCAGATGGAAACAATTTGAGAATCAAGGGAACAGTATTTTGCTTCTTTCTTGTAGGAGTGTCTTTTTCATGACATTCTTCCTCTTCATAAAGTATGAAGGGCAGTAATGGTGCCACCTCTAAGACCCTCCCACTCATTTCAGAGAAACGTCTGTAAAACAATATGTCCAAGACCACATTGAATCACACCTGAGCAAGAGCAAAGCCTGTTTCATTTCCACACTTACTCTCAGCATAGATTTCTCTACAGAGATGTTGACACAGGTTTTTCAAAATGCTCCTAAGATATTGTCACTACTTTGTTTAAATCTCCTGGAAAGCTGATACTCACACACTTCTTGAAATTTGAAATTTGAAGTCCTTGATGGGTTCACACAAACATCACTGTTCTTTTGGCCTTTAACTTTCACTACCTTTGTCCTCATCTCCAGAATTGCAGCCTTGTAGGCTCCCCTCCTGCTCCTCACTATATCATGTTCCTCTCTCGGTCACAAGAGACGTTGGCACACTTTGTGTTCTTGAAAAATATTTCTTCCCTTTCTCTCCTTGATGACTTCTCTTGGCTCTGGATGCTTCTGGTCATGAGAAATATTTTCCTGGTGTCTCAGCACTAGCCATTTTGTGGCAGTGCCTGCTCTTAGTTCTTATCACTATGTCTAAATTTAGACTTCAACATCTGATCCTTTCATTTCTGTGAAAGATCTCTGATAACTTACCAGATAGCTTCTTTGCTGGAATCCTGACTTCTTGAAAAAAACCAAACCGCATCGAAGACTCTTGATAAACATTAATGAGGCAAAGGCTATGCATAACCTACCTGAAACTCCCTCTCAGGATTACTAACTGATGCTCCAACAGCTCCAGCATGCTCACTCACTTGCCTTGGAATATTTTAGTTAAGGATCAATGTCTCTGCATTGCATAATCATCCACACCATCTTTGGCGATATGCTCCATGAGAATCTTGTAGAAGCTCCTGAAACACATGAACTATGTTCCTTCTCCAGGACTGGCGAACGGGTGTCCTTAGTGTACTTACCAAATGCATTACAATGCTTGAGTGCATTTCAACCTTTCTACCACCATGATACTCAGTCAAGACAGACATTCTCATCTCTCTACTCACCTATCTACCACCATCCCTGATATCTAGCAGTACAAGATGAGAACATGTTTGATGAAAGGCTGAATGACAAACAAAGTAAAGTCACCTTAAAATAAACCAGAGTTAGACATAATAGTGGCAGCCAAAAAGAAAGAATTTGGGGCATTTCATTAGATATTTTCCCTTTCTGAGCTTCATTATATAAGGGTTTTCCATACCCTAAGTGTGAAAGACAGGTAGAAATGCAAACAAATTTGCAGTATATTATGCACTGAATATATTTTCATAGTTTCTTTATGAGAGCCCCATGATGAAATTAGATTTAACTCTTAGATGTAAGAAAACAAACAAAAACCAAGAAAATACTATTTAAGATCAAATAACAGTCACAGAAAGAAATAGGAAAGCTGGAATAGGAATCCAAGGTTTTCTTTGTAAAACATGTGTAGGTGGATATTAAAGTATTCTCTTTTCCTGTGCTGGAAGGTAATTGGGAAGCAGTTACATAGATTCTCTGGTAAAACAGAGGCATGTTAAAGCATGGATTTATCTTTGTTGGATAAGAAGTCAGTCCAAGTTAAATTGCCTAGTTTGAATTTCCATAAAACAGCATCTAAAAGTCTTATATGAAGTTATATCTATCTCTCCAGTGAACTTAGAAAACATACAACAATTCTCAGACAAAAGAACTTAGAATAGTGAAAAAGAAATCAGAAGTTTGTTTAAGAGTGAAATTGGATTTTAAAATATCACAGCTAGTATTCTAGGGAACTTGATAAATTATTTCAGTGGGTCTTTATTTCTATCCTAGGTATTGGGACTTCCAGGATTATGATGTCCCTTCTGAATGTTGAAACATTTAAGACAAAAATAATTGTTGGTTTCTATAATGGTTTGGGTAAGAATGTGCCCTACAGGATTTCATATTTGAATATTTGCTTCATAGTTAGAGGTGCTGTGTCACTAAAGTAAGTATGTCATTTGAGTGGAGCGTTCAAAGCAAAATACCTCCTGCCAATTCCACTTAACTCTCTCTGCTTCATGATGTGAGCTCCTAGCTTGCTGTTCTGTCACCATGCCTGCCACCTGCTACCATGCTATTTCTGGAAACTTAAGCTAAAATAATCTCTTTTTTCTATACATTGCCTGAGTTGTGGTGTTTTATTACATCAACATAAAAGGAAAATAACAAACACAGGCATATCGTAACAGATTCCAATTGCATAAGAAGGCATTCTGGGTAAGTGTTCTCCAGAATGATCCTCCCTCATTTTGCCTACCACTAATATTTTTTTCCTGAAAACTCTCAAATATTCGTTCAGCTGCAGACCTCCATCTAAGAAGAAAACCATCAACAAAGTCACTAATTCACACAATGTGTCACTTATTCATTCAAAAATCTGTTATTACTTGTCTTAGTCTGTGTTACTATTACTATGTTGAAACACCATTCTCAAAAGCAAGTTGGGGAGAAATAGTTTTATTTGGATTACACTTTCAAGTCATAACTCATCATTGATGGAAGTCAGGCCAGGAAACTGGAGGTAAGAGGTAAAGCAGATGTCATGCAGGGAGTACTGCTTACTCTCTTGATTCCCATAGCTTGCTCAGCCTGCTTTCTTATAGAAACAAGAACCACCAACTGAGGGAGGGTCTCACCCACAATAGGCTAAGCCCTCCCATAACAGTCACTATAGCCTGAGATTACGTAGGCATTTTCTCAATTGAGATCCCCTCCTTTCTGATACCTATAGCTTGTGTCAAGTTGACATAAAACTAGCCAGGATGTTACCTATCAACTATATTTTGGGCACAATAAATATCTTTGTTTATGGAAATGTAAAATATAGTAATAAATTAGAGGAGACTGAACATGGAATACACAGTTGGAAGAGTTATAACAGATGCAAAAAGAATATTCAGAGACTGCAGCAGGGAATGGCATTTGTTGGAACACTAGAAAAAAAAAAGCAATACAGAAAAGGTGATATTTGAAAAGAATCCAAAAGTAAAGTTTTACTAAATGCTTTAAGCCATACCATTCATATCATGAGCTAAGGCAGAGGGCTTGAAAAGATGTGACACTTTGTGCTGAAATGTCCTGATTCTTTATTTGGAGTTTCTGATAATAGCCGATGTCAATGAGTTTCTTTATATAGAAACTTTCTATTTAAAGCAAATAAATGCCAAAACGTGATGGAAATAAAAAGTAAATTATATGACAGATGTTATGGATTGAGTACTGAGGTCAACTGACCTCTCTAAAAAATCTTTATTTCTTAAAAAAAAAGGGAAAAACCATAAGGGATGAGGTCATACTAGTAACAATAATGAATAACACCATGCTATGATCTTCAGGGGTTACTGCTGAAGCATGCTGAAAGATTATGGGCTTATTTTTAAGTCAATTATTCTACATATGACCACTGCAAAAGTAATATTTATTTTCCCTACCTGAGAAATAATAATCAAAAAGAAGAATTTTAATTTTTCACACATGAGGAAGAAAGGCATTTTTTTCAAATATTTTTTCTTATACTTATTTCCAAGAAATTGGATTCAAAATGCAGAGTTTAAGGGATAGAAAGTTAGCCTGGGGCATTCTAAGGTGGTCACTGCACAGCATAAGGACCTAAATCTGGACCCCCAGACAACAAAAAACTCAGGCATAGCTAGCAGTGCACTCCTGTAACCCCTGGGCTGTGGAGGGCAGAGAAAGACTTATCCTGGGGGTATAATGACCAGAGAGTCTCGACAAAATGATTACTTCCAGGTTCTGTGAGATACCTTGTCACCAAAAGTAGGTGGAAAGAAATAGAGGAAGAAACCTGACATCAACACCTGGCCTTTACATCTACACCTATACATACAAACACACACACACGTGCACACGATCTCACAATTCAGATGCTATCTATTGAGCTGGTAGTTACAGGTGCATGGTTATGCTCATATAAATGTAGTCAAAGGTACTGTAGTCATGGTTGGGTAATGGCACTTTCTGTACAATCATGAGGACTTAAGTTTGAATTTCCACAACCCATATGAAAATTTTGACATGGCTCAGAACTTCGGCACTGGGGAAGGGAAAGAGACAAGGGATACCAGGAGCTTACTGGCCTGCCTAAATGGCAAGCTTCAAGTTTAGCAAGATATTTTGTCTCAAGGGACAGGGAAAAGAGTGATAGAAAGAAACATCTGCCTCCTTCATATGTGTGTGCTCATGTATAAATATCACACGTACACACACACACACACACACACACACACACACACACACACAGTATACCTGGAGTTTTCAGTAGCCCTAAGGGTTTTGATGTATAGCCCAGTAAAGAACTCCTTAGTTTGGCATGCGTTTCAAGTGTCTCCAATGCTTCTGTCTCATGGCATATATCCCTGAGTGTGTCAGAAACTGAGGGTGTAGCAAAAGCAAACTGATAGGCAGAAGGGGCAAGACATTCTGAAGAGGATGAAACGGGAAAAGTCAGAAACAACAGAAGAGAGCAAAGAAACAGGTAGCAATTGTTAGTTTATCTACATGTACAAGTATATCATTGCTGAAGGTTTCTCACATATCTCTGATTAACGTTCAAGTCAGTAGAACCAAGCATGGGCTAAGTGGTTAATCAAATCCTGGATATGAACAGGATGTGTGTAAAGTTCCTTTATAGACAGTGGTACTTGAATAAGTAAAAGAAGGAAAATGAAAGTGTTGGCCCAAAGGATGTCAGCTCTTGTGTGGATCTTAATTAGAATTTCATTAAAGGTCATGGGAAGGAGATTAAACAGAAATAGCAACAGAGATTCCTGTCATTGATACTTACATAGTGCTCACCGACAAATTCAAAGAGCAGAAATAATGCAAATACGGCTAAAGATGTTAAGATTAAAAACAGCACGACTGCTAATCCCACCAAAGAGTAAAAGATAGAAGTTACAGAATGGAAAACATTAGAAGAAAAAAAGATTAGCAGTAGCTAGAAGGATGCTCGGTGAGTAGAATATAGAAATTTGGAGATCTAGATTTCAGCCTCCAGCTCTCATGTAAACAGCTGGGTGTTACCTGTTACCCCCACACTGGAAAATAAAGACAAGACCATCATAGATCTCAGAGCCCTTGCTGGTCAGCTACCTAGATGAAATGACAAATTTCTGATTCAATGACAGCCACTTTCAACAATGGAAGCTACTTGATGCCCTACCCTGACCTCCTAGGATATACACCGACACAGTCACACCAATATACCGCCTATATTGACACAAACACAAGTAGAGAAGCTTAGCTAGGTTTGATAGCACTTAGGGGTCTGAAGCAGGAAGATCATAAATTAAAGGCCAATGTGAACAAATTGTTGGAACCATGTCTCAAAGTATAAAGTGAAAAAACAAAAACAAACAATCACACATAATATAAAACAAGCTGGGGATGTAGCTAAGTGGTAGACTTCTTGCCTAGCTCTTGGGAGGTCCTTGAAGCGAGGCCCAGAATTGGGAAAAGATACTAGAAAATGTTTAATTTTTGCCTTAATTATGCCCCTTAACAATTATAAGAGCATTGGATATTAGTTTAATTCTCCTACATTATCTTCATTTATGACAGCCTTGCCTCTGGCTACATAGGCTTGAGAATAGAAAATCTGATGCACACTTGAGTTTTATAGTACTGTAAGGTTTACATGTTCACTCATATCATTTTAGTTTCATAGAAACTTTTTGGGATTTTGATCCCCAAAGAAACAGAAGCTCATAGAAGCTCCATCCACACTGGCTAGGGACTGAAAGCAAGGCTCAAAGGTGAAATGTAGACTAAGATATTTTTGCAGCCTGATTTGTTCCACTTTAGGAACCCAGACCTGTTGGGCCTCCTGTTGGAAACAGGAGTCAGAGAGTTTCAACCTCCACTTGACAGCTCTCCAATGGCACCCTTCCCACGCTGCCACACACGCCATTCTCTGACTCTTCAATGGCTTCAGGAAGGAAGTAGAGACAATAGAGAATAACTTCCAAGATGCAGAGCTAATTGCATGGAATAACTCATTTTGTCCAACACTCCACTGTGGGATTTTCAAGCACAGAGCAAAATTGAATGAAATTTAGAGTATGCATTGGTTTCTTTGACTTGTAGACCAAACTTGTCTCATTCACATGTGAGCATACTTGCATGGTAACTGATGTACTAATCTATCCTTTGATCTATTTATTCATTGTATTAGTGACTTTTCTGCTGCTATGATAAAATACCAAGACTGAAAGCCACTTATACATTAAATAGTTTATTTTGGCTTACTGTTAGAAGAAGTGCCCACCACGGTAGAAAAACATGGTGTTGGAGCAGGAAGCTGTGAAATTCTATCTCTATCAGCAACATTAAGCAGAAAGTAAGCTGGAAGTGGGATGAAAATACTGAATCTCAAATCCTGCCCCAGGTTATATACTTCTCCCAGCAAGGCTGCACTATCTCCCAAAACAGCGCCACCAACTGGAGACAGAGTGTTCCGATATCTGAGCCTATGAAGAGAATTTCTCACTGACGATTTCTCACAGAAGACACCACACTCCTGAACCCACATAATTATGATGCATACTCTAATAACTATTGAATATTTTAGTATATTAGTTACTTTGTATATTGAACAAACCACTATAAAGGCATGAATCACAATGTAAAAATACATTCTTTCTGTTTCCAAATTGTATTTTTATTGGGTAGAAAACTACAGATTAACTCCTTGCTTTTCTGGGCCTGACCAGGTCCAATTTCTTTATGGAGAACAAATCAGTTCGTAGATATTGCAGTTCCAAACCTTATCCCTATTCTAGTTATTTTCCACATTTAACCATTTCCCAAAAGAGTGTAAGGACAATACATTCCCCATTGGGAAATTCATTGAAAGGGAAAGGAGCCACAGATTGGTTATACACATTATCTGTATCGGCAGCTTCCCACTTTATCCGACAGTATACAAAACCTCCACGTAGCATAGGTAACATGTAAGTAAGTATCTGGCATTTGTTTGATATAAAAAATGTGAACAATTATGTATATTTTATTTTTTATTTATTGAGCTATACATTTTACCCATTCCCCTTCCCTCCATCCCCTTGCTCCCCATGTTCCCAATTTACTCAGGTGATTTTGCCTTTTCCCCCTTCCTAGGCAGAGCCATATTATGTCTCTCTTCGGGTCCTTTTTGTTGCCTAAGTTCTCTGGGGTTGTGTCCTGTAGCCTGGTTGTCCCCTCCTTTATGTCTAATATCCATTTATAGCTCAATCATTAAAGGCTAGGCTCACAACCAAATTTATGAACATTTTTAAATACAGGATCTTACACTATAATCCAGATTTGCCTGAAACTCACTATGTAAGGCTGTCCTCAAACTCTTGGCAATTCTTGACTGAAGCTTCCCAAGTGATGGAATCATAAATGTGAGTCTCCAGGACTGACTCATAGTTATATACATGTATATACAACTTCCAAAATATAAGTAGTTTAGAATGCATACTCATATGTTTATTACAATACATATGAATGCATGTATAATCATGTAATATGTGAATGGTAAATACATGTTTTACTTACCTTTCATTTCTATACAAATATATCTAATTTTTTAGATTTTGGTAGAGTAAGTGTATGTGTATACACACGTGTTTGATCATACATGGGTATCTGTATGTACATGTACACACAGAAACCAGAAATTAACATTAAGTGTCATATTCTGTTACTTTCTACTTTGTTCACTGAGGTAGGGTCTCTTGCTGAGTCTAGAATCACAAATTCTAGCTAGCCTAGCTATCTAGCTTGTCAGAGAGATCCCCTGTCTCTTCTTTCCAACACTAGGATTACAGTTTCTTGGTATCCCTACCTAGCTTTCAAATGGGTTCTGTATATCTGAATTCCAGTCCTCATTCTTACAAAGCAAGCACTTTATACACTCAGCCATCTCCCTATCACTAAACATACTTCAGTGGTGTCAGGGACTATCTTCATTTTAATTAAATGTTGATAAAAGAAAACATGCAATTTGGAGTTGCATGGTCTCAACAATAGCATTGACTAAAGCACTGGGGTGGACTCACTGAGAAAACTGCAGGGATTTAGCATTGCAATGGTGGGAAAAATGCCAGAGTTGTGGAAGCAGGAGTCTGACATGATATCCACTTTGATTAGCTTGAAGCAGTAGTCAGAGATTGCCACAGTCATCCATAGACCTTATGATACAGTCATCTCACTGAGAAAGCTAAATTAAACTTTTTTTCTCCCTTTTAAACATACACATCCGAGCCTCCATGGAGGTGCTAAAGTATGAAGTGAACAATCATGTATCCTAGAGACGTGCTCTGATTCACACAGTGACATCTGGCATGGCTCTATGGAGGTTTAACAAAATGTGCAACAACCAGCCCTACCCCAAAGATTTCTTAAGGTTGGCGATGACACCAGGAATGAAGCACGAAGCAAAATATTAACATTTCACACAGCCAGCAGGTCACACAGTGTGTGTTGCAGGAACAAAGTGCCTATATTTCCCTAGGGTTTATGCCCATGACATGGCCCCTTAAACAATTCATTACCATTGCTCTGATGGCTTCTCCCAGAAGAATGTATTGACTTTTGTTGGCATTGAAAAGATGCTCAAAAGATCAAAATAACAGAATCAAGTGGAAACAGCCTCTGCATAGATGAAAAGCTTCTGCTCAATGATGCCTGAACTGGTCCTGTGTCCAAGGGATGTTTCCCACAGAGAGCTGCATGTGAACTCTGTTTTCTGAACATCATGAGAGACAAGAGTGGAGGTCAGGATGAAATAGGTCATATTCAAAGATGCTTACATTCTTTCAAATAAAGGTTAGTACTGCAGACTAATACAGAAGCTTCCTCTTAAGGATACTAGCAGCTACAGGAAGTGTTGCCTCTGTATAGCTCTTCCCATTCTAAAATGCTATATTCAGGCTCCTTCTGTGTGTAAGCTTATATTATTAATACTTGTAAAACCTGACAGATTCCATTGTAATATTTTCATGTACTGTGTGACACTATTTGATTCTTGAGATTACTAACAACCATGGAGAAAGATCAGATTTTTTTTTTTCTCCACTTTGATTAATCAGAAACCAAGCAGCAGAATGTGCCCTTGTCACACATGCAGATGACATGCATCACTTTGCATACTTGTTATATATAAAGATTTGTCAGTTAATATTCATCATCAGTGGGGCCTTTTCCAGAAGCATGAAAACATTTCCCCTTTTATTGAAAATAAATATTTTTCACCTAGTAGTTCCTGATTATAATTTCACCTCATTCTGCTCCTCCCAGTTTCTTGCTGCCTTACCTCTCATCAGATTCACTCTCACTCAGTCTCTCATGAGAAACAAACAAACAAACAAATAAACATAAAGAAAGGAGGAAGGAAGGCAGGAAGGAAGGAACAAAAAAGGAAGGAAGGAAGAAACAGAAAAGCAAAATAAAGCAAAAACTAAAATGTCTGAATAGGAGAAAACAAACAGGATAAAAGGAAATCAAGAGAAGGCACAAAAAACATTGACCAAGTTGTTCACACACTCAGGAATCCCATAATGACACTAAACTAGAAGCCATAATATATATATGCAAGAAAGAAGGATATAAATAATAAGACAAAAGAATAAATAAATAAATAAATAAATAAATAAATAAATAAATAAATAAATAAGGAAGAAAATGCCCTGACACAGCATTATGAGACAAGGAACCTCCAAAGATCCCACTGGATCTGTTGGCAATCTACTGCTGGGCATAAAGCCTACCCATAGGAATAGTTTGTCTCCCTAGTGAGACCCCCTTACTAGAAACTAAGTTTGTATTTGCAAGTTGTCATCAGTTGGGAATGGATTTTGTGTTAAGGATGGGGTATGTAATTTAATATGTGCAGTGTTTTTATGATTTAGAAGGCCTGTTCTCTTGAAGTCTCCTATCCTTTCTGTCTCTTATGTTCTTACAGTCTTTCTGCCTTCTTCTTCAGGGTTTCCTAAATTCTTAGGGGTGGGGTGGCAGAGCTTGATGGAGAAATCCTTGTTTATGACTGAATGTTCCAAGGTCTCTCCCTCTTTACCTAATGTCTGGCAGGATATCCCTGTACTTACTCTCATATGCTTCAGGAGGAAGCTTCTCTACTAATGGCTGGGGAAAGCATAGATCTAAGAGAATAACAAGATATCATTTGGAGTCACTTTATTGCTATTTTTTGTGGTGATAGTGCTTGTTTGTTTGTTTGATTTTGGAACACTGGAATTTGGCTTTGCTCTATGACACTGGACTTTCTAGTCTCAGGTTCTTGGTTGCTCAAGCAGTTTTTGGTTCTATGTCATGGAGTGGGCCTTAAGTCAAACCATATATTGGTTAGTTACTCCTGTAAGTTTTGTGCTACCATTACACTAGCATGTTTTACAGGCAAGATACTATTATAGATCTGATGGTTTAAATCTGGGTTTGTGATAGCATGTAGAGTACCTTCCTGTACCAAAGATGCAACTAGGTAGGGGTGTAGGTTCTTTGTAGACACCAGCTTGACTTTTCCATACTCGAAGAGTTGTATAGATGTTATCTTCAGCAACAGGGCCTTATAACTAGTGTGTGGAGAGTAACCTATTATCTGGACAATCCCCTGTGCTGTTTGGGAGGTTCCCTTGGTACCACTCAGGCCAAAAATTCTGTTATATGTAAACCACTCTTGGTACTGGAAGCTTCATTTGATGACAAGAGCTGTCTAATTGGGGACCTGTTTCCCCATGATTTGAAATTGCTATTTAGATTGCCTTCAGCCTTCATATATGTATTCTTATTAGGTTTATACTACATGTCAAATGGCCCTTAATTTTATCTGTTCTCCCTATATTTCTTTCCCCCTCCTCTGCCTATTTACTTCCACTGTGCTTTTGATCCTTCTGTTTCAGTAACTTCCCCCCATCTCTCCATAAGTATTCTATTTCCCTTTCCTATGGTGATTTATCAAATCCCTCCCCAATTAGTATACCTACCCTCTGCTGTTCTATGGATTGTAGCTTGGCTATCATTGACTTGACAACGATTATCCACATTTAAAGGAATATATACCATATATTTTAATTAAATGTTGATAAAAGAAAACATGCAATTTGTATAACCTCACTCAAGATAATTTTTTTTCCTAGTTATATCCATTTACCTATGTTTTTCACGCTATCATTTTTTAAGTGGCTAAATAATACTCCATTGTGTAAATGTACCACGTTTTCTTTTCTATTCATTTGGTGAGAAACAGCTAGGTTGTTTCCAATTTCTGGCCATCAGGAATAAATCAGCATTGAACATGTTTGAGCAAATATCTCTGTGGTACAATGAAGAATCTTTAGGACATATGTGCAAGAGTGGTATAGCTGGATCTTGAGGTTGTTCTATTCCAAGTTTCCTATAGAACTCCAAACTGATTTTTAAGTGGCTGTACAAATTTATACTCCCACCTGCAACTAATGACTGTTCCCCTTATTCTACATCCTTACCAGCATAAGCGGTCACTTCTTTTATTGATCTTAGCCATTCTTACAGAAGTAAGTTGGAATCTCAAAATTTTTTATGTGGATTTCTCTTATGGCTAAGGATGCTGTACATTTCCTTACGTGTTTCTCAGCCATTAAAGTTCCTCTTTTTTGTGCCACATTTTTAATTGCATTATTTGCTTTCTTGATATTTAGTATTTTGAGTTCTTTTATATTTGGAATATAGAGTTCTATCTTGCATGTGGCTGCTAAAACATCTTTTGCCACTCTATAAGCTGCCACTTTGTTTGAATGGCAGTGTCATTGTAATACAGAAGATTTTAATTCATGGGGTTACGTTTATTGTTTATCCTAGTGCCTGTGCTGACAGTGCTCTGATCAGAAAGTCTTTTCTTGTACCAACGAGTTCAAGGCTATGCCCCTCTCTCAAGTTCTGTGTTTCTGGTTTTATGTTAAAGCATTTGACCTATCTGTAATTGGGTTTTGTGAAACATGGTAAGTATGACTGTTTGCATCCTTCTTCATGTAACCATACTGTTTCAAAAACACTGTCTTTTTTTCAGTGTGTATTGCTGATTTTTATTTGAAAAATCTGGTGTTGATAAGTATATGGATTTTTGTCTGAGTCTTAAATTTGGTTCCATTGATCAATGTATTTGTGTCAATAATGTGCTACGTTTATTGCTAAAGCTCTGTAGTGAAGTTTGAGCTCAGGGATGGTAATAACTCAAGCAGTTCTTTTATTAGTAAAGATTTTCATAGCTATCAAGCTTTTACTGCTCTTTTTTGTTTTATTTTGTTGTTGTGTGCATGTCTGCATGCTTAGGTTTGTGTGTGTGTGTGTGTGTGTGTGTGTGTGTCTTTCCATATGAAGCTGAAAAATGTTCTTTCAAGCTATGTAAATATTTGTGTTGAAAATTTGGTAGTAATTATATTGACTCTGAATATTGCTTTTGGTAGGATGGCCATTTTACTATATTAATCCTAATAGTTTACGAACATGGTGGATCTTTCTCACCCAGCTTTTTTGGAGGAAGGGTGTTTTTTCCTTTTTTTTTTTTTTAATTTAAATTGGAAACAAGCCTGTTTCATATTTCAACCCCAGTTCCCTCTACCTCCCTCCCCTCCTCTCCCGTACCCCTCCCAACCCTCATCCCATTCTCTTTCTTCTCCCCAGAGAAGGTGAGGCTTTCCATTGGGAATCTTCAAAGTCTGTCAAAACATTTGGAGCAGGGCCTAGGCCCTCCCCAATGTGTCTAGGCTGAGAGAGTATCCCCCTATAAGGAATGGGTTCCTGAAGACCATTTGTATACTAGGAATAAATACTGATCCACTACCAGAGGCCCCATAGATTGTCCAGGACTCCTAATTGACACCCACATTCAGGAGATCTGGGTTGGTCCTATGCTGGTTTCCCAGCTATCAGTCTAGGGTCCATGAGCTCCCCCTTGTCTGGGTCAGCTGTTTCTGTGGGTTTCTCCAGCCCAGTCTTGACCCCTTTGCTCATCACTCCTCCCTGTCTGCAACCGGATTCCAAAAGTTTGGCTCAGTGTTTAGCTGTGGGTGTCTGCTTCTGCTTCCATCAGCTACTAGATGAAGGCTTTAGGATGGTAAATAAGGAAGTCATCAGTCTCATTATAGGGAAAAGCATTTAAGGTAGCCTCTCCACTATTGCTTAGATTGTTAGTTGGGATCATCTTTGTAGATCTCTGAACATTTCCCTAGTGCCAAATTTCTGTTTAAACATATAATGGCTCCCTCTATTATGGTATCTCTTTTCCTGTTCTCCTCTACTTTCATGTCTTCCTCAATTTCTAACTTCAATGTCTTAAAATTTTTAAGCAAACAAGTCTTTCACTTACCAAGATATTTCATATTATATTTTATATCATTTGAAGTTATCTTTGAAAGGTTTATTTCCCTGATTTCTTTTATTCTTCTTCTTCTTTTTATAATTAATAATATAATGTAAAAATTTTACACGTGGATCCCAGTTTCCTCTCCCTTCCTCCCTCGAACCTTTCATCCTTCCCTCTTACCCTCTTTCCCCTGTGACATGCACCCTGGCCACCCTCCCCTCCCATCCCTTCACCCCCATTCCACTTGTAGGGCTATACTATCCAGGTTGGGTCATATAAATCTGGCAAGTCATTTGAAGTAGGGACTAGGACTTCTCTCCTGTCTCTAGGTTAAGGGGGTATCCCTCAATGGGAGATGTGTCCACAAGGTCCTTTTGTGCACCAGGAATAGATCCTGTTTCTACTGTCTGAGGTCCCCCAGACTTCTCAGTCCTTCTAGCTTGATCCTTTGGTCATTTGTATATAGGACTATGGATTTTTGTTAGTTAATTTTGTGTCCAGATACTTTGATGAAAGTGTTTATCAGTTGTAAAAGTTTCCTGATGGAATTTGTGAAGTCACTAATATATACATTTCATCTGCAAATAAAGATATTTTGGCTTTTCCCCCTAATTTGTTCTACCTTGATATTCAGATGTCTTATTGCTCTAGCTAAGACTTGAAGTACTATATTAAATAATAATAGAGAGAGGTGATAACATTGCCTTGTTCCTAATTTGAGTGCAATTGCTTTGAGTTTAACTTGATGTTGGTTATGGGCTTGCTCTAAAATTCCCTTTAAGATGTTGAGGCATGTCCCTTGTGTCTTTAATGTCTTCAGGACTTTTATCATTAAAGGATGTTGGATTTTGTCAAAGGCCTTTTCTTCATCTAATGAGATGATCAAGTGTTTTTGTCTTTCAATTTGTTTATGAGGTACATTACACTTACTGATTTACACATGTTAAACCACCCCTGCGTTTCTGGGATGGAGCCTAGAAGATCACAGTAGTTGTTCTTTTTGGTGTGTTCTTGGATTTAGTTTACAAGTAATTTGAGTATTTTTCCATATATATTTTTTACATTTTATTTCGTTTTACATTTCAACCACAGTTCTTCACATCCTTCCTCCCATGCACTCCCTTTGTCTTCCCCCAAGCCCCACCCCAGTCTACTCCTACTCATGAGTAAGGACTACCATGAGGAGTCAACATAATCTAGCACAATACCCAGGGCAGGGCTTAAGACTTAGCATGATATCCCACCATAGGGAATACTCCAACAAGCTAGCTCATATATAGGGATTATATCGTGGTCCTACAAAATATATATTCTTAAGGGAAATTGGTCTCTAATTTTCTTACTTTGTTGGGTTGTTATGTGACTGAATATCAGGGTAGTTGTGGTCTCAAGAGATAAATTACAAAATACTCCCTTAGTTTCTGTTTTATGCAATGATTTTGGCCATATTGGCATTAATTCTTTTTTGAAAGTCTGATAGAATTCTTGGCTCGAACTATAAGGCATTGACTTTTTTGTTTGGTCAGACTTAATGACTGCTTCTACTTCATTAGGGGTCATAGGTTTGTTTAAATTGCTTATCTGGTCTTGTTTTAACTTTGCTAAATGGTCTGTTTTGGAGAACATTATCCATTTCTCTTAAATTTCCCAATTTGGTAGAGTATAGGTTTTTAAATTATGTCATTATTCTTCAGTATTCTTCAGATTTCCTGAGTACTGTTGTTATGTATCCCCTTTCCTTTCTAATTTTATTAAATTGGATCTTTCTCTACCTTTTAGTCAATTTGGATGAGGGTATTTTTTCTTCCTTTCCTTTCTTTTCTTTTTTTAGAAAAGTGCTTTTCAATTTTACTGATTTTCTCAAGGAACCAACTCTTTGTTTCATTGATTCTTTGTATAATTTTTGTTTCTTTTTCTGCTTTATTGATTTTAGCCCTGAGCTTGATTATTTTTTGTCATCTACTCCTTTTGCATGTGATTTCTAGAGTTTTCATGTGTGTTGTTAAGTTACTAATATGAGTTCTCTCCATATATATATGTATGTATGCATATATATATGTATATATACATATGTATATATATATATATATACATATTGCTATGGACTTGCCTCTTACAACCACCTTTATTGTGTCCCATATGTTTTGATATCTTGCACATTCATTTATATTCAATTTTATAAAGTTTTAATTTCTTGTTGTACTTTCTGTTTTACCCATTTCTCATTAAGAAGTGAGTTGTCATTCTGGTGCCCTGCTCAGAGCATCCTGAGGACTGAGGACTGCATGCAGGGGGCCCACCCTAGGGGACTGGCCCACCCGGAGTCTGACAGTGTGCTGGTCCCACCTCCAACCTTGGAAAGAGTAAGTGTAAGCCTATTTCCTGCCTGCCTTCTGGTGACCTGCTTGGAATGTCCTGAGGACTGAGAATAAGCAAAACACCAAACATACAGAATAAAGAATATTAAGAAGAGCGAAGAAAAAAGGCCAAGTAACATATAAAGGCAAACCTATCAGAATTACACCTGACTTCTCCATGGAAACTCTGAAAGCCAGAAGGTCCTGTATAGATATTCTGCCAACACTAAGAGATCTTGGATGCCAGCCCAGACTACTATACCCATCACGATTGATGGAGAAACCAAAACATTCCATGACCAAACCAGATTTGAATAATGGCTCTACAAAAACTTCTGGAAGGAAAACTCCAATTCATGGAAATAAACTACACCCTTAAAAACATAGGCAATAGATAATCCCACTTTATTAACAGCCAAAAAAATAAATGGGGGGAAATCCACACAAAATACCACCACTACCACCAAATCTAAAACAAACAAGAATTAACAATCAATGGTTACTAATATCCCTCAATATTAATGGTCTTAACTCATCTATAAAAATACACAGGCTAAAAGAATGGATATGAATACAGAATCCATCCTTCTGCTGCATACAAGAAACAAACTTCAATTTCAAAGACAGATATCAACTCAGAGTTAAGGGTTGGGAAAAAACTTTCTAATCAAATGAACCCAAGAAACAAGGGGGTATAGCAGTACTTATATCTAACAAATTAAACTTTAAACTAAAGTCAATCAAAAGAGATGAAGAGGGTCATTTCTTATTCATCACAGGAGAAATCCATCAAGATAAAGTCTCACTTCTGAATATCTATACCCCAAATACAAAGGCATCCATGTTTGTAAAAGAAACATTACTAACTCAAATCTCACATAAAACCTCACACACAGTGGGAGAATTCAACACCCCACTCTCAACAATAGACAGGTCCACCAGACAGAAGTTTAACAAAGAAACAAAGGAACTCACTGAAATTATGGTCCAATTGGGTTTAACAGACATTTATAGAACATTCCACCAAACACAAAAGAATATATCTTTTTTCTTAGCGCCACGTGGAACCGTCTCTAAAATCAGCCAAACTTTCACTATTTGCAGATAGTTTACATAAGTGACCTGAAAAACTCTACCAGTGAATTTCTACAGCTGATAAACCCCTTCAGCAAAGTGGCAGGATACAATAAGATGACTCAAAATAATCAGTAGCCCTAATATATACAGATGATAAAGGGACTGAGAAAGAAATCAGAGAAACATCACCCTTTACAAAAGCCAGAAACAACATAAAATATCTTTGGGTAATGCTTACCAAACAAGTGAAAGACCTATATGACAAGAGCTTTGAGTCTTTAAAGAAAGACATAAAAGAATATACCAGAAAATGGAAAGATCTTGTTGATATCCAGTTTTAATCTGGAGTAGTCAGATAGGATGCAGAATGTTATTTAAATTTTCTTATATCTGTTGGTATTTGCTTTGGGTCTGCATATGTCAATACTTTCAGAGAAAGTTCCATGAGGTACTGAAAAGAAGATATATTCTTTTGTCTTGAGGTGAAATGATCCACAAATATCTGTTAGCTTCATTTGGTTTGTAACTTCAGTTAGCTACCGCATTTCTCTGTTTACTTTTTGTCTTAATGACCTGTCATTTGGAGACAGTGGGGTATTGTGGTCTTCTGTCACCAGTATATGAAGACACATATGTGATTTAAGAGATACTAGGTTGTTTTTTTTTTTTATGAACTTGGGTCGCCTTATGTTTTGTCATGTATGTTAAGCATTAAAATGTCCCCTTAGTGGGTTTTTCCTTTGATGAGATGCCCTGTATTTTCCTGTCTCCTCTGATTAATTTTGGTTTAAAGTATATATTGTCAGATATTAAACTGGCTACACAAGCTTGCTTCTTAGGTCCATTTGTATTCACTATCAATTTCCAACATTTTATATTGAAGTGATATCTACCCTTGATATTAAGGCATGTTTCCTGGATGCAGCAGAAGCAGAGATCTCATTTTTGCATCCATTCTGTTAGAATGTCTTTTCATTTGGGAAATTGATATCAATGATCAGTGTTTGTTGATTCTTCTTTTGAATTTGTTCATCTGAAATTATTTATTTGTTGTGTTTTCTTAAGTATAGTTAATCTCTTTGGGTTGAAGTTTCCTTCCACTGCCTTCTATGGGGCTAGATTTATGGAAAAATGTTGTTTAAATTTGTTTTTAATCATGAATAACTTATTTTTTCATAAATTGTGTTTGAAATATTTTTCTGGATATAGTAGTCCAGGATGACATCTGTGGTCTCTTAGAGTCTGCAGTGAATCTGTCCAGCCACTTCTGGCTTTTAGAGTCTCCATTGAGAAGACAGGTGTAATTTTAATAGGTCTGGCTTTATGTGTTGCTTGGTCTTTTTCCCTTGTAGCTTTTAATATTCTTTCCATGTTATGTAATTTAATGTTTGATTATTATATGGAAGGTGAATTTATTTTTGGTCTAGTTCATTTGGTATTCTGTATGCTTTTTTGTAACTTCATAGGCATCCCCTTTTGATTAGGGAAAAATTTCCCCTATGATTTTGTGAAGAATATTTTCTGTGTCTTTGACCCAGGTTTATTTTCTTTGTATAATTCTATTAGTCTTAGATTTTTATCCTAGTGTCACAGATTTCTTAAATGCTTTGTGCCAGGGTTTTTCTAATTTAACGTTTTTTGACCAAGGTATTCATTTCTTCTATCATGTCTTCAGTGACTCAGAAACTCTTCGAGTATATTCTGTTGGAAAAGATTGCCTCTGAGGTTCCTGTTCAAGTTCCTAAGATTTTCATTTCCAGAATTCCCTGTTTTGGTTTATTGATTTTACTTCCACTTTCAGGTCTTTTACTGTTTTATTATTTCCCTTTTATTGTTTATGTATGATCTCACAGACTTCTTTAAAGGATTTATCCATTTTTTAAGGACAGCTGCCATATTCATAAAGAGTATTTAAAGATCTTCATCTTGTTTTTAAGCTATATTGCAATCCTAAGGACTTAATGTGGTGGAGTTGGTTGGCTTTAGTGGAGCCATATTTTCCCAGCTGTTAGTGTTTTTACACTGGTATCTATGCATCTGTGTTTGAGAAAACTGTAACTCTAGATTTCTTGGTGCTGATATCTGGTCTTTTCTTTGTTGGAAGGTTGTTAGTTCCTTAAATTCTTTTGTCCTTTTTGGTTCTTGGTGGGGGTGGTGCTATGTATTGCCTGGTTTGGAAATTTTCTTTTTCCTGCTAAGTGTGGCCCCTGAGAGTTAAAGGTAAAATGTGTGTCTAAGTATTGGGAGCTGTAACTTAGAAATGGGAATGGGCTAGGGTGTGAGACTGAGTGGTCCAGAGGAGGGAGGAAAGAAGCATATTTCAACAGGATCTTCATGGTTCCCTCAGAATGGAGGCAGACTGATACTCAGTTCTATTAAACTCTAAAACTTGGACAATTTCCAATATTGCATGCTAATAGTTGTAAAGAACATTTATAAATTACTACTTACTCTGGTGATATGTCGATTACAGTCTAATAAAGCTTGCCTGAAGATCAGAATGCAAAGCTAGCCACAGCCATGAGGCAGGACAGTGGTGGTACACACCTTTAATACCAGAAGCCACACTAGTTAGCCATAAAAGCTGAGAGGACATGGTGCATTCCTTTAATACCAGTGTTCAGGAAAAAGAGTCATATGGATTCAAGGCCCTTCTGGGCCTTCTCTGATTCAAGAGAATGAATCAGTATAAAAGAGAACCAGCTTTAATCCTGGGACTAGGGAGGTGGAGACAGAGCTGATATGACTGGGAAGAGAAAGGAATATAAGGCAGAAGGAGACAGGAATGAATTGCAGTCTAGGCAAGCTGAGGAGCCATAGACTTTGGAGATGCAAGCAGTGGATACAATTGGATCTCAACATCAGAAGAGGTGAGAACTCTCTAGTGGCTGGCTGTTTTGCTTTCCTGGTCTTTAGCTTTAACCCCAATATCTGTCTCTGGGTTTTTATTATTCAGGCTACAACTACAGTTATAAGATAGGAAAGTGAATTTATGTAGAAGATTCCCTTCATGACAATTTATCTCAAATTTAATGTAATACATATTGGCCTAAGGATATCATCAAATACAGCCTCTGAGTCACTGAGTCTGAGATCCTCGACATTCTGCATTTCCATTAAATACCAAAGTGAAACCAGTATCCTCCATACATGGCTGAGTAGAGGACCGCATTTGAAGTGCAAAGATTTAGAGCAAGTGATCAAAACAAAATAGACAATGTTTTAGCCTTTTTCAAAACAGTGCTTGAGAGATTTACATGATTTACATAAAATAGCCAAGGTAACATTCTCTCAAGATGAGTAATTTTTTTTAGTATTTTGTATAGTGGTGTCAAAATTATTTCCCCAGAAGACATATTTATGTTCATTTTATTCAACCCTTCCTTAGTGATTTACTGGTTAGCTATAAAAATATCCATAGCTAATATTTGTCAGGTGCTGTATAACTTAAACATCTTTTCATGTGTGATCTTATTTAATGCCTATAAAATTTATACTAAAAAAGAAGAAGAAAATCTATGGAGGCATGGTGACAAATGAGATTTTGTGATGCATTTTAGTGGCTTGTATCATTAGAAATTGCCCAGGAAAAGCACCTTAAGAATGGTTTATTGCTTTATTCTGCTTCACACTATATAAGTTGTGTTGGTATATATGTCCATATAGGCATGTATACATCACAGTCCATGTGGATGTCAGAGGAGAATTTAAAGGAGTGAATTCTCTCTTTTTATCACTTATGTCCAAGGGAATAACTTGGGTTGTCAGGCTTGGTGATATCACAGATGCATCTTGATGGATGATGTTCATTCTACTCTAGCATCAATCCACTGTGTTGATGTCTTTCTGCAATAGCTCTGTGCCTAGCTATACCAGAGTCTAGATGAAGGGGTTCAGATACTAGTTGAAGAATTTTGCAGGAGCATAGTTCTGTTATTCATAGACTTCTGCTCTAGTGATGGTGTGAGAATTACATCATTACACTTGTGCAAGTCATCACCCATAAAAAGGAAAGAATGACAACTTCTAGGGGACCTAGAAGAGTTCTGAGGGCACAGCTCTCCTGGGTTAGTCACTGCAGCTGCAATCAGATAATTGACCACCCAGACTGTCCTGAGGATGTGAGTAAGACTCAGAAGGACAGATTTCAATATTATTCCAGGCATAAGAAAGGATGTTTTATTAAGTACAGGAACAAAGTCAAACACAAATCTGGTTTGAAAATAGTAAATAGGGAATGTTTTCAAACTACAAAACTAGAAGTCAAAAATAGAATCAAATACACTTTGAATATGTCTAGTTTAAAGTCCCAAATGCTCAGAAATCAGAAAAGATTTGACTCCCAACATAATAGCATTGTGGAAATTGCACAGGTGATCTTACACGGTGTGTGGCCTTCAAAATGTAAAGAGCTCCAAAAGTGTTATATGAGATTATCAGCAATATTGTATGTATATAGTGTATGAACCAAAAATTAATTTTGTGTCAGACTTTGTACCCATATGAACCAAAGTAATCTGTGTCAGTCTTGGTGCCAATACACAAGATATTTCATTATGCATGTATAAATTTTCCTAAATTCCAAAGTACCATCAAAACCCAGCCCAGTTCTAATAGAAGAACTGCAGACACAGTCTCCCCATCACAGCATGTGGATTCTATGTTCATTTATGAAGATGAATATTAAACAACTTCAAAATCAGACTTTAATTTGTACAATGAGAATACTCCCTCCAATATCATAGAAACTGTCTTTTATTCTTTCATAAAATAAAAATATTGCATAAGAAAACATGTGGACTAGTATATTAGAAGGTCATGGGTAACCTGCTAAATATCAAAGAGCAAACCACAGTGGGAAGCAAGAAAGAGTTCCAGAGTTCAGGTGACCCAAGTTTTACATGGACAAATTACATCGAATTTTTTGTTTGACATAAATAAACCAGGTTGCATATGTAGGCCCATGGGTTTCACAGGCCAGTCATCACATTATGTGATAGAAGACTCTGAGACCAAAAAGAGGCTGTATTTAGACTTTTCTGGAACATCCTCAAACTTACTGTTCTATGTGTAAAAACAACTCTTTCTCAGTTAGGAAAATGACATCTTTAGGGAGTTGCCTTTGAAAGGATGCAGTCACCAAAAATCACAAGAAAAGAAATGTTCACACTCTGAATAGGGATTAGCTCACAAGATAAATAGCTTTGGCTGTGTTCAGGCAGAAATGCATTTTGACAAGGTCAAAGACTCCCTTCTTGTTCCTGAGGCTCCCGTTCCCCAGGACACATAAGCTTCCTTGTCTGAGTGGAAGAGCTAAGGGACAGGAGGAGTGACAACTCATTAATTTTGTCAATAGCCATTCCACTCCATCTTAGCATTTATAGACTGTCCTGAGTAAAAGATGGGCTTCTATGTATTTTGCTATTCTGTTCCCAGAGTGATTTAAAAATGGACCTTTCTATTTTCAGCTAATATCACTCTCTTCATCTGATATTCATGGGGTCCATAAATCTACCTCTTCTCTACTCATCCCAATGTCTAATCAATTCTTGTCCAGCCAGGAACGTTGCCTGTAATCAGAACAATTACAGATCTCTCATCTCATCCAACACAATGCATTTTCTTGCCTTTTAACAGCTGATTTTCATCTCTCTCTCTCTCTCTCTCTCTCTCTCTCTCTCTCTCTCCTCTGATCTCCAATGATTTCTTTTGCATCTGTCTCATCCTACTCTAGGATAATCTGTGTCCCATGTCCCATAACCACTGCATCAGGCCAACGACAGTTATTACCAAAGGACCATGCCATCTTGTATAACTGGGTTTGAATGGGTGTCAAAAAATACCCCCAACACGCATGAACAAAAACCTTCAGGCAAAGATTTTGTTTTGACAGAAAGATATAAATGGAAGATGAGGTTAATGTGTATTTTAGGACAGTATCTTCTTAAGACTATTTGTAGCACGTTGAGGAGACATCATGTGTAGAAGTAAGCATGCATTTAGTTTCCTGCGAGATACAGAGAACAAATGAAAGTTAAATTTAATGGCAGGATTTTGAGTCTCAATGTCAGAGGCAGGTTTTAGCAGCATATGTAACCATTCACTATGTTCAATATGGTATACCATGAGTTCTGTGTATATAGTCTCTTTTATCCCACTCAATTATTTGGTGGGCTTTCCGCACAGCTGCTTCATGCAGAAGGGCCCCTAGCTGCACACAAAGTAAATGATCTTGGCCAGCACATAAGAGGTGAATCAGCTGCTGCTTTCAGCTGTTACAAGGAAGTAGAGATAGTCAACAGTTAAGTGTACAATCTCCTGGTTTCTTGTAACAGCTTGTCAGCCTTCTTGTTAACATTTTAAGACCTTTATTTTGCTCATGTTCTAAGTTGTTTAAAGAAATTCTTAATCAAAGTAAGTAAAATGAATTCTGGTGTGGAGACAGAGAAAAGTGAGTAGTAGCTCATGATGAGATTTTATTACTATGAACCTGGCATTTTCTTAAGTGAAGAAATAGTTTACAGCTGGTTGAATTTCATGCTAGGAAATAATTCCATTTGTAAGGAAAAGAGTATATAACTTTTTACCCTATGCAAGGAAGTCTATAGGAATGGCTCCTAATTAAACATCCACTATTTAACTTAAACTCTTCGATAACTGCAGGCATCCCTTATTTACTCTACAGAGCACAGAAGTTCAGCAGAAGAGTTGGTCCTGTTTCTTGTCATTTTCTTAACTACCAATTTTCTAAAATGGAAACTTACCAAATAAAAACAGAATAAGCAGAAGAAATCTTTTAGCTCAGGGAGAATAACAAGAACCAGAGACCTGCACATATCATTCAGTCCATCAGCCATTGTTTATCTGAAACTACTCTGGAATTATTCAACATTCTTAGACATGAGAATAGACTTGGCTGTAGTCATACCATTATAGTCAAGAAAGGTCAGGTGGGCAGAAAAACATTGACTGAATAAGCATGTCAAAATGCTTCATATTTTAGAGAGTAATGTTTTCCTTGGACGGAAGAACAAACAGATATGTGAAAGGAGTTCTGCCAGTGCTAAAATGATCACATATTTACATTTTAAAGAAGTTCAGCTTCATCAGCCTCTTTGAGAAGAAGCAATCTAAGTAAGTAATGTCTTAGAGCTCATGTGTTAGTTATGTATGATTTGAAGAAGTTCCTTTTTTAAGCCAGAGTGAACTACTGAGGTCAGGGGTGGGTAGGTCTATGAGGAACATATATTGGCCCAGAGCTCTTCATGGGGCCGGGGGAAGGGGGGCATCCAGTTAGTACACACTGAGTGGATCACACTGGTTATGCAAAATACTCATACACAGAAAAGTAAATGAATGCAAGTAAGTAGCAAACAGCAAACTGTGCTCAAGAGAGAGTCAAAGATGCTTGGCCCTTGAGAAACACTATCAAGCCTCAAGCCTAAAAGCTAGCACTTTTTTATTTAAATAATGTTTTTCATTTATTTTACATACTGATCACAGTTTCCCCCTCCTCCTCTTCTCCAAGCCCCCCATTCCCATCTACCCCCTCCACTTTCACTCCTTCTCCATCTAGTTAGCTCAGTTTTATTGTCTTTAAGTTCTGTTGAAGAAAGTACCACATAGACTGATTGCTTCCATGCAATCATTCATTTTGGCACTCTAAGGTTAAAGATTTGGAGGAGTTAGTCTCTCCTGATATGTCCTTGGCCTGTAGATGGCTGTTTTCTCTAAATATGTGAGCATATTGCCAATGTTCCCTGCACATACAAATTTCTTCCCAATAAACTATCAGGTATATTTGTTCCCAGTCTTCCCAGTTTACCTTAATCTCTTCTGTGAGCCAAATCTCAAAATATAGCATCATTCTGAAGAAAGATGAATCAGTCCATAACATGGGTTTAACTATGAAACAAGTAACCTGACATTGGATTCCACAAGAGTTTCTGGGAGTCCATAAGTCAAAATTTTACTGATGATTCAAGGATTCAAGTTAACAAGCTTTGCCTAGTTGGCAAATGTGAGTTGATGAGTGAAAGCAAGGGCGTTATTATTTCTCTAGACCCAAGATAAATGATAAATGCTGAACAATGACACAGAGAAATACAAAGAACCAGGGGAGCATTTCTCTGCCCCTCCTACTAGATCGGCTGACCCACCAGAAAGAGTGCTAAAAGATCAGCTATGCCTCAAGCTTTCCTCTTTGCACTTTGGTCTGTCTAAGGCCATACCCCCTTGGGCATAGCTACCATTACAAACTCACTGCAAAACCGCTGCCTGAGACAGCTACTTGTTCTTTATCAATTGCCACAGTGTGAAAGGACAAGAGTAACAACTGCAAAGATGCAAAGAATGAAGGATAAAGAATGAATGGGGTTTTTTGTTTGTTTGCTTTGTTTTTTTTTTTTTTTTTTTTTTTTTTTTTTTTTTGAGACAGGGTTTCTCTGTAGCTTTGGAGACTGGTCTCGAACTCACAGAGATCGGCCTGCCTCTGCTTCCTCAGTATTGGAATAAAAGACATGCGCCATCATCCCCCCTGCAATCACAGGTAGTGTGTTAGGCAAGTAACAACATTAAGAAGAAGGTAAAACAATGGTTTATTTCTATGGAGCCTCTAATGGTAGACCAGCTCTTTCTTCAGAGGTGCTGAGAGTGGGTGGAAAGGGTCAAATGTTAAAAGGGGGTAGATATCTCTATCAGGAAGAGCACATAGGGTCACACTAGACACAGGACTGAGTCAGAAATACTAAAACATGGCTGATCCAGAGCAACAGAGATAAATAAACTGGTCAGATTGAGTCTCTATAATCTGAAGAACAATGCTATAAATTTGTAATTACTTATTTGCAGTTATAACCTCAGCCATCTTGACACCCCTCATCTTACTCTGTCTCTCCATGGGGAAGAATTCTTTGCAGTTAGTTGCTATAGCAGCAGCTGTTTGATTCAAGAAAACATAGCCCTTCC
Source organism: Cricetiscus sungorus (assembly GCA_030556225.1). Taxonomy (NCBI): domain Eukaryota; kingdom Metazoa; phylum Chordata; class Mammalia; order Rodentia; family Cricetidae; genus Cricetiscus; species Cricetiscus sungorus. The sequence goes on along the minus strand of JANBXA010000007.1, from coordinate 8,901,313 downwards.
TTGGAGGCCAGTCCTATGTAGCACAGTACTCTTGGAAGCTCAAAAGGGAGTCTACTCCCTCTATTCTCTTCTTAGATACATGAGTAACAGAGTTCCTTGATGAACAAGCTTTATGTTTAAATAAGCCAGGTGGATACTGTTTCTGCAGCTAAGTACTCTGATCACTAAAATGATGATAGAACTTAATAAAGTCAGCTCAGAAAGCCGATGTCAATTACATTCTTTTAATATGTTCCTAGTACACTTGCACGGGCCTAGTACCCAACTTCAGGTACTTTATTTTTGATCCAGGGAAGATTAAGTGTCTCTTCAAGGAGAAAAATGACTAACTATTCTAAAACTGATACCCTAAATGATACTGAAGATCCAGGGGGAAAGGAATGTGGGATAGGGCAGAAGTCTAGCTATTGGAATAAATATGAAACTTTGCTTGTTTTTAACTTAATTTTCTTTATATTTTTTTTGAGAATGGCACACATGAGTACTGCATTTAAATCATTTCCACCCACCCCTCTCCTCTCTCTTAATTGTCTTAATTGTCACATCCCCCTCACTCACTCTTACATTCATCGAATGCAACCTTTTGAGTCAATTTAGTATTGCTCATTGTATATATTATGTGTTATGTAAACATTTTGTGTTAGGGCTTACTACTTAGGATTGAAAACCTACCATGTGCCCATCCCTATAGACAAGTGGTCCTCAAGCTCTCAGAAACAATTAAATGCTTGTAGCTCTTCCTCTAGAAATTGGGCTTTGTGAAATGTTCCACATCCATGTTGGCATGCCAACTTATATAGTTATTAGGTTATATGGAATATTTTCAGGAAACAATATAGTTGATGTTTTGTGGATACAAAATCCAGGTCATGTCTAGATGTTATCCTGCAGTAGATTCTCTGGACTTCTGGCTTTTACAATATTTCTACACCTTTTCTAAAATGCTTCCCAAGCCTTATGTATAGTGGTAGTATTTCAGGTGTACCAATTGGGGTTATGATCTCCATAATCACTTATTCTCTGCAGTTTGAATCATTATATATCCCTGTAATTGTCTCTATCCTTTGACATAGGAAGCTTCTTTGATGAGAGGTAAAAATTACATCTATCAGTGGGCCTTAACTTCTTGAATATACAGTCCAAGTATACATATTTTTATTTTATAGATGCCTAGATAATTATCACAATACAGTAGATCATTCATTGTCTGATTCAGTTGTTTATTCTGAAAGATACTAATATAAACTAGGAGGAAGATCAGAACTAGGAAATAAGAGAGGGAAGACTGGAAGGCAGAGCAAAGATCTCATACCTACATGAGATCATCCTCAGAGAGAGTGAGTCTAGTCTACTCTCTTACAGCAGAAATACTGTGATTCTCATTCTCTGTAAAACTCTAGGCAAGTCTGAGAAGTAAGGAGTGGTAGAGGAAGATGTTTTTGTGTGGAGGAGAAAGCATGATGTCCAGTTCAATGACTATGCAATAAGTATCTACATAAAATTCCATGTACTGAGCAAACCACCAGGGAACTGTTATTCCTAAAGGACATACAGGTGGGAAGGAGATGCACAGCAGTGATGAAGTTGTTTTATGAGAGAGCTTTGGCTGCTGATTATTTAACTATGTGAAGATGTGTTACATTTGCATATGCTGTATTTGTTTAAAGCTGTATTATGGTTGTTTATGCTACATTTGTTTGATTATGCGTTTGTTTCACCTTGCCTGCCTAAGGTACCTGAATAGTCTAAAAGATAAGCTGAATAGCCAATAGTTTAGCCAGTTTCCTTAGGGATAGGTGGGGCTGGCAGGTAAACAGAATAAATAAGAGTAAAAAAAAAATCTAGGCTTGAAAAGAAAGAGAAGAAAAAATGAGGAGAAAGAGAGGGATACCTAGCCAGGCAGCTGCCAGACAGACAGGAGAAGCAGTGAAAATAGGTTATACAGAAAGAAGTAAGGTAAAAAATAAAGAGAAATGGATTAATTTAATTCAATTTAAGCCAAAGAAAAAAAGCTAGCCAGAAACTAGACCAAGTATTCAAAAACTAATATGTCTCTGTATCAAGATTTGGTAGCTGGTTGGTGAACAAAAAAAAAAAAAAAAAAAAAAAAAAAGTGAAAAACCTGGTGCAAGCAGGGAGTTGTAGAACTGCTGAGAAACATCAGATTACAGCTAAAGCTTTGTTAGACTCAGTTTTGACATTTCCTGTGTGTTCTGCTTCTATGTATATGGTCCTCTTAACACTCTCACATTGTCTCAATTAAGGGGATAAATGATGTTTCTCCTCATCTCTAATGTGTCCCCATAGGAAGGTGGAATCAGAATCGTGACCACTCTGCTGATTTGGGGCTACTAGGAAGAATAACCATAGTCTTTAAACCCACCACTCCATTACTGGCTATTCTCAATGGTGAAGTGGTAGAAGGGTGTGTCTAAGTTGCCTTGATCATGGTGTTATGACACAGCACTGAAAAGTGAATGTCCCTTTCAGAAGACAGCTTAACCGTGGTAACATGGTTACAATCTCTTAGTCTTAGATTTTTCAAAGAGATCCAGAGGCAGCCAGAGCTTCCTTACATACTTTTGATCCATATACCTAGACACCCATTTCCTTGCACGACCCCTTAGTTTCAAAGTGTGAAGATGTGTAGTTGGCCTGTGAACTGGGAGCCATGTGTTAGCTTCCTCCCCCTGCTCTATTTCTCCATGATAGATGTTATTAATCTGTCAGAGTGGCTGAGAATTTCTAATTGTTACGGTCATTATATACTTTGTTTCCCTTGGTTGACCTAAAAATATGCAGATTGTGAAATATGGAATATAGTCTCCTGATGAAGTATATGTTCTTTTCCCTTTACTCATTAGGATTCCTTTCCAACAGAGAAAGTTCTACTGCTGTGTCTCAAATGTCACCAGCACAGACTTCTAATTTTATTATTTAAAACATGGAAAAGCCCATGAGAGGGTATCACTACAAGTCACACAAAATACATTTTAAGTTAGTTCCCAGAGGTAGCTCTTTTTGTTTTTCCCACTCTTTCCCTTGATTTTGTTTTGAAGAAAATAAAAAAGAGCTTTGCTTATTTATATTTCGTGGGAAAATCATTAGCGTTTTGTATTTTTTTTTTTTTTTGGTAGGCTTTTCTTCTTCCCGGGGAATTATTTTACATCTGAAAGGGCATTATTTCATTATTCCTCCATGAATAATGAGAAAGATTTCAGGAAATCTTTCCCTTTCAGCCCTATTCCTTCCCCAGCCTCTTTTCCAACCCACATATGCATAGATTATATGACTAGAGGCCAAAGAATTAGTGTGGACATTGTAGACATTTCATTTCTGGCCTCAAAGTCACTGTGTTTGCAGAATGACAGCCATTGCTGCCTATAATGGAAAAAAAGAAGGTCCCTGTCATTGACTCTGAAACCCAACATGGTAACTTGTATGAAAGAACATTCTTCAAGAAAGCATTGCATTGACCCCATCAACTGGATTTACATGCTCAGATTTTCAGTGACTATAAACATGGTAAGACTCACACTCACAAAATTATTCAAGGCTACCTATACAAATCAGCTCTCATTGGACTGCATTTCTTCAGGATTTTGCACACACTCTGTGTTGGATAACCCAAACAAATCATTGTCACTGAGCTGAAAAAGATGAGAAGCCCACAAGGCGGCTGCTTCTCTATCCTCATGGGGGAGGGGCCGCAGGTAATGTATTTACAGAGTGTTTAAAATGGGATGCAAATAAGGTCCTTGCACTTCTCTCCCATTGGTGTTGTAGTCTGGATAAATCACACCCTTTGGCATTTGCACTGTTACAAGAAGAACATACCATGCAGCACAAATAACCTCATTTCCATAAAACAGCCTTTTAAAATTAGAAAATGTATAATTCATTTGGGGTGGCTATTACTGCTTTTGGGAGGGATTTAGACTTGTATTTAAATGCAAATAGCAGAATGTTTTTTTTTTTCCCTTCTCCTAGCTACACATAGGAAGCCAAAAAAAATTTAGAAACTCCAAGCTATACCATTATGTTAACTATGACTTACAGATTATAATAACAATAACAAATTAAGTGTATTTTCCCCATTAGAATTTTCATCTGGAGTTCACATTTTAAATTTGGCCCCCCATGCCCCTTGAGAGAATCTTCTCACTTTCTATATGAGAAAATAGAGGCCCCAGCTAGGTGACCCACGATTCACACATTCAGAAAGTGGCAGAGCCAAGATTTGAACACTGATTTGAAGACATCTGAGCATGTAGACAGATGGAATGCTTAACAATTGTTCCAAGGTAGGCAGGCAAAGTGTCAGCATAAGGGACAACAAAAGGAAAAGGACAATTTTAGAACAGACACAGCATCCCTCTGACAAGGATGCGCTCCTCACCTGTTTTATTCATCCCCTTTATGTTCTGCTAGATCGCAATCTATAATGGTGGCTCACTGGCCCTACAAACTTGCCGCTCTACTGTACTGCAGTCTCCTTTCTTGGAGAGAAGGCTGCTTATCCTATGTTCATGGAGGAAATAGTGATCATCTCTAACCCACCTCCTGAAGCTTGGCTCTCATTTTTTTTTTTTTTTTTTTTTTTGGCCAGGGAAACTATCACCCCACAAAGGAGCTTTGTGCCTGGCTCCTGGCTCTTTGCATATACTGAGTTCTCATGTCTTGCTTGCCACAGTTCCCCACTAACCTCCTTCTTCCTTCCTTTGCTTAATTCCCACTCATTCTCCAAGTGCAGGAGTCCTCTGGGAAACTTTGCTGACAGTGCTTCCCTGGGGCAACCAGTCTAAACAACAGCCCCACTTTCTCAGCCCCATTACTCAATGGAAGCTTTCCAATCCACTGCTCAAATATCCAGTGCAAAGTATTCTGACTGGGTGAACTGGGCCTGGGAAACAAGGGTTTTCCTTGTTTATCTGTGGATCTCCACCAGGTGTCATAGAGAGCAGAACATAGAAAGGACAGACTGTGTTTGTTGAGCCCAACTCTACTCCTAATGTTTGAGTTTTATACAGCTATGAAACTGATATGAACCTCAAGGGGTTTGTTGTTGTAGGTTTTTGTTTATTTGGTTGGTATTTGGTTTTTGTTTTGTTTTGTTTTTGAGAAAGAGTCTTACTATGTATCTCTGGCTGTCCTCACTGTGTAGACCAGCCTGGCCTCAAATTCACAGGGATACATCCATCTGTTTCTGCCTCCCAAGAACTGGGATTAAAGAATTCCACCAGGATGCCTGGCATCTAAACCTCAGTTTGCATCACTAAAAAAAAATGAAACTATAACATGGCTAAAAATAGGAATATACAAAGTAGCAGAGCAGATGTAACCAGGACATGCAAAAGTTACAGCAATGACCATTGATTACATGAAGTTACTAAACATGTGCCTATGTAGTAAAGAATACTGTTCCTCTTGTCTTTATATAACAAAGCTGGAATCAAATAAACTCATCCCCATTAAAAATATTCCCACAAACAAGGCACACTCGTGTCATCATAACCCAACCTGTCCCCTTCTAGGCACAATCATCTTGAAAACCTTTCACAATTCTTAATTCATATTCAACTTTAACACACTGTGGCAAACTGTCTTCTCTGGTGTATCTATTGGTAAAACTACTTATGATGTTTTCTGGGCATCTGGATTATTACATAGACATCCTTTCTCCCTTCCTCACTTTTTGCATGAGCTAAGTGAAGAGATTGGAACACTTGGAGTCCAATTTCCTTATAATTCAAACAGTGGATTCTGGAGTTGTGACTGGCTTTCACTGGGGATGTAATTAGAAACACACAGCAGTGGAAAGGGCATCTCTTGATGAGAATGAGGACACAGTGTGCACACTGGACAGAATGAGATACTGTTCTCTGAAGCTTCTCTCCTCATGTGAAGAGCCAAGGAAGGAGACTTCGATAGACCTGATACAGGGAGTGACATTTATTGTCACCACTGGTATTTGTTGGTGAGGTCACAGAAAGACAACATCCTGCAATATGAGGAGCCCTCTAATGATATGAGGAACAATTCCACCCACAGTGTCAGAGCTAGCCCTGTGGAGGAGACCTCCGAACTATTCAGTAATCTAATTCCTGCAGATGCTGCTGTTCTAGCTTTCTGTGAATGAACCATGGGAACAATGGGTGCACAAATGAACGTACACTAGGAGAATTTTCAGTTTGTCAGTGCCTTGGCTTTGCTGATATAACATAGAATTATAATTATCCTTGAAGTTTGTACTTGGCCTATATCAAAAAGCTTCAACAGTTTTTTTTTTCTTTTAAGCATTTATTTATAAAAATGTTATGTGTCCTCATTTCGTATAACCTTTTCCTCTTGTGCCCATATCAAATTCTTGGCACATCTCAAGGCTCCAAAGAGCAGAACTTACAGAATCTATAACATCTACCTCAGAGTTATGTGGGTTTCTGTTTCTTCACTAATCTGATGGCACCTTGTAGGAAGAAAAGTGAGTTTGTGAAGCTGTGTTTCTGCTATTCGGAGGAATCCTCTTTCTAAAATTCATATGTAGATCCAATAAGGTAGCTGAGTGGGCAGATGTTCTTGCAACTGAGTCTGGCAACCTGAGCTCAATCTCAAGAACCAAACAATACCAAGTTACAATTGGCTTCCTCGGGTTGTCTTCTGATATCCATAGGAAGACCATGGTATGTGCCCCCAGACAAATACATAAATAATTATGTTATATATGAATTAAATGTATTAGTACCTTCATCCAGACAGACATTTCTTTCCAACTGTCACAGGCTTTGTCATTATTATGAACTACACAGTGTAATTGTACAGTTTTCCCATTTTCAAATAAAGAAAGTCAGCTTTAATGAGATGTATACATTTGAACAATCACAGACCTTAATGATTGACATAAGCATAAACATGAATTTGATTAATTTTCAAAGAAAAAATCATTCTTTCAGTGATATTAACAAAAACAAACAGAGAAATTGGTTATCTAAGTCATGGTAAACCAATAATAATGTATGCTATCCTCTGTATAGGCAGAGTAAAACTATGTCATGTTTTCATACTTCCATCTATTTGACAGTGCTACATATTTTAATTGTACATATGCTTATGTTTCTATATATGAGTTTATGTACACATGAGTGCAGTTAACTGCCAAGACCAAAAGAGGGAATCAGATACCTTGGACATAGAGTTTCAAACTGTTTCCACATGGGGTATGGAATGCAGGTCCTCAATAAAAGCAGCAAGAAGTCTTAATCACTTAGCAATCTCTTCTACACCAAGACACATATTTTTAAAGGACCAATTTGAACTAAAAGGTCTCAAAGTAGTTTTTAAACCACAGATTCTAAGTTGTAATTGGTCTGTGTGTATGATCCACACCCACAAACCACATTTAACACAGTAGAGTCCAAAGCCATTCAGCCAAGACTCATGGCAGGATCCTTTTTCCCCTATGTTGATAAGGCAATCCTATAGGCAATCCTAAAGTGAGACTAAATCCAATGTGATGATCACTGTGTCCTTTTTAGCACTGACTGTCAATTTTACACAGTCTAGAGTCATCTGAGAAGGGAATTGCCTAGGTTAGATGGGTCCATGGCCATGTCTGGAAGATTATCTAAGTTTCTAATTGACTTAAGAGGGTCCATCCCACTAGAGGCAGCATCATTTCCTGATCAGATAATCCTACGATACATAAGAAAACTAGCTAAGTGTGTACCTGAAATCATGCTATCAAGCAGCATTCCTCCATAATTTCAGCTTCAAGTTCCTGATTGAATTTTTGTCCTTCAATGGTAGACTGTGACTTATAAACTGAAGTAAACCCTTTTCTCCCCTAATATGCTTTTTCCCCAAGTATTTTATTACAACAGAAATCCATGAATGCTAAAAAGTTCAGAAAATTGAAAACCAAGTAAAACTTGTGTCTTAGCTAGTGTTACTACTCCTCCTGTGATGAAACACCATGACTGAAGATACTTCGGGAGGAAGTGGTTTATTCAGTTACACTTCTACATCAAAGTTTATATCTGATGGAAGTAAGGACAGGAACTGAAGTACAGCAGGAACCTGGAGGCAGGGGCTGCTGCAGGGGATTGCTACTTACTGACTTGTTCCTCGTGGCTTGCTCAACCTTTTTCTTACAAGTCCCAGGACCACCAGCACAGAGTTAGCACTACCTATGATGGGCTGAGCCCTCCCCCATCAGTCACTAATTAATAAAATACTGTAAAGATTTGCCGATAGCTTAATCATATAGAGGCATTTTCTCAATTGATTCTTCCTCCTTCTGGTGGCTCTAGCTTGTGTCAAGTTGATATAAAATTTGCAAGTACAACCTGGAAGTCAGAGTAAGGGTTAAGTAAGAGATACTGGAAGATGAAGCCTGAGGACTTTGGGTATAGATAAGTGGGAATTCTTGTGTGTGTTTGCCATCTCAGCAAAAGACAAATACTGAACGATGGACAAAGAGTGGGATTGTGAATATTAAGCCACCTTAATTTCTCTGGGGTAAAGACCACCGTGGTTTCCAAAGCAACATTGCTAGTCTGCCTAGTTATGTAACTAGACAGAGACACTGTTTATGCTAACATCAACACAGCACTGCAGTTGGCTGTAAGCTCCACTGTCCCCACCTATCATCACAAACCTGATAGCTCCCAGTACCTGGACATGAGTCCGACTACCTTCCTAAATGACACACTAAGTCAACATAAAGATTGCTTGGAAGGAAGTTAGAATGAAGTATTCTGGATATGAAGTAAGGAAAGTTACCCAGAAAAAAGGAGAGATCTGTTGTTAAGATCAGTTGCTAATAGGCCAAGGCAGAATGACTGAGGATTGTGTACTAAACGGTATATAGAACAGAAACAGTGCTGAATTCAAGAGTATCTGATGGAAGGAATTAAAAGAATATGAAAGTAGATCATCCTTTGGAAAATTTTATTGTCCTATAAGGTGGGACAAATAAATGGAATAATAACTGAAGGTTAAGCTCCAGTAAGGGTTATTTAATGTAGAAAAGGTTTTATATGTAATTTTAATCAAATGTACCCAGAATGAAAAGGGAAATTGATGATGTATGGGAAAAATGAACAGACCTCTGGTTATGTTCTTGAGCAGGCAAGATGAGTAGACATTAACATTGGACAGAGTACTTGGCTCATTGAACTTGGTCTCAGAAAAATTACCACTGAATTATTTAGAGCCTTCTCAGCAGATTAATGTAAGTCAATGATGAGAGATGATTCATATCCACTTTTGATGTGTGTTTAGCCACTCATGATTACTTTTGCTGAGTAAAGTGATGCCTATGCCTTCATGGCATAGATGCATGACTCATCAGCACAGGGGAACCTTTTGAGCTAAACGGCAACGGCTTCATGGCTTCATTTGTGGTTGAGAAGGGACATAAATTAGAAAATACCTTTGAACTTCTTACTTCATAGCCTCTTGGTGGCTTTTTTTTTTTTTTTTTTTTTTGGTGTTCTGTGTGATTCTTGACTCTCATGTTTTGTCTGCTCTAAGTTTTCTATTTAAACTGTTTTCAAATGTTACATGCTCTCACATGCATATGTTGGCCATTGTACTTTGATCATGTATTTATAGTATCACATCCAATGTACAATCCTTGGAGATGAGCCAATAATTTATGCTTGATCTTTCTCTCTCATTTCCTTTTTTCTGATAACCTCTTCTAGTAGTGTGTGATGATGAGTAATACTCTCTTGGTGGTGTTTTAAGGTGAAAGTCTTTGTATTCATCCTAGAGTGCCATTGACAGTATAATAATGTTACCCATGAGCAAGTGTTTTTATTATCTCGTCTAACACTCCTGAACACCCCATGTATTGCCAAAAGGTAAGCAGTGCTCATAGAAAAAGAGAAACGGAGTCTGTAAACTTAACAGATACTCCTACATCATACTGATAATCACTACCTTTATCCTAGTAACATTCCACTTTTGGTCCCAAAGACACTTTGGCCATTGACCCAGAATGAATCAAAGGTTGCAGTTCACATCCAGACAAGGTATGATGAAACACGGAATATGACCATGGAATAGATAAGTCTAAATTACATCTTATAGGATTATAGACATTCCACAAACTCTTAGGGGAGTTGTTCAGTACTTCTTATGGGAGGATACAGCATTTTCTGAAAGAGTGTGGGAACTGTACCACTCCAGGAAGATTCCTTCTTCCAGGGCAGGGTATAGGCCAGCACTGGTGGTGGAGTTAGTCACTCCTTTCCTCTTGTGGCCCAAAGACTACACCCTGGTGTCAATGAGACACCTTCCTGCCTAAGGGTGTGTGTGAGAAACGGAACTTGGGATCTCTAAGTCACTACCCTGGATAGAGTTTCGGTCCCATGTACTGGAGGTCAAAGTGAAAATTTTCAGAATGTACAATAAGAAATTCATGGCACTGGAAGCAGGAATGAGAGGAAAAAATAGGTTGGCCTACCCAAAAGGCCTCAGGAGGCCCAAATCAAAGGAATGGAGGCTGCACATGTTTCAACTCATTCATTCACACAGATCAGCTTTCTGGAATAGCATCCCTACAGATGCATGGCCTCACATATGGTCTCTGAGACCTCTAATGTCGTGTTCCTTTGTGCTCCAACTTATTATTTATAGACACAACCATCTACTTGACATCTCCACTAGGACACTGCACGCATTCCTGAAATTGATCTTGTGTTAGTCCTCATTCTTCCTTTATCTGCTGTGCTGAATATAATTTCTCCTTTTCAGTTTTAGTTTCCTGGTTAGCCAGGTTGAAAATTTTAGAGTCATCCTTGACTCTTTCATTTCACTCTTCTAATGCAATCTGTCTGAACACTTTCTGGCCCCCTACTTTTTAAAAAATGTCTTTGAAAAATCATTTTAAATCATTTTTTTAAACAATCTTTTCTCATTTTTCCATACCAATCCCAGTTCCCCCTCCCTCCTTTCTTCCTGATCTCCCCAGCTTCTCCCCTGCCCCCACTGCACTCCCATCCATTCCTCAGAGAGGGTGAGGTTTCCCATGGGGAGTCAGGAAATCTGTCACATCATTTTGAGGAAGGACCAAGGCCCTCTCCCCTATGTCTAGGCTGAGCAAGGTATCCCTCCAAAATGAATGGGCTCCAAAAAGCCAGTTCAAGCACTAGGGATAAATCCTGGTCCCACTGTCAGTGGCCCCACAGATGGCCCAAGCCATACACAACTGTCACTCACATTCAGAGGACCTAGTTTGTTCCTATGCAGTTTACCCTGATGTCAAACTGGAGTCAATGAGCTCCCACTAGCTCAGGTCAGCTGTTTCTTTAAGTATCTCCAAAATGGTCTTTGCTTATATTTTCACTCTTCCCACTCTTCCCTCTCTGACTAGACTGTGGGAGCTCAGCCCAGTGCTTAGCTGTGGATCTTTGCATCTGTTTCCATTAGTTTCTGGATGATGTTTCTATGATAATTCAGGTAGTCATCAGTCTGATTACAGGGGAAGGCCAGTTTAGGCACCCTCTCCACTAATACCTAGGGTCTTAGGGGAAGGGAAAAGGGAATGGGAGAGGAGAACATGAGGGAATGGGATGGTCCAGATGGGGGAAGGACAGAAAGGAAGAGCAAGAGAAGACATATCTTGACTAAGGGAGTCATGGAGCTAGCAAAAAACCTGGTCTCTCTACTTTATACACCCATATCACAATGCTTCCTCCCCATTTCCCAAGCCATCCTTATCTGTCTTCACATTATTTCTATAATACCTAATTTTTTTTTCACTGACAAAGTAGGAATTCTTTGGACACACAAGCAAAGCTGATTGTCATTAAAAAAAAAAAAAAATGAAGTCCCACTGTGTTCAGCACAAATGTGTCACAGACATCTCAGGAAAAAAGCAAAACCCTTAAGGTGATACCTAAATCTTTATGTGAACTCTCCTCATCATCTCTTTGGCCTCCACTAGGCCCTTTTTTATTCTTCTGACCTTTTTGCTGTTATATGAAAATATCACAAATGCCATTGTCTTTGGATTTCACTTGTGTTCCCTGCTCTGGTTCTGCTAGGATGGGTGTTCTTCGATACTTTCAAAGCTGTTTCTTCAGATATATTGTATTTTCTCAAATGTCATTTGCAGGTTTTGAAAACAGACACAGTCTCTGTGTCCCCTTTCCATGCTGTGCCTTTGTTAGTAACATTAGTCACCATCAGTCATATTTTAGGTTTTATTTGCATAATTTTTTGTCTCCTACTGGATGTCAAATTCTATGAAAGAGGAACTGTTGTCCCTTGTTCTCTAGGGCTTCTTAGACTTTCTTCTTCTGTGACCCCTTTTGAAAATTTGCATGGGCTGGGGCGTGTACATACAGAAAATAAATGTGTAAATCAACATTTGCTGATCATAAATTACATGGAATTTATTCGTGAACAGTTTTCAGTATACATATATTTTATTAGCTTCTAAAGATGAAAGAAATTTTCATGCTAATGAATTGTATATGCATATTTATTTTTATATAAGGAGAATTAAATTCTCGCTAAATATGCGATACTGCAGTATATAGAGTTAATTGATACTTTGATCTTATAGTTAGCAATGTTGAGGATGACACTTTCCACAGATATGTAGTACAAGGTGAAGAAATATATTTAGGGCTATTTCAGAAATCTGCACATTCTGTCCTAATTCCAGACCACAGTTCATTTAATGACATCTTATGGAACTCAAATGAATAGCTTAAATAGCCTTGTTTTCTATAACTATAATATTACATTTCTATGAGAACAAAAACATTTAATAATATAATACGTAATAGAATGTACAATACAAAAATAGGCATGTTCAGTGTTCAGAATGAGGACACAGTGACATTGAGAGACAAGGGAATTGAGTCCTGCTGGAGATGCTTTGATTTTATCACATATATGATTTTGAATTCATTTTTGCCAATCCAATGTATATAAAGAAACTTTTCACTATACCTAAAGTTTGCAACGCCCACAGTTGTGTGACCTGTGGTGTCATGGCTCACAAGTTAAAAAGATGTGCTCTGCTCTACCATCTATCTCTGGAATAAGATTACAGCAAAATATATGCCTTATCCCACACCTGATCCTGGAGGCTAACGACAGCGAGGAGAGGGAGAGGCTATTACCAAAGTGACATTGGGCAGAGAGTGAACTGCTGAATAGTCACTGCTACATAGTTCTCTCTCTCTCTCTCTCTCTCTCTCTCTCTCTCTCTCTCTCTCTCTCTCTCTCTCTCTCTCTCTCTCTCTTTGGTTTTGTTTTTGCTCAGCTTTCTTAGTGGTACATGTCATTACCACATCCCATTGGATGCAATCAACTTCGGAGAATATGGCAAGATCCAACAAGAATAGACTACATAGAAATGGCTCCAGAGAAGCAGGTAGCAGATAGTGAGCAATGGAGAAGTGATGCTTTCTTGTTTGGTTTTTTTGTTTGTTTGTTTGTTTTTTGTTTGTTTGTTTGTTTGTTTTTGAGACAGGGCTGCTTTGTGTAGCTTTGCAGACCAGGGTGGCCTTGAATGCACAGAGATCCACCTGCCTCTGCCTCCTGAGTGCTGGGAATGTCACCATCATATGGCTTTTTTGTTTTTGTTTTTGTTTTTGTTTTTTTGGATGCTTTGTTAAATACATAGCTCATTGATCTTATTCACTGAGTGAATATCAGTGTATTTACTATACGGAGGAGTCTAGAGATGGCAATGATCCAGGGGCATTTTGTCTTTACATTTTTCCATCCATTTCTCTCCAATGAGCATACCACTTTAATGTGTATATTTAACTCAGAACATCTATTCAAAATGCAATCTTTAGTTTCTTTCTTAAATGCTTACAGTACAGTAACCAGAGATATTAATTAGCACTAGTGATACATACTGCATTTAAATGGAGAGTACTGGGAAGGTAGAACTCTCAACTGAAGTTCTACTGTGCTATTCTGGGAGCAATGCCTGGGTTAATATTGGATTTGGGCTTTAACTGTCTACCAAAACAACCCCAGCCTGAATGAAGGAGACTCTTGGAGCCTCTGTTTTTACTGCAGTGATAACTATCTGGGACCTCAAGGTCTGCAAATGTCTGCAATAGTAGTTTTGGATCATAGTGGAGACTCTCAAAGCTCTGCCTTAATTTTAGAACAGATTTACTGAATCTCACCTAATTACCGCAACTATCCTAAACCAAAACTAAATCAAATGTTTAGCTTAAGCCAAGACCTAATATTTCTTTCACTCACATTTCCCTTTCTAAACAGTTTACGAATGTAATTTATTTTCAATTATTATGTGTTAATTTTAAAAAACTCACTAAGGGGACTGCAGAGATGGTTCAGTAGTTAAGAGTATTCCCTGGTCTCCCAGAAGACCTGAGTTTTGTTTCCTGAACCCCTATCAGGAAGCTCAAGACTACTTGTATTTCCAACTCCAGGGAATTGAGTGTTCTCTTCTGATCTCTGTGGGTACACAGGCAGATTCACACATACAAAAAAGCAAAACCAAACCTGAAAACAAACAATTAAAAAATCCTAATTAATAAAAGACACAGAATTAAGAGCCAATATGAATATTTTTGAGTTATTAGCTATCAATATACATTCAATAATTTTCTGAACTTTGAATTAAGTAAACATTTATTGAAGAATAGAAATGATAATAAATTTTAAAGTACTACAGAAAATAATGATTTACATGAGTTCATTTTTTTCTTTTATTTTTGAAATTATGATACACTTACATCACTTCTCTCTCTTTTCTCCGTACAAACTCCTATTCACCTGTCCTTGCTGTCTTTCAAATTCATGGCCTCTCTTATTGCTACATGTATGTGCATGGTGCACATGTATATAAGCATATATTCCCAAATATAACCTGCTCATTTTGAACAATGCCACTCATATGCATATGTCCTTGGAGCTGAACTTTGGGTATTAGACAACTAGTTTGTGTACTTACCCCTGAAGAAGACTATTTCTCCCATTTAGATATTTCTAAGTGTTACTGTATGATTAAGTAATGACTCAATACTATTCAATTTGTCATCAGATGTTGTTTGTAAAACCTGCTCAAGGAGAGCAAGGTGGTTGAGATGAGACTAAACATCAGGATATTAATCTCCATGCAGTGAATATGGATACTATAAGGTTCTTGGGCCTCATCTCTTTAGAGGCCCAAGATTTGGTGGACGTCTGTATTACCTAAGATGGGGATTGGAAGGGAGTTAGCTCTGTGTAAGTGTAGTAGGTGGGTTTGTTCTTCCTTGTTTGTGTTTGTGTGTGGGGGTACTTGTGTGTGCTACAAGATGTGTGTTGGTTCTTGCCTGCCTTTTTGAGAAACGGCCCTTCTGTTGCTTTTCAGCAGTGTACACTAAACCAGCTAGCCCATGAGCTGCCAGGGATTCTGCAGTCTCCCATTTCTCATCTCCTTGTAGGAGCCTTGAGATGGAGGATGTTCATGCTCTGCCTCCGGCTTCTACGTGTATTCTGCTAGTTCAAATTCAGGTCCTCACATTCATACAGTGTACATGTTTACCCACTGAACCTTCTCCCCAAACTCTATAACTGTTTTTCAATAAAATAAATGCCTGACTTTCAGCTACTATCCTTTTCTCATTGGTTAATAAGTTCAGCAATAGCATTTGAGAATTGCGTAGCATGCTTTATAAGAATATTTGCTATGTCATATGTTTTATTATATACTCTTGCATTGTTTTCAGTGAGTTGTTTGTTTTTCCATTAGTGCTTGTTTGTTGACATATAGGTAGATTCTAAAGCAACAGGCTAGGTGTTGGTTGTAGTAGTGAGGACATGGGTAGAATACAGAAAAGAATGGAGTGTTTGTCCTCGGCAATGCCTAAATGGAGAATCAGTTTCAAATTTAACTTCTAAATAAATTATGAAGTGTAGTTGGGAGAATCATGACATCAATACCACCATACACACACACACACACACACACACACACACACCCTAAGCTAACAGATGCTTTGAAGATGAAAATTGGGATCTTGATAAACATGAACTTTTCAGATGGACAAGGTATAATCATTAAAACAAGAGACTATATGCCAATTGTGGTCAGACAGAGATGGGTTATAAGAGAGCCATATTCATGTGGCATTGTTGTTTATAAAGAAAGAGAAAAATGGATGAAGGCTGAGGAATGTGTATCTTCTCTGGAAGCCAAAATCATAAGAAATCAAGTTCTTTCCAAGGGCCTGCAGACACTTTTACTCATCTCTGAGAGTCTCTGAGGGATCATTGGCCAATAACTCTCAGATAATAAATCTGTGTGGTTTATAGCCACTCACTTCACGCTAATTTATCATAACAGCCAAAAGAAAATATGCGATTGACAGGACTAGCTGAACGAGGCATCCCCACTGCAGAGAGTGAATCCTGTAGTGTTTGTACATCTAGATTAATCTACTTTTATTTAGAGGTGTATGGTCTATAGTTTAGTAATGAATTTCCGCTAGCATATTTATTCACACCCAACTTTCAAAACTGATAGGTTGTCAAGCCGTGAAACTAGAAGGCAATGGGCTTAGGGCTTTGTATCACCTGAACCTATGGTTGATTGATTCTCTAAAGACTTTACTTATTGTTTTATGTGGCTATTTCCCACACAATTACCATATTGTACATAAAGAAACATGCTATCTGCCATGCGAATTTAAGCAGGTACCTTATATTTAAATGGCAGTTTTTTCAATGGAAGCCATATCTTTCTTAAGTATAAGTAGATCCCTACCCCGCCTCCCCCAGCCATAGGCTGCATGCACACTGTCCTCTGGGGCCTCGGTAACTCCAGAGACCCAGCTTCCTGTGGAATGACAGTTGTATTATCTTCTCCAAGCAGATACCAGAGGATTGTGTGTGCATTATGTTTATTCTGTACATTCTTGGTGTAATCAACAGTTTAAAGAATGATGCTCCAATTACATTGTGGATGAGAATCACACAGGAAATTTATGATGAGGTAGATTCCTGGATTCATTAAGAGATTCTGACTCAGGACTGGAAACCAGATTCATGGACTGCCATTAATAAGCATTGCAGTGGTTTTGACGAAGAATCTGTGAGTCACACGAAGAAATCTAGACTTGACCTCAGTGACTTGTGATGGAGAAACACTGCACCTGCTTTCTGAGGATCGTTGATAGGCATGTGTGCTTCAGACATTTCCTTAATGCAAATTGCCAAAAACTCCTTAGCGTCTCTTCCTGCTTCTCCTCAAACTTCCACAATGGCCCTGGAAGCTTTCCTAATTTCTTTAGTCATTCTGAGCCCTACCCTCACCTTTCTTTTCCTGTCCCTCCAGGATGTTATGCCAAGCCAATCATCTCAGGCTGTTTCTCCTGATTTGAGGTGCATCAATCTTGCCTTTCCTGTTGTCAGTGTTCTCATAGGTAGAGGAAATGAGATCCCTCCCTTTTCTCTTTAATCATCTTTGCAATCCTGAAAACTTAGTATTTTGATAACTTTTTTCAAAACCTTGCCAAGTCTCTGTTTTTTTCCTTTTGTTGCTTAACTTTCAGAGATTTTGCTCATGGCCAGCAGAGCCATACACAACATACAGCTTCAGATTTGGAGCAAAATGTACATCTTTCCTGGAAAAAAGCCAAAGGCAGATTACATCTCTCCAAATCTTTTGTGTACCTGCCACCCACTACAGTCCCACCCTCCTCTGAAATGCAGTGGACAGCCACCCATGGCAGTACATTCTCATACAGAGGCAGACTGTGACTGCTGTCTTGTGGAAAACACACTAGGCAGGAAGAAAGACTTTGTTCTCGTCTTCCTTAGTTCTTGGCGCCTGAAAATTCACAATTCCCACTTGGAAGGACATGAATCTAAGTAGGCAGGCATTGGTCCTTCTGTTGAGGGCCACCTGGGGCTTGGCTGAATGGCCCAGGCCTAGTGATTTTGAGAGTCAGGAAATAGCTGACTGCAGGGTCAACCAGGCCACTCCCGAAAAAATAGCTCACATTGTTCAGAGCAAGGGAACCAATATCTACAAATATCCAAATGTCTTTTAGAGGAACAATAGTAGCACAAATGACCAGTTTCCCTGACCCTTATGTTGCCAAGCAGGTTTCCCATGCTATGGGAAAACTGGAGCATAGTTTCAGTGGTTATAAAAAATATGTAACAAGATCAGCAGCCTGAACTCTTCAAGTGTGCTGTTGTTTAACTGTCCTGCTGATATGCTTTGTACATGGTTAAGGCAGGAGAATGTGAACTAGAAAAAAAACTAAGTATTAACTCAGCACTGTCACTAATTAAGTATGTGGACTGCGGGTGACTTTCTTTGGGATTCTATAATCATGGTGAACTCTAGTATATGCTTTCTATTGTCTCTGTTTTATACACTAGACTTTGATGACTCTAGAGGTGTATTTCCATCCACATCTCAAGGAAGCTCTAGGTTTCTGCTTAGGACACTAAAAAACCCACAATTGACAAAATGCCTATAGTTATAAGAGGCAAGATGCCACCTATACACCAACCTGGATAGGCTGAGGCTTGCAGGCATCACCTCTGGCATGAGTCATATCAGAAGCATGGTATACTTTCTGAGAACCACCAGATACTTCACCTCTAGATAAAACAGCATCAGCCATCCTTCACCTATATCTGGAGTAACCTCCATGTCACCACGACACACCCTTGCACTAACACACCCATGTGTGCAATAAGCTGACTAGTAAAGAGCAGGCTGACTAGAAAAAGGTGAAAGATAGATATCAAAAAGAAATGCACCTTGGGAAGAGGAAAGATATAGAAGTAGGCAGATTGCTAGATTTCAATTTCAATTCTCTTGTTTAAACTTAAGTAAGAATGTTTACCTCACTAGCTGGGTGTTAACATGGTGTTACGAGCACGTTTTTCCCCTCTGGTCGGGTCCTGCCACCATGCCAGCCCCCAATAACATGCAAAGACTCTGTATTTGATACAATCCTGTTGGCCAGTTACTATCATTGCTTATGGGCTAGCTCTGTCTTAATTATTAACCCATTTCTACTATTCTATGTATTTCCATGTGGCTCATCTTACCAGCCAGAGCGGCACTGGTGTCCTACCTCTCCCGGCTCTCCATGTTGAATCCTCCTTACTACTTCCTCTTTCCTCCTTGTCTCCTAGCCCCGCCTATCTTGCTTTCCCATTGGCCACATTCATTAACTAGTATGAGAAACATATTTACAGAATAACATCTCCCATCAACATGGTGAGTAACATTTTCATATCATCGTTAAAACATCTTCTAAACTTTCTATTATGGAAATGGAAATGACATGGGATGGAAGTTAACAGTGACAGAATGGCCTACCATGGCACAATGTAGCTTAGTAAGAAGTCCAGTTGTCTGAGTTTCCCTCTCTGTACAAGGTCAATACTACTATGATAGAAAGGATAGATGCCAAATGGACTCAGACACACACACACACACACACACACACACACACACACACACACACACACAATTGCCTTAAGCATGACTTGAAGAAGGACTGCACGAACAGACATTGTAAAATGGACACAGAAAAAATCAGGAGACACCACAATCCTACACAGAGAACTATAAGCAACTAAGGATGCTGAGAGCTGAAAAACTAATCTTACCCAGGGAAGAGGACATGGTTTGCTTGTTCACTTCCAAATAGTCAACCTTGAACCTATATTCATACAAACAACATCATATGCCTAAGTGAGGAAGGCAAGGAGGTACAGAGACATTTGGAAGGAGGGAAGGGAAAACAGATATACTTTATATTCTCAAAAAAATACAATTTTTAAAATACCCTAGAACAATAAAGAACACAGAATGTTCAGAGGGGTTTGTTTTCCTCTCTTTTTTGTTTTCACCATTTCATTTTTGCCTTCTTTGTTTTCTTTTCTCTAATCATCTGTTCCAGGAAGACAAGAACAGACACATTGTATAGAAGAAAACAGTGGCAGTAGAGGAAGAGAATTCTGGGAGTCTGGTCTGGCAGGTAGACTGCACAAGCTAGAGAATACCTTAGGAAACCAAACTCTACAAATAGACCCAGGATAATTCATCGTGTAACTGATAGTTAACATCAGATTTGGGCAAGGCAGGGTATTGTGACCAGCACTCAGGAGGCAGAGGCAGGCAGGTGTCTGTGAATCTAAGGTCATCTTGGTCCACATGGTGACTTCAAGGCCTATGAAGAATACACAGAGAAGGTCTAGTTTAAGTTAATTACTTAAGAATTAATTAACTAATTAATTAACAAAAAATAGAGAGAGAAAGAAAGGAAAGAAGAAAGGAGGAAAGAAAGAAAGAAAGAAAGAAAGAAAGAAAGAAAGAAAGAAAGAAAGGAAGAAGAGAGAGAGAGAGAGAGAGAGAGAGAGAGAGAGAGAGAGAGAGAGAGAGAGAGAAAGAAAGCATGGCCTGATTGGAACCTTGATTCTGTCATATTTTAGCAGAAGACAGGACATAGAAACATTTTAAAAGGCTGCTTAGCTCATGAACAAAATTGTCTTGATTACTGAATTTTGAAATAGTGATTGTTAACAAAGTTAGTCCAGTCAGTTTTAGGCATCTGGAATGAGCAGTGAACAGAACTATTCAAATTCCTTTGCTTAACTTACACACACAGCAGGCTAGGGATAGAGATGAAAAAAAAAGTCAGAAAAACATGGGATTAAAGTTTCCTGTGGGCATATATTGATGTCCAACTGTTTCTCTTGTATTTTTATTTTATGAAGTTGAAAGAGTTGAACACCTCATCTGTCCCAGCCTCAGCTTGCACTGCAGGACACTGAGACCCAAATGCCTGTCTTCTCTAGAAGTGAATTATTCTTCTTGATCACCTGAGGTTCTTCCAGGATGATAAACTATGGAGATAAAAACTTAGGTGCTTACTCTTTTCTCCTTTATCCTGAAAGAGGTGTCAAACCATGGAACCAGTAAACCAGTAACATAATGAAGGAAAGAAGAGTAGAGAGTAGGGGTGGGGGTTGGGAATAACTTTTTCATTTTAGCCCACGGATCCAGTAATGCTTGAACCAAGTAAGGCTCTAGGACTAGACTACTAAAAGTAAATGGATTGCTTAATTTGGATAAGCATTTATCTGACTTGTGGACTTTCTCAAGGAACCAACTCTTTGTTTCATGGATTCTTTGTATTGTTCCCTATGCTTCTATTTTTACTGATTTCAGCCCTTAGTTTGATCATATCCTGCTGTCTATTCCTCTTGGGTATGTTTGCTTCTTTTTCTTCTAGAGCTTTCAGGTGTGTTATTAAATTGCTAGCATGAGATGTCTCCAAATTCTTTATGAAGGCAGTTAGAGCTATAAACTTTCCACTTAGCACCACTTTCAACATGTTCTGTAAGTTTGGATATGTTGTGCATTCGTTTTCACTGAGAGAGGCTAGGTAAGAAGGAGGGCTCATGCATGGACTCTTGGAACTCCCTGGGAAAGGGAAATAGAAGAGAGTTTGTGGGTAGACTGGGGATGGGTGGGGATGGAAACAAGAGGGATCAGGTGGGAGAGGGACAGAGGAGGCAAGCACTGAAAGAGATGACTAGAAGGGGAAGGGGTAGTTGGGATAAGGTAGAAACCTGTTAAGAGTAGGTTTTCCCTGCCGGTCTGGACCCATAGCTGCACCAGCCCCAATTAACACACAGAGACTCTATATTAGATATAAATGCTGTTGGCCAGTCACTAGTTTCTTATCAGCTAGTTCTGCCTTAATTATTTTTTTTATTAATAATATCATTTAAAAATTTTACATGTGGATCCCAGTTTCCTCTCCCTTCCTCCCTCTAACCCTCCCTCCCTTCCTCTTACCCTCTTTCCCCTGTAACATGCACCCTGGCCACCCTCCCCTCCCATCCCCCCACCCACATTCCACTTGTAGGTCTGCCTTAATTATTAACTCATTTCTATTAATCTAAGTATTTCCATGTGGTCTCCTCTTACCGGAAAGACAGCCCAGACCTCTGTTCTCTCCTGTCTCTACATACTGACCCCTCCTTCCTACTTCTGTTTTCCTCCTTGTCTCCTAGTCCCTCCTATCTTCCATTCATATTGGCCAACAGGGTTTTATTCATTAACCAATACAAGAAACGTATTTACAGAATGACATCTCCCATCAGAAACCTGTTACAAGGAAAACTCCCAGGAATCTGCAAGAATGATCTCAGCTAACATTCCAAGCAACAGGGGATACATAACCCTCCTGTGGCCAGGCAAGACTTCCAGTGGGAGGATTAGGGCACCAACCCAGTGACAGCCCTACTATCTGTCCTACCTGTTAGATATGCTGGTGTAAGGGTGGCATGCAACTTGTGGGAGTGGCCAACCAATGACTAATTCAATCTGAGACCCATGCCATAAGAGTGAGCCTACCCATGACACTGCCTGGAGCTCTAGGACCCAGAATCTGGGTGGCCCAGAGACCTAGGACAGAACTAAACAGGACTAGAAAAAACATTTCAATGTAATGATGCCTAACAATATTCTCTTATGCTCATAGATTAGTGCCTAGCCCGATGGTCATCAGAGATGCTTCATCCAACAACTGATGGAAGCAGATGCAAAGACCTACAACCAACCATTAGACCAAGCACAGGGTATCTGGCTAAAGAGGGAGGAAGAATTGTAGGAGCCAGAGTAGTCAAGAACATCACAAGAA
The DNA here is from genome assembly GCA_030556225.1 of Cricetiscus sungorus. Taxonomy (NCBI): domain Eukaryota; kingdom Metazoa; phylum Chordata; class Mammalia; order Rodentia; family Cricetidae; genus Cricetiscus; species Cricetiscus sungorus. The sequence goes on along the minus strand of JANBXA010000007.1, from coordinate 8,878,640 downwards.
AATCCACAGAATCAACTAACCTGGGTTCATAGGTACTCACCAAGATTGAACCAACTTGGGTGTCTGCATGGGACTGACCAGGAGCCTCTGCATAAATATGACAGTTGTATAGCGTAGTCTTCTTGAGAAACCCCTAACAGTGAGAACAGAGGCCATATTTGACTCTTTTACTGGATTTGGGGACCATATTCCTCACTTTGGGTTGTGTTGCTCAGCCTTAATGTGAAGGAAGTTGCTTAGTATCACTACAACTTGATATGCCATGTTTTGTTGATATTTTTGGGAGAATTGCTCTTTTCTGAATAGAAATGGAAGAGGAAAGGATTGGGGACTGCAGAGGAAAAGCAGGAGGGGGCTGAAGAAAAGGAGGGAGGGGAAACTCTAGTTGGCATGTAAAATAAATAAATTAATTAAAACAAACAAAAAGTAACTGAATTAGAAGTTGGGTTTATATACTTTGCAACAAGGAGAGTCTTAATTGGTGAATTACATGATATTGGAGACACAAAGTTCTGTAGAAACTAGAAGGTTCTGGGTTTAGAGAAGTTGCTAGAAAAAATCACAGTTAAGGGCTCGTCGACCCTCCCAAGAGGGGAAATGAGAAAGCAGTTATAACCCCAGAATGAAGCAGATCATGGTGAATTTAAGGACTTTAAGATTGTCAGTGTGGCCAGAATAAAGTTTGCCAGTTCTCTCTCTCTCTCTCTCTCTCTCTCTCTCTCTCTCTCTCTCTCTCTCTCTCTCTCTGTGTGTGTGTGTGTGTGTGTGTGTGTGTGAGAGAGAGAGAGAGAGAGAGAGAGAGAAAGAGACAGAGAGAGAGAGAGAGAGAGAGAGAGAGAGAGAGAGAGAGAGAGAGAGGAAAGCCAGGAAGGATGCAAAAGCATTGACATCATCCGTCATCACTACCCTCTCTTTCTCATGATTTCATACAGTTCTCTGATGTGAGAATTGGAGATAATTGTGCGTAATGTAGAGGGATGAAGGAAAATTTAGCTAAATAAAGTACTCAATTGAAATTAGCTATCTAGTTGGGGAACATGTTGAATAAGGGCCCCCAAACTTACACTATCATCTGTCCTGCCTGCTAAGGTATTTGCACAAAATGAAGCACAAGTGCCTTAGAATATGGTTCAGCTCTCATAGATACTTCACTGAAAAAATTCTGGAAGTAAACTCTAATATCTTCCAGATAGTCTATCTAGGAAAACATCTGGCTTTGGTCAGGAAGTAAGCAATTCCAGAGAAGCAATGGTGGCAGCAGCAGCAGCAGCAGCAGCAAAGTGGCCATATCAGCTGTCACTCCTTGAAGTATTCAGAGTTGTTAAAGCCAGGCTGGCCACAGAGAAGCACAAAAGGCCCCAAGGAAGCCAGCCATACCCTTTTGAACTTAGTCACCAAGGGAGCCACACTGGGTAAAGGAAATTAGACCATTTCCAAGTTCTTTAATCAGGCTAGTATGACCTCTTCCTGGAGAACAGCCATCTAGGATACATATCAGATTAAAGTATTTCACACAATGCCTCGCACAAGGATCAAGTTCTGTTGGCTCAACTATCACTGTGATAGGGCAATTATATAAAAACAAGGGTCTCTGTGAAAGGAAATTCATTAATTCAACTAATATTAATTACATGCCTACATTTGCCACATTTAGTTCAGGAATGAACTGTTCTGTGAAACAGGTAAGATAACTACTTAAGGTCTAACACAAATGGAAGGAAGAAATAAACCAAAAGAGGCAGTATTCCTGTTTTGCAGACTTTATCTCCTTGAATGGATAAAATAGTAAACAAAGAGACATCTCCATTAATAAAGATGAGCATAAGGAAGAAGTACATGGCAGAAGAAAGTGGAGGGCAGTGGTGGTACGCAACCACAGCGAACACTGTATAATTGGGTGCTGAAGAATGGATCTCAAAAGAAGACCAAAGAGTCCTTGAAAATTCACAAAACCAAGAAAAATGTGAATCTCGAGATGAGAATAATCTGTAAGGATTAATGAATCAATATGGCTAAAGAATATTGAAAGAAGACAAGTCAAGCTTGAGGCAAGCAGAAGGTAGATCATGCAGGACTATAAAAAGGGATGGAGAAGAGGTTTTGTTTGTGCTGAGTGTACTGAAAAGCCACTGCAGAGGGAAATTGTGTTGTTACAGGCACTTAGTTTCATAAACACATGATAATTGTTTTCATGTGTCTTAAAACAAATTGAGGACAGGAAATGGATTTACTTTTAATTTGGCCAAGCTTGAGAGATGTTTCCTCAGGTGTCTTTTGCTTTCATGTGGCAGTGTGACAACTAAATACAAAAGAGGAAACTGAAGCCAGAAAATACACTGTATTAAGTTAGCCATGAGATAACCAGTCAGCTTGTATGTAAATTGTCTTGCAAACAGCAAGGCTTTACTCTTCCCCTTTCTCCACATCCCTAGGGAATTCCAATTCCACACAATCCATTGTCCAATAGTCCAATAGCTGGATGGAGGAAGCACAAATATCCATCTACTCTCTGACAGGGTCATAAACATGATTTTCCATGACAAAGGCTACTGTATGCTTTTGCTAGGGTGTCAGTGATGATGTAGCACCAACTTGGGGATTAAGTAACAGAAGTTTGTTTACTAACTGTTTTGTAGACTGGTAGACTAAGATTAAAGAAATAGTGGGTTTGGCTTCTTTTGAGACCTTCCTACTCAGCTATAGATGCCCTCATTCATCCTGAATTCTCATATGGTTAACACTGTTTATATGTCTGTGTCTACATTCAAATGTGTACTTCATACAAGGACTCTGATTATAGTGGTTTAAGGTCTACACTGAAGACTTCATATTAATGTCTTCATTAAATACCTCCAAATGTAGTTACTCTGAGACACTGTGGATAATCACACAAGGTTTGGCTCTTGAGGAAAATATTTCAACCTACATCAATGTCTCTGCTATGGAAGAATAAAGAAGTCATGTTTCTACTTTTCAAGTGGGAGATAATAAGTTTGGAGAAGGATGAGAAAAAAGGGGGTGTTGAGAGGTGGCCAGACTGTGATATATTTTGATGAATTAACTGATGAAATTTGCATGTACAATGACAATTTAAAGCAAGAAAAATTAAAGTCTAGCAGAATTTTTCAGTATTTGTCAAGATGTAGAGGGTGAGAGGAAGTATTTTGAACAATCATTTTATTGCTGACCTAATAAATCCCTCATGCTTATTAGTGGTCAAGGGGAGACACTGAACTTGAGCCCAAATAGAAATGTGAGGGTTTAAATAATAAACACATGTTGTATCTTGGGTGCTTTGGGCTTGGATGGAGTCTCCAAAGAAGAGCTTAGAGGTAGGGAAAAGGTAGAAAGGCCAAACTCTGAGCTTTGCAGATTCTAGTCTTTGAGTGAAAGAATGGGGATGAGAACAAAATGGAGGAAACAGAGAAACATAAAAATCAGAAGGTCATGGGGTTCTTGGAGCTAAATGAGGAAATGTTAGAGACAAATTTACCACCTGCTGCTGCTAAGGGGCTGCTGGCAGAGTGATCCCAGGAGAGCTGGAGACCTGACCTTTGGATATGGCAAGATCTAGACAGTTAATGACCTTTACAAGAGCAGCCTCAGACAACTGCAGTGCTGAGGTAAAGAGCAGCAGGAAGTGAGAAAATGAATTCAGAGAATAAACGTGTTGAAGGACTTTGCTGTGAAACAAAGCATAGAAATGGGACAGTGATTAGAGGAACTAGGGACTGACCATGACAAAAGGTGCATTTTGCTTTATAAGGTTTGCAGGTTCTAGAATGTGTTAATAATTTATTAAAGATGAACTAGTCCTGGTAGAGAAAGATAGGCAAAAGCTACAGTGAAAAACAAGAAGAAAATGTTAAACAGAATAATGAAATGAATCTAATGAGTCCAGGGTACATGTAATGACATTGGCTCCCAATAAGATGAAAAATAACTATTGTAAGAAAAGATACAGTGGCTAAAGAGATAGCTAAGGTATTGCAGCACTTGCCATACAAGTACAAAGTCCCTGGTTCTAACTCTCAACCCACATTTTAAAAAAATATAGTAAAGTATGGTGCTTAGTACTCCTGATCCCAGGACAGGGAAAGGAGATATGGGTAGATCTCCAGCCAATCAGCCTGGACTAATTATTAAAAGCCAGGCCAGCTAGAGACTATCGTGAAAGACAAGAAACCTAAAAAAAAAAAAAAAAAAAAACCAAACAAACAAAAAACAAAAAAAGACAAGAAACCTGAGGGAAAATGATTCATGAGGATGTCCTCTAGACTCCATACACACAACCGAATATGTGCTCACACACACACACAAAGACAAAGATGCAATATATTAAAGTACGAATGATTTCAGGCCCCTGAACCTTAGTCTAGAGTTAGAGTATAATAGAGACCAGTATTCATTTGTTTACTGTCATTATCTAGGAACCATACAGCCACAGATAATTCTTCTAGCTCACACAATATTTAGCTAGAGTTAGAAACATTTTGAACAACCCAAGAATGGGTACTTAGAAGCTCTTCATGCTGCTTTATTCCACAGAAAAGTTTCCCATCAGATTTTTTTTTCCATTGCCAAAGTAGCAATGAGCTAGTAAATTAGACTTAGCTTGAGCTAGTAAATTAGACTTAGAAGTCATTGAAGAAAATAGCTTATCAATGTTGACTTCCTGTTTGCAGACAACACTGAAAAACTTCCAAAAAGGGGGAGGGGGAGGAGTGGAAGGGCAAAGTGTGGAGAGTCACCTAACTGAAGAGGGAACAAGAGAAAATATGGAGAAAGATATTTTAACGTCAACTCTTGGGCTTTAGGGAAGAGTGAGTATCATCAAGACATTATGAATTATATTTTTCTTTAAAAGTCCTTCCCTTATACTTTTGGGGAAAGGACAGTGCTAGAATACAGCACTGCATCTGTAGCATACATGCCATTGAGTTGGTTTTTCTAACATTCCTGTACTCCAGTGTAAAATGCTACCAGTGAATGTCCCTCAGGCAGAGATATGTGACGTTAAAAATGTCCCTAAATAGAGGTCTGGGCCTACAGCAGGTGCTCATTTAAAGGCTACTTCAAATGAATACCTCTTTTCATGTAGAAGTTAATTAAGTGCACTGACCCATTGCCTAATAGGTTAATAAACTAAGCTTTCAGTAGCTCCTTGCTGAATTCCACACAGGCACTTTCAAGATATGTTTGTGTGATACATTATTTACAAAATTATCTCTGCTCTCCAGGAGTTCATCCAATTCTAGATGACAAGCTGATGGTCAGTAAAAAGGCTATATAAAAGGCTGTATTTATTTATAACCATACTGAAGAGCTAGAAGAAAAATTATTCCAGCCACAGTGACTGTGCGCATGGCAGCTGGTTGGGAGTAATCAGTGACATTGACTGTGTCAGTGAACTTGAAGGGAGGGCATGTCTGTGCATAAATTCATATTAAGATCTCATCTCATTCATATCACCATGGACATCTTAAGGTCCTTATAGCAACAGTAAAACTAAGAATCTCAGTAACAAATACATTTCATAAGTCAGTGTGCACTTGTCTACGTGTTGAGGTGCAGAATTATGTAAGAGAAGCAATATCCTTCTCTATGGATGTTATGTGATTGTGGGATAAATGGGGTATAGAAATGAATAAGTATATACAACTCTCATATTTAAATATGTGCAGTAAAACACAGCAAAAGTGACACAGAGGGTCTTTAGCTGAGTACATACAAGACAAAACAGGGGACCCTCAAAGATGGAGATTTCTACTGCATAATCCCTTTAGCCTCCTAGACTCTGTGTTGTGTGATTTGAACACAATTCAGCAGAAGTTTTAGGTGACAAATATCAATTTTGCACTTATACAACAGGAAGTCCAAAGAAGATAATTATATAGTCTCAAAAGAAAGAAAGAAGGGAAGAAAGAAAGAGAAGAAAAGAAAAGAGAATGTTCACTCACTCACTCCTCACTCACTCACTCACTCAACAAACAAACAAATAAAAACAGTTAGGAGAAGGAAGAAACAACTTTAGAATAAAGGTTTTTTCTGTTTATTAAGTCTCAGGACATTCATCATGTATAGATCCTAGATTCCAGAGTAGAAATTTTAGATTCCAGTGATACTAGCTGAAACATCTTCCTTCCCTTCCTCTTTCTCCCCTTTTGCCTTTAAAGGAACAAGTTAAACCTTTATCACTGCCTGGTTTCTAGTTGCAATTCAAAGTTCATGCACCTTCTTACATATTTATCTAAAATCCCTAGTAGCTTTTATTTCTTAAAATGTTTTTCATACAATATGTTTTGAGCATTTTTCTCATCCCCTAAATCATTCCTGCCTTCCTACCAGTGTGTGTGTGTGTGTGAGAGAGAGAGAGAGACAGAGAGAGAGAGAGAGAGAGAGAGAGAGAGAAACTTTTGGTAGAGAGTAACCAGAAAGCATTATATAGATTATGAAATCAATAAAGGATTATTAATTAATAAAAAAGAGAATGTTGACAGTATTAGTATCTCAAGGCATCAGTATGTCATCGCTCTGTGAATTAATTCTTGCCTGATTCTCTGACACCTTCAGTGGGTCATCATTATGTCTTTTGATTTCCAAGATGGTTGTCCTGTTTACTTGTTTACTATAGAAATTAAAATGCATAAATGGAAAAAATGAGCGAGCACTTGTATTTATGTTTCATTATAAGGATGAGGTGAACATTCCAATATATTCAGTGTAACATCCTTTATTGTATTAATTGACCAAAATTCAATAGTGACCACTATTTTTCTTTTTCCCAAATATATTATTATTTATGCATGTATGTGTCCAGATTATACAACACAGAAAGCAGGATCCTAATACTATCATAGAGTATAAGAGGGGTTACACACATTAGTGCCGGTGTCCATAGAGGCCAGAAGAGAGTGTTGGATCCCTTAGAATTGCACTTAAGTGCAATTGTGAGCCATCTGATATGGTCAGTAAGAACTTAAGGTAAACAAGTCTCCTGTGAAAACAGTATGTATTCATAACCACTGAGCAATCACCTACTCTTAGTATGCCCATTTTCTAACTAATCATTGATCAGAAAACTAAAATCACTATGTGCACACATGTGCACTTACACTTATACATATACAAAAACATACACTAAAGAATAAAAATAAGAAACAGAATATCCAGAGTATCAATAACATTCATGTAGTGAAATATGCTATCAATTGCATACTTATCTACTCTATCATATCACAGATGTTCTTATAAAATATTACAAGTTAAATAAATAAAACACACTCCCCACTGCCAGTGCTAACTGTTCTGTACCATGGAATTTTTCTTCTTTACCAAGTGTGCTTCATTTAAGATGGTAACTTTTCTAGTCTTCCTTGCACTCATGAAAGAACAGACTAATAGGGAAGTTCATCAATGCCTGTCTTCTTGATGACTATGCTTTAGAAGTTCTATAGAGACTCGAGAGAAGTCTAACTGAAAGATCATTAAGGCATCAAACCCATTGCCATACATTTTGGTTTCTCTAATCTCACCTTCCAACTCCAATAATATGAATAGTGAGAAATGCCTACCACATATTTCTGTGAGATCATAATCGAGCTATGCAGACATGAGGCCATGGCAACAAGATCCCAAGATATCCTTACCTGCATTGCTGCATTCAGAATAACAGTCTGTAAAGGGGATTAATTTTAGGTGATTGCCCCTCTTTTCATTTCCTTTTCTGACAGACTACTGGCAGAAACACAAGAGAAACACCCAAATAGAAAAGTGGTTAAAAAAATGGGTCACTTTTTCCATGGCTCACCAATTCTATGCACTCTGTGCAGCTTGCACAGAATTAAACAATTCAATAAGTTGAGGATATTGACTACATGTGTTCAATCTCTAGGAAACACTGGACTAGACCTGGGGATAAAGGGTACAAACAGAGCTAAGTTCCCTGCCATGAGGAAGTAGGGAAATTAGGGGAAATGAAAGGTACCTTAAAAGAGTTTTCTGCAGAGGTCATAACAGCAGACTGGGAGGTTGGCCAAAGTGAAGAGGGTGAGGAAGTGAGTCATGTAGGCAGAGACCATGCACAGGCTCAGGGATGGAGCTTGGCATGCTGGGTTTTGGCTCATGTCCATCAGATGCCTAGAATCAACGGTCACATTCAAAGGACCAGAAGGTGTGGCTAAGGTCTCTGTGCAACCATTAGACTTTGTTCACTAAGCCATTTACAGAATGCCTCTGAGGCTAAAAGACATTCAAACCCCCTTAATCTTTTTGATATTTCCAATGTACTGTGAATGAAGCTTTAAAAAAAAATGTTCAAACACATTGCTATCTAACAATGACTCATTGTGCAAAAGAAAATACCACTCTCATATCGAATACAGCATGTAGTTAATAAAAAATAATGAGGTCACCACACCAGGCACACTCAGATAATAGGGCATAGCTTTAAATGTCTAAATTATACCAAGTTTATAACTTTATATACCGTTGCATATAATTTTACTTGGAGGCTGTATGTACAAGGGTTTAAATGTAAAGCCACTGTGATACTCAACCTTAATGACCTTTATTATAGTACACAACTGATTCATTAATTTAACAAGCATTTACTGCAAGAAATATTTAAAAAGCAAGCAATGGTGGGAAAATATTTATGTACTTGTCTCTTTGGTCCTGACATTCCCACAAGTAAGGCGGGTATTGGAAACATAGAACTAATTCCACTGTTTGGTATTGTGCTAAATGCTTTCAAGTCAATCCAAGATGTATAGGACTCGATCTCTGTAATTATGAAGGAAAGAGGGTGAGGACATATAACTTGTAGCAGACCCAGAGACTAGAAATGCTGAGTGTAATTAGTCAAGCTCAAAATTAAAGAGATGAAAGCCTGCATCATGCAAGGGGGTTTCTTGGTAACAACAGCAGAGCTAGCAGCCTTTATTCATGCACCTCCCAAAGAAAAGAAGAGAGAAAAAGGATTGGCCAAATTCTTTGTAGGCCTCTCGCTCAGGGAGTTGCTGAAGCCAGGGTCTTGGGGGAAGCCCTTCTATATCTGATAACCTCACACAGGAGAAATCTCTGTGACATAGATAAATTAACAGCCAGTCCTCTAGAATCCTGAGAATGGCATTTGCATTCTGGGGACTTCTGTGGACTCATGCTTTTCCAGAAATGCAGGTTAGTTGAGTCAGATAGTTTTTCACCTGCCAAGAAATATCTTGTTCTTTGCCAACATTTCTCACCTAAGTGTAGTAACACACCTGGGGAGGATAATCCTGACCTTCAGGAATGAGGAAAGTAAAGTAACCCAAGGAGATGGGTGAGTAGCCCCATGAGTCATATTAGCAGAAAGCAAAACCTGGGAAGGGTTTGGTTTTGGAAAAAGGATGAGGAAGGGATCTTCTCTTCCTAGAACAGGTTACATAATGAAGGACAAGGACAAGGGCATGTTCCTATGACACAGATTTTCTCCTAAATACATGAAGCTACTGTCTAGTAGGAAGTCAAAGTATCGTGTGTTCCTTCTTTGTGGCCATCTTGAGTGTGTGTGTGTGTGTGTGTGTGTGTGTGTGTGTGTGTGTGTGTGTGTGTTGACATCAGGTGTCTACTTCCATTGTTCTCCACCATATGTTTTGGGACATCTTCTCTCACTTTACCTGGAGCATACCAATTGGCTAGGCTGTCTAGTCAGTCAGTCCAAGGTATTCCCCTGTCTCTACTTCTTCAATATTAGTTTGCAACAAGACTGTTTTCTTTTTTTTGTGGTTGTTGTTTGTTTCTGTCTGTTTGCTTTGTTCTGTGTTTATGTGCATGCTAAGATTCCAAATGCAAGTCTTCAGAATTGTACCATAAATACTTTCCCAACTGAGTCATCTCTGTAACCTCATTCTGAATAAATTCATGGGTCTGTAACATCCTCGATCTAGGACCTAGCAGTCAATACACTCATGAAGCAGCATTCCAAGCCTATTCTCTGTGTTTCCAAGCCAAGGAATGATGGTGTGCTTTCTCCAGAAAATGAAAAGAACTTGAATCATTTCACCTCTTCAACAGTTACAGCTGGATATAGTATTTCCCTTTGCTCCCACAGCATAAACTCCACTAGGACTGTTGTGCTGCTTGGCAGTCAGGTGACTCTCCAGAAGAAAGCTCATTCATTAGCATTCTAAATATCACTTCATTCCCACCATCAATATTGATTTTCCTTTTTCCCTTTCTAAATAGTCCTAGTTACACACTTATTCAAATTATGCATGTTTGGGACTGAGGATGAAGCTCAGAGAATGTGCACCAGCCTGGCATATGCAAGGCCCTAGGCCTGACCTTGAATGCACTCAGAAGAAACATGCACACATTATATCTGCCTTGTGCATATCTCCTCTGGTTTCAATTCCCATCACTGCATTGACAGCAAAAGTCTGCATCTCCCAACCTATGATTTGAAAAAAAAAGTATGATTTTGTCATTACAACTTTTCACAACACATGAGTGGTGGCGGCTAACACTTCCCCAATACATCTATATGTTTTTACATTAAATACGTAAAGTTCTCATTACAACATGGAGATTTTCTTATAGTTGGGTTTTCAGGTTTCAACTGTACCCATCATTTCATCTTGAAGCCCTGATCCTGCAAATAAAGTGTCAGTTTCATGGAGTAAAGCTAATGCCCAATATGATTAAGTTACTTGAGCAATGATTGTCAAAAGTTCCTACACTATGTTCATGCAGCCTCTGAGTAATGACGACAGGGAAGCTGTCAACAGGACTTGAGATAGTGGAAACTAATGCTGCATCCATGATGCTGCTCACTCCAGTGAGAATGGATATTATGAAATATACAAGTGATTTTCTCAGTTTCAGGGTAACAAAGAGAAGGAAAGATAATGGTATTACTGGGCCTCAATTTCCTCAAAAGCCAGAAGAACACAAACGAAAAGCTACCTTTTCAAATAATGCAACTATTTTTAAAAGAATGCCATAACTCAAAATTCACTAATATGGGGGAAATTAGCTTCAAAATAAACTGTGGAAATAGATATCAGAAATAGATGATCATGTTTTTAAAACCTTCCTTTAGCATTTTCATGAATTTGATCTGAGGAACCAGTCACAGCTAAATAGCATTCAACCATGAAACTGTTGCTTCTGTGTCCGTGATCATATACTCTTATTTGTGTAAATGAATTAGATGTCTCCAACAATGTCATACATAGGCATGTGCAAGGACAGCCATGATTTCCTGTGAATTTTCTATGAAAATGAAATTTAAAAAAAAGATACTTCTAAATATTTATGCCCAGCCTGGAAAAGACTAGAGTATAAAGTGCTATATACTTTACTCCAAAAAAAAATGGATTGAGAGCTGGAGAGAAGGGACATTGGTCAAGAGCTCTTGCAGAGGACCTGAGTTCAATTCCCAGGAGTCATGTGTACTCTGAAGCTGGCAGCTAATGCCCAGTTGATCCTCAACTATAAGGATGTTTCCTATGTATAAAAAAAAGTCTTGACTTTTTTAAAAAAGCATCTTTTCACCTATAATAGAAATTATGTCTTAATATAGTTAGTACATTTCCTTGTATTAATTCTGAAATGTGTACTAGAAAGAAATCTTTCTACTTTTCTCCACATCTGGAATCTACAAATAACTCTGGGAAGGTAGTTAATCCAGCAAAGGTTTCTATTTCAAAATTGCCCATTCCCCTTTATCCTACAGAAACAGAAAGAGACCAGAAATTCTTTCGAAGACTCACAGCTCATAGTGACAAACTCCACTGGCTGGAGAGATTCACCTATGAAACTGTGGACACCTTATTCCCGCAGGCATCCATCTTTGAAATGCTCGAGAAATCAAGTATTTATTGAGTCTGTACAAAGTTCAAGTCCTGCTCTATGCTTTGAGGTACATGGTTTAACAACAAAGTCTCTGTTCTCCACGGACACACTTTCTAGTGGAAATAAGAAACTTGATCACAGTATTACATAAATTCATAGTTACACACTAGGACTATGAGGGTATGGTTCAAGAAATTCAAAGAACTTACAGTAAGGAAAGCTAGTCTCATTCAGAGAGTTAGTTCAAGGAGGTGGGGTGGTGGTTGTTTTTTTTTTTTTTTTTTTTTTTTTTAGGGAAGAGCTAGGAAGTATGGAAGGACTTTTTCCATCTTCCATGTCTTCTTGTTGTTCGTCTTAAGTACTCCTGCCTCTGGAACCCATCACCTATCTGTTCCATTGTGAATTGCTTGTTCTTTTACAACTTCTCTCCTCCTTCAAGTGTTTGCTTAAAGTTTAATAAGTTTAATTCTATCATAAATTACATCAGGATGTTTTTTTGCAAAATGGTACTATAGGACTCATAATCCTTGACATGCTAAAGGTTGCTAAATTTTACTCTATTAACTGGCTATGATTTCCTTAAAGGAAAAGTCTTTCCTCTGCTTTGCTCACTGATATACTCAAAGTAATCAAAATATATTTTAAAATGTGCTAATTAACTTATTGCCAAATTAATTAATGACATTGGGTCACATTAATTCATAACTAATTTGACTTGAGATTTTTAAGTGGTAAGCATTCCTTCAAAACCTGGGAAATATAAAATGACACTATAATGATTGCTTTTTACCCTATAGGCCTCTTGGGACATACATGCTGTCTGCAGAGAACACACAGAGACATCAGATAGCACGAGAACACAGGAAGACATAAATGAGCCTGTGAAACAATTTCTTTATCAGACCATATAGGGTGGTTTACAGTTTCCCATGGGGAAGTCTTGATTGGTTTTATTGGAGGAAGTTGGGCAGGTATCCAACATGCTCACACAGAGAATGAGAGGTGGCCACTACGTTGAACCTGTAAGAATCCATGTTGGCTTTATGTATTCATGGAGTCAGCATGCAACTTCTCCATAGGGAGATGGTCACCAGGGGAAAGTTATGTACACCAGACACAAAGGGACCAGCCACCAGAGGAGCTGGAGGTACTGAAGACCTAGAAATTGCATCAAAGGTGACTAAGCCTCTTTCTGCCATGCAAAGTAGATAGTTTGAACAGATAACAATGCATATGTTTTTATTTTCCAAATAGAGCAAGTGATTCCGAATTTCTAGCCATTGCATCATAAAACGTAGTTTGGAATATACACATTTACACTCCAGAATTGTTTAAAAGTGCATTGTTAAAATCAGTAACTAGGACAGATAGAGTAGGAAGTAGTTGGATGTGAGCAACATGTCAAAGGTAGTGTGAGAAAGCCTCAAGTTTGGAAAACAGCAAGATTAAAAAAAAAAAAAGAAAAAAAAATGATGTCTTGCTTCTCATCACTTATCCAATCAGTAACCAATTTACTCATTCATTTATTCATTCATTAAGTACATAAATATTTATGAACATCTTTCAAGTACAGCACTCCAAATAAGAACACATGAGAAGCAAAACAATGAATGTGATACAGCCCCTGACCTGAAATACCCCAGAGTCTGACAGGAGAGACACACACGTGACTACAATTGTAATGGAGTTGCCCTAGATCTGAACAAGGACCTAAGTATGGCCCAGGCCAACTGAAACTTTTGGGATTTCCATTTTGTCCTGAAATCTCACCTTCCTTAAATCCTTCTAAACCATCAATTTAAAACAGAAGGCTGACATCAAGGTACACCAAAGGCTTCTGTTTTAGATGCAAGGTCCTCAGCCTAGATCACTATTTTGCAAGGTCTTCAGCTTTCAGGAAGTGAGGGCTAAGAGAATAAAGTAGATCATTGATGTTAGGCCATTGATGGTGATACCTACAACTAACTGTGGCAGAGTCCTGTGCATCATGGATGACTACCATATGAACTCCAAATTCTTTCAGTCATTGATGGGATACCTTTGGCTGTGACCCCCTGAAACCATAAGTCACAATAAGTCCTTTGTTCTATAAATTCCTTCTATGAGAAGATGCACATTCATAGGAAAAGTAACTAATACAGAGGTCAATCCTCTTCTTTAAATTATGATACCAAGGCAAATCAACACCACTGACTTTCTTTGCATATACATCTTTATCATATGATTATTTGGAACACAGCAGCCATGAACACTCACCCAAGTATTGTTTGTGGATGCCTTCTTTCTGCTGAGACCAAATAGCTGAGACAATGGCTGCAAGGAAGACTGAAATGTGGTAATATTTGGTGCTTTTTTTTTTTTAGAAGAATTTATCATCTCTAGCTTTTAAGTCTTTCTTATCATAACCATTCAAAATTCAAATACCCTATTATAGCACATGCAGACATTTTAACCTCATCATTTGTAATATTCTTAAATTCATGACCTCTTTGAAACCATCCAGTTTCATTTTCCAAGGTAAATTTAGTAGTAGTCCAAGGAAACAGAAGCATACTTTTATTATACTTTAACATTGAATTCTTCCTACCCCTTATATCACAATCTGAATTTCTTTAGCTTTTACATCTGCATGCTGGTGGTGATACATGCTTACAGGCTGACCTATGTTTTGTTTGCATCGCCTATTTTCATTATTTCATTCTTGCTACCCATTGCTTAACAGTGATGTCTTCTGAAGGCTTCCTAGGCTTCACTTGAAAATATCTTTGGCTGGACTTGATTTTATTGGCAATCATTATCTCAGAAGACTGACAGGTTCTATGTCCCCAAGATTCTTCATGACTGAGATTCAAGTATCCCTTACACTAAAAACAGTTGCAGTCACATTTTCTTTTCATTCTTTTGTAAGTATATACCACCACCTCTCCATTTAGGTATTCAGGAGTGTCTGAGGTCACCAGAGGCCAATCTTAGACTCTCATGATTTGTCTGCTTCAGTTATATCCATAGCCTAACTTTGAAATATATGGTGCCTTTCAGTCTGTTGATTAAATTTTTTTATTTGATGGAAGATTTTACACTTTTGTCTTAAGTCTGGATCATTATTGCTGTTCCAGGTAGTTTTCAAGGAATGAATTAAAGTGTACTTTTTAAGGCCAGACTTTCAGAGCCCGTATCTGTTGTTCTGTACTTATTCAAAACTGACCTTGAAAAAATATCTGACCTGTTTGTACCTGAGTTGCTTTCTTCTATATCCCCAAGACAATAAATCTACTTCTGGGATTGCACTGAATATTAAATGAATTAGTAAACCTAAAGAGTGCCCCCAAAGTATTAGTTATAATTATAATTGTGTGATAATCTTTGCTTAACCCCCATGTCTCTAACATTTGAACTGACATACAAAATTGTTATTTTCCACTTCATTTTCTGCAATTTTCCTAAGCCTATTTGATTTTGTTTCTAGTCATGCTCATTCTTCCAGTAAAAATCTGTTAATTAGAGCTCCTGTGTGGGGGTCTGTTATGACTCTCTCCTTTTATTTAGCATCAACTTAGCTCTACCAGTGTGCCTTAATACTCTTGTTTAGGAGCTGGTAAATTTCAAGTGTTAAGCAAGAGATAAGAAGTATTTCAGGTTTGTGGGAAGCATAAAGACCGTTGCTTATTCTTCTCAAATGTTTTAAACTATTTGTACTACATTCAGCCTAAGAATTCTATGTAAACTGTGAGGTGGGCCACAAAGGGAACTGTCTGCTAATGGTGGAGGTCTTAAATAGTTGTGTGTGTGTGTGTGTGTGTGTGTCTTATTTTAACTCTAGAACACCTTTCTTGCAGATCTGTGAAATGTGACTGAGTTTCAGTTAGAATGTTTTCCACTTTAAACCTAACATGATGATTCACTGGGTATGACTGTGCACACATCTGACATCCTGAGTTTGATCTCCAGAACCTGTACTGAAAGGAGAGAATCAATATCTGAAAACTGTTCTCTGGTTTCCATTAAGTCCACTTGACATGATAGTGCCTGTACCCCATCCCCACACACACCATATACACACTAAGAATAATTACAACTTAAGATGGCTCAGTACTATAATATTTCCATTATATTCTCTTTTAACTTCTTTGTTCCATTGATCTACTCGAAGGGTCAGATGGACCTTTTGGGACTGTGACATTTATTTTGAGAGAAATCCATTCTCTGCTTAAGAATTGACCTAAGAGGTTAACTGGTTGGCACCTGTCAAGATATTTGACACACATTCATCATAACTTTTTATTTTACTGTGGTGGTAACTTTCTTCTACTGAGGAAGATACTTTTAACTTGGAATTTTTTGTTGTTGATTATAAATCTCAAAAGACAACAAGGAAACAAAGACCCTCAGATGCCCTCTGTAAACAGAGCTGGCAGAAACGGGTATTTCAAATCTGTATCCAAAGTTTGAAAAAATAGATGTAGCACCAGAAGACCAAGTAAGTTTTAGTGTAATGAATTAATGCATGAATGCCTAGCATTTTATCAAGCAGGAGCTAAATAACATATGTAGATATAGAGCATATTCCAGAAGGCACTAACCACTCATTTGACCCCATTTTTCAAGGATCTTTGGAAACAAACAAGGCTAGTTACTATATCCTCCAATGGCATGCTTCCCCTGAGCCAGCCTACTCTCCAGCATTTGCTTTTCTCCTCTGCAGCTCAGGTTTGGATGCCCAGAAGCCAATTGAAATTTCCAGGAAAATTAGGGCTCCAAGGGGAAGATGAAGGCTCCTGAGACTCCACTGGAAGGGCTGTAGTTGTAAACTAGGTCATGGGGCCTCAGGGATGTGGGGGTGGTATGGCTTTGCTGAAAACTTGACATCCAGCCCTGTGGGGGTGTAAGCAAACAGTTTTGCAGCAAGTTTTAAACTCTTGTTACCCTCAACTGTCTCTCCAAGTGAGAGTCTGATAAGCAGGCAAGTTTCAAACTGGAAAATCATTTAGAACTTTTAAAACAAGGAAGTAGGTTAAAGTAGGCATGGGTGCATAATAGGTCATTTTTGGCAGCCTATGAAAATTTCAAGTCAGAATCAACTGTGGGGGGAGAATCATTCTCTAAAGATCAGGGCAATACTAGGGCAATACTTACTGGAAACAAAAGTGACAAAATAAGGTTCTTACAGACCATATGTATTAATCTCAAGCCCAATCTCTCTCTCTCTCTCTCTCTCTCTCTCTCTCTCTCTCTCTCTCTCTCTCTCTCTCTCTCTCTCTCCCTCTCTCTCTCTCTCTCTCTTCCTCACCCATCCTCTCTCTTTCACACTCACCCTCTCTCTTCCACTCTCTCTCAATCTGTGGGTGTCCTTCCTCCCCTCTCTCCTCTCTGTCCTGTCCTGTGGTTTGGTTTTGTTTTTGGTTTTTCTTTTCTGCTTCTTCCTTTATGATTTCTCACCATGTGTATATAGATGTTTCAAGTATGGAGTGTTTACCAATCATTACCAGTGTACTCAGGGAATTAGATGAATGAATACATATCTCCCCAAATAAGAAGGCCCAGAATGTGGGAACTTAAAGAGATACCTGGAAAGGATACATGTAGAGCTTCATTCAGGCACCTAGTAGAAAGAAGGTTGATGGTCTCATAGTGTAGAAATATGTCTATGGGTCCTATATATATCTATTGCTCCTGGTGCCTGTGGACCCCAAACAATGAGCCATGAAAAAAATTTAGTAAGCATCAGTGAATGTCTGAAGGTTTTGAGCAAGCATGTTGCCACAAGCTCTCTAGGTAGCCATTTCCATGGTCTTCTGAAAACAGTGGTATCTTCTTACAGTCAGAACTAGGTAGGTGGTGTTAAATCTGAAAATTTCAAGGAGAAAGACTAAAACCATGATTGTCCAACTGAAACAAGCTTTATTAAATATTGAACAAGAACATGGACACTGGCCAGCTCCATACTTGGGAATTCCAGAGAACTTACACTGAATTAGGTCAGTCAGGTGTCTATAAAGGTCAAACCCACAAGGCTTGCTGCCTTCAGTCAGTGGGGGGGGGCAGCATACATTCTGATGTACTTCTTGTCCACATATCTTGCACCCAGGTGTAATCAAGCATATCCTGTGCACTTGGGGCAACCAACCTTATTTATTTAAGTAAAAACACAAGACTTGTTATCTTACAAGAACAACAGCCCCCAGCATTCCAGGAAGTTATGTGACCTTAGGCAAGTGAACTTTAGCTCTTACAGTGGGAGTTTTATATCTCTTTCAATAACTTCGCATGAAGGTCGTATAGACAGGAGAAACAAACTTTAAATCAAATCCTTCTAAATACTCCAAAATTTGCCAGCAAGGCAAACAGTGACCCAGACTACTTTCAGGGAAATTTGCTAGGCAAATGAACTCTAAAAACACTTAAAAATTGGTTATGTCAAAAATTTAAAGTTAATACATCAACAGTGTGAGAGACTACAAGCCTTCTTTTTGATCAGATCAATTGATAAGAGGCCTAGAATATATGGGGCAATTTGAAGGAACTTTAGATGGAGACCTTCTAAAGGGCATTGGTCACATTGGTCACAGTTATTCTCTCACTGATGCAGGACACCATAGCTCACAGTGCCTCACTCAGCAGTCTTCTACTTTGAGCATCACTCTTTTCACCAATGAGAAATTATTTCTCACATGTCTGATGCTGTTTTTTCTTCTATAAATTTTAATATCTGAAGCACTTGCAAAACAGACAATGTAGGCTGTTGGTTCCTGATTCAGCATTCCAAGTGCAATTTAATAGCCACTGATGTGTAAATTAAAGTTAATCTACTTATGTATTATGTGTTGACTGATACAATTGTGTCTTACATCATTTGTACTAAAGTATTTTAAATAAAATTTGGTACAAATGACATAATGTGAGAATTAAGATTTGCTAGAAAAAAATTTCAAAATGAAGAACTCTGAGATTAATTTCATCACTCACTCACTCATTCATTCATGCATTCATTCATTCAATCAATATCCACAATTGGATTTACTTTGGTTAACTTTTAGCTCCTTTGGTTACAAAATGTTATGGTTAGAGTACTTGGGATTGATGCTCCAGTATTTTATAAACTCATTCTAATAGAAAAAAAGAAAAAAGCCATATAAATTCTAACTCAAATAACTGCATCTCAAAGAGTCTGGGAATTTTTTCTGGTCAATACGTGAAAACAAATGATCATCTTCTACTGCTTGTAACATATTAGTATGGAGTATGTCCATTTGACATTGACTCAGATATGTTGAGAGATAAGTCATAACAAAGACTGATAAAACCTGTTGAATGACAACTATTCATGAGACTCTCATATTGTTATAAGTGTCTGTGGCAGTTTGAATATTATTAGTAGGGATTGGCACTATTAAGGAGATGTGGCATGGTTAAAGTAGGTGTGGCCTTGTTGGAGGAAGTGTGTCACTGTGGAGGTGGGTTTCGAGGTTACCTGTGCTCAGAATACCACCCAGCGAGTCAGTTGACTTCAGCTATTTCTCCAGCACCACATCTAACTGCATGCTGCCTTGTTCCCCATCATAATGTTAAAGGATTGAACCTCTGAAACTATAAGCCAACTTCTTGCAATTAAATGTTTCCTTTATAATGTAAGACCTGCGAGAGCATGGTCATGCTCCCATTCAGGAAAGGCAACCCCGGCAAATCACTCACGAGAAGCGGTCTTGATGCAAAAGCATGAGGTCCTTTATATTCCGAGTGCACTGGGGCTATCAGCCATACGCCAAGCAGGGCTAGAGGGCTGAGGACCCCCGGTATAGGATTGAGACAGCTTTTATAGGGTTACAACAAAGCCTGTCCATCATGAACCAATCACCTAGTAGCATCCCGTGCGGAGCAATTAATTTAAACTATCCAAGCCCGATCTTCAGTCACCTGAAGTTCTTCTGTACTGTTCCATCTTCAGCCCATAGGACATAGTGTGTCTGGCAGACTCCTCAGCAAAGCAGAAAACTGTCTATCTGTATTGGCAGTTTCTCAGTCATTTTTCTCTGTGTCCTGTAGACTGTCTGGCTGTCTGGCAGCCTCTTCCATGAAGCAGGGATCCTGTAGCAATGTCCATCTTGAATCAGCAGTCAATTTTCTGCGGGCCCTGCATGTCCAGTTTATACAGCATATAGTCAAACATTCTAGACAAGAGCAGTATATTGTCCAAATGGCTAGTCTTGCCATATTAGATGCAAACTCCATAACACAGTTCTTCAAGGTCCATCTTCTTTCTGACACAGGTGGTGTTACCAGGAGCAGTTGTGCCTCATTGTCAAGAAAATCCCTAACCATTTTAAATGCCATATTCTGCAGGTCTTTGAAAGGTTTGAAGAATGCCTATTAATCTCAAATACATCTCTACATATCTAGAAAACCTAACTAATTTAACTCCAAGTTTTGACTATTATAGGTAATTCTCTATAATCTGTACTGAATTATATATTACATTTTCCAATGAGCTATATAAACACAATACCTAAACAAGAGGAGAAATATACATATCACAAAATCGACCTTAAATTTGTATCAATAAATGAGAATCCATTCCAAAGCAAAGCATTCATATCTATACTATAATTCCCTCTTTACCTTTAAAAGATTGGTTGTGGTCATTACCCCTTTATAACCAAGCCCATTTAAATGAAAACCAACATTTATAAACAAAGTTTGGGAATTTGGGCGTCGTTCTTTCCAAACTGCTTCCTGCTGGTAGGGGGCGCTGTCATGGGGGATCCTAAAAAGACGCAGAAATCTTGGCTGTAGTGGTCTGTAAGGTTGCAATGTCCCATTGATGTTGCTTCAGGGGGTCTTGCTTGATCAAACCACATTAGTCTGGAAGGATTCCACAGCTTTTCATTTTCTGTGGAAACAAAAATAGAAATCCTTTTCCCCAGTAACTTGTCCTTAGGCTTAAATTTTGGAGTCAAAGAATTTTTAAAATATATCAATTGAATTAATCTAGCAGTATTTCTTTTAACTGTTGTTATTTCCTCATCAGTCAAACAATTTAAAGATAACAGAACAGTGTACAATATCCAATGTTTCTCTGTGCTTTCCATCTTTATGTGGCTTTTTAAATTATTCTATTTCTTTTACATATTTTGAGACAGAGTTTCTCTGTGCAACTTTTATCTGTCCTGGAATTAACTTTGCATACCAGGATTCCTTTGACATCACAGAGATCTGTTTATCTCTGCCTCCCGAGTGCTGGGATTAAAGGCATGTGCCACCACACCCAGTTACTCTATTTCCTTTTTTTCTTTTTTTTAAACCATTGCATCCTGTTTCTTTTTGTCTCCCAAGCCAATGTATATTTTTAAACACACTGTAAACCTTTAGCAGTTTTTCTTAATGTGAATCTGTCTTTATTGTAAATCTTTATCTTTTTCTGGCCATGAGCTGGTCTGTTAACCAACAACATTGCTAAAAGGAAAGCCATAGGTGTTTTAGGCGTGGTCTATCCAAGATGGCGGCGGCTACCTTTATCACCAGAACTGAGAGCTGTACTCACTGCCATGGTCTATGCCACCATCCAGAAGCATGCTGCCGGCTTGGAGATGTAGTCACTGCGATCGCCAGCCCTGCCAGCCCTCATACACATCAATAAATTGTTAGCAGAGCTCTTTAAAATCAGTGCGCTTTTTTGCCACTTATGCTGTGTCTGGAAACCTCCCTAACCTCAATTGACAAATTATGGACCCGAGGCTTAACTTCAGTCAAGTAGTCAAGAGTCAAACTACGGTCAGGTCATCAGTCAGTCTGTCCTATGATAAAACTACAAAGACACCAAAGACACAGAAAATGAAAACGCACAAAACAGAAACTAAAATATCCCAAAGGCGACCCATCCACATCTTCCACCAACAGGTAAAAGAATCAAAGGGCCACAGAATACAAGGAGTTTGGTCCTACCGACCAACCAACAGATGGAAGCCAATGGCCTCCTCACCTCCTTGGGTGTCCCCTAGGGGGCACAAACAGATGGAAGCCAGTTGCCTCCTCACCTCCCAGGGTGTCCCCCAAGGCAGCAAACAGATTCAAACAACAGAACGTGGTCCTCCCGACCAACAGACAGAAGCTAACAACTAGGCGTCCCCAGGCTTCCTATACCCCCTAAAGATTCCTCTAAGGCAACAGCCTGTGATCCTCATGGCATGTCTGCTGATCACATGTCTTCTGGTCCCTTATGGCTCACAAAGACAGCTACAAACCGAAACTGAGAACATGTGTTCCAAAATACATATACCAGATCAGAACAGAGGTGTTGGCTGACATACACGCACGTGAGCGCACGCGCGCATACACACACACACACACACACACACACACACACACACACACACACACATCAGAGCATGTCAGAGCACATACAGACACGTACAGACACAGAGGGGATCCCGGAACCTCCAAGTCGATTCTCGGGTGAGAGGGGTGGTGGCAGTTTCCCAGGCAGCGCCTATATGCCAAACAGGGCTAGAGGGCTGAGGACCCCTGGTACAGGATTGAGACAACTTTTATAGGGTTACAACAAAGCCTGCACATCGTGAACCAATCACCTCGTAGCATCCAGTGCAGACCAATTAATTTAAACTATCCAAGCCTGCACTTAGCCCAGGAAGTCTGCTTTTGCACAGGCTTCTGGGTGGGGCAACAAGGCTCATTTCCTGTGTTCATTCACTCACAGGCTGTTGTAAACATTCAAGTAGGTGACTCCTCAGCTTGGGATTTAAAACTCCCACTTTCCTGGGGTCACTGGAGAGTTAGGCTAAATTTTTCCATCCTAACAATAAGAGTATAAGAGTTGCTGTGAACATGGTGTCTCTTCTGGAGCGAGGGTGTGGACAGAGACAAATAGGCTATGAATAGAAAAAGCAATGATTTGTAAAGTGAGAGAAATACCTCCAAGCTTGGAAATAAACCAGAACTCAAGAGTAGCCTTGGCCTTCAAAGAGATTTGGCTATGAAGAGGAGATGAGGTTGTGGCATTTGTTGTGGGTTATTTCCATCTTATGCTTTTTCTGCACATGTTCTGTTTTGATACATGTATCCTGAGTTGGTGGGGCTGTCTCCAGTCTTCCTCTACAATCAGTTTCTTTCATATGTTAATCTTGGAGTCTTTGGAATCTTTCTCTCTATCCTATTCTTCTAGCTTGAAAATTCTTTACAAATTCTGTGCAAAGATGTGAATAACCTTTTCTTGCTTTCCAAAGAGTGACTTTGGAGTAATTTTATTAAAAATAGATATTTTTTTTATCTTTGGGTGAGAAATTTTGGCTCCCTCTAGTATATTTCAATTTACTACTGAAGCAAAAAATAAAAAAATAAAATAAAAAAAAATAAAAGCTGTCTTATCTAGAAGTAGAGGTGCTAAAGGTCTTTTTTTTTTTTAATTTAAATTAGAATCAAGCTTCTTTTACATGTCAATCACAGTTCCCTCTCCCTCCTCTAACTCCCCAGCCTGGGACCAACCCCCTATCAGATCCCTTTCTGCTCCCAAAGGAAGGTGAGGCCTTCCTTGGGGGACCTTCAAAGTTTATGGTATCATTTGGAGTAGGGCCTAGGCCCTTCCCCATGTGTCTATGCTGATAGAATATCCTGCTAGGTGGAATGGGCTGCCAAAGTTCATTTTTATACTAGGGATAAATACTGATCCACTACCAGAGGCCCCATAGAATTCCCAGGCCTCCTAACAGACACCCATATACAGGGGGTCTGGGTTGGTCCCATTTTGTTTTCCCAGCTGTTAGTCTAGGATCCATATACTCCCCCTTGTTCAGGTCAGCAGTTTCTATGGGTTTCTCCTGCCTGGTCTTGACTCCTTTGCTCATCACTCCTCCCTCTCTGCAACTAGATCTTGTATCCTGCCACTTTGCTGAAGGTGTTTATTAGCTGTAAGAGTTCCCTGATGTGAGAGGTCTTAAGTCCCCACAACTAGGAAGCCTAAGCTAGGAGACAAGTAAGTTTGAGGCCAGCCTGTGAAATTTGGTGAGATCTCTTCTGAAAATAAAAGTAAACAGAGGTCTGGGATGTCTCAGTGAGTGCTTGCTTAGCACATGTAAGATTGTAGGCTCAATCCCCGGGACCATAAGGTTAAATGCATGAGCAAACAATAAACAGATACATTAACAGCACAATAAAAAGTATCATTATGTACAAGAGTTTGAATCAGGAAATGGCTGATAGAAATTAATTTGGTCGTGCAGTGCTATGGAAATGACCCTATGAGTCAAAAGGATACAGGTGATGGAATCCTAGTATGTACTTGTGATTAAAGGAAACATGGCCCATCAGCTGTCTGTGGCCTTTTTATCTTTTCATACACAAGCTGTGCTTTGTTGATTATGGCAATTTCAGTATCTGGAGCATAATAGATACTGGGTACATGTTTGTGTGATTACTGTAATAACATATGCAAAAAGCTCAAAGAATAGTTGATGTTTGCTTTCCTGAAAGCCATTGTTAATGTTGTTATTATCAATAAAATGAGTTAAAAAAAAATAAAAAACATTCTTGAGTATCCCAGGGACAGAAACTCTCCCCTTTTCAGTGTCAACACCATTTGACATGGCTAAGCTTTTGCTCACTAGAAATGAAGAGCATGGAATCCATGGCCAGGTTATGAAAAAGGATCCTATCAGAAACAGTGAAAGATAAGAAATGGGGATTAAGTTACTCTTTTTGGTTACAGGAGAGCTGAACCCAGGACAAGCAATGCATATACAGATATTGGGTGTGTCCTGTTCCTTCTCTAGTGTTAATGTGCAAGTCCCAGTTAACATGCAGGCTTCCATACTTACAGTAGTTTCAATGAGACAGAAACAACTTCATAAACAACAACAATGACTATATATATATATATATATATATATATATATATATATATATATATAAAACTGAACCTATACACTAAAGAGAGCGCCCAGAGAGCTAGAGGGTCAGACGTCTTGAATTTTATCCATGTAAGTATTGATTTCTTTTTTGTTTCATTTTGTTTAATTGTTCTAAGCCAATCACATTTTCCCATTATTATATTTTCTAGAATTGGCTGGTCTCCTCTATCACCATTAAGGTTCCTCAATATGGTTGAACTGGTGCTCATTAGAAATCCAGAACCCACTTGCCATAATCCATGAGTTCTATTTCCATAGCAAGACTAAACCTCAAGCCATGGTGGGCAAACTAAACCCTTCTAGTCTTTCTAATGTGTTCTCTGAAAATGGAAACAAGACTCTCTTGTTCTTGAACAAACTTCTTATTGCCAAGACCAGCCCATTCCTTGTCTAAATAGTCCAAGAGAGGCTTATTGAAATAAAGGACTCTGAGTTTCTTGGAATTTACTCCCAGGACCCTGATAAAATGTAGGCATGCTACAGAAATAATTACACCACCTAGCCATGTGGTCATGAGATAATGACCATGAAGAGAGAAATTCTTAGGAATCCTTGCTTCTCCTGAAGTACGTCATAATAACAGAGAGGAGTCCCATACTCTGTTGCAGTACTGTTTAAACTTTCTCATGAATGGAAAACAAACTCTGATGGTGGCTAAGGAAACAAGTGAAAGGGGAGCCAGATGACAGATCATAATCTTGCATTCTCCAAAGAGTCTCTGGAGTGACTCTTTCTCCTACTAACTGCTGTCATATGCATTGCTCATTGCATATGGGTCAACACAGTTTCATCTAGATATAGGGCTGGGTGCTGGAGCATAAGTGGGACATAGTGTCTGAAGGAATTCTCCCTTTGTAAAACTTTCATGGGGAGGAACTCTATCCAGTGCTCATCCAGGTGGAGTCAAAGGCTACACATTAGGAGCCCTGTTCCTAAAGATTTTTTGAAAGTCATTTCTATCTCAATTCAAGATCTCAGAAAACATTTTCCAATAAGAATCAGTGTGGCTTGAGTGCCTGGGCATGACCAGGCACTCAGGATAAAGGGACTGTGTTTAGAAAGGTCTAGAAAAGGAGGAAGAAAATGACAAATACAGGAAACTGGGGGAAAGGGTGTGAGCAGAGTGAGAAGTAAGGTAGACAAAGAGGCTGCCAGGAGCTTGCTGAGAATTTCAAGGAGAGCTAATATCTGTCACGTGATACTAAAGAGATGATAGAAAGGTTTGAAATACCAGGTGTCAGACAACTAAAAAAGTTGGGAAATTTGTTCAAGTTGCATTTAAATTGATGAATGCCAGGCCAAATAACCAAAGACAAAACAGCCGTCTAGTTTGCTGAACGAAAAGAAATGAATGCACAAATTCAGAACATTTGAGTAGAATTGGAATATCAGGAAAGCAGTTTATATGTGGGTACATATGTCATCAATGTTTGTGCCACTGGAGGTCAGAGAATAACCTTAGGTACTGTTAATACTCAGGTGCTATCTGCCTTTAATTATGAGACAGAGTTCTTCATTGAGGCCTGGGGATGGCTGATTAGAATACAGTGACTACACAAGGAGTTTGAGATCAACCTGTGCCAGCCTCCCCAGTGCTAGGTTATTGTTATGTGTCACCATGCTATGGGGTGTGGAGATGAAACTCAAATCTTCACGGTCACTGCACAAACATTTTTCCTACTGAGTCATCTCCACATGACCCAATAAAAAAATGTTTTACCAGGATGAATGTTGATGGTTGCAATCTTTGCAGCATCATGCACAGTCTAAAGGCTCTACCTCCACCTCACTATGCAGAGTAATGTTACAGGTCCATCTCATGACATCTCTATAGTTGTAGATCAAATAAATGGATGAGTGTTGGGAAATTCCATAGGGTTCCTTTTCTTTTAACAGTCATGCTGTATTCAGCATCTGTGGCAATTCAATCTGGTAAAAAACAAATGAAAGGTAGACACAGTGGCAGGATTTTTAATACTTATAAAGAGATTTCTATTGCCATAGGATTTTTATAAATTTAGACCACCAGAGACACATAATGTTATCAGAAAACTTAGCTCAATCTTTTTCTTTAATGGGCCAAAAAAAATTGCTTTATAAATGTTAAGGTATTAAAATAAAATAAGAAAATATAAAACAGCACAAACAAGATCCTCTTTTACAATATCTAATATCAATTCCCAAGCTGTGAGATAATGATGACATAAAGTAACCTAAAAGGCACACACTGGTCTCTAGGGAGGTGTTTTGTAAACTTTGTGATGTGTCTTTTCAAAACATCAAATGGACACACATTGAAGCATCATATTGAAATACAGGGGAGGCTGTACCTACAGGTGCTCTGAGAGTCTGTCATTCTGGTGTTATTTTGGGGAAGGATCTTCAGGGCAGGACATTTCCTTACTCAGAGTCATATCACCATGCATCCCTAATAATAAATTAACACCCCTATTTCTGTTGAGCAATTTTCACAAATGCCAAATTGTGGGCTGGCCTGCTTGGTACTTGCATTGATATTATATAGAGCAAATCATTGGACTACCCTCTGATGAGTCTCTAGTAGTGGCTACCATTCCTTGTTCATTTGTCTCTTCATCAAAAACTCAGTTAAATTGCACCTACCTTTCTCAAGTATCAGTTTCTTTCTGTTGAGGACAGATGCCCAGTGAGTTTCCAGTGGTCATTAAGATGAAACCCTAGTAAAAGGGTAAAAACAAAATCCAGTTTGAGCATCTATTTTAAATTCCATTTGTTACTCAAATGATGCCAGGTACCATAACCTCCCTTAAGCACATGACTCCCCAAATCATTTAAGACATCCACTTTTGTATAGCTGATGTGGTATATCCAGAATCAAATCCACGTTTGTGCTGTTTAGGTACCAGTGGCTTTATATTCTATCATGTGCCCTTCAGGAACTAAGATAGCATCCCTCTCTGGGGAGCAGATCTTATCTCCAGGAATTAACTCTATCTTTTTTACTAACTGAGTAGCAACATGTATATTTGCACAGACTATAGGTTTGTAGAGGACACTAGAAAAAAAAAATAATCAAAGGAAGACAGCATCACATCACTTAAATAATTAAACAGAAGCTAACACTTCTGTCCAAACAAACAAACAAACAAACAAACAAACAAACAAACAAAATGGCCTTTTGGTGTCAGGCTAACACTGGACCAGTGTGATGTTGCAATGAACTTGTAAGCACAAACAAGGAAAACAAATGGACACAAGTCCTCTGCTGAATTATCCCATATTGACACTGGGACATTTAGACTATAAAATATGCAGGAGATGCAAGGTTGAATCAAAGAGCACTCTGTAATGTGTACCACACCAACCGAACAGTAAAATGTGATTTAATTTACTATATAATTTGCTTGTTCAACAAAGCTGAAAGATAACTCACTTAGTGCCACTTTGCTTATAAAGTAAGCTGGTAACTGGTGCTGTTCTTCCAGCGAGTGGTTCTGTTGTTGGTGCCAGGGAAAGCTGTTTGAGTGGAAATACACAAAATTAGGGGTCTGCTGCTATAGTACTTACAATGCACCCCTTTTGTACTCATCAAGTTTATTTCTGCATGGAGGCAATTATAGCTCTTTGTTTTTCTAACTCGATGAAGTCACTCTGTCTTGCTTGGTGGCACACAGCTAGGGAAAAAAAAAAAATGTATTCAGCCAAATTTAGAACCATTTGGAACTCACGAGTTGTGAATTGTGAACCAAACTTGAATCTTTTAAAAGCTCATCTGCTCTACAGTGCATGCCAACTGTGCATACAGCATTGTAGCCTGGGCGTTCCTCAGAGGACCAAAGCCAATGGTCCTGAAGTCCCTCGTGCTTCTTCCAATTGTCACTCTGGGTTGTTATATGATGGGGATTCTTAGGTGCAACAAGGTAAGTGTACCACAAGGCCTGGCCCCAGCACCCTGAGTGGAGATACTCCCCAAAGGTGAATAAAGAGTCTTTACAGATGGGCTCTAACCTTTATCAACCAGACTCTGACAGCCAATTTCTCCACCATAGATTCCCTACCTGAAATTTATCATGCATATTCTCTTTCAAAATTAAATGTGTGTGAGAGAGAAAGAAAAAGACAAAGACAGAAGAGAGGAGAGGAGAGGAGAGAAGAGGGACTTATTTTAAAAGGGGATATGTATGACATAGCAGAGACAAGACTTTCAGCTGTCAGCTTCTTCCTTTCCATCATATGGGACCTGGGGATTGGGTGGTTAGGGTTAGCAATAAGCACTTTCACTATCTAAGCCTGTGGGCCATTACCCCACTGAGGACACATATCACATATACTGTGTATCATATATCTACATTACTATTCATGATAGCAGCAATATTACAGTTATGAAGAAGCAAGGAGATAATTTTATGTCTGGGGGTCACCATGGCATGAGGCACTTTATTAAAGGGCCATTGCCTTAGGAAGGTTGAGAACCACTGATTAAGTCATCTTGAAAGCCTATGTCATGCATCTTCCCACCATATCATCTTTGTAAAATCTGATTGCATGTCTCATGCTTCTGTTTCAACACAATCCAAAACTCTGTTACTTATATATGTATTCTGTCACTTTCATTCATGAGGGTTTCCTGGGTAGTTCATGTGTACCAGGAACCAGAGTTTCTCCACGAGTTAAGCAGCCTTGAGTAAAGACAAGAACTTTGGCCACCTCCATAGTGACATACTGTGTTGAAACCTTAAAAACTGATGATTATCTCTGAGGAAGAACCTGCCCTAGACACAGGAAGGCCTGATAAAAGTTGTCCAAAGCCTTCACTCTAGGGAAGCCATTGTTCACAAAGAAAGCCTGCCAGGAAGGGCGGGGAAGAAGGAATGGGGAAGGCTTGTCTCAGAAAACAAAATAGCACAGGGAAAGGCACAGACAAATGAGAGAGGAAAACTAGTGCATAGGCTCTTTCACTGAGTATGCGGACATGAGTCTGTACCAGGTGTCAAAAGGCACAAATGCGGCTCTGGTGATGAAGTCCCGCAGTTGGCATGGAAGCAAAGGAAGTAGCAGGTGCCAGTACACAAAGGATGCAGATCAGTGTGCTGAGTCTGGACCCTTTCGTGAAGACAGGTAGTCAGGTTTTACAATATTTTATTGCTTATTTGTTTGTTTGTTTAATATGTTGCTGTGCGTGCGTGCGTGTGTGTGTGTGTGTGTGTGTGTGTGTGTGTGTGTGTGTGTGTGTGTGTGTGTATGCACATGTTACAATGTGAGGCTAGTGGATAGAAGACAACTTTCAGAAATCAGTTCCACCATGTGGGATTTGTTGATCAAACAGACCACACAGCAGGCTTAATAACAGCAGGTGCCATTACTTACTAAACTGTCTCATCAGTGCAACAATTAGCTATGTTATCCAATGGCGAATTTTTAAATTGAAAGTATAGTTTTCACACAACATATTTCGATTGTACTTGTCCTCACCATACTCCTCCCAGAATCTCCTCACTTCCACTCCCACCAAATGCATGCCCTTTTGTTCTCATTAGCATACAGACATTTAAAAATACAGTAAGACAAAAAGAAACAAA
This sequence comes from Cricetiscus sungorus, assembly GCA_030556225.1. Taxonomy (NCBI): domain Eukaryota; kingdom Metazoa; phylum Chordata; class Mammalia; order Rodentia; family Cricetidae; genus Cricetiscus; species Cricetiscus sungorus. Next base: position 8,848,330 of record JANBXA010000007.1, on the reverse strand, counting down.
ATAACCACCACAAAATAAACAAATAGAAGAAAACAACCAAAAAAAAGTGTACAAAACAGATATAGATTCAGAGACATGCATTTTAACACACAAAGGAATCACATAAAAACACAAAACTGGAAACCATAATATATACATAAATGACCTGTACGGTGAAAAAAAGGAAAAGAAAAGCCCCAATAAAGCATTATGAGACAAAGAACGCAAAGAATCTCCCAAATGTCATCAAGTTTATTTCCTGTAGCCTTAAGAGTGGTTTGCATACCCAGTGAGACTCCATTGGAAAACACTAATATTCATTTGTAAGTGGATATCAACTAAAGATAGCTTCTGAGTTAGGAACTGGGACATGAGTCCCCTTTTCCTTTCATCTCTAGGACCCCTTCTTGCTAAGACATGTGTAGGCCCTGTGCATGCTGCCACAGTCCCTGTGAGTTCATTTATGCATCAGTTCTGCTAGATTTAGAAGTCCTTGTTTCCTTGGTTTCATCTAAATCTTCTGACTTTTACAATATTTATGTCCCCTCTTCCACAGAGTCCCCTGAGCCCTGAAAGGAGGAATTTGATGGAGACATCTTATTTAGGCCTGTGTTTCACGATTTCTCACTCTGCACATTTTTCAGTTGTGGGTCTCTGTAATTTTCCCATATAGTTCAGGAGGAAGCCACTTTGACCATGGATGTGAAAGGCAATGATCTATGAGTATAACAGAATATTGGTTTTTAGGAGTCATTTTTTTTGTTATGCGCATTTAGCAGAACAGTAGTATTTAATTTTCCCCTAGGTCACTGGATCTAGTCTCATGTTCTTGGCCACCTGAGCAGTGTTAAGGATGGGTTCTAGCTCATCGTGTAGCCAAAATTTCGATCAGATAGTTGATGGCTACTCCAACAAGCTTTGTTCTGTTATTGTACTGGTGTATTTTGCAGGCAAGGTACAACTGTAGATAAAAGTCTTTGGAGCTGTTTTGATGTTTATATCCCCCTTTGGTAGCATGCAAAACACCTTCTAGTACCATGGCCTGAGTTGTTTGGGAGAATCTTTGCCCAACAACTTGATCAAATGTAACTCATTTCCAGAACTGGGAACTTCATTAGGCAATTAGAGGGAGCTTCATTTGACAATGAGAGATGTCCACTTGGGACTCTGTCTCCTTCATTATTTGGATATTCCATGTCAATCACCTTCATGTATGCATATATTTTAAGAAGCTTCTATTGTATTAGATTTCCATACAACCCCTCAAATGTCCCTTAATTTTAGTTGTCCTTTCCCATATACCCTTCCTTTCCCCCTTCTTCCCTCCCTTTCTCCATTTGGTCTCCCTGTTCCAGTCTCCCATACCTATGCATAACTCTTTCCCATTCTTAAACCTACCCAACCCACTCTCCCTGATCTCTTACTCTATACCTAATCTCTATGGCACTATGGATTATAGCTTACTTTTTTAAGATCTTACAACTGATACAATATCTATATTTTTAATTTCTGGTTGATTAGTCAGGATGATTTTATTTCTAGCTGTATCCATTTACCTGTGAATTTTATTATTCCCATTTTTAAACATCTAAGTAACATTCTGTTGCATAGTTACACCATATTTCCTATACATATTCATACACATTCAACCACTGATGAGACATCAGTAGTTGTTAACAATTTATGCCATTTATGAATAGAGCAGCATTAAACATAAAAAATAGGGTACAGATCTTAACAGAGAACTCTCAATAGAGGAAACATAAATGGCTGAGAAGATCATAAAGAAAGGTTTAACATCCTTAATCATCAGAGAAATGTAAATCAAAACTTTGAGATTTCATCTTTCATCAGTTAGAATGGCTAAGATCAAATAAAACAAATGACAGTTCGTGCTGATGACAATATAGAGTAAGGAAAACACTCATCTATTGCTGATAGAAATTTAAACTTTTAAAGTCTGTGTGGTGGTTCCTCAGGAATCTGGAAATCTGTCTATCTTAGGATGCAGCTGTAACACTCTTGAGTGTATTCCCAAAGATTGCTTTATCCCAATACACAGATACTTGCTCAATGATGAATTTTCTACTAAAAAACAAACAAGAAACCAAAAACACCCCCAAAAACAGACTCTCTACTTCTGCCTAGCATTCAAAATTTTCAGGGACATGGTCTCCACCTGTTGAGAAAAAGTATACCCTTGTTTCTAAGGGCAGATTTTATTCTGAAATAATGCACACATGCCAAACATTTCACAGATCCCTGTTTTGACTCCTGAGTATGTGTACACATAAGTGATGTCCAACAGTAACAGCCTCCTTTTATTAATAGTGTAGTATCCCTCCATGTTTTCTATATTTTTCCCATTGCATACTAGCTAGGATTAAGGCTAGAGAAAGAAAACACATTTCAACATTCAGTAAATATTTACTGAACACATATAGGACAGAAACTGTTCTGGCTGCTGAAGAGATGGCTGTGAAAGACACAGAGGGGGACTCCACTCTCATGATGCAAGCTAGTCTTGTGATGACCACTGTTGAGCAATTCAAACTGTGCTTCCCTGATAGCTACATGCTAAGAAAAATGCAAAAAAAAAAATGATGTTAATGCCTGAGAGATAAACCTTAATTTGTATCAGAGAAGGCTTCTAGAATAAAAGATAACATATGTGCCAAAATCCAATTAATTAGTAAAGTTAGCAGAAGAGAAAAGTTAAGTGTCGTAGGTTGAGGGGAATCTAAACACAACAATCAAGGCTAGAAAGATAATGAAATGTTAGGCAATGAAGTCAACTCAGTATAGCTATGGCTTGAAATGAAGGGAGGAGCATCCAATTTCAACAACTATAAAATGAAGAATAGAGTACCTAGGGACAAGGGTGTGAGGCTATAGGGATGCAACAATGCAATACAAGCCAAGCCAAAATTGTTCTCACTTCACTGTTTTTGTTGGACCAAAAAAATAAAAATAAAAGCTGGCTGACTTAGCAGCAGCTAAACTGAGATGATGGAAACCAATGTGATGAAAAGACTTTGGTTCACTTTTTGACTAAAAGGGATCTGAGATGCAGAAGCAATGATGCTGGGGTGATTGACGGTGAGCTTGTTCGAAGCCACAGTGAAGTTTATTATCTTGACCACTTTCCTCATTGTGGAAAGGAATTGACTAAAAAATAGGAGTGAGGTGGAAATGGGCAGGCCTCTCCAAGATCCCTCAGCCAAGAAAGGGTGAGTGGGGGAAAAGAAGAGTTCCCATGTCTTCAGACTCCAGTGCAAACCAGCACGACTCTCTCCCATTTGCCCTCAACTGATACTTTTTGTCAGTGAATCCCACTGACTTTCTCTGATTTTTTGATATCTTCACTTTTTGTTGTAGCAGTCAATTTCCAAGTGAATTATTAGTACACAAATTCATATCTGGGGATCTGATTATAAAGAAACCACCAGAAATATAGCCTGGTGTTCTGCCATGTATCCTATTGTTGACAACCAAGATCTCTAGTAAATTAAGTTTTTGCCAGTCTTGACAATTTCTCTGTCAGTATTCACCACATATGAGAGAGGTAACGTAAAAGTACTTTTTCAGTTGTGATGTGTTGTGTGTAGTGTATACGTGCATGCATGTGCGTGCATGCACGTGTGTGTGTGTGTGTGTGTGTGTGTGTGTGTGTGTGTGTGTGTGTGTGTGTGCATTTGCATGCATGTACACATTAAACAGTACTTAATATAAAGCTATTATTGGGAGTAATAACAGAAGATGTGGATGCAGAACATTGGGAGATACTAGCAATGGCTCAAAAAAGCAGTACCCAAGGTCTTCATAATGGTAGTACCAATGGTGACAGGGCTAAGGCAACAGCTAGGAGAAAAACTCAGGAGGACTTAACTACTCTTTTGTATGATGACTTAAAGCCTTATATCTTCCTTCTAAAGAAGATGCCTGGCATAATGAGAATAGTAACATGCAATAGCAATCATGCCAATGGCTCAATGAACCTGCTCCCGATATGCCCAGGAAACCAATTTCTTTGCAATAACTCATGCAGAGGAAAAAAACATGCAAAAAATGCTAGGCACTAAACATGCAATTATAGTTTTCTGATTTTAAAATTGTGTTTGGGTATGTGGTGCACAATCTCTAAAATATAATTACTGAGGAACATAGTTTAATTTGTATCAGTCACAATTTACGGCTTGTCTATGTTTATAGAAATGATTATGGTTCGAAGCTCCTTGTGCTTTCCTTGATGCATAAAAATGATTATCAAGGCTTTAGCAGAAGCCGCCTTCACAGAAAATTGGCAGCAATGGGCCCTTTAATCAGGAACAAGATCCTACAGAGCCAAAGCATGTAAATATGCAATCTCGAAACAACAGTTAACTTTTCATAATGAGAATGTTGGAGACAACTGGGGTGAGGCACCACAGAAAGTACCCACCTAACCAAATGCCAGCAATAAATAGCTACTGGGCACTGAAGGCTGTTCTCACTCCTACATTATTTTGTCAAGTCCAAACATAAGGCAGGTTTTGCCACCAGTATATAATACTAACATTGTCATTATGGCAAATAGACTACGACTGCCAACCTTTCCTAACAGATTTCATGAGCAGAGAGTGAGGAGGCAACCCATAGCTGATGGCTCCTATGATGGACAGGTGATAGACATAGCAACTGAGCCATTGTGGGACCACGGTCAAGTCATTTCATCTCTCTGAACTCTATGATTTCTTCTCTCAATTGTTAAAAAAAAGAAAAAAAGAAAGAAAAGAAAGAAAGAAAAAAGATGATGGAACAAAATGGCTTTGCAAACTCTATGTATCCCAAGGAATGGTGAATGTTTGTCATGAAAAGCATATAGTTCTTAGAATAGTCAATCAGTGAGTGCATTTGTACACTCACATGGGAACACTCACCACACCATTCATACATATAGGTTACATTTGAGCTACAAAATGTCAATATCGATATAGATATAGATAGATATAGAGATAGAGGTAGAGGTAGAGGTAGAGACAGAGACAGAGACAGAGACAGAGACAGAGACATAGACATAGACATAGACATAGACATAGATATAGTGTGTTAGAGGGAAAGAATTTGAGATATGCATCTGCTTAGCCTTCTATGTATTAAACATTGTGACTATGGACAATTTTCAGACACTTTCACCCGGATGAGTTTCTGGTAGAAAAGAATATGAAATTTAGAGACCTGGATGTGACAATATAGATGTCCCACCCCTCCTGAAGTTCAGTTCATTTATCTAGACACCTAGAAAGCTGCACGTCCTGCTCTTTGGTAAGTAGTCAATGCTTTTTTTTTTTTTTTTCGCAAGATTAAAAGCTATCGGAGAGAAGCAGAAAGAAGTGTAAATGCACTTAAAGGGACACTCAGCTCCAAATATCCCTATTATAAGGCATTTAGGTAGCACTTCACATGTACAAAGTTCCTGCTAATCATTATATTACATTTGTAGGAAATAAATGCAGTGGAATTTGTCATCTTATGTCCCAGAGTAGGTTTAAAGCCTGCAACCACTTATATGGGATGATTGTATAGGAAGTCACTTCACTGTGAGTTTCAAATAATAACTCCATGTCAAATTGCTACCTCACAAGCCTCAAGAGACCTGAGAAAAGGGGAAGGTTGGGTGAGGAGTGGAAATGTAAGTTTCAACAGGACTATTGGGTGAATGGAGACAAAGTCTTGCAGGGAGAGTGTAAGCCATGAGGATTTGTAGGGCAGGTTCAACCCAAGCAGTGATGAGAGCTAAGTAAAAACTGTGTGATAAAAGCCTATCTGTGGAGTATGAGAAATGTTAAGAACAAAAAGGTATAAATGAGGAAAGGGTAGAAAGATGAGCCTGCAAGGTAAGTGGAAAATTTGTCACATGGGTCTTAGAAATGCCAATAGTCTTGGCTTTTTGGATTTGTGAGAAGGTTTTAAGCAGCAAATGAATGGAATCATATTTTAAATTCCTCTTCTTGGCAGAGCACCATGGAAAATAAGGGGCAAAGACAGAGTCATGTATGATCAGGTGAGGAAAAGGAACTGGGACTGCTCATTGAGGAAGATGGAATTGTAAGAAAAAGAAGATCAAGCTCTCATCAGGAGTTCTCAACCTGTGAATAGCAACAACCCCTTTGGGAGTTGAATGACCCTTCCATGGGAGTCATCTAAAACCATTGGAAAACACAGGTAAATACATATACATATACATATACATATACATATACATATACATATACATATACATATACATATACATATGCATATGCATATGCATATACATATACATATGCATATGCATACGTATACGCATACACACATGCACATGCACATACACATACATATACACATGCATATGCATATACATATACATTTACACATACATAAATATGCATATAAAATGATTCACAGCAGAAGTAAAATTCCAGTTGTGAAGTAGTGACAAATAATTTTATATTTGAGGGTCACCATAACATGAGGTACTGTATTGAAGGGTCACGCTATTAGGAAGGATAAGAACCACTGCCCTGGATATTCATTATGAAGACAAAACCATTAGGACTACAAGGGGGGCATGGATTGTTGGATCTGAGATCATCTAAATGTTATGAAATGAGCACATTGAGTATGAGAAAGGTGAATTACCATCACTAAGAGGAGAGGTCTTAGGTCAGGTACAGATTGTAAATGACATTCAAGCATTAATTTCAAATTGAGATTTGTATGCTTAAGTATAGAATTTGCCACTTGACTTTTTTTTCAACATTATAAATACACAGGAGACATTTAAGACAGAAATTATCCTATGGCCCAGCAATTTTTCTTCTGGGTGTACACACAAACAAAAAGTATCACCTCAAAGAGACATCTGAACTCCTATGCCCACTGCATCATTACCCATGAAAGACAGATACGGAAACCATGCAGTGTCTACCCGCAGATGGACAGGCAAGAACTTTCATTACATTTTCTTATAGTGGAGTATTATTCAGCATAGAAATGAAATCTTGCCATTTTTTTGTAATATGAACTAAAATCACCCTCAAATAAAAATTCTACATGACTACACCTATATGAAAAATATAAATATTAGATGAAATATGTAGACTAGAATACCAACTACAAAGGTCAGAGATGTAGGAGAGTTATGATGAAGATCGAAGGATATGGACTTATAGTAATGTAAAATGGCTAGGTATAGAGATCTAATGTATAACAGAACTAATTGTATAATAATGTCAGTATTAAGCTGTATTCAATAATATTGCTACATATTGGAAAAATGCTGAGTTTAAATTGCAGATGATCTCATCACAACTATGTGATATGTACATGAGGAAGTGGACATGTTGTGACTGTAGTATTTCACCTGTGTGTTAGGGGGCTTATTTGTTCAATACTACCTACCTTAAGAATAAATGATACCACAAGTGAGATAAAAAGAAAGTCATCACCCCTTATGAGTGAAACACTGGCAATGCTGTGTAGTGGGAACTAATTATCACGCTGGAGCCTTGAGGCTGAGGATCAAGACAGGAAATCAGTAACTTTCACGACAAGAGAAGGCCAGAACAAGAAGAGCAGCTGTGGGAGGCAAAGGTCAAAACAGAAATGGACTGTTCTGGGAGCCAAGTAAAAAAATGATTTTTGGAAAGAGGAAGCATTGAAGTTATGTATATTCACATGAAGAATTACTCATTGGACCAGAGTGGACACCAAGGCTATCAGGAGGAACAGATGATGAACAAGTGTTCATAACTGGGAGGAAGGAAGAGACCAGATAGAGCAGGTAAAGGCCATGTTTTGTAAGTAAGTTATTTATTTGTTCAAAAAGAAAGGGGTAGTAGCTGTTGGGAAAACTGTGGTCAGTAGACATGTGCTTTCTGTCAGTTTTGTTGTGAAATGAGAAGTTGGTTCAGATGCTGCTGGTGATCTGAGGACACAAGAAACATGTCTCTACGAGGAACAGAAGGGAAACTGGCTGAAGCAGTATAGCAGGCATGGTATGCATTCAGGACACGCTGTGGAGAAGTCCAGATTACAACACCCAGGAGGTCACAGGTGTTGGGGTACAGAGTGGGGTGTGCAGCTAGATGCCTTTGCCATTACGAGTGGGCCTGCACTGCCTTACCCTGTCTCCTGGGCCTCATGGAGTCTTCAGTATGAAACCCAAAGTCTGCTCTGTCTACACGCAGACTCTCCAAATGCTCTTTGGACTGATTAAGAAAAACGCTAAAATCTGACTAAATTTTTCTGGCAATTCTGAATGTGTGTGGACTGATTAAGAAAAACGCTAAAATCTGACTAAATTTTTCTGGCAATTCTGAATGTGTGCTTAAGGAGCAATCAAAACACATATAAAAGAGAAATTCAAGGTCAATAAACCTCTCGAATTATACAGCTAGAAAATCTGCTTTAAAATACCATTTCAATTACAGAAATTAAAAATAATAGAATTGTTTTTTGAATTGCTTATGAGAAGAGAGATTCCAGACTTTAATGCAGAGAAATTCTAAACATCTTAAACTTCGCCAGGCCCTAAACTGGACGTTTGGGTCCTGTACTTGCACCCTGAAAGTAGCACAGGGAAAGTCAGACTTTTGTGGCTGGTGGAAGAGTAACTGGGATTGTGAATTAGTGTCTTGCAGGCGGAGAGGTGCGGTAAACAATGTCAGAGGAAACCCGTCATATGTCAGATGTGAGTGCAAAGAGCAGGAGAGCCAGGAGCAGCTGCAGCACATGACAAAAGGGTGGAAAAATGCTGTTTACCCCACATTGCAAATACTCAATAACAAATCAGGATACTGGTCTAAATCCATTCAAATGCAAGACTCAGCACCTGCTTTCCTCTTGGGCTGCTTGAATCCTATCTTCCAGCAGAGCGCAACTTCCTCACCCCAGATAAAGATTTATTTCAGTTTCCTCTCTCTCTCTCTCTCTCTCTCTCTCTCTCTCTCTCTCTCTCTCTCTCTCTCTCTCTGTATGTGTGTGTGCGTGTGTGCGTGTGGGCGTGTGTGTGTGTGTGTGTGTGTGTGTGTGTGTGTGTGTGTTCATATGCACATGTGTATGCACACTGGTTGGTGTCCTTCCTCAGCAGTCATCCATTATATTCTTTTTTTTTTTTTTTAATGAATTTTCACAGGATTTCTCTCTGGCCTGGAGCTTGGCAAGTAGGTTAGGCTAATTAATCGACAAGCCTCAGAGATCTTCATGTCTCTGTGTTCCTTTCCCAGCTTCAAGAGTACAAGTTTTAAATGAGTTCTTGGAATTGAACTCAGGTCCTCACACTAATAAGGTATATTCTTTTACCAGCTTAGCCATCCTGGATGTCCATGACTTTTGGCCATAATAGTCTATATTGTTATGTGTGTTAGTTAGATTTTTGGCAATTTGATAAAAGCTAGAATTATCTGGGAAGAGAGAACATCAGTTGAGAAGATGCCTCCATCAGATAATCTGTAGACAATTCCACGGAAATTTTCTTAATTGGTGGTTGATTGATTGTGGGTGGTGCTATCCTTGGGCAGGTGGCCCTGGGTTGTAAAGGAAGCAAACTGAGCAAGCCACCAGCACTAAGTAAGGAACATTCTTCCATACTCTCTGCTGAACTTCCTGACTCCAGGTTCCTGACCTGGTGTGGACTATGAATGGGACCTGTAAGCCAAATAGACCCTGTCACCCCTAAGTGGCTTTTGGTCATGGTCTTCATTAAAGCAGCAGGAAGCGAACTGATGTACTGTGCATGCAATGTGGTTAGCGAAAGGTTTCACTTGCCAGAAGTTTGGGCCTAGGTGTGGGGGTAAGGTTCAGGCATTATTGTGGCCTGCCGCTGTCACCTGGCAGAATGAACTCAGGCGGTACCCTGGTCAGCCCAACTGCAAAGGACCCCTTTAAAAAAAAAAATACCTCCACCCACTTATGCTTTCTTCCAGGCTACTCTATTTCCAGCTCTTTTTATGTTTTGTCTTTCCCAATCTCTCTCTCTCTTTCCCACTGTTTCTCTGGGCAGACAGGACTTTTCCTGTCTCCTTCTCTTCTGTCCTCTCTGTCCCTGTGTCTCTGCCTCTTCATCCCTTTTCTCTTTCCTTTCCCCTCCCTCCCCTTTCTAATAAAACTTCTCACTTAAGCTCTGTCTGCCTTGATCAACCTCACCTGCCATGGAATCCACACAAGTTTCCCCTCCTGCTTTATCACAACAGTGGTGCTGATAAGGCATGAAGCTTTTCAGAGGCGAGGCTTCCAACGAAGATGAATCGTTTTAAATGTTGCCTCCAGAAGGCATTAATTCTGTGAGACCCTGTTTATTATTCCCCCCTTCTCCAAAGGAAGTTCTGTTTTGTAAGGAGTGGCCTGACTTCTGGGGTCATCCATGTTGCCATGAGACCTCTCCTTCTCACTAAGTCTCCATGGTTACTGAAGTCACCATATTGTTATTCAGCCCTTCTAAGAGCCAAAAAGACATTAGAGCCATGATCTGGTATATGGTGAAATGGGAATCAAACCTCTTTTGTTTACAATATACACGACCTCTGGAAATTTGTTCTGGCAGTATCAACAACCAAACCAAAACAAACAAATAACCAGAAGACTATTTAATTCCATTTGCTTCAGCTGTTACCTGGGAGGTGCCCTCCTATAGGGAGCCTGCTTCCTTGCCCTCAACCCCTCCCCCTCCCCTGCCCCCTGCCATCTTTGACCAGTACCCATATACAGAAAGCATGGCTCCTATTGCACTTACCTTCTGAAAAACTTCATAGAGGTTGCACGTGAACTCGTAATGAACAACTTTTGATCACACGGATGTAATAGGTAAACAAAAATGCAATCAGGCACAGAGGACTGATTATTCCAAGGCACCAATTACAACTGCCAGAATTAATGGTACAGGAGTCCTCCTAGGCAGAGCCCTTCTACAGAAGCCTCTGAAGCTCTGCTCTGGGCCAATTCCACAGAGTGGCTAAGTTATAGTTTTCATAAGTACAATTTTATTTCAGTATTTTCATATTAAAACTGCTTTCTCAACAGGCCCAAGTTTGGTCATAAACAATTAAACTCACCCACTGAAGTTGAGTGCAAGCCAACTCCAAATGGTCTCTTATTCTATCTGGGCCCAAGTAAGAAAATAAAACACATCTTGTTCAAAATGTTATGGAAATGACAGAAATGGAGTGCAGTTACTCAAGAATTCACTCCTGTGTCCCAAAATAACCTCCAAATCTATGAGTTATCTCATAGTACTAGCTAAATAGAAAAGTGTGGGTGGTCAGTCTTGTTCATACATATATAATTTTTGCAATTACTTTTCATTTTGACTTTTATTTTTTTTACATTTTTAAATTTATATTACAATTTTGTTTCACGTGTCAATTCCAGTTTCCTCTCCCTCCCCTCTTCCCCTGCCCCCAACCAACCCCCCTATCTCATCCCCTTTCTGCTCCCCAAGAAGGGTAAGGCCCTCCATGGGGGAATCTTCAAAATCTGTCACATCATTTGGAGCAGGGCCTAGGCCTTCCCCCATGTGTCTAGGCTGAGAGAGTATCCCTCTATGTGAAATGGGCTCCCAAATACCATTTGTACACTAGGAATAAACACTGATCTACTACCAGAGGCCCCATAGACTACCCAGTCCTTCTAACTAACACCCAAGTTCAAGGGGTCTGAGTTGGTCCTATGCTGGTTTCCCAGCTATCAGTGTGGGGTCCATTAGCTCCCCCTTGTTCAGGTCAGCTGTTTCTGTGGGTTTCTCCAGCTTGGTTTTGACCCCTTTGCTCATCACTCCTCCCTCTTTGCAACTGAATTCTGGAAATTCAGCTTAGTGTTTAGCTGTAGGTGTCTGCTTCTGTTTCCATCACTTACTGCATGAAGGCTCTATCTAGGATGACATATAAGGTAGTAATCAACCTCATTGTCAGGGAAGGGCATTTAAGGTAGCCTCTCCACTATTGCTTAGATTCTTAGATTCTAGCTCTCTGGACATTTCCCTAGTGCCAGATTTTTCTTTAGACCTATAATGGCTCCCTCTATTATGGTACTTCTTTTCTTGCTCTCCTGTTATTTCCCCCCACAATTCAATCTTCCTGCCCCCTCATGTCCTCCTCTTCTCTCCTTTTCTCCCTTTCTCTTTATCTTAATTCCTTCTGCCCTCCCACCATGCAAACACATAGAATAAAGAAAAAATATTAAGAGCAGAAAAGGGAAAGGGCCAAGTAACACATGAAGGCAAACCTATCAGAATTACACCTGACTTCTCCTTAGCTTCTTATTTAAATAAAAAGTTATTCTTCATTTTATAAACCTACCCCAGCTACTCCTCCTTCCCCTTCTCTTGCCACACAACTTCCCCTTTTATACCCCCCCCCATTCACTCCTCATAGGGACTAAGACCTTCCTTTGAGAGTCAACAAAGTATGGCCTAACAAGTTGAGGCAGGATCAAGTCTCTCCCTCTGTACAAGACTGAACAAAGTATCCCACCATAGGGAATGGACTCCAAAAAAGCCAGGTCATACATATTTACTTAGATTTTTTTTTTTCATATGATTCTTCACACTGCTGAATTCATTCCTAGAAACCAAGCTCCTGGCCCACAGCCCCTGTGTGCAGGTTTTGGTAAGGGCTCCACCTGTCAGACATTACACAGGAATCTGGCCTGTGCACACCAGAACTAAATATAGCAAAAATAAAGCACATTCTGCAGAGATGCATCAAGACTCAGATCCCTCTGGCTGTTCAAGCTTTTCTCATTTTGCATTCCTTTCTTGGAATCACTCTTACCTGGGCCTCTTTATCTAAAGCTTGGGCAATTGTCCTCTTCTAGCATGCTGTCACATTCTTACTGGGATTAGAAAAATCTTGAAGAACATCCCTGCTATATGTGTCAAAACCCCAGACCCTTCCCCTGTATCTCTGGCTCACAAAAATATAGAAGACTTTCTTTTCCTCATATTCTGACCTCTATAACTTAATTGACACATGGTGTCACGGTGCACAGTGGAAGAGGGGTGGTTTTATAGTCTGTGAATTAGATCCTGCTTACTTTGCAGCTTTATTTAAAAGCTTTATTATTATTTCTGCTTCAGTTTGTGTCTTTAATCTGTATCTGATGACTGATAGCAGATCTGTCAATTCTTTGAGAAAACATCATTGAAGATCTGACAAAGATATTGTGAATGCATATGTACATATCTACATTTTATGTGTTCATATACATACATGCATACATATTTTTGTGTGAGTACATAATGTACATTCTCTAACAAGAAATAACTGGCATGCCTACACATCTACATGTACACACACATATGCAAGCACAAGTTTGCCTGTGTGTATGTATGCATAAATATTTTGAACATCTACTTAATCTACTCAAAGCCTCCCACCTATGACTACCAGATTCTCCCAGATTAATACAGGCTGAACCACATGACTTTTTAGAAGTTGGGTAGGTGGCCTCTCCTGGGCATTGTAGGCTATTTAGCAGTTTCGCTGTTCTCTACTCATTAAATGCCAGTAACAATATTCTGTCCTAGCTGTGAATCTCAAATATATCTCCTCCATGGCTTCATAAACACAAAGCCAAGCCAACTCAAGTTGGAAGCCTCAACTTGACATTCTATCTATACCCCACAATATCTTTACATAGTAAATATCATGAATACTCTTCACATTAAAAAAAAAAAACTGAGTAAGGATTGTTAAAAAGACATTGCCATGATCACAGTTAGGAAGATACTGAGGCTAAATTTTGACTGAATAATTATACCTGAACTTTGAAAACCCCAAACTATTGTACTCTAAAATGTGGGAGAATGTTCTAGAAGCATACTCAGTGCAAAGCTGCTCTATTTCTTGTCTGAGAAGGCCACATAAGGGAAGCATCATTTGGATTGATGCTTGACACCTTCAAAGTTCTTTAAGTAGCAATGTGAACACACTCAGCTCTCAGAGCTGCAGTAAAATTCCCATGATGCTCCTTGACCTAAACAGTTGCATTCTGCTTCCTGCTGTGTGCTCTGCTCCTTACTCTCCTTTTGCATATGTCATCAAGTTTCACTTTCCCTGCAAAGGTGTTCTAGCAACTTTCTAATAGGGTACACTTGTCACATCCTGTCTCAACAATTTTCTTTGTCAGTAACCAAAAGCCATCCTTCCATCATTCTTGCCATCATTTTCTATCTCTTGTGTATTCTGCCACCAAATTCTTCTGAGTCAGAAACTGATAAGAAGAATATTTTCTGTAAAGATAAATGTCCTGGTCCTGAATCTCAGCTTAGCATATTTAGCCTCAAAATGTCCAGTCACTCTGTAGTCAGTTTCCTCACCTATGTAAGTGAAATAATGACCCTTGTCTTGTTAGAGGATAGGAAACAGCTCATTTGCTGAAGTGCTGGCTACAGGAGCCGTAGGGCCTGAGTTCAGATCCCCACCATCCATGTAAAAAGGCAGATTAAGCACTGTATCTGTAATCCCAGTGCTGAGAAGATGGACATAGAAGAATTACTGGAGCTTGTTGAATAACTAGCATATCAAAATTAAAATGCTCTTGGTTCACTTGAGGATCTATTCTCGAAAAATAAGAGAGTGATTGAGCAAGATATTTGATATTGATCTCTGGTTTACATGCATGCATGCACGCGCGCGCACACACACACACACACACACACACACACACACACACACACACAGGAGAGAGAGACAGAGAGAGAGACAGAGAGACACAGAGAGAGAGAGAGAGAGCTTCTTGTGCACCCATATGCACAGAAATGTACACATTTGAGACTCCTAGTCTCTCATCTCCTTAAAGCAAAATATTTGGGGCACATAATGCAAGATATAGATTACATGCTCAAAACATATTATTCCCTGTCCTCATATTTGCCCTCCCTGCTGGGCTTGGGACAACCTTCAGAAAGGTGCCAAAAATGTCTTTTTAAAGGCTTTACTTGAAACATTACCCAGATGATGTAGACCAACTTTGATGAAAGGAAAAATATTGACAAAATAATATTTTAGTGTGAAAGAGAAAGAGGGAGAGGTAGGAAACATGTGCCGTCATCTCTCCAGGTTGCCACTGTGAGGCATTACCAGTACCCATGCCTCCATTGCAAAGTTTTCCCTGGTTTGTCCACACACACAGGGCACATGCTAAAGCCATGGAAGAGGCTGTACTTCAGACATACAAAGACCTGTGTTGCAGGATACTAGTCCACTGTGTGAAGATGTATCACTGTGACTGGTTTAACAAAAAGCTTAACAGTCAATAGCTACGCAGGAGAGGGTAGGAGGAACTTCCAGGAAGAGGAACTCAGGGAGTGAAGCAGACACAGGGAAGATGCCAGGAAGACATGGAGCACATTGAATGTACAGAATGGAAGAGAGATAAAAAGCCATATGGCAGAATATAGATGAATAGAAACAGGTTAAGGTAAGTTATAAAAGCTAATTGGGAATAAGTCTAAGCTAAAGGCCAAACTTTCATGATTAATAATAAGACTTCACTCATTATGTGAGGGCTGGTGGTCCAAGAAAGTTGTACTACAGACTCAAGTCCATTTTTCATTGATAAACAGGTATCACAAACATCCCCTGAAATGGAATGTGACACAGAAGTAACTTCTCTCTTCATAGCAATGCCACTAACAACACAAACCTTATCACTATTATTATTGGTTATATATTTTGTAGGAATCTATCTAAGAAGGTTTTAGAGAGAGAACTGTGATGGGCCACACTAATCACTGCCTTCAAACAAATGATCTGCCTATACTATTTTCTTGTCTGTGAGAGTGAGACATTCCAATGGATTTCAACAGGGTACCTTTCTCCAGCCACGGTGCCCTCATCTTTTACTTTAACTGAAGACTTATAAAACTAAGACTTTGCTCTTTCTTGGGTGAGGGAACCATAGGAGAAGGACAGGCAGGTCCTAAGTGCAACAGATTTCAATGCCTCTAAAAGCCACTTAAGCAATGGTAGCTGGAAATCTGGCTGATATCCGCTCATTTACTACTATGCTGAGGTAACACTGAAACCATTCACACTGGATTCCAGATATTTCCAACTCAGGTTGCCCACGAGTATAACAGCCAATTGTATAGCATTTGTTTTTCTGCTGCAAATAACTATGATTCTGGGGTTATCTTCTCAACAAACTGACAACCT
This sequence comes from Cricetiscus sungorus, assembly GCA_030556225.1. NCBI lineage: Eukaryota > Metazoa > Chordata > Mammalia > Rodentia > Cricetidae > Cricetiscus > Cricetiscus sungorus. Next base: position 8,832,176 of record JANBXA010000007.1, on the reverse strand, counting down.
TCTGGAGAAAGTAAAAACACAGCAGACAATGACACTAGGGAACATTTGAGTGACTGCATGATAACAATTTAACATGTTTAATTCTGTGACATTCAATCAGCAATCAGAAATTATAGAACTACATATTAAATAGCATATAATGTAATATTATGTATAATAATATCTGAAGACAATGTGGTAGCTATCAGAAGAATGTACTAGAAGTAGAGAGCAAGATCCCTGCTTCACAACAACCCATAGGTACATGTTTTTCTTTACATAGCCCTTCCATCCTCCCATGTCCCCGACCCCTCCTCCCATCCCATTCGCTACCCACTCCACAAGGAGGGTGAGGCATTCTAAGAGGGATCATCAAAATCTGTCAAGCCATTAGGGTCTACTCCTGCCCTCTTGCCTGCCTAAGGGAGTATCCCTCTATGGGGAATGTGCTCCCAAAGTCCTTTTGTGCACCAGAAATATATTCTGGTTCTATTGTCAGAGGTCCCATAGACTGTCCAGGCCTTCTAATTGAGATTCATGTTCAGGGGGTCTGGGTCAGTCCTATGCTGGTTTCCCAGCTATCAGTCTGGAGTCCATGAGCTCCCCTTGTTTAGATAAGCTGTCTCTGTGGGTTTCTGCAGCCTGGTCTTGACCCCTTTGCTCATCACTCCTCTTTTTCTCTGCAACTGGATTCCAGGAGCTTAGTTCAGTATTTAGCTGTGAGTGTTTGCTTCTGGTTCCAACAGTTACTAGATGAAGGTTCTAGGATGGCATATAAGGTAGTCATCAATCTCATTATCAGGGAAGGGCATTTAAGGTAGCCTCTCCACTGTTGCTCAGATTGTTAGTTGGGGTCATCCTTGTAGGTCTCTGGACATTTCCCTAGTGCCAGATTTCTCTTTACACCTATAATGACTCCCTCTATAGTGGTATCTTTGTTCTTGCTCTCCTCTATTCTGTCCCCAACTCAATCTTACTGTTCCCTCATGTCCTCCTTTCCCATCCTCTTCTCCTCTTCTCTTTCCCCTAATTCTCTCTCCAAGAATTTTAAATTGTTAGTGGCAAAATTCTACCAGACACAGATTCTACTGGATACATTCTTTCTTACTTACAATTTTGTACTTACTTATAATTTTGTACTTAGAAGTCTGCAAAAAAATCCTCTACAGAATACATAGCTTTGTGCCTGACTCTGATGTGAATACTGAAGAGCAGCTAAGTTGCTAAGTTAAAAAGACCATTATAACACAAATAAATACTCACAAATATCGGATTATTGGGTTTGTGATAAATAGCATTGAAGAAATTTTGATGCCATATAATAGTTGAAAACAAACATGGCTTAAGACTCAACTTAAGTGCATTTAAAGTTCTTGAAATGTTACCCATCAGTAGTAACCCAGCATCTAACATTCATGCTCCTATCTCTGTGTTGGTTCCATTGTACACCATGTGCATTTCACTGAATACTAGCTAAATTGCAAGTATGTCTTATCTCATGAAATATGTTGAACCATAAGCTCTTTAATTACTGAAAAGCACTTTATCATCAATAGATGTTGTTCCAGTAATGTCATATTCTATGTCAGATATGGTGTCTTCCAATATTTTAATTCTTTGATTCATCTAAGTGAATAATTAAATCTTCTTGCATCTTGTGGGGATTTTCTGTTTAATAATCAGCCTATTAGACTCTTCCAACTGTTCTTACAGGAGATTCAGGATATTCTAAAACAACCATTGTATACAGTGAATTAACATTCCCTAGATACTTAGAGTAGTCTTGTGTGGAGTTTTGCTGGGAGAATTGGGAAGGAGTTATTAAAATCATTTTCAAGTGTGATGAATTTGATGAGGGAACCATAGTGAAAAATGTTGGTTATTGATGTAAGTATTTGAATTTCTTTTAAGTTTGTATTTAGTGAATTTCCACTCTGAGACTTTTTTTCTATAATTTTAACCAATATTTTATTTTTAAATAAAAAAGTGCCATTTTTATATATAGAAAAGGATTAAAAAGAGTCAACTGTTGTGGAATGGTCTTAAAGGATAGGGTGTTGCTGTCGCTAACACAAGGGAATTTAAGTTGTTAAAATGGCTTTGGGCCATCTATATGGTTGTAGTTTTATACATCTATTTGTGTTAAATGCTATAGAAAAGCACAACAAATACAATCCATTTGGTATATTATAATTAAAAAGAAAACAGGGTGGGGAATGAGAGTAGAATGTTGCTAAAAACAGAATTGGTATGGAGATGGTCTTTGTGTAAGAAGGATAGCACAGAGGCTTCTTAAAATTTAAAGCCATAGTTGGGAACATTGAGCATATCAGAATTTTTGACTGATTCCTTAGATTTAAGGCCTGCAGTGTTTTGAGTCATCATTTACAACAAAATAGAAATTATGATTTGACTTTGTATAAGATTTCTCTGAGGCAAACAAAATGTCTCAATGAAAAGATCAATCTTTCGACCTTGATCATTTTCAAGGAACGATTTATTTACATTCTCCATATTCATGTGCAGAACTTTTTCTACATTCATACTTAGATTAAATCTTTTAGCTAAATATTAAATCATACACATGAATAGTCATCAAGAACTGCATAAGAAATTCTAGCTTTGTGTGAAAAATGGAAAAACAGTAAACTTTTAGAGTTACCTTAGCAAAAACTCTCACTTTCACTTCATGTGTTTGAAAAGTACAATACCCTAAATAGTAAATGTGTAAGATAATTTATTTTTACCTAGGAAATCTTATCAATGGCTCAGATCTTCCAGGTTGAAGCTGTTGCAATGTATTGTTCTTGATCCAAACATTTAACATAATATGGACCTAGGACTACATGGACCTCCCTGTTATCAAACATCAGAAAATGATTCTGGATTCCCATTCTCACAAATATAGGTGAGGTGGTCTTGGACTACCCCAGTTATCCCCTTTTCTTCTTGAAATTAATAAGAATAACTATAGAGTATGCTGGAAATTTAATATCTTTAGATATACAGAGACTAAAACAATCCAGACTCTGTTGTAGGCATCTAACAAAACAGAAAGCCCTTCATTCACTTAGCCATTTTCACCCAGGACATCAAATCCAAGCTAGGCTATTTTCTGGGGTCCTTCAGTAGAGCCTGGGTAGATGAAACTTCATCTCTTCCCCTGCCTTGAACAATACTTCAGTGCCTTGGAGGATCATCTCACAGTGATTTCTTGGAGGAAAGTAAGTAGTAAATCCTGGTATGCCTTGGTCAAAGATGATTCCATGTCACCACCTTGAGAAAGCTAGTAAGCAGTCTAGAGTGGCCTACTTCACAATGGATGGTGTCTTCTCCACAGCAAACATAGGATCTTTGAAAGTGCTTCTCACTGATGAGAATTATGGGACCTCTGAGTTAAATACAATGTTTTTTATCTATGTTGTTATTTATGATAAGTAACAGAGTCTCTATTAAAGTGAACAGTTCTGTCTTCATTTTTCTCTTCCTATCTGATATTAGCATTAGATAATTTTGTTAAATACATTGGAATGGCCATTTCAGGATTTGAGGTATTTTTTATGAGAATAGGTATTTTATGAGAAGAGCAAGATTTCCAGTTTAAAATTATGGATAAGAGTTGAACAGATCTTGACTCTTGAATAACTACCTCTGTCTCTACCTCCATCTTGGCCCACCTTACAGCAACTGACACACCTTCTTGATAAGCAGATGTAGATTCTCCAGGGTCTTCATCTCTAGTATTAAACATGAGACCATGAAAAACATAATACAAAAGCCTGCTCCTCCTCCAAGGGCATTTTTGAGTGCATCTAGTTCAGGCCTGTATAGTTCATCTTAATATGATCTAACCAGTTGGGATTAAAGTCATACTTACTACATGAGTTCAAGCAGTAAGCCCTTATAGTTTCTGTTATATAGACTTTCTTCTACATTGATATATGAAAAGGGAGGCTCCTAGATCCAGGGTACTTCCAAAACGTATCAAGTTCAGGAAACTCATAAAATATAAAATTCACAGGGTTCCTATTCAAAGCTACAACTGCTGAGGCAAATAGCCTTTCATCATAGAGCTTAGGAAAAGTACACACAATTCTGTAGCTAGTCCCAATCTGCTCAATGACTCACCAAGATAGACATTAGTGGGTCAGTTCATTGGTCTACCATCAGTATCTTTTCTGGGATGAACAGACATTTGTTCCTGTCACAACAGGAAAAGCCATAAAATAGCTTCCAAGAAAGAATGAAGTATTTTTTATGTAATCTGCCAATTCTATCCAGTGATATATATTGTATCCCTCTTTTATAGTCTATCAAGCTATATATGGGTGTAGTGGAGGCCCATAATAACACCCCTCTATATCTGTGTTTAGAAATAAACACAAAAATATGCAGGAAATGAATGAAAATCCAAAGAAAAGTATCTTCATAGAAAACTAGGTAGGATTGTGGACTAGAATTGAGTATATGGACATTTACCTGTAGTCATGTGAGGCTGAATAAACCATCCGTCTGTATTGGAAACATAGCCACACAGCAAGTGGCATGGATAGATCACTCCAGACATGCACAGAGGAGTATGATACTCTGAGGATGTTCAGTTCCACCTGACAACCAGATTAAGCAGCCATTATCTCTACAAGGAGTTATATGTGCAGGAAGGAAAAGAAACTAGAACAGGCTTTTGAGCTAAATTCCTAAAAATGGCTGTGCCAATCCTTGCATTCTTCCCTTAACTAACTAGCAATTCTAAATGCAGGGGGAATGACACCTGAACTATAGTTAGAATATAACTTACAGGGAACTACTTGTTGATGTTGAGAGATGACAAAAAATTCAAGGAGATCATGTAAGAACCATGGTAATTTAATCACTAATCCTGGAGATTTGGAACTTTATATCATGAAATCACAGTGAATGTGTTGGTGCCTTAGCAATAGAAAAGTAGAAATTAATTTCTATATGACACTTGAAAGAAGATGGTTACTGTTCTAATAAGCCATTGATGCAAGGACAAGTCTAGATAGAATTCTAAGACCACCATAGAGTGTCCGCAAATGGTTCTTCTCATTCAGGATTAGCATAGCTTCTTGGACATATCTATGCAAACTTTTCCAAAAAAGTATAGAATGGACCAACAGGTAGAGAAGAGATGTCAGTTATTGTGCACCTAGCCTTATAAAGTGTGTCAACAGGTTGTCATTCCTTTGAAGTCTCTTATTTGTTCTACCTTAAAATTCATGAGATTCTAACACTTATACACAATATTTTTGCTTTGATGTAAAAATGGGACTTAAATTACCCACCATTAAGACAATGCTAGGAAGATGAAATATGTGTTGCTCATAGCCATGTGTATTCCAAGTAGATAGTCAGTGACTTCCCAGGAATCAGGGTTCATCACATCATACAGACTGGGGTATGGATACTCTGCTAGCATGAAACATTCATTCTACCACCCAACAAATATTGATTGAGCAATTATTATTTGCATTGCAGCCCATGTGTATTGCAGTCATCATTGCAGATATATATGTCCCTGACACAGGGGTTCACCATCTTCATTTCTAACAAAAACATAAATGTCAAGCACCTTATCCAGGGATCTGAGTCTAGTTAGCACTACAAAGACTGTCTCACCATTAAATTGTTTTGGTGATCACCTTAAAATTGCATTGGAGGGAAAAGCTAATAATAATAGTTATTTTGTTTTTTTCTTTGTTTTCATTTTTGTTATTTATTTTTTTTTTATTATTTTTTTGTAGAGTGCCATGTAGTGCCACGCCTTAAAGTGGTGCTGGCTTCTGCCTTACACCTTCCCGCTGGTAAAGACTCTCTGGGTAAACAAGCCCTTAATTGGTTAAGTCTGTTCAGCCTGTCTGCTTCCACATTAGAGTAGCCTATCTGCAGGATCCACGTGGCTCACTGGAGTTGGTTAGCTCAAGGGTATTTAAGCCTGTGCAGGGGTCCCCTCTCTCTCTCTCTCCCTGTGGGCCAGAAGCAACATGTTTAAAGGATCCTGATTAAAACTGCATGAAGAAGATCTACCTGGAGTCGCGTTGCGTCTTCCTTGCTGGCGAGGGCAGGCGCGTACATTTTTTTTTTTTTTTTACATATCGATCCCAGTTTCCTCTTCCTCCCTTCCTCCCTCCCTCCCATGTCCCCAAACCCCCTCCTGCCCCATCCCACCCCCACTCCACAGGGTGGGTGATGCCTTTCAGGAGGTATCAACACAATCTGTCAAGTCATTTAGAGTAGGGACTACGCCCTCCCTCCTGCCTCTAGGTTAAGTTAGTATCCCTTCATAGGGAATGTGCTCCCAAAGTCCATTTGTGTGCCAGGGATACATCCTGGTTCCTCTGTCAGAGGTCCCTTAGACTGCTCAGGCCTTCTGAGACCCATGTTCAGGGGGATCTGAATCACTCCAATACTGGTTTCCCAGCTATCAGTCTGGGGTCCATGAGCTCCCCCTTGTTCAGGTCAGCTGACTCTGTGAGTTTCTGTAGCCTGATCTTGCCCCAATTTTCTTATCACTCCTCCCTCTCAGCAACCTTTTTGCTTAAGAGGAAATGTATTATCTTTTTCATAAAATAAAATTACTCCACAAAACATATCCTAATTCCCTGTTATCCCACCTTCATTAGGTTAAAGGTATTCTAAAAGGTGCTAGAAACTTACTGCATATAATAGCTTACATATAACCACATTGTCACCTGTGTGTCTAATAAATATGGTTATTCCAAAAAGATTTCATGTGTGTTAAGTAAGTAGTCTTATTCAATTACTGCCCGACCAAAACGTAATGAAAATCACATGAATCTTACTAAATTTTCTAATGGTCACATAAAAAAAAAAACAAATAATAAAATATATTCAAAACATTGCCATTTCAGCATTAGAAACAATAAAAATATAAATAAGACATTCTATATTCTTTGGACCATGCTTTCAAAATTATATATATGTATATATACACATATACATATGTACATGTTAATACATGATCAATGATATGTATATACATATATGCACACACATATGTGTATATTGCCCACAGTATATCTCAGCCCAAACTACTTGTAGTTCATATGCTCAATAGAAATAAGGGGCTGTGACAACTACAGTGGAGAATGCAGGAACAATGTTTTATAATTATGCACCTAAAATTTTTCTATGACATCATCAGCGTGAATGCTTTAAAAACCTTGTAAGTCAGCCTATGATTTACACTGCCAGTGAAGCTAGAAAACAAGGAGGACCCTAAGAGAGACATACATGGTCCCTCACAGAAGGGGAAAGGGACAATATCTCCTGAGCATATTGGGAGCATGGGGGGAGGGGAGAGTTAGGGGAAAGAGAAGGGGAGAAGAGGACAGGAGAGGAGAACATGAGGGAGTAGGAAGATTGACTCAGGGGAGAAATGGGGGAGTGCAAGAAAAAAGATACCATGATAGAGGGAGGCATTATAGGTTTGAAGAGAAAACTGACACTAGGGAAATGTCCAGAGATCTACAAGGATGACCCAAAGTAACAATCGGAGCAATAGTGTAGAGGCTACCTTAAATGCCCTTACCAGATAATGAGATTGACGGCTACCTTATATGCCATCCTAGAGTCTTCATGTAGTAGCTGATGGAAAAAGAAGCAGACACCCACAGCTAAGCACTGAGCTGAGCTCCTGGGATCCAGATTCAGAGAGAGAAAAGTAATGAGCAAAGGAGTCAAGACCAGGTTGCAGAAACCCACAGAGACAGCTGACCTGAACAGTGGGGAACTCATGGACCCCAGACTGATAGCTGGGAGACCAGCATAGGACCAACCCAGACCCTCTGGACATGGGTCTCAGTTAGAAGACCTAAGCAGTCTATGGGACCTCTGACAATGGAACCAGGGTGTATCCCTGGTGCATAAAAAGACTTTGGGAGCATATTCCCCCATGGAAGGATACTTCCTTAACATAGAGATATGAGGGAAGGCCTAGGTCCAACCCCAAATAACTTGACTGATTTTGATGATCCCTCCTGGAAGACCTCATCCTCCCTGGGTAGTGGATGGGGAATGTTATGGGGGAGGGGGTGTTAAAGGGGGGCATGGGAGGATGGGATGGAGAGGGAACTGGGATTAATATGTAAAATATTTCTTAAATAAAATAAAATTATTTTACTTAAAAAGTAAAAACTGTGTAAGTTATGGATGTTATTAATAACAAACATATAAAACAGAATTTTATATACATGTATTGATTACTTCTTGCTACATTACTTTATCAATTTGTAAATGCATGCACATAAAAGAGGAAATATGTGAAAGTCATAGGACAACTTCCAGGTATCAATTCTGTCCTCTGTCCATGTGGATCACTGGTATAAGGTGCAGGGTATCAGATCTGGCCAATGCCTTTACTTGCTGAGCTATTTCTCTAGTCTTGATCATGTTTTATACAGTAATACAGTAAAGGTTAAAAGAACATTCTCTCCCCGTGTTGGACCCTGTACTATAACACAAACACACACACACACACATACACACACACACACACACACACACACACAGGAGAGAGAGAGAGAGAGAGAGAGAGAGAGAGAGAGAGAGAGAGAGAAAGAGAGAGACTTGCTCATACAATGTATGTAAGATTCTAAATAAAAGTAATTCTTCTTAGAGTAAGAGACTGAAACAGTCTCCCATGAACAAAAATGATTTGTTACTTTCCTTTACCTCACCTCAGGGCAGTAACAGTTGAAGTTAGGAGACTGTTTTAAATGAAACTGCTATATTTCACCTCTTTAGATATTTTGTGTATCAGACTGAAAAGTACTGACACAGCTGTCTGAAGTCCCTTATAACTTGTTTAAAAACCAAGTTTAAAATAATTTGTTTAAAATAACTTACTTGACTCATAAACATTTAATTATTTCTAAAAATATTAATTATTCATGAATGCAGAAAGGACTTGGGTACATATATAAAGGTTTGTTTTTAGAAATACAGTGCTCATAAAAGCATTTAGTCGTTCTCTGACAATTTTGACATTTCATTAGCTTAATCATAGTCTTAACATTGTTGCTGCAAAGGAATTTCCCAGAAATTATGAGCACCTCAGCCAGTGACAGTCACCCACACAACACTAGGAAAGGGAATGTACCTGAGTGTGACATGACAGCATGATGTTAGCATGTTTTGTTATGGCATTTATTCTACTGATGACATATATCAGAGTATAGTATCAACATACACACATGTATTGGCAGCACATTTGTAGTGTTGTGTAGATCTGACATTATTCTACATGCTTTACACCAATCAAGTTCCCTAATCCTCACACTGACTCAAAGAAGCACATGCATGTTACAATTAAGGACCCTCTCATGGTATGGTGGACTGATTATCTTACAGACAAGCACTGTCAGAGTGGGATGGGAAGAAACACACTTTTCTCATTCAAACTCCAAATTCTCAAATCTTGTGTCAGCCATCTCTCTGCTCCATAACAAAGTGCTTGAGGTAAACAACATAAAAGAGAAAACAATTATTCTGGCTAACTCTCTCAGAGGTATCAGGTCATAGCTTCTTGCCTTTGTATTGTTGAGCCTGTGATGAGTTGAAACATCTTGTATGAATGTGTAGAGTAGTATTTCTCCTCTTGAGATCCCTAGTACCCTAGTATTCTCTTTAAGGTCAGACTTCCTTCTGCTAGATCTCACTACTTCTCACTGGTCCTGTCAACTGTGAACTAAGCCTTTGTACACATTTAATACCACATTGTGTTTTAGTCAAAACCCATCTTTTGGAGGAGTCAAAGCAAAGAAAACAAAAGATATTCTTAAGGATCACAGACCTAACCTACTAGTGCTATAGCCAGATCCAGGAACCAAACTCAAATAGCTCCAAGACAATGATTGCTCAAGAATCTCTAGATAACTATCACTTACCAAAATTAAATCAAGAACAGACAAACAACTTAAATAGATCTATAACTCCCAATAAAATAGAAGCAGTCATCAAAAGCCTTCCAACCAAAAAAAAAAAAAAAAAAAAAAAAGCCCAGGGTCTACCAGAAATTCAAGGAAGAGCTAATTCCAATACTCCTTAAATTGTTTCACATAATAGAAACAGAAGACTCATTACCAAACTCTTTCTACGAGGCCACAATCACCTTGGTACACAAGCCTGACAAAGATACAACTAAGAAAAAAAACTACAGACCAATATCCCTGATGAACATCGATGCAAAAATATTCAATAAAATACTGGCAAACCAAATCCAAGAATACATCAGAGAAATCATCCACCATGACCACGTAGGCTTCATCCCTGGGTTGCAGGGATGGTTTAATATGCGAAAATCTATCAACGCGAGCCACCATATAAACAAACAGAAAAAGAAAAAACCATATGATCATCTCCCTTGATGCTGAAAAAGCCTTCGACAAAATTCAACACCCTTTCATGATAAAGGTCTTGGAGAGAGCAGGGATAACAGGAACATACCTAAACATAATAAGAGCAATATATAGTAAACAAACAGCCAACATCAAACTGAATGGAGAGAAGCTTAAGGCGATTACTCTAAAATCAGGAACAAGACAAGGCTGTCCTCTCTCTCCATATCTATTCAATATTGTACTTGAAGTTCTAGCTAAAGCTATAAGACAACAAAAGGAGATAAAGGGAATCCAAATTGGAAAGGAGGAAGTCAAACTGTTTCTATCTTCAGATGATATGATAGTTTACATCAGCAACCTAATAAACTCTACCAGGGAACTCGTACAGCTGATAAACACCTTCAGCAAACTAGCAGGATACAAGATAAACTCAAAAGAAATCAGTAGCCCTACTTTATTCAGATGACAAAGAGGCTGAGAAAGAAATCAGAGAAACATCACCCTTTACAATAGCCACAAATAACAAAGTATCTTGGGGTAATGCTTCCCAAACATGTGAAAGACCTATACAATAAGAACTTTGTGGGTTTAAAGAAAGAAATTAAAGAAGATACCAGAAAATGGAAAGATCTCCCATGTTCGTGGATAGGAAGGATAAATATAGTAAAAGTGGCAATCTTGCCAAAAGCAATCTACAGATTAATTGCAATCCCCATTAATATCCCAGCACAGTTCATCACTGATCTTAAAAGGATAATAATCAACTTTATATGGAAAAACAAAAGACCCAGGATAGCCATAACCACCCTGTACAATATAAGAACTTCAGGAGGCATCACCATTCCTGACTTTAAGCTCTACTACAGAGCTATAGTTCTGATAACAGCCTGGTATTGGCACAAAAATAGACAGATAGACCAATGGAATCGAATCAAAAATCCTGATATTAACCCACACACCTATGAACACCTGATTCTCAACAAAGCAGCTAAAAGAATACAATGGGGGGAGGAAAGCATCTTCAACAAATGGTGCTGGCACAATTGGATGATGGTGTATAGAAGACTGGAGATAGACCCATGTCTATTGCCACGCACAAAACACAAGTCCAAATGGATCAAAGACCTCAACATAAATACAGCCACACTGAACCTATTAGAAGAGAAAGTAGTAGGTACCCTTGAAGAAATTGGTATAGGAGAGAGCTTCTTAAACATAACTCCAGTAGCACAGACACTGAGATCAACAATTAATAAATGGGACCTCCTCAAACTTAGAAGCTTCTGTATGGCAAAGGACACAGTGGACAAGACCAAAGGGCAGCCCACAGACTGGGAAAAAAATTTTACCAACCTTACATCTGACAAAGGGCTGATCTCCAAAATATACAAAGAACTCAAGAAACTAGTCAACAAAACACCAAATAACCCTATTTAAAAATGGGGTACAGAATTGAAGAAAGAATTCTCAATAGAGGAAATCAAAAAGGCTGAAAGACACTTAAGAAAGTGCTCAACACCCTTAGCTTTGAGATACCATCTTACTCCTGCCAGAATGGCTAAGATTAGAAACACCAGTGACAACTTATGCTGGAGAGGATGTGGAGAAAGGGGAACACTCCTCCACTGTTGGTAGGAGTGCAAACTCGTACAGCCATTTTGGAGATCAGTATGGAAGTTCCTCAGGAAAATGAGAATTAGTTTACCACAGGACCCAGCAATTCCCCTCTTAGGTATATACCCAAATGATCCACAACCATGCAACAGAGACATGGGCTCAACTATGTTCATAGCAGCATTAATTGTAATAGCAAGAATCTGGAAGCAACCTAGGTACTCCTCAACTGAAGAATGGATAAAGAAGATGTGGCACATCTACACAATGGAATACTACTCTGCAGAAAAACAATAATGGAATCTTGAAATTCTCAGGCAATTAGATGGAACTTGAAGAAACTATCCTGAATGAGGTAACCCAGTCACAAAAAAAGAACATGGTATATACTCACTCATATATGGATTTTAGACATAGAGCAAAGGATCACCAGCCTATAATTCACACTACCAGAGGAACTAGGATACAAGGTGTATTCTAAAAGATTCATATATGGTCCCTCACAAAAGGGGGAAGGGACAAGTACCCCAGAGCACATGGGAAGTGGGGGGGGCAGTGAATGGAGAGAGAACTAGGAGAAAGAAAAGGGGAGTAGAAGAAAACATGTGCAACTAGGAAGATTGAGTCAGGGTAGGAATAGAAGACAGAAAAGGGAGAGAGAGAGAACATAAAAGAGTGAGCCATTATTGGTTTGAGAGAAAACTGAACCTAAGGAAAGGTCTAGAAACCTACAAGACTGACTCCAACTAACAATCTGAGCAACCATAGAAAGGCTACCATAAATGCCTTTCCCTGATAGTGAGATCATCCACTAAATTATCCACCATCATGTAGCCCTCATCTAGTACCTGTTGGAAACAGAAGCAAACACCCATAACTAAACACTGAGTTGAACTGGAATCCAGTTGCAGAGAGAGAGGACAAGACCAGGTTGCAGAAGCACACAAAGACAGCTGACCTGAACAAGTAGGAGCTAATGCCCCCCCCCAAACTAATAGCTGGGAATCCAGCATGGGACTGACTCAATCCCCTGAATATGGGTCTCAGCTAGAAGGACTGAGCAGTCTAAGGGACCTCAGACAGTAGGACCATGATGTATTTGATGCCCAAAAGGACCTTGTGGAACACATCCCCCATGGAGGGATACTCCCTTAACCTAGAGACAGGAGAGAAGTCCTAGTCCCTACTTCAAATGACTTGACAGATTTACATGACCCCACCTGGATAGCATAGCCCTAAATGTGGAATGGGGGTGGGGGGATGGGAGGATAAGGTGGTCAGGGTGCATGTGTGGGGGGAAAAAGGGTAAGTGGGAGGGAGGGAGGGATGAACGGAGGGAGGAAGGGAGGGAGGGAGGAAGGGAGAAGAAACTAGGATCTACATGTAAATTTTTAAATTATTTTATTAATAATAATAAAAAAGAGTGATGGGCAGGTAGAACAAACTTCAACACAAGAACAGCCCCAAATAAAATATAATACCAAACAGAACAAAGTGAGTAGTAAGGAGGAATGGAAAGCTCAGAGAGATGGGCAGAATCGTGGGTAAGTCCAAGACAGCCCTTATTTTATTTTGTGACTTGTCCGTTTATTTAAAGTTGCTCAAGAATATTAAAGAGGCCCATGAAATACAAAGCAGAGGGAAGCCATTCAGCCCTGAGTACCAGGGTGATGCTACAGTTCAAGAGCACCACACTGTGCCATCAGAGGTACCTAGTGAAATGGAATTTTCTTCTTCCTCCTTCCTTCCCATCTCTGCTGTAAAAACACTTTAAATAAAATAAACGACCCCCCCCAAGAAGTCAGGCAATGATGAACCACACTTTTAATCCCAGACCTTGGGAGACAGATCTCTGAGTTCAAGACTAGCCAGGTTTACAGAGTGAATTCCGGGACAGCCAGAGCTACACAGAGAAACTCTAAGGGGGAAAAAAAAGTCTCCGCTGGAATTATTTTGTAAATTGTTCTCTGGGAAGTGAACTTGTAAATCTTACAACACATGGAACTGAAACCTGCAAAAAAAAAAAAAACCTTGAAATTTGAATATGGACAAGAAATAGGAAGCTAATGAAAGGCTCAGTGTCGGGAACTCTGTAGGTCACATTGTGATCTCATGTGTAGATTACAGCCCATTTGTGAGTGGAATCTTCACAAGCAAATTTCACAAAAAGAAAGTACAGTAGCAATTTCAAGACCTGGGTGTGAAAGACCCGCAGAGCATGAACCTTCACGCTCCCACACAGGGAAGGTGACACCCCAAATCACTCATGAGAAGTGGTCTTGATGCAAATAGCATGAAGAATTTTTATTCCAAGTGCACTGGGGTCCACAGTCATTAGACTGAGGACCTCAAGGGCAGAATTGAGACAGTTTTTACAGGGTTTACAACAGAGCCCACACATAGGTCACTGGGGCGGGGGTTTCATAAGCAGTTTACAAAGTCAGATAAGCAGTTAGCTAGCTTATTTTCTGTTATCAGAATTACATACTCAAGGGCCTATCTGTCATAATCAGCATGGAGTATGACCTTGCCTATTTACTGACAGAGGACAGGGTCTGAGATTTGAGGGTTTTGGGGCTTTTTAGATAGTATTTCTAAACTTCTAGTTTCCTAGAGTCATTGCAGAGTTTGGCTGTATGTTTCCATCCTTTCATATGTTGGGAGAAATGGGTGATGTGGCACACTGAACATTTTAGATCAAAGAGACATTCTGGAGATCCTGTGAGCATCACGGGGACAACAGCCAATAACTGTAGGTCCCTGCATGGACCCCCTGAGGCACCTTGAGCAAACCTGAAGCTGTTGGCTGAAAGCCTTGCCCTAAACCTGTTGTTGGTACTCTTCCCGTTTTGATAACACACAACTGGTGACAACACACATCTCGTGGGGAGGAGCTAAGCCTAAAAATCCTGTAATTTTCCACTGTGCTGTAAGTCAGTATTTAAGCCCGTTCCATCCCCTCAATAAATGGCATTTGGAAAAAAAATAGTCTGAGACTGTCTCCAGTATCTTAGTGTCTTCCACAATATCAACTATTCTGCAGTCCTCTGCTTTACCAACTGAGCTATTGAAGGAAGACAGGAAGACTCGACTATTCTACAGCAATAAACAAACATGCTTTCTGTAGCACTATTGACAACAATGAAATAATCAACATAATTGTGTGGCTAGATTAGAACAAAGTGACAGAGTATAACAAGGTGGATGAACCTAATAGACATTGCACCAAATAAAATAAGGCAGACACATGGAAACTGCACTGTGTAGTCTGAATCATATGTTGCAAATTAAATGAAGCATAGTAGAAAGGTGGTAGTTGGGCCCTGGAGGTACACAGAGAGATAAGGAGATGTTTATATAAGGGTGCAAAGTTTCTACTATACAGTACAAAATATTTGGAGGTCTATTGCACTATAAAGTGGCTTTAGTGATTGTGTATTATATTTGAAATTAGTAAGAAACTAGGTTGCTTACTATCTCACCACACACAAACAAAAATGCTAACTATGAGGTGATAGGTGCATTAAATTTTGATGGTGGTGATCATTTCACTACATATAGAATGAAAGTATCTTATGTCATATATATATATATATATCAATTAAATGCCACTGATATTGTAAAGAAAAGCTATTATTAGATTCATAGACTCATGATTTACCCCATTCATCTAGTTACCTGGGCAAAGACCACAGGTTCTGAGAGCTGAGCCCCACAGGATTCTCAGAAGCGCTCATCCTGGCTGTTTTCCCAGTTTAATTCTTAAGGACCATCTGTTTCACTTCTCATCCTTTAAAATGCTATTTTTATTTGCCAGGGTTTCTGCATTCCCTGCAAGGTCCTTGATTATGCTATCCCATGTGTGAGCTGTTGTGGCAGCCTTCCACCTTGTTTTTAATGGACATAGGAGTCTGTACTTTAAGTCTGTTTCTGCCTGAGATTTGTAAGCCCTTCTATGTAGAAACATCAAGGGCTCCATAGTTCAGCATTTATGATAACATGTCAAAGGTTGAGCACTGAATACATGACAGAATTAGTACCTATAATATCCAGACAGCACTTCACACTGGTCATATTTTGCTATCACCAGATTTTGATCTGAACCTTGTGCAAATTTATTTTCACCAATTTATTCACCAATTAAATTTAAGTTGATCCTTTAAAAATTGTGCAAATTTGTTTTCATCTCCAGCCAACACTAAAACAAGCCTTCTAACAACTCATCTGTACATTCTGACATAGTCATCTGCACAGGTACCTACCTTCCCCTGCTAGGTATGGATAAAGTACATATGACTATGATACCAGATCACAGGCTTAGCCATTATTTACCCCACTACCACAAAAGCTAGCCTCCTAGTGACAGATGGGTTGCTAATTTACATAAGCGACTCTGACAAGACAACTTAGCCCAGTGTTTCTCAACCTGTGGGTCATGACTCTATTGGGGATTTAAGGACCCTTTCACAGGGATCATGAAAAACCATCAGTAATAATAGATATTTACATTATGATTTATAACAGTAGCACAATTCAGTTATGAAGTAGTACCTATTATAGGATAGTTGTACACTGTGTGAAGATATATTTGCTGTAATTTGCTATAATAAAAACTTAAGGCCAATAACTAGGCAGCAGGTATAAACAGGACTTCCAAGGACTCTGGAGAAAAGAAATAAGGAGATGCTAGGAGACACAGAGCAGAAACCTGAGGTACAAGAAGAAAGAGAAGGCAACAGCTAGGCAGGAGGTGTAGGCAGGCGGGACTTCCAGAGAGTTTACTGAGACAAAGAAAGGAGGACATGCAAGGGGGCACAAAGAAGAAACAGGAGGTACAATATGAAAGACAGGAATGCTATATGACAGAATGTAGATTAATATAAATGGCTTAATTTATGAGCTAGTTGACACAAGCCTAATCTAAAAGCTAAGCTTTCATAATTAATCAGAAGTCCTCATGTCATTATTTGGGAGCTGGTTGGTGGAACAGAAAAAGACACATTACACATGATGCCCAACGTGGGGCTCAAATATCCACATAGGTTTTGATAAATCAGTCTCTCAGGTAGGCTTGGCATACAAAAGTGCAGCTCTTTTAAGAGGTCCTGCTGTTCAGCAGAACACTTGATTATCTGGTGTTCTAGGTAAAAATGCCTGATGTATGATTTACACACCACCTTCCCAGAGCTGGGGCGATAAACCTATCAGCATAAAGCTAGGCTCTCGGGGAACCGAAGGGTGTTGAGCCAGCCACCAGATCTGTGCCATGGATGGTTTGGCCATATAAGGTTAGTCTTATGGTCAGAGAAAGCTGTAGATGTGCAGTAAAGTGGTTCAGGCTAAGAAAACCTTTAAATAGATACAATAAAAGAAGGGGGTATAGACAGTCATAGAAAAATAGTTTAAAATTGTATTTAAAGGATGAGTAAAATAATATAAAATGCCACAAAAAGATGGGAAATACACCACAGGGCTCCTGGACTCTGTGTAGGACTTTGTTGAATTTGAATTTTTTAAATGCTAATTTACAAAAAAAAAACAATAGCTGCTGAGAAACAATGAACTATGGAAGGGACTGCTGAATTAAACCAGCTTCTCTACATGAAAAATAACTTAGCTTCAAATCTTGGGGAAGAGGTTATGGTTCTCTTCTAAATTAATAGGGATCAGATGTGATCAGAGGAAACCTTCTGAGGACTTTGTCTGCAGACATAAGGGAAAAATACAAGAAAGACTACAAGATGAGTTACATATATGTTGATTCCTCAACATGGTAATAGTTCTGAGATGGGATGAGAGATGTTAAATCTTGTTAGCTACAGAGTCCTCATGACTTATTACTACATTTCATCTTTTCATATTACATGAATGGAATATATATTACAGTTTTGTTTTATAGCCCAAATGGACTGATAAAGTTGACCAGCCTTTTACCAGCTCAAACTGAACAGAAAATCATTTTTAGCTTACTTGTATAACTCACATTGTATATTTATATTAACACATAACATATTTATATTAAAGGTAACATATATATGTTACCTTTTAAGTTTGTTTTAAGAAAAAAGAACCAAACACCAATGAAGACAAATAGCTCAGATGATTCAGCCTCTCAGAATGCCTTTATTGCAGTTTCCTCAACATTTTGCATCCATAACAACTTCAAAGGTGCTACCCAAAATGGTCCAGCCTCACAGGGTACTTCAGCCAGGACTTCAGATAAGCTCTGCACTTTTCCCATTACACAGAAACTAGACAACAAATGATAAAATTAGCTTTCCTAGGACTTGATCATTATCCCAAGTTTCTCAAGGTCCCCTAAAATTGTCATTGTCCCCAGACAGCAGAAAACAATCTAGAGAATACAATGCCCATATTCCCAAGAGGTGGGTTGGGTGGTTTTGGTCATTCAGTGAATTATAAATATTTGCCATCATTTAGCAGTGTTGGTTACAGTTGTAATCTGTCATTGTAAGGGAAAAAATTAACGAAGCAGGTTGTATTCAAGGTCCTTTCTCTGAAAAGAAAGGGGGATATAGGAATGATAGAACAAAAGGATAGATAATTGAATCTACTTTTAAACTAAAAAGCAATTATTTATCTCTGATATTTTATATAGCTATGGATTTTTTAATATTGATACAAAATTAGGTTATTTTTGTTACAACTGTATACATATATAGAATAGAATATTCATATACTGTATGTATATTCTATTCTTGTTAAGGTATTGTAAATATGCAACTCATTTAAAATGTAATGTATAATTAAGGAATGCAGGTTAGTAGTCATCTATAATAATTGAACTTGTAGTCATGTTAGGTATGTATTCAGGGTCATACAGTTGGATAGATAGATAGATAGATAGATAGATAGATAGATAGATAGATAGATAGATAGTCTTCAAACACTACCAAATATGGCATTTAAGAAGTTTTAAGAACTTAAAGTTTTCAATAACAGTGAGACCTGTCTACTTCAAGAAGTATCAGTTTACTTCAAAAACAGGATTATGGGCATTGAATAACCTCCATGTGGAGTTTGATTTTACTGTGAAAAAGTTATTCACTTGGCAAGAAGCTGCCCTTGTCTCAACTGTTGACAGTATACTTTCCAAATTGAAGATGCTGAACACAGAAGACTGCCAAACTTTCCCAAGGCAAACTAGGATAGTCCTTCAAAATTCACAGAAAAGTCTGTCAGATAGTCTAGGCGTGTAGCCTGAAGATGAATGCCCCAGGATTGCAAAGAAACCTTGGGTGAGTATCACGCAGCCAGTTGTTTCTATCATTTAAAGTTTTAGAAAGTTACTTGCTCTGCACTTACTATTTACTCAGGTAACATTATATCCTACTTGAGCCTTTGATGAAGCTGAATATAAGATAGTTATAGGTACAGTTTTCCTTGTTACCAAATGCATAAACAAAACTTACATAAGAGATACAAAGTTTATAAGGTTGGAAAAAAAAGTTAAGTTGCTTATCTAAGAAAATAATTGGAGGTCTAAAAAATATTTTTAGAGTGGTAAAATAAGTTATAATAGAAAGTTGTTTAACTATAAAACTTTGAACTCACTAAGATAGGATAAATACTACAGTACTTTCTCAGGATTTGCCAAATACAAATGAACTGGACATGTGAATGTAATTCTTACCTGATAATTTTTCTTATTATATGTAGTTTTCCTATGTTAAAAGTAAAATTTTTCCTTTTTACGTACACAAAAGGGAGAAATGTTGTAGAATATTCATGCACTGTGTGAAGAAGTATTTGCTGTGATTGGTATAGTAAAAAGCTAAATGGTTAATATCTAGGCAGAGAGTAAAGGCTGGACTTCTGGAGACCTATAGAACTCTAGGAAAAGAAAGAGGAGATGACAGGAGACAGAGAGAAAACAGGAGGTGTAAAATGAAAGAAAAGTAATGCTATGTGACATAATGTAGATTAATATAAATGGCTTAATTTAAGTTATAAAAGCTAGTTGAGACAAGTCTAAGATAAAGGTCAAGCTCTCATAATTAATAAAGAAGTATCCTTGTCATTATTTGTGAGATGGGTGGTGGGACAGAAAAAGACTCATTCCAATCAGTGAAAATAATTTTATGGTTGGATCACCACAATGTGAGGAATGTATGAAAGAGTCACAGCATTAGGAAGGCTAAGAACCCCTAATCTAGTCTCCAAGTCCTAAATTCTCCAACCACAAAATCAAGATAGTACCTTCTTAATAAAATTCAAATGGGCAGACAAATTAAAGGTCACAAAATTGTTCAGATCTTCATCCCTTCCTTGGGTTCTATTACTGACATTCATCTTATTCATAGCTTTTCTTAACTCTCACACCAAATGGGTTAGCAAGGAACCTTGCATTCTTCCAACATACTGTACATATGACTTTCTCACCAACTACTTTACTACCTACAAATTCAAGCCAGACATCCTCATTGGATGAATGAGGATGAATTCTGTGAATTCTACATTCTTGTCCCTGTATTGTATATATTCATTTTACTATACAAATCAGACATATTTTTTTGCTTCTCTAACCCCTAATAAAAAACTTTCAACAACTATAGAAACAAAATTTGAACTCTGACACTATGAACAAAAATCCTACATGGTCCAGGACAAGTTTCCATATCTAGCTTCATTCCATATGAAGTAGCCTGTTCAGTCTCTTCTGAGTACTGGATTTGTTGCTGTCCATACAACTCATGAAAGCATTCTTGTCACTGGGACATTTTACTCTTCCCTCTGCCTCTTCTTCATTATTTAGTAGGCTTTCAGTCTTACTTCCATGAGGCACTGTGATGATTGCTACCTGGGATGGATGCCCTTCTCTGTGAAAAGCAAACTAGATCCTGTCTTCACATACTGCATCCCTTTCTTGTCATTTATATCTCTTCAAAGCATTTGCTTATAATTATAGGATTTACAAATTTGCTGATTTGTTGCTTTCTCAGTGTGTTAATATAAACATGCTCTGTAAGAATAATGACTATAGCGTTTGATGATATTAACAGTAGATTGACTCCTAGGAGGAGCATAATAAATGTTGACTAATTTTAAAAATTCAATAACCAAATGTGTGGTAACAATATCCACAATAGAGTCTGACAGAACTTACAGTGTTCCATTTTATTGCCAGCATCCCTCACTACACTGAGGTGGGACCCTGCATCCTTTACAACTAAGTGTCCTCTACATTTTAACACATGCTTCAGACAATCAGCAAATATTTAGCAAAGGAAAATCATTCACTGATTTCATGCTTTGAGGCACTTGAGTCTCAGTTATTATTTCCATTTTAAAACAGAAGAAAAATAAGGGGAATGCTTAACTCATATCCATATACATATGAAAAATGAATGAGTGAACAGGAAATGCCAGATGAGGCTAGGCATGTAGGCTGTAGCAGATGGGAAAAAAGTGAATACATGTTTGGTAATTCGGACTTGATCCTGTATTATCTTGCAAAAGAGTTGCACAAATTAGCAGTATAATAATCATATTCATTTCCTCATGTCATATAACAGCTCAGCGTTTAAACTTTACAGTTATGACATCCAAACAATCCATTCAGCTGAAGAACTGGCTGGTCTCTCATCTATTCTCTTCAGTGCGGCTGGCCAAGTTCTCCTCCATTTAAATTACATGAAGCTTTCAGTAATTTCCATCTGTGCTAGATCTAAAATATCAAGTCAATTCAGAATACACTCTTTGGCAAACATCTACTTATCATTTACCTGTTCGTGCATACATTCATGCATTTTCCTGATTATTCATGTGTATTGAGCACCTAACATATACCAGAAACTATACTAGAAATCAAATACTACATTTCAAAATAGACTATTATAAATGTGTATGTGTTCAATTGTTTGTATATTTCAATATTTCAAAGAAGTGGTATTTTTTATTCAATAATAATAGCCATCATGTATTTGGAATCCTATA
Source organism: Cricetiscus sungorus (assembly GCA_030556225.1). Taxonomy (NCBI): domain Eukaryota; kingdom Metazoa; phylum Chordata; class Mammalia; order Rodentia; family Cricetidae; genus Cricetiscus; species Cricetiscus sungorus. The sequence continues at coordinate 8,810,244 of JANBXA010000007.1, read as the reverse complement.
AATTATGAAGCTTTTATAAAGAGATAGATTTATTCCTTATGTAAATGTCACATGGAATGCTTATGATATACCTGCTTCTTGGTACAGAGATAATCCCAAATCCCTGACCTTTATTCTATGTCAGAGGAGAAGAGATGCACAAAGGGTGCATATTATCAGGCATCCCTCTTCACAGTTCCTGCATACATTAGTGCCAGGTATTCTATTCAAACGTTACACATGAAGTGACGGAGGGTTCATTGTTTAGCAAGAAGCCAAAGATGACACTGTTTCTAAATGACAAAATCAGAGTATGAATATCAACTTCATAACCTATTCATAAGTCTTTCCTTTCTGTCTGAAACTCTTTGACCATCTATTTCTAAATAATTAATAGGAAAAAAACACCAGATAGGAGAGAGTAGGATTGCCTTCATTGAAACCATGGTGTTCCACAGCAGGGTTGTATAACAATGATTCATTCAATTCTATGGTGTACAAGGCCCTCATAGGGAGCAATCAGGGAGAAGAGAACATACTTCAGTACCTGAAGTTTTCTCGGACACATCAGGGAGAAGCCATATTTCCATTTATAAAAAAAATTGGAAAATTGAGTGCATTCTCCAGTCCCTCCATATTCAATAGCTCTCCTCCCTTAGAAGTGAGTAAAGATGTCAATTCTTCATAGGGGAAAGTTAACAGCATATAATACACACACATTGTGGAGTAGAAGGTTGTCATAGGTCTATTGCAGAAAACATTGCCTCAGATGCAAAGAGATGAAGGCAGGATTGCTTTCTTATATTCATTCTGAAAATGTGTAATAGAAGAATCATAAAGCAAACTTAGACAAACCACAATTGAAAACACCAAATTACCCTTTGATTTCCTGTTGGTTATTGATTTACCTTTTTACTCTTGCTCTTGGGGGTCCACCACATAGCTATCCAGTTAATTAATGGAGGATACTTATTTTTACTTATGAATGCCTGTCTTTAGCTCGGCTTGTTTCTAGCCAGCTTTACTTAACTTAAATTAACCTGTCCACTTTATGCCTCTGGGCTTTTACCTTTTTCTACTTTTATATACCCTTTTTTACTTCTTACTCCATGGCCTGCTATGTAGTTGCATGGTTGATCCTTGATGTCCCCTCTCCATTTTGTGCTCCCCAATCTCTCTTTCCAATATCTCCTACTTATTTTCTGTTCCAGCCAGCCTGGCCTTTCCTGCCTGGCTATTGACTGTCCAGCTCTTTATTAGATCAATCAGGTGTTTTAGACAAACAAAACAACTCAACTTCACAGAGTTAAACCAATGGAACATTAAAAAAATGCAGCACATGTTTGCATCATTACACAAATGTTCCACAGCATAAACACATGTAACACATCTTTTTTTCTGGGGTGAGGGAGCATTGAGACAGGATTTTTCAGTGTAGCTTTAGATCCTATCATGGAACTTGCTCTGTAAACTAGGCTTGCCTCAAACTCACAGAGATCTTCATGCTTTTGTCTCCTAACTGCTACAATCATGCACCACCACAGCATGGCAAATGTAACATATCTTAAAATAATATTCCATAACAAGAATTTTCCAGAAAAGATTACTGAGTACTTCTGGTAAGAAATAGGGTAATGACACATGATATGATTCTACATCACTACCAAGGACATTCTTATGACACTTAGAAACCTTTGGTGGGTTTTGAGATTTGTCAGCCCTATTTATCATGATTATTTTCTTGGTTTTTTTTTGGCTTTACTGTGATTACTAAAAGGATGTTCTTTAAGGAAAAATAAACATTACAGTGTTTAGAGGACTTGGGGCATCCAGTCAATAATACTTACAAGGTTCTTTCATATTTGAAATCTTTCAGCTGGTTTGGGATTATGAAATAAAAATAAATATTTATCCTTTTTAAAAATAGCTCAAGTGATAGCTGAATATTCAAGGCCATGATAATCAAAAGCAAGAAGACAATTGAGGCTGTCTCTTTAAGCCTCTTAGAAATATACAGAACCTGTTTTCCCTTAAAATATACAAAGGCCATGAAAAGAAAGAAATTAAGCCAAAACTTTACTGTATAATTCTCTATCAGGTTCTTTGTATATACTTGGAAGACAGCTATGAGATGCTTTGTGCTTCTCTGAGAAGGAACAAAACCTGTCTTTTAAATTATTCATATGTTGTATTGAGTAAGATCACAGCAGGTGGTATGAGATCATCAATCCAGAATGTGTCATAATACTGTCTTCCTCAAGGAACACACAGTCAGGAACTGACATCAATCTCTGTTTGTATGATGTTCAGCCTGCAGTTTCTTCTATTCAAGACTGTGCTTAGCCTTTCCTAACTTTGAAATCCACTTTGTTGCTATGGCTAAACCCTATTCTTAATTGCCTGTTGAATCACTTGTGCTTATAAAGCCACAAAATCTGCTAGTCAACTTCTCAAAATGAAGGAAACCCTATAAAGAGTTGAAGAGTTTGAAAAAATGGCAATGATCTTAAAGCTTCCCTTGCAGATCACTCAATCTTTCATTTATTTGTTTTCATTTCTGTGTTCATTAAACAATTTAGAAGTTATATAGCAACCTCGCCGTTATATTCTTTTCACTGAATAGGACACCATAAGATATTATCTATATTGTATGTGGTTGTTACATTGTCATTTTACTACTTATTAACCATCTCTTCACCTGAGTGGTTTGCTCAGATTTCTCACTCAACATAATCCTGATTAATCATTCAAATGATCTCTAACTCATCACAATGAGCTCCCTCCTTTAAATAATAGTCAGATCCAGTGGTTCCCTTGATTGACTCCTGCCAGAACACACAATTATTAGAACATCAATTCTCCTTTTCTAGTACTGTGCTAACAAACCCGGCTGTCTCCAGGCACAAGTATGTATCAAAATTATATTTTCAATTGTATTCACTTTATTTTAATTTATGCATGGAATTCTGCCCATATTTATAGACTATAATTAAATCAAAATTTTATACCCTCAAGCTCACACATTGCATTGCTATTTTTCTGTTGCTGCATGTGAGTAGTACTTCCTAATTTAGTCAGAGCACAGGAACATAACTACCTATTTTTTCCTTTTTAATATGGAAAACGGCAATTGAAGTACATTTATGGACTTCAGTAAGATGCTCTGACGTACATTTTATTATTGGATGAAGCAATAAAACCAGTAACATCCACTATTCATGTGTGTATGTCTTATGTGAGAATATTTGACATCCACTCTGGATTGTAAGTACCTTAAATTAAGTCATTTCAGATATCAGTCCAGGTAAAGGCATACATAAGATTGATTTTCTTTTTGAGAAAGCTGGTATGACTGTTTTTTTAGAACATTGTAGAAATATTTAGTAAATTAAGAAATTATATTAAACTTTCACCATGATAGTTAACTTTGTCAACTTGAATAGACCAAGGGTACCCCTATACTTGCTAAAGATTATTTTCTACTATGTCTTTGAAAATTTTTCTAGAAGAGAATAGCATTTGAAACAATAGCCATGTAAAGATATTCCTTTCTAAACTTTCTTGGAACTGGAAATCCATCTTCTCCTCCCTTCATGCATCAATATTATTGCTTCTAATTTCTTCATATTTAAACTGGGATTCACAAAGTTTACACCAACTCCTGGGCCTTTAGACCTGGACAAGGACTTGCACTACTGTTTATTCTCATGTGTTCACTCTTTAATTGCCACTACACAATGAGATTTTTCTGTGTGCCCATCACACATACCTTGGTTATATTAGTCTCTCCATGATGACCTGAGATAGAATCTGTGATAGATATTTTCCTATGTACTTTTGTTATGCAGTTTGAATGTGCAAAGCCTCTTATAGTCTCACGTGTTTGACCAAATGGTGCCATTTGGCACAACTGTTTTGATGAACTATGTTCTCCAAGATTTTAAGCTAAAGTAAAGTAAACTTTCCTCCATTACATTGCTTCTTGCCAGTGATTTTTTTCAGAGCAATGAGAAAAGTAGCTTTATCTTTCTCTCTTCCTCCTCTTGTGTGTGTGTGTGTGTGTGTGTGTGTGTGTGTGTGTGTGTGTGTGTTCTACTGATTCTGCTTCTTTGTAGAACACTAATACTCTTGCTAATTTTCTTGTTTTTTTTTAATTCTACATACACACTCTTGAAAAAAATTCTCATGTACATGAAATGACAAGTACAAAAAGACTTGCTAAGGTTTGCTTCTAAGAGCAATAAATTAGAAACAAAATCTGAATCATTAAATTAGTATGAACAAGCTCCATCATTGGGGCCATGAGTAATGAAAAGAGAGACAAGGAGTCATATGAGAGAATATTAAGCCTACTTAAAACAATGAATGATATAATCATTGACTGTGTCAGTATAGAAGGCCATACACTATACAACATTTGGCAAAATACCAAATGTTTGCCTATTATGTAGTAAAATAGAAAAAATATTAAAACACTCATACATCCCTATATGTCACAAATGCAAAAATACAAATATAACAATAAAACTGATGGACTATCAAAAATGGGCCTAAAGCAATAAATTATGGATTTTTAACAGTATTTGCTAAAGCAATATACAATATAATTGCTAGTATACATTTTCTTTTTTAAAATTTTTTTTTGCTATTATACATTTTAATAAGATGGAAAAAACCTAGCAAGAGCTATTAGTTAATTAGGGGAGATGAGCAATTATTTAACTTTTAGGCTGTTCCTTGAACTTTGCTGGGTCCAACTCCTCTAGTCTAGATAGCCTTTGACCTTTTCTTATCTAAAAATAGCAAAATATCTACCTTTTTTTTGGTTTGTTTCCATAGTTACAAAAAAAGCACTGTCAATCAAAGGAATAGATGCCTGAAGTTGATAGGAAATATTAAGTAGGGAATAAATAATGTATCTCAAATATGATAGTCTTCTGAAATCTTAAAATACAAATTTCAGCTCTCAGAAAATCTGTAAGGCATCTTTGTTTTCTGTGTCTTGTGGTATTTAGGTAGCTTCGATCCACAATCCTTTTGAGAACCAGTCTAGGACAGAGGCAGGCAAATTGACTTAAAGGCTAGACAGCAAAGAGCTTTAGCTTACCACACCATTGTGTTTCCAAAAAAAGAAAATGAAGAGGGGACAATCATGTATGAGCTCATGGTTTAATGTACACTGAACATTCCCCTTGACAAAACTGACCCATTCTTATCTGTCAGCATATCACATTAACAACCTTTCCATTCAGGATCAATTGTTTTGGGACTCAGAGAGGTCAGAGTAGCTTTGGCTTTTCCCACAGAACTCTTTCTTTGAAAGACTCTGTTTGCACTTTTGATATTTTATGGACCTCCATATTCATAGCTTTCACATCTACAGATTTGATCAATCATAGTTTGAAAATATCTGATAAACTTGCAACTATATCAGCTATGTGAAATACTCATATTTCCTAAATAGTATGATATATTAGATATATGGTATACACATTGTATTAGTGTATATTACAGGCAATCTAGAGACAATTTAAAATATGGGGAAAAGTTCACATATGCTGTATTCAAGCATGAGGCCATTTTGTAAAAAAGACTAGAACACAGATTTGGATATCTATCTTGGTCTGCTTTCTATTTCTAAGATAAATTGCAGTTCAAAAGCAACTTGGGGATGAAGGGGTTCAGTTGGTTTGTAGGTCTTAATCACAGTCTACTGAAACAAAGTTAGGGCAGGGAATCAAGGCAAGAACCTGGAGCCAGAACCAAAGCACACACAAGCTACAGAGGAATGCTGTTTACTGGCTTGCCCCTTATGTTCAGCTACCTTTCTTATACCTTAAATCTAATGGTAAAACTAACCATATTTGTCTTGGCCCTCCCATAGCAATCATTAAACAAGAAAATGTCCAAGAGACTTGCCTATGGGCCCATATAATAGAGGGTGATAGAGATTTTTTCCCTCAACTAAAGTTCCCTCTTCCTAGGTGACCACAGTTTATGTTGAGCTGACAAGGAAATTGGTCAGCACAATATCCAAAGAAAGTATCATATATATTCACAGTGCTTACTGAGAAGAGCTACTTAAACATCCCAGGGGAGATGGGAGAGGAGGAGACTGAGACAACAACAAAGATGACACCATTAGAGATCTTCTCTAGTCTACAATGAAAATCATAGATTTCTGGAAACCTGTGATCCTAGAACACTGCAAAGGATTGAATACATCTTCACCATTGGTGTGCTAAGAAAGCCTTTACTGTATACAATCGCTACATTGCTAGTGATTACAAAAGACTTGACATCTTGCTTATTGATGATGTCAGACAGAGATTCTGATTTCTGTTTTGTCTCATGAAATGATTCACTGAAATCTGGTACAAGACAGTTAAGATTTATGACTGTCTACAGAACACACTCTTCTTCTATAAGCCCTCTAGAATTTGATATCTCAGAATCTGAAAGAACTCTTAATCTAATTTTCTTAGAATTCAGTAAGGCTAATGAACTTGCTTGAACTATTGTGAAAATTAGCTTTTGTAATTAGATCCTTCTCCGGGGACAAAGTTCAAGGCTTTTATCAGATACTCAGATGTTTGTCAGAACCTGTAGAAAGAACAGGAAATTTCTAGAATGTGAGCTGTCTCTCCAGCAAAGGAATATCTTAGGTACTTAATTATTTTAAAATATTTGAAAGTTACTCAACTTATCCAAACAACACAAAGTGGATGAGAAAACATTCAATCAAGATCAAGCTAAGAACTAAATTAAAATTTTATAACATAGAAAAATAATTAACCTCATGAATGAAGGGAAAACATTATTATTGAGGCTTAATACAAAAAAATACCACAGAAACATAAAAATCTATACCAACTAATTTGGTAATTTAGACAAAAGAAGCAACTATTCATTGTGAGACATAGATTGCTGCAAATAATGATAAAGAAAGAGGGTTCTAACACAGATATAGATTTAATGGGAAAAATTGTAAAATTACTAATTTAAAGACCTTAGTTTCATTTGAAATCACTTCACTTTCATTTAACATTTTAGACATTTTAAAATTACTTGTTTACAACCTTATACAAAATGGAAGTAAAATGGTCCTATTGTTGATTTCATAAAGTAAATGTAATCCTAGTACCAAAAAATAGGTAACAGCATCACAGAAAAACTGAATTGTACCTGTAGACATCAACATAAATATCTTCAGCAATATTCCAAGAACCAAATCCAACATTTTTAAAAAGTTACCCATGCCTTGTATTGATTCCAGTGGCATGAGTTTGGTTAGAGATCTAAAAGGAAATCCAAAGAAAAAAAACAAAAAAAAATAGGTGTAATTAATAATTACATAGGTGTAATTAATAATATAAACAAAATACAGAAAATACACGGTCATTTCAATAGGTTTGGGAACAATACTGAAAATTTTTCATGCATTTCTTGATAAACATAATATGTTAGGCACACAAAGGAATTTCCCCAAATTGCTGAAAGACACTTATGGTTAACACTGTCCTTCTTGAGGAAACACTTAGCTCCTCTGCTGTTTTGAATTTCTATTACCTCTTTGACAATTCTGTACATTGTAACTTGATTATACTAACTCTCCTTCCCAATACCTACAGATTCATTCTCTTCCCTGTCCACCAAACTCTGTGTCCTCTTCTTCTTTTAGCCCATCAAGTCTAATTTGTACTGTCCATCTGAGATTTGGGGCCTTTCACTGGAATATGGTTGACCTAGTAGTAGACAAACCCTTGAACAAAATTGACTCTCTTTCTCTTAGAAGCTATCTTTCGTGAATAGTTCCTCAATTGGGGATGAGGCTGTGTGCCCACTTTTTCTGTTCATGCTGGGATTTTTGTCTGGCTTCAGCTCACACAGGTCTTACAAAACCTTCCCTTTAAGACGGGGAACAAGATCCAGAAAAGTACATTTGTTTCCATCAGCTCTTTTCAACATTGCATTGGAGTTTACAAGCAGAGCGATTAATCAATTAAATGAAACAAGTCGATCATATCAAGAAGGAAAGTATAAAACTATCTTTATTTGCACAGTCTTGCACAGAGAACTTTCTTTAAAAAATCCACTAGAAATATAATTAGAAATAATAAAGTAGTTCATCATAGTTGCTAGATACAGTGTGGAAATGTTAATCATATACTATACATTGATAATGATCATTCCAAAAGTAAAATTAAGAAAATAATTCAATTCTCTGCAGTATAACAAATAATGGCTTTAAAAACTTAAGTTTAGGGCTGTAGGGATAGCTCAAGTATTTATCTTACAAAGATGGAGTCCCAAGTTTTAATTCCAGAATCCATGAACTAGATGCTTAGTGCAATGGCACACCTTTGATGTTAGTGCTGGGGAAATGGAGACAGGTATCCTGCTCACATCACAAGTTCTACGCTGATGAAAGACCCTATTTCAAAAAAAAAAAAAAAAAAAACAGGTTGACAAAACCTGAGAAACAATGGCAAGAGATTGTACCCTGACCTTCAACACATAGGCACAAACAAGAAAACACTTTGTATACACATGTATATACACATACAGGCACACATACATATATACACATACATACATAATTCAGCTACAAACATAACATCCCAAAATATCATCTCAAAAGAGATTAAAGATAATTATCTCCCTTGCCATGGGCAGAAACTCAACACTGTTGAGATTGCAACATTATCTAATTGGTCATCCTACTCACTATACTTTTAATCAAACTGTCAGATATCTTTTTGATTTTTTATGAATTGTTAGATCTCTTCTAAAGTTTATATGAGACCACAAGTACTATCATTAGTCATAAAGAATAAGGGATCAAATTGGAAAGTTTGATATTCATATATATTTAAAACCTCATATGAAATGAAAGTAAGCAAGACAGTGCTGGCACTAAAGTAAATAGTCAAGGAAATAGAATGGGATTCAGGGGTAAGAAATAAATCCTTATGTTTATGCTCAATTTATTTTTAAAAAGTGTACCATTAAAATTCAATGGAAAAATATTTAGCAAATAGTGCTAGAAGACACAATAGAATGAAGTCAGCACCCTACCTTACTTTGTACAAAAAGTAACTCAACATTTATTATAGATCTTAATGGAAAAACAAATATTATAAAATTATTATCGTAAAAGAAGCTTTAAATTGAATCTTCTTGGTATTATATGTGGCTATGCTTTTTATAAATACAGTGTAGTTGGAGATGGAGGGGAAGAGGAAGGGGGAAGACGGAGAGAGTGAGAGACAGAGAGATAAGAGAAGTTGGTATAAGAGTGAGTAAAACTTGTATATGACAAGCTTATCAGGGAGGGGAATAAACAACAACCAGAATGAGAAAATATGAACAAAAGAGTATATATGAAAATAAACTTTTGTGTAGACTATATAAAGAACTTCAAAAATAAATGGTAAACTAAATCAAAGATATGAAAGGATTTAAACATGCTTTAAATATATATACAAAGAACAGACAAAAAGATTCTTCATTTCCTAACGAATTAAAGATACAAATAAAATAATAAAGACATTCCATTTCCAAGCAATGAATAGGTTCAATGAAGAAAAGAAAACAATCCCAGAAGACTACAAGTGCAGATAAAAGCATGGAGGATAGAACCCCACCCATCCCCCATACCCACCCAGTGCTGGTGGCAAAACAGAGGCAGTCAGATTGTAAAACCACTTGACAGCTTCCTAAGTTGTTATAAAGTTATCATTCAAACAGGCAGTTCCTACCTAGGTGGGGTGTATATGTATGGGTGTGTGGGGGGGAACTTATATAAAACCTATGAGCCTTGTTTTCAATGGGAAAACTTGTTCTAAAGCCACACTACTTTGGCTCTGCCTTACTGACACACTAAAATACATTTGATGATAGACTATTTCTATTAAGAATATTTTAGTAAAACTTAGGAACTGCTATAGTCAATGTAAAAAATAGAGCATAACATTAATTACAAACATCTAATAATCAAAGAATTCATAGATTACTACAATTCAAAGCACTGTAATTAATGTGTCTAAAGTTCAGCAATGTCTAATACCTCCCAGGGTGATTTTACTCCTCAAACTTGATTTAACCCTAACACCACTTCCTCCATGAAGCCTTCAGTGAATGCCCCAGCAGGTTCATTTTTGTCATATGTCTCAGATTCCAACAAAACATGGTCTATTGACACCCCGTGCTATGGGTGGAAGTCAGTTACACTGGGTACTGTGCCACTTGCCTATGCCTTAAAGGTGTTCCTCAGGAGATGGTTGTGCATCCTCAAGAATGGTTGAAAATTTGTGTTCATTCAACTACATCTCGACAGATGATACAGTTTGATTCATGTACACAGTTGTTTACAAAAATATCCCACTTACCAACATTTTATTGGCATTGGGCATCCCTACACTACAGTCTTTATGTCTTGGAAGTCTGAAGCACTGGAGAAATCTGTTCCCATATGATTACTAAGTCAAGTTCAAAATTGCAAATCGGTGCACTGTGATTTTCCCTAAGCTTTACCATTCCTGTCTACCCAGGCAGACATTTTCCTGAATTCACTAATTGCCTGTCCTGGGTGTGGTTTTGATTGAGCTGTGTGTGTGTGATTATTTCAAGAATGGGACAGTTTTCAACAAATAAAAGTCATCTGCTTTAATTTTAGTGAAGTTGCTTTAGAACTGAGTCTGTCATCAGCACAGCTCCAGAGTTCCCATCCATGATTGATTGGCATAAGCGGATGAATCATCAGAGGGTTCATGCCTGCCATCACTCACCCCATTATCAAGAAGGTGTGTCTTCCAAAAACCTTGTGAGTCACTCTTCAAGGAGCCTGTGGTTGCCCAGTCATCTAGTAAATAATTTATCCCTCCCCCCTTTTTTTATTGGTAAAAATCCCCTCAAGAGTGTGTTTCTTTTTTCCTCTTTTTTTTTTTTTTTTTTTTTTAACATCCTTGGGATCTGGTTTGAAGTCCCTCAAATTTCCCCCAGAGGAAACTGCCCCAGGATATTCTTGATTGATAAATCTCTATCTTCTAAGTTAACTTGCTTCTTCCCTGTAACTGCATTTGTTGTTCAACCACTTTGTTTGCAGAAAGATAAGCAAGCTGACCCATCAGCCCCAGGACTCCCCACATTGCCTGTGACTTCATTGGGTTACCTTAATTGGCATCTCTCCTCCATATATGTGTTATGCATGCCCAATTCATATGGGAATTAAAGCATATCAAACTTTAGGTCTCTATAACTCTGAAGCATCTCTTATTTACTTTCTCAACTCAGAGTCCTCCTTGTTGACACCTACTCCCAGCAAGCTAACTATCCATAGCAAAACTTTTGCTTACACATGGGGTATATATCCAGACTCTCAGTACATTTCCCACTGGTGCTCTACCACCTGCCCAAGCCAGCCTTTCCCTTAACTGAAACCCGCAGGAGCTGCTATTGCTGTCTTCCTGATCTTGTGATGGAGCCCAAGTCCCTTTCAATGGATTATCAACCCAGAAGTTGTGGGAACACCTCACTGCTTGATACTAGCTCCCTTCATCCTGAAAAAACAGCAGCCTGACAACCTCAGGGACAGGGGACCCAATTCCTGTCACCTCTCAAATGACCCCACTGAGACAGTCTCCCTTCTCCACTACACTAATCCCCTACTCCTTGAACACCAAGGAGTGTTCTTTTCTTGTGTATCTCATATTTCTAGTATCTTAAGCTCCTCTTTACTCAGGTTTCATTTTCTCTATGAAGCTTTTATGGATAATTCTTCAAAATGATTCTCCAGCTACTTCTGGTCTTTACCTATTTATTTTTTGGCTTAGCAGTTATCTGTGTATTTTACACAAATCCAAAAACTGAAATGCTTGAGAAATTTGGTCATTTTATGTGATTATACTGGTAATGGACATAATCACTTCTTTTAAATAGTGTGTGTGTGTGTGTATGTGTGTGTACATAAGTGCACTATTGTATATGTCTGTATGTGTATTTATGCACATGAGTGCAAGGCCTGTGGAGACCAGATGAGACTGGAGTGGGGGTTACAGGAGAGTATGAGCCCCTGATATGAATAATAGCAATGGAACACATGTCATCTGCAAGAGCAGTAAGTGCTCTTAAATAGTAACCTGCTTTTCTAACCTAAGATAATCACCTTATAAAAAGAAATGTCTGTTTGGGCTCGCATTTCATGCCTTGTTCAACTGTCCATTACTTTGAGCCTTTTGTAAGGCAGTACCTCATAGCAAGAGGTCATTGCAGAGAGAACTTCTGCAACCAGGAAAAGACAGAGAAAGAGGAAGGACAGACCTCTTGTATTCATGACCTTGAGTTCTCTTACTGGTTACTGTATCATTTGTCCCATTACCTCACATCTCAGCTCCCTAAGATGGAGACCAAACCTGAGATATGTGGGCTTTGAGTAGACGTTTAAAATCCAAACTGTAGAATTCTGCTCATGAACTCTCAAAGAGTTCTATCCTTCTCACTATGCAAAATGTTACCATCCCTGGGGTCACAAAGTAATAAATACTCTAGTGCTGCTCTTAAATCCAAATATAAAGTCTCTAAGACTCATCAGCTTCATTAAAGCAAAACAGAGAACTGCTTATTTTGTTTCTTTTATTCATTCCTCTCTCACCTATTGCATTTCAAATGTACTCCCCTTCAAACCTCTCACTTCCCTTCTCATAGATCCACTCCTCCTCTGTTTGCTTTCAGAAAATAGCAAGCTTCCTGGAGATATCAGTCGACCACTGAATAAAAAGTTATAGAGTAATTAGTCATAAACCTTCACATCAAGGCTGATGAAGCAACCCAGTAGAAGGAAAAAGGTCCCATGATGAGGTAAAATAGTGAGAAACAACCCCAACTGCCACTGTTAAAAGTCTCACATGAACACCAAGCTACACTGATGGGAGATGTTATTCTGTAAATATGTTTCTCATACTGATTAATGAATAAAGCTCTGTTGGCCAATAGAAAAGCAAGATAGGCGGGGCTAGGAGACAAGGAGAAAAGAGGAAGTAGTAAGGAGGAGTCAACATGGAGAGCCCAGAGAGGTAGAACGCCAGCCGTTCTGGCCAGTAAGATGAGCCGCGTGGAAATACTTAGTGGAAATAATTAAGACAGAGCTAGCCGATAAGAAATGATAGAAACTGGCCAACAGGATTGTAACCTGAGGACAAAGGCCAAATCACATGTCTCCTTCTGGAGAAACTTCAAAACCAATTGACACCATGTCGCTATGCAAGGATGTTATGTTTTAGATGATTTCCACCCTAACACTCTGGAATAAGATGTGCTCAAACTTTATAAACAGTTGTGTAGATACTTCCACATTTGCTTTCTCAAATGTCTGGATACACAAACTTCACGTGAGAGGATGTTTTTCTTGGGCTTGCTTCCTGCTGTACCCCATGGACGAGGACAGGACCTGGCTTTGAGAAGGCTCCAGAAATTGAAGTAGTCCCCTTCAGCCATTCCACTGGTCAAAACTCAGTCACATCCCCTAGCCATAGTGAATCTTGGGAAATGCAGAGGCAGAAAGGGAAAGGAGTTGGATTTCAGCCACAGGCACCAGCTCTAAGATATGAGATAAAGTGGTACTTAATCAGTCTTGTGCCCATTATGAACTGTGCCAGCCTCAGGTTAGTGTTTATGCCCTGTACCATCTCTGCCTATGACACAAAGTATTTTTTTCCTCAGCCAGGAGGGTTTCATGCTAGCTGCATTTCAATGAAAGAGAAGTTATGCTAGGACCCAAACCTGAAGAGCCAGATCTCCTTTGGCTTTTGTGATGGAAAACCCCTCTTCCTTTACTAAATAAAAGCTAATTCCTTTCTGACTAGAAATTTGGCAGCTCCCCAACCACTCCCACAAAAGAACTCCTTTGTAAAGCTACTGTGTTCCTCCTACCTTAGAACTTCCTCAAGCTTGAAAGTGCCTCACCCCACTTCCTTGTTTAAAAATAATAGACTTGCCTGAGGCACACTGAACTTGAAATTTACCTGTGAAGCAGAGTGCAGGCATTGAGAACCCAAGGGCTCCAAAAATTATATATCATCTCTATACAAAGACATGAAAGGGAAATGGAAATTCCTAGTCTCTAGTCACATTTATAATATTCCTGTAATTAGAAGCCCCAAGAGGCAATGGCTGCTTCTCTAATATCACCCCACAGGGACTAGTAAAATATCAGGCACACAGTAGGGCCATAATGCACAAAGACTAAGTAAGTGTTGTTGTCTCTCTCTGTCTTTCATCTTTCATCCTGAAAATCTGTGATATAAATAAACTGTCAGGTAGATACTATCATTCAATGTCTTAATATGAAAACATAGTGATTCCCAGAGGCAGAATGGCCCAACATTGTGAAGGGAGTAAGGAATGAAGTTCACAATGAGACCCTTTTCTCAGGGTCTGGTAAGCTGGAGTGAACTCCTGTCAATGCCTGTGAGAGTCTTTGTTATGAAGCAGCCAACACAGACAGAAGAGGTCAGCCACACCTCACAAGCATTGTTCTAGATGCCTTCTGTTGTGACCAGGTGGTAGGGGAATGTCTGATACCTTCATGCAAAAGATGTAAAGCAAAGCTTTTTAAGCATCCTTCCTTTTCCTTTATAATAGAGACAGGCATGGATGCCCCACATGGTCACGATGACATTATTCTCATATCTACATGTACTTATCTGTAAGGAGATTAATAATGGCTAAGCTGAGCTTAGTAGGCACTATTTCATTATGACTTCACTTTTTAATTCCATTTAGCCATTATGTCAGACCTCTCTGCCCAACGCTGTCGTCTCTATTTTCAGTAGTGCAGTGACTGAGTTATGGTCACACTTACCATTTTGTCCAACCAGGATCATATATGCAGAAGTTTAGGTTTTGATCCTGATCTCTGGCACATGCAAAGGGACAAACACAGACTTCCATGCAAAGCCCCCCTCCTGGCTTTGAATCTTTGGAGGTTTTCAATGTAGATAAGGGCAAGAAAGTCACTATTTCTAATCTATTATTCTACTTTCAAAGGGTTGTCTAGTATGAAGATGCCCAAAAGCATGGAAAAGGAGAGAGAAGTTTCAAAGCCAGGACTTGCCTGTCTTGACACACTAACCCAGAACTACATCTCAACTCATCATCAATGTGCAAAACTTCCTATACAGATGTTTTCTTATTCACATCATTGCTTCCTTCTTCCACAAAGAGCAAGATAAAAAGCAAAAACAAAAAACAAAAATGATGGCATGTAGTAAACACAATTTGCAATTTAGTACCTTATTTAAGAACATTTGAGAAAAGGTAGGATAGCCATATTTTACTTCTGAGACTCCTAGGATCAGCTCTATGCTGAACAAAGACGCTATCTAAAGAAAGCTCTTGCCTAAACTCTCCCAGGACATCAAAGGCTCCCGTTTCTCTAGAGAAAAAACAATTATGTCCCACAAAATGTGTTTGTGTGTGTATGTTTGTACTTTCAAACAGCCAAATGAAACTCAACTGTGAATAAATGCTTTTCCAAACACCATCTTTTTGATGAAGAAATATACAGCAAATATTCACTAAGAAAAATAGTCTGATCACCACCAGCTTCCTTTGTCATTGTCACATTGCTGGGTCCCAATGGAATTTTAGTTTTTGTATCTCGGGAGTTACTATGGAACATTCTTTCCCATTCAGATAACCTATTGGCTCTGTTTTTGCTTTTTTGTTATATACTCAGTCCCACAGTTAATGAATCAGCAAAGTCTGTACATTCTTATTGAAATTAAAGGATACTGTGGAGGCTCTACTTACTCATGATAACAATTTCACAACCACTGTAAAGAGAGTGGAGACCAGCCTAGAAAATACAAAGCAAGAGATATCTCCAAGAATATAATCAGATGATGGGTCAGCTCTTAGATGTGCCAAATGGGAAAAACATCACTGGTAGATTTATTTCAGTACAACTTTCCTAGAAAAGCTAATTCAAAGTCAGTACAGAGGGAGACAAGGGCAAACATAATGGATCAGAATAACACTCAAGTAGAAAGCACTACCAAGATAGTGAGAATTGGGACTGGGGTTATCTAAATAACAATGAATGTTCTAGGAGATAATCAGAGCAAAGGAAATGGGACAGGGAGTGTGGAACTATACAGAATTGTGCCTGTTAAATAGTGCTGTTCCTTTGAGAATCACAGGCAGTGGCAGCAGATGTGGTTAAAACACTATGAGAATGCGGGAGTGCTACACCATTTGTCTTAGGTTAGGAAGATCTGAAACAGGGAATAGTCCAACATGTGTCTGTACAACCGGAACTTTTTTAGCCCAACCCCAAAAAACAGAGAGGGGGAAATCTTATCAAGAGAATCAAGGAAAAGTGGTAGTTTGATGAGCTGTGTACAGTCAATTGTTCTCCCCCTTCCAGTCAAGCAAAAAGAGTGGAACTTAATATTTATCTGTACATGGAAGACTCCTGGTCACAGAGAGAGAGAAGGGGCCATCACTTGCACTCACTACAATTCTGTTGTGAGCCAGCTTCTTAAGTTACAGGCTTTAACAAAATAATTATCAGAATAAGGAGAAGTTCTCTCCAATGTTGACTGAATAAAGAGTTTACTGATAGGAAACATTATTTAGCTGTTTCTTCTTCCCTCCTTTTTTCTCTGTTTGACTTGGATGAATTTATGGAAATAAAAGAGCTTGGAGGCCACAAACTCTGGCCATGGAGTAAAGTAACAATGAGGTAAGTGCTCGTTAAGCTATTTGAAAACAGTGGAAAAACGTGGAAGTAATGTCTCATCCTGCAGAGCAGAACTTTACTTTTTTGCTAAACAACAAAGTAAAAGTCTCATTCAGACCCCTGTGTCCAAGATCTTGATACTACTTGATACAAACCTCTGTGTTTGGTATAAAGCATGACATTAGGCAAGACAAGAGGTTTTGAAATATCACTAAACATTCTTGAGCTGTTGATAATGAAGATGCTACTAGGTTTGTTTCCCTAGTTAACTATGGAGAGAAAAACTCCAACCAATGTCAGAAAAAAAAAGAAAGAAAAAGAAAAGAAAGAATGGAAGTTTTATACAGAGTGCTTTCCGGTCTGGAATTGTCAAGCATTTAAGGCATTTAATTTTTATATCCATTCATTTGGTTTGTTTTTTGTGAGCTTCTCTCTCTCCATCCGGCAGCCCCCAAACAAACTCTTAACAGAAACATCTGTGTCTCCTCCAAAGTTGGAATTCCTTTAAATGAGAAGATGTGAGAAGATAAGCATGTGCGTCTTAGAAAACAAGACATATCGTAAAACATTGCAAAATAGCGTGTATATCAATTACTGTGTGCTGTTGCTCTTAATTTTCAAAAGCATATAAAAAGGACTCAGTGGTGGCATGCTTGTTTGGCATGCTGAATTAAGTTCTCAGCACAATGATCAAATAAAATAAATGAAAACACACTTTATGGCATTTTTGAAATTTTACAAATAAGCTAAGCCATCTTAACTAAAGGATATATCGTGGGGGAGCTAGATGGTACAGAAATGGCCCTTTGACTCCTAATGGGAGATGTTATTCTGTACATATGTTTCTCATACTGGTTGAGGAATAAAGCACTGTTAGTCAATAGGAAAACAAGATAGGCGGGACTAGGAGACAAGGAGGAATCAAGGAAGTAGTTAGGAGGGGTCAGCATGTAGAGAACAGAGAGAACAGAAGTCGGCCGCCACTCTCCGATAAGATGAGCCATGTGTAAATACTTAGAATAGTAGAAATGGGTTAATAATTAAGACAGAGCTAGCCAATACGAAACTAGTAACTGCTCAACAGCATTATGTCAAATACAGACTCTTGGCATGTTATTGGGGGCTGGCATAGCTGCAGGACCGACCGGCAGGGAAAAACCTACTGGTACATAATGTGTCAGAAGTGGCAAAGCATCATTTCTGTGGTGAAGTTCTGAGCTCCTTAGCCAGCCAGGAAAGAATAGTACAGGATTTGTCTTAGTCAGGGTTTCTATTGCTGTGATGAAACATCATGACCAAAGCAAGTGGGAAGGAGAGGGTTTATTTCTCTTACACTTCCATATCACCATTCATCACTGAAGGTAGTCTGGACAGGAACTCAAGCAGGGCTGGAACCTGGAGGTGGGAGCTGATGCAGAGGTCATGGAGGGGAGCTACTTAATGTCTTGTTCCACGTGCTTTGCTCAACCCACAATGGGCTGAGCCCTCCTCCATCGGTTACTAATTAACAAAATTCTTGTGTACAGCTCAATCTTAAGGAGGCATTTTCTTAAATGAAGCTCCTTCCTCTGATAACTTTAGCTTGTATCAAATCATCGTAACACTAACCAGGACAGGATCTATAGTATAATTATCATTACTGGAGACAAAAAGATACTAATATAGAAGATATTTCACAGCGTAATTTCATTCTGTAGGACAGAGGGCAATGGATTATACAGAGGGCTGGTAGCCCCAGTCAGGCCTTCTTAGTAGGTTTGAGGACACTGCTTCCTGTCTACTGACTTTAGGCATGTGTGAACATGGATGATAAATTGAAGAAAAGGGCCATGGAAATGTGGACATTTGTTTCTACAAGATTTTGGTTATCTAGTAAGTTATATGACCCTATAAAATTTAACATATAACACTGTGAGTACAGATTTGCCCCACCCCCTTTCCAAAAAAAAAAAAAAACTCAAATAGAAGAAATATAAATTGAACTTAGAAGGGGAAATGATATCATCAACAACAAAATTCAGTTTTTGTTGGAAAAAACAAAAAAGCAAACCTGTGGGAAGCTCCTTACCACATATATACTTTTCTCTACCTGTGTAACTGTGTAGGTCTCCATTCTGTGATACCAAGTCCTTAGAAAGTCCAAGCAAAATCTGAAAGTTCATCTTACCAGCCATCTGCGGAGGATAATGAGTGAACATTACCTACATACATAAAAATAGTCCTTTAGGAAGCACCATATTGAAGGGAATCACACTAATCACAGAAAGACAGAAATCACCTGGGAATAACTGTATCAAATATTTAAAAGTTTAGCATATTGTTTGTGGGTTAGAGCTTTGTCACTTGATGGGTAAATTACAAATCCAACTCATCTTAATAGCTCTCTTGGGAAGGGGGTAGTGACATGGGCACAGGACCAAGCAGCAGGCTTCAACTTTACAATGATGTAGTTCTGTGAACCAAATGTGGAAAGAAAACATGAAATGTTAATACCTATTAATTATAAATGGCAGGTACACAGATGGTTGTTAAATTATTCCCTTTTGATTCTGTATGTTTCTGACTTTGCCTTTTCAAAGAATCAAAACATCCTTGTTTGTTACATTCACATTGAGAGCTAAACACAACCATCCCTTGACTCTTAGAACACAAAGCCACGATGTGAGGCTGTCCTCCAACCCCTGCAGCAGACTGCGTGGCCGGGTGGGGGAGGGTCAGAGCAGTCTTGAGAGGGAAACTACAGTGGCAAGAACTACTCGGACATGGAAGTATATTAAGCCTTGCTCTAACCATCCTTTTAGAAATGTTGGCAAGTTGGCTTAGCCAGTAAAGTGCTTTCCTTAGTTCAGATCCTGGGAATCAGTAAATATAGAGGCAATCAAAGTGGCCTGTACCTCTAATCCTTGAATTGGGGAGAGTGAAGCAAGGGGATTACTGGAGTTTATCGGACAGCTACTCTGGTAAAATCAATGAATTTCAGATTGAATGAGAGACACTGCCTCAAAAAATAAGATGAAGGAACCAGCATAGGACCTACCCAGACTCTCTGAATGTGGGTGTTAGTTGGGAGAACTGGGCAGTCTATGGGGCCTCTGGTAGTGGATCAGTATTTATCCCTAGTATAGGAATGGACTTTAGAAACCCATTCCCTACACAGGAATACTCCCTCAACCTAGACACATGGGGGAGGGCCTGGGCCCTGCTCCAAGTGATATGACAGACAGACTTTGAAGATCCCTGGAAGGCCTCACCCTCCCTGGGGAGCAGAAAGGAGATGGGATGGGGGTTGGGGTGAGACAGGGGAGAAGGGGAGGGTGAGGGAACTGGGATTGACATGTAAAACAAGCTTGTTTCAAATGTAAATTTAAAAAGAAAATGGAAAAAATAAAAACAAACAAAAAACAATGTGTATAATAAGGAACATTCCAATATATTGGACTGAGACTAGTAGGACCTTGAAAAATTCTTTATAGCACTCATTTCTATATCATATTCAAGATTCCTCTGAACTTGAACCAAAATGTCAAAGGAATAAATATGTTGAAAAAAATGGTTCTAAGATTGCTATTAACTTTTTTTTATTGATTCATTTGTTCTTTGACATTTTCACAGCATTAATTTCCTTGAAGGCAACGTATTCAAAGGACAGTGATTTCTAGTATGTAAGGTGTGACCTACTAACACTATTGACATCTTGTGAATGGCTAATCTAGTTTTTATTCACTTCAAAGCTCATACACTCATTCCTTCGAAGCTCCATCTCTCCTATTCAACCCCAGGTCTACTTAAAGCATCTGTAAGACAGAATGCTCATTGTTATGGATTTGGCTCCCCTCTATCCTGTGTTTCAGCACCCACCGTGCTAGGTCTGGCACATTTCTACTGTTGATCCTATCCCTATGAGTTGCATAGAGTGTAGCATCACATGTCCCCTTTAAAGGTTCCAGACACTAGAGATCAGTCTATCTTGTTCCTTCCATCTGTCTCCTGGTCTATCTGTCTGTCTGTTTCTCTCTGTGTCCCTCTCTCTGTCTCTGAGTCTCACTCTGTCTCTCTCTGTCTTGTCTCTCTCTGTCTCTCTCTCTCTCTCTCTCTGTCTCCAATCCAAGATCATCTTTTCCTTTCCCCCAATAAATCTCTTACATCAGATCTGTTGTGTGGTATGTTCTTTTAGTGGCTCACCTTTGCTGGGCCCACTTGAAAGCAGCCTTTTCTATTGCCTTACCTTTACACTTACCTGTTTTTTTTTTTAATTAAAAATGTATTTTATGTGTATGAGTACATTTATCTCTGTGGATTGCAGAATTGTGCAGTGCCAAAGGAGACCAGAAAAGGGCATCAGATCACTTAAAACTGTAGTTTTAGATGGTCTGGAACTGCGACTTGAACTCAGGACCTCTGGAAAAATATCCAATGGTTTTACTTGTCATACTATCTCTTTGGTACCTCATCTCTTTCTTAATATTTATCAGGGAACCAATGTTTTTCTCTCCAATGAATAAGTGAAGGGAGAGAAAATATTTCATTTTCTTTGGATATTAATGCATTTTCAAAAGTCAATAGCCTCACTCATGTAGCTATTAACTTCTGGCATTATCTCTCAATCCTAAGTAGAATTAAAGGAGAACTACATTTGTAGTATGTTGAGTAGATACCAAATATTTCACCTACTTTTCTTGAAGAAGATTCTACCACCTTCCTGTCTTAGGTCAACTATAAGGTGACTTCCAGTCTAGGCACAAAATAAACACGAATATTACTTAGCATTATATTATGGCTCCTTGTCATATAGTAGGCTAAGATCTTCCTGTTTTTATCTGATTTATTTTTTGCTATAGCTCAATGGTTGTAAAATCCAAAGTTACTCCTCTATGACTATAGAAGAATTCATATGCTAAGAATTTAGTGGCTCACTGAAGGTCACAAATTAGTAAACATCAGATCTAGAGTTTTACCTGAGACTTATAGAAATATAAGGTGAAAATCATATGAACAGGTATAAAAAAGGTAAACACTGATATCAAAATTCCCACTCACAAATGTGAAATTATACAACATGGAGAGAACTGGCCTTTTATAATGGGATCAGAGCTGAACAGATGCCTTGGGGCATAGGCAGGTTCAGTGAGATTGTGGGAAATCTGGAAAGGGCAGAATTCATCCAAGAAAAGTAAGTTTGATGCTACAGAGAACTGCATAGATCTACAAGAAGCTGAACCACCATCAGGAGAGCATCCAGAAAGTTCATTCTTCCAGTCTTTCAGGGGAGAATCCTGGGGCCATCTTGGGAAATAGCTTTCCCACCATAGGTCTTCAGGAGACTATGACTTTAAATATCTCTCTCTCTCTCTCTCTCTCTCTCTCTCTCTCTCTCTCTCTCTCCCCTCATCTTTCCTCTTCCTTCTTTGTATTTTTCCTCCCTCTGTACTTTATAGCTCTCTGTCTATAGCATAAAATAGCCTTCAAAATTGCTTTCCCTGCTCATACTATTTCTAATTTATCAACCCCAGCACTCAAGAGACTGAGACAAGAAGGGAGGGAGTTTGAGGTTAACCAGGGCTACCCCATGAGTTCTACCCTGTGCAGCATAGACTATCTCTCAAACAACACACACCAGGAACTGCCTTTCCATAGACCTAAGAGGGTGACCAGGAAACATCTACACAATTGTTCTTAAAGTATTTATGTCCAAAATTTATTTTTGAATATCCGTATTTTGCAATCAAAGTAACTAAGTGTCAAAAAGATTCAGTTACATGCTTAAAGGAATCATTTGAAACTCTGAAAACTACTTAGGTGGCTTCACAACACAGAGAACAGAACAGCAGAGCATTACTGGCTGAAACAAATACTGTAAAATGGACAAATATGATGGTTTCCTCTTTTTTTAATTAAGGCCTGAAATTCATCAATGAAGAGAGTGAGTCTCTGTGGCAAACAATATTGGCTCCATTCAAGAGTGAGTCAAGGGCATGTGAGTCAGTAGTCTATGTAGCTGAAAGCATCAGCATGTGTGTGACCCTGTAGAAATGTGAATGCCTGAATTAATTAATGGAAACTACTATTAATTATTTGAAAAATAATCAAATTCTCTGTCAGTTAGACATTTGACCTAAACATACTTCCCTAAGTTTTTTTTTCTTCCTTACGCAATACATCAACTCTGCATTCACCAAGATTAGAATCTACTTTAGATGCAAGAACCATTTATTTCACTGACCTTGGGCTCCCTAGGGGCTTTTTCTTCTTGCTGAGATGTTTCATTGTAAAGAATAAGGAAAAAAATACAGTACCAGTGCTAACAGCTCTCTGCAGCTCGTGACTTTCATTGCTCTTTTGCTTGATCCCCCCCCCAAATGGACCTATACAGGAGCTTCTTAGTCCTCAGAAAAGGAGGCTGGGAAAACACAAGCTTTGCCTCTGCTTTAGATTCCTATGCATTACTGTGGCCAACATATCAGAGAGAACAGCTCAAAGGAGGAACAATTGATTATTTCTCACTGTCTCTTGGTCCCAAGCATTTGAGCAGAGCATCATGGTGTCCAAACTGGGGGAGGAGCCTCTTCATCAGTTAGGCAGGAAGCAGATAAAAAGGAAGGTACCAAAGACCAAACATCAACTTCAAAAGCACAAGAAAAGGCTGGCTATTTACTTCATGTACCCCCACCTCCCACTTTTCTAGAAGCTCCCAAAATAACACCATCAAATGGGAACCAACCATTCCACACAAATGACGGTGGGGGCAGTAACCAAAGAAAACTACTTGACATGATGTAAAAGTAGAATTTGAAACCAGATCTCACTCTCTCCCCCTGCAACCTATACTACAAAACTAGAAATTATGTCTTATTTTACATACTCATTTTGCAGTAAACGGGTGCATTCTTGGTGATTTTTACTTCTTGTCCCATGTGCAACTTTTGTGCCTCTTTGGTGAAGCAGTCTTTGTAACTTCTTTATCTTCTCAATGACCTGAATACAAGCCTCTAACCGACTTAGAAACTTTGGAAGGCTACCAAGGATTCTGCTATTTCTGTAAGACAGGGCCACTCTGCTCAAACTTAAATGGTATGTAAATGCCATCTGCAAGAAATAAACTCTTATGCCCCACTCCAATGTTGGATCTATATGCTATTATAATGTCACTTAAATACACACACACACACACACACTCATTAAAATCACCTTATGCTAATGGCTTTATGGTAGTATAAAACCTAAGAATACAGTATACAGTAATCACTAACAAAACAGAAATCCATTATTGTCCATATGAACAATATCAGATTCAAATGATGGCCAACATTATTGTGCAGAAACTAAAGGTATTCTCTCTAAAGAGTATATGCAGTAATAACAATCAAAGCAAAGTATACCTGTGGGTATGTGTTTGTATGTGTTCTGTTCTGATGGCTTTAGTATAGAATTTTTCCAACATTTGCCTCTTCAACATATTATTGTGGGTTTCTTATTTGAATAAGAAACCATTTTCATACGAAGTTTAACCTTGCTTCTTTTCCTACACTAGCATAATGCTATCTTATAGCAACACAAAAACACTTGGGAGGAAACCACCTGACAAGGTGTGATTGTGAAGTGCTCCATTAAACTATTTAGACTAGTGAATCTCAACCTTCCTAATGCTGCAACACTTTCTTCTTTCTTCTGTAATGGTGACCCCCAATCATAAAATGATTTTTGTTGCTACTTCATAACTGTGATTGTTTACTGTTATGAATCATAATGTAAATATCTGTGTTTTCTGATCTTAGACTATCCCTGTGAAAGGGTTATTCAACCCATCAAGGGCTATCATTGCATGGGTAGAAAACAGCTGATTTAGAAAATACTGAAATTAGCAAAGATCATGCCCAAACTTATCATCTTGCTAACTCAGTAGAATACCACCAAGGTGTCATTTTTTCTTCCCATCTCTGTCTTCACCAAACCCCAGACCCTATTTCTTTACTCTGTAAGAAGACAGTTCATGTAGATTGCCCATTACCATACAACTAACCTGTGCTACTTGGCATTTGAATGCAAAGTAAAAAAGCAATTTCTGAGCAGTGAACAAGTGTCACCTCTTACCAATACACAATACCAGAGAAACAATTACACAATAGGCAGTGTTCCAGTTACAAGTGGTTGCTGTGGTGTCCATCTCTCAGTAAGGTTAAGAAGCTAGTCATATTTAGCTCCATCGAGGTTAGCTTACAGTCCCTTATTGGTATTCTTCTGTGTTTTTTAATCTATCTGAAGAAGGGATTTTGAGGGCCTTTGGAGAATAAACAAACACAGAAAAAATATGATGACTTTTCTCCAACTTTTTTATTTTGTTACCAATTGATATCTGGGAGAGTCTAGAAGGTGCATGTGACAGTATTTGGGAACTGCTTCACAAATCGAACTGTGTAGAAGACATGTGTGTGTACACATGCAGCTCTTACATCTGAGGTTAGTTTCTTCATATATTTGAGAATCATTTTCAATTCTTGCATAGTGTTCCTATAGGTATTTGAGCTGAATCCTTAAACCACATCATGATGCAGTACTATTCATTTATTAGGTGGTTAGGTCACTTGAGTGGATAGATTCTGTTGCTAGTATGCAAGAACAACAATCAAATCTTGGTTGCCTGATAAAGTCCCTAGAAACTTAAATCATTTCCTCCAGCAGCAAAAGTCACTTGCCCATCTTATGAGAACAGAGGTCAATGATGCCTTTTTGGCATTCTTCCAAAGCCCCTGGACCATGGTCATTCCATAACAAATTCTTTTGAAATTAATGAGTCCTTAACTGATTGAACTACATTGTTAGTAGTCTCAATGATACAGGTTAAGTGAGCATACCATACCACTTGGCTTGATCTAGCAGCCAAAGTTTTGGCCTCGGTGGAATTGTTATGGTATTCCTTCTTAAGAGTGTTGAAGATCTTAGCAATCATTGAAAACCTAACACCATTGTTAAATAGTTGAGGCCCAAGAAGTTTTGCAGATATACCTGAATCCACATATTAATTAAAGGCAAAGAAATATAGAGTCTACCTCTAAAGTCAGTTTCCAAACATTGCTGAGCATGAAATGTTTGCAAGCCATTAGGGATGCTGGCTGACTTCCAAGGTATTATGGTGGAGTGGAGAGAAATAGTGTGTCAGTCATCCATGGTACAATACTATACATATTCTAGATTGAAATGTCTACATTCAAAATTCAGCTCCTCTGTTTACCATACTTGATATCTTAGTTCTGCAATTTGAAAAGTGGTGTTGAATATCATTTTCATGTGTTATGAGTTATCTGATATGAATGAATCTCTTGATTACCAGCCTAAGTAACCAACTAGCTTGTTTTAGCTATCAACAAAAACATCATCCTTGTTATCGTTACTAGGCATACTCTGATAAAATAAACAAGGTCTTAAATGGGAATTGACCTAAAAGATCCATAACGCAGATTCTCAAGATAAGCTAAGGTTGGAAGCAAAGAAATAAGGAAGGTGCTGTATGCTGAATAAAACTTCCAGAAGATATGCACTCTAAATCCCCTGAGCCTCTAAAAGTTACCTTAAGGGAAAATATGTCTACAGACATGATGAAGTTATACTTGTAAATATGATGAATGAATTGTCCAGTATCATACAGGTATGCCTGAACACAGCCATAGATGTTTCTTCAAGGGGGACAGAGGGAGATTTGATGCATAGTTACACAGAAAAGGAAGTGTAATGATAGGACGGGAAGGACATTTGATGATTCTGGCATTGAAGAATTGAATCACATGACCACAAGACAGAAATCAGTCATCCTAAAACAAAAGAACTTAGCGTATTTTATGAAAGATCCCTGAGGCAATACACTATTAGGATCCAGGGATACTGGATTTGGGTATCTGTCCTTCACAGCAATAAAAGGAGAAGTTTATGTTATCTTTAGTAGTGTATTTGTGTTATTTGTTCTATCAGTCAAGGAAACAAATACAGAACCCTTCCTGAATGAAGATATATTTGTGGTGCACAACAAAGAATGAGCAAGAGTTAGCTGATCAGGAAAGAGGAGGGGATTGATTCCTACATGGAGAATTTCTGGCAAAGTGCTCTGCTTACAATTTTAGAAAGCTGCAGTGGATGCTATCTATGTATGAGATCCTTCCCAAAGATAAGCTGGGGGAGGAACCAAAACCAACATTTTCAGAACTATGTTTGCTTCTCTTGAGTTTGGTCACGTTCACTTGACCCAGCTTAGAGAAAGAAACTCAAGAGCATGATTGCTCTGGACTAAATATGAAATAGCCCAGGAATTTTCTTGAAAAGGAAGCAATAACCCAGCCTTACCACAGAGCACGAAGAGGGACATGAACACATTCTGTACTGATATGAGACTCACCCAAATTGCTGTTGCTGAGCAGTTTCTCAGAATGAAGGGACTATGTGTGTTTCAGAAATAGCTATATATCTAACATGAAATTCTGAAAATAATTTTGTTTAGAGGCAAGCAAGAGAATATCTGTCTTGGAAATCTCAATTTACTGAGAAAGATTTTGGTGTTCAATTCAAAGAACAAGATGACCAGGGAAAGCAGAAGCATAACCTCAGATTAGTTTTGAAAGAAAGATCTGAAAAATTAATTCTAAGTTATGTTTTAAATTTTAATCTGACTAAACAAGAATGATACTAGAAAATTCCATCTGACACTGTGTTTATTATTTACAAGTTTACTTTCTCTTACTACGATTGAAAACTTCTGGGTTTGCTCCCAAAACTGTTTTGTGTTTTGATTATTATGTGGCAAAAGTTTTTTTTGTTGTTGTTGTTTTGTTTTGTTTTGGTCCAGTCTATTTGGTTTTCTGTAAGGTTCTTGTACTTTTATAGACATGTCCTTCATAAGGTTGATAAAGTTTTCTTCTATGATCTTGTTGAATATGTTTTCTGTGCCTTTTAGATGGGTTTCTTCACCTTCTTCTATTCCTATTATTCTTAGGTTTGGCCTTTTATCTGTGTCTCATATTTCTTGGATATTTTGTGCTAAGGATTTATTGGACTTAATATTTTCTTTGGTTGATGAATCCATTTCCCTGAGGGTATCTTCAACATCTGAGATTCTCTCTTTAATCTTTTGTATTCTGTTGGTTATGCTGCATCTGTAGTTTCTGATCATTTACCTATATTTTACATTTCTAGCATTCTTTGGTTTGTTTTCTTTAATGCCTCTATTTCAGTTTTCAATCTTGAACTGTTGAATTATTTCTTTCACCCATGTGATTGTTTTTTTTTTCATGGCTTTCCTTGCTTTCTTTAAGAGATTTGTTGATTTCTTGCCTTTTGGGGGGGGTGTTGTCTTTTCCTCCATTTCTCCCTTTTTTGTTTGCCTTTTCTTCCATTTCTATAAGAGATTTTTCTCCTTTCCCCTTTAAGGGCCTCTATCATATTCATAAAGTTGTTTTTAAGGTCATTTTCTTCTGCTTCATCTGCATTGAGATGTTCAGGATTTGCTGGCGTAGACCTCTAAACTCTAGTAGTGTCATATTACTCTTCATGTTGTTGAATGTGTTCTTATACTGTTGTTTCCCATCTTTTCTTCCAGTTGGTACAAGTGGGAACTCTGCCATTGGGTCAATGTTTCCATAGTGGCAGATACTGTTTGGTTTGGGCTTCCCACAGGTCTCTGGGAATTTTGTGGACTAATGCATTAGCATCTTTATATATATTCTTAGTATATAGATGGCATCTTCATTCTTTTTTATATTTCCATAATGAACATTTTATTGTGTTGTGTAATATACTTTATTTGACCGTGTTATTCCATGCACTATATTGAAGAATGTTGTGATATATTTTTATTTTTTCTATGGCATGTAATACTTCCTTAATACCTTATACATATATTAAATTTTTCTGATACATTCCTGGAGAGTTATAGTTATGGTAGACCTTTGAGTGACTAAGTATTCATATAGCATATATTTTTTGTTTAGAAATAAAAACATTCCTGTGTAGAGACTTGACTTTGACATCTAATGTCTTGCTTTTCTGTTCCCTACTTATATTTTGAGACAGGGTTTTTCCTTGAACCTGTATTTCATTGTTTTGGCTAGAGTGACCTAATGTCTAGTCCTCGAGATTCATTAATCATGTTTTGCATTATCAAATAATTACCTATGATTTTTCCTATAAAATTAAATAATTATCTGGTTAGCCTTAAATTTATCTTTGTTTTAATAAATCTCAAAATTACACATATTCCAAAGAACTGTCTTAACAGGAATTTGTTCATGAGTTATCAGTAAATGCTTAGTATGTATAGTTATTTAATAAACCTATATACTAGGCTCATGTATAAATTTTTCAGGTGAAAGAAGATCCATGTGGAAAAGGTTTAAGAACCTCTGATTTAAAGTTCAGTGAGCACACATGGGGCAGAGTACTGGTCTACCCTACCCCAGACTCTGTATTTGATTCTCAAAACCCTTCCTCTCAAGTTACATGCTCAGAACTTACACAGTATTATTTGGGAATATTTTCCATCCACACATGGTTGAATTCTTGGATATGGAATCATAGATATTGAAGATCAACTGTGTTTCATTTCCTTTGAGATTTTCTTGCAAGTGACTACATAGACAAGTTAGTGGAGTGTGGTAGAATATTATTTTAAGGTATGTGACTTTTGTTTATGCTGCTTTTGTTTATGTGAAGCTGTGATTCTTATGTGAAGCTGTTCAAAACAACCAATGGTCTAATAAAGAGCTGAACAGCCTGCCAATAATGAGTCAGGAGCAAGGATAGGTGGGGCTGGCAGGTAGAGAGTATAAATAGAAGGAGAAATGAGGAAAGAGGGGACAGAGAAGGAGGAGCACACCAGTGACCCAGTTACCCAGCAACCCAGCCAACAATGAAATAAGAGTGAAAGTAAAACATACAGAAGTAAGAGAAGGAAAAAGCCCAGAGGCAAAAGGTAGTTGGGATAATTTCCCTTAAGAAAAGCTGGCAAGAAACAAGACAATTTAAGGCCAGGCTTCATAACTAAGAATAAGATTTCATGTATCATTTATTTAGGAGCTCTGTGAAGGGCCCCCCAAAAAGCCAAAAGAAAGAAAGAACAGTCACATTACAGTGGAAAACATACACTGATTCCCTTTATACTGAAATGCACTCTTGTCTGAGCAATGTGTGGCTTGATGATGTTCCACCTCTTGAGGTGATGATATCCACTGAGCTTTTCCATTTCAAGCCTTTTAACATTGGAAAAAATTACTCCATTTCCTTCACATATCCTTAAAAAGAAGGACAACAGTAATCTAGAACTTACACAATTTATGTTGAAAACTATAAGATTACTTTTTAATTTTCAGATTGCTAATTTTTTCTAATAAACACGTTGACGTGGAACTAAAAATTATTGCTCATAAGAAGGTATTCCTTAATGTCCCTCAGAAATCTGTATTTTCAACAGATCAAGAACTGTCTACATGTCATCCCAAGTACAGGCTTTCTGATGCTCCAACCTCCTTACCCCCATCCTTCATATAGCTTATTTTATTGTAAGTAAAGTAAGTGTGACCTCTGTAGAAAAAGCATTCAACCACAGAAGGTTGATTCATGGGTTCACATCTGAGGGATCAATGGTCGGTGCCACCAACTGGGGACCAAATATTCAAATATGAAGCCTGTTGAAGACAACTTTTATTTAAAACACTACAACATCCATTAAATCAATCCCATGCCTGGATAATTACTTAATATATTATCAGGGGTGTTACCAGAGGATTCTCACTAGATTTTAATTTATTGCACAGGAGATTAGAAATTAAATTGTGTCCAACATTAAGAAACTTCCATCAAATTGTAGAGTGGCTTTTGATGGAGTATTGCCCAGCCACTGCCCCTCACCCTGTAGGAACAGCTCAGGGGTGCTCAGGCCTGGGTGTGTGATGCAATTTACTGTAAGACAACTTAGAGTTAGAGCTTTTGGGATACTAGAAATGTGTGTTCATTCTGTGGGGGATGTGTGTATCATGCTAAACACTTTAAAATATTCTCATTAAATACATGTATTCCATTGTTTGTAAATTATAATTCAGTAAATATACAGCTTTCAAAATTCAAAGATAATGTACTAAAATAGTCATAAAGATGACCACACTTGAGCACATGTTTGTGTGTGTTTCTTTTGATTATAAAGCAAAATAGTCATTAAAGTGCCAGTGTTCATTGTGGGCAAGATGAGGCATGCTATCGTGACATGAATACAGATGTGATATTGATCACAGGTACCCACAAGGAGGGTAAAGCTCTGTCAACTGTAAAACTATACAAAGCACACATCCTTTCCAGGGAAACTCTCCAGCATTCATGCGGTTCTCAGGAAGTTCATGAACAGAGGACATCTGCCTCCTGAAAGTCATAGAGGGAAGAAGAATGCATGCTGGGAACTCAAAACACCTGGGTTCAAGTCCTGTCTGAATCTCAGTTAATAAGTAACTTTGGCAACTGTAGCCATAAGGAATGTTAGCTTTCCTGTATGCAGACCATTTTTATAGAGTTGCCATGAAGAATTAGATGTTATAGAACTTTGTTTAAGTATATTTCAGTGCCTAGATTATTCACATTATTACTGTCAACACTTCTGGTCATAACATATCATCTTAGGTATTGTCATTAATTATGAGTAAAAGTCCAAACTTACTCTCATTTTAATTGTGTGTATTTTTTCTTGGAATGTGTGTATGCTTATGTAAGTTCATGTATGTCCAGTGTGTGTGCAGGAGCCACTGGACCTGGAATTACATACAAGCCATTATAAGTTAGAATATGGGTGCTTGGAATTGAATCTAGATCTTCTGTGGGAGCAATATTCTCTCTTACCCACTAAGCAATTTCTCCATACCTTTCCAACTGATTCTGATGCCTGTTAAACATCTACTGTAGCCTGAGCTCCTGGAAAATATTGCAGCCATCATTTTATTGCATTTCTTTCCTACTTTCTTTCCTTGGCTTATAGGAAGAACATATTTCTGGCCCATACTTTCTGAAGTGTAGAGTTTTACTTTTTCCCTTCTCGGGACAAACTTTGGAGTGCTGCTTATGTGTATAACTTGACATTTAAGCCATTTGTAACTGTAATATATACATACTTAAAAATATATTACCAATGTGGTAAATGCCACCTGTTCTTTAGAGAGACAGAAACGGACTTTGAAGACAAAGAGAACTTGGATCCATGCCCCACATGCATATGAGACACATTGTTTTACCTCCCTTGACTTTAGCTCTTCCTTCATGAAGTGGAATAATGCCATCTTCCTTGCTACCATGAGTCTATGTGTAGACTATTCTTGTAACTGAAACTAAAACTCACTGTGGACTTGTAAGCTAAAACCGTCATGATGTTTTCATGGTGCTGCAGATTGTGGATCAGGACCAAAAGCACTCCTAAATTCTCTCTCAGATTCCAGAAGGAGAACTTCCCCAGAAGAGCCTAACAAGACAGACAAATGCCATAGCTGAAGAAAGCACATGAATACCAGCTTCTTTGCAGAACTCAGCTCATGACTAGGGTCTTACACCTAGTGCCCAAGAAGTGACCGCACCAGCTTCCAAAGTAAGAAAGGACTGACTATCATTCTCTGTGATCTTGGAGCATGGACCAAAAAGAGCAAACTCAGAACAGTCAGCAACATTATGTTACTATTCTGTACAACTGTTAAGGAGGCTGGTGGAGAGTCCAACTGCATCTGTAGAGCACTCTCTTATCTATCCACCTCATCATGAGCAAACAAGATAATGATGCAACAGGTAGCTCCCTCTTATCTGGGGCAGCAGACAAAACAATGCCCAGAAAATATCCATTTCACTACATCGTGTGTGTGTGTGTGTGTGTGTGTGTGTGTGTGTGTGTGGTAGGTCAGAAAACAACTTTGTAGAGCTTATTCTCTCCTTTCATCTTTACATGAATTCTGTAGGTTAAATTCAGGCCATCATACATATACAGCAAGAAACTTTGCCTGTTGAGCTATCTCATTGGCCCTGGAAACAGGGTAACAGGCTTTTGAACACTATTTTTGTGAGGATCTATTCCAGAAAAGAAGGGTATCACAACAAATCATTCCTACAGTGGTGAGTGAAGGGGCAGATAGCACACACACACACACACACACACACACACACACACACACACACCCAGAAGACAACATAACTAGTGTAACATGTCTGACATGCAGTAGAACTCTTGATCTGTGGAAGAATGTATGAAGGATTGTCCAATGCAAGGAAACAGACATAGAAGATAGGAGGCTGCTACAGTAATTGATGAGTATACAGTCTAGAATTTGGCAGGATTTTACAATCCTTATCGAAAGCATGTAACACAATAATGATTGCAAATTCTGAGTGTGCTGGTGTGACTAAGAATGGCCCTCATAGGCTCATAGACTTGAATGCTTTGTCATTAAGGAGTGACACCACTTGACAGGAATTAGCAGAAGCAGTCTTATTGGAGAAGAGGCGGCTTTGTTAAAAGAAGTATGCTATTAGAGGTGGGCTTTGGGATTTCAAATGCTCAAGTCAGGCTCATTTTCTCTCTCTTCCTGCTGTCTTCTAAACTGTATATATAATTCTCTGACACCTTCCCAGCACCAGTCTGCCTAAGCACACTCATATCTCCAGTCATAATGATAGTACATTAAAACTATGAAACTACAAGCTAGACCCAATTAAATATTTTCTTTATAAGAGTTGCCATGGTCATGATATTTCTTCATAGCAATAGAACACTGACTAAGACACCAAGTTATCACTGTTGCAAGTTCTGATTCAAATCCTTTGCCGAGGACCATTCATGTAATAGGAAACAAACTCTCTGGTATCAAGCTGACCTCCATCTTTCTGCTTCCCAGTTCTACAGACAAGAAGTGGAAGTATAGATAGATGAGACAATTTTCCCCAAACCATATGGTCAGTAATGGTTCGTGCTAGCAAGTTTGATTTTAAAAAAACAAAATTCTCAGAAGAGATGATGTGTTGCACATAAGATATTGGCCCCTGTCATTCAAAAGGCCAAAAATGTCAAATTGTTATATCCTAGGAAGTGTCTCTCATTTTAAGTCAGGTCATGACAATAATAAATAAACTTATCAGTCAAAAACAATGACAAAAAATCCATCATACACAGACATTGCATTAACTAGAAGCTACTAGATGTGTGCTGGTTGCTAAGCTTGCCATCACAAAGTACCAGAGCCTGAGTGGTTTTAACAATAGAAATTTGATTTTGAAAAGTTCAAGATACTCTAAGTTTGAGTTTAAGAGTCATCAACATGGATTATAAGTCTTATTTTGACTCACAGATGGCATCTTCTTCATGTCTTTCAATCTATTTTACTGCAGCTATTTCTGGGTCTAAATTTTATCTGTTTAGGGAGAACACTCTTAGATCCACCTAAGTTAACTCATTTTAAAATAAGATTTGAAGAGTTTCCTTCACCAAACATAGACACACTGAGATACTGGAGATTAATTCTTCAACATGTGAACTTGGGCATGGACACTGTTAGTCCATTATAATTAACAATAACCAGAACTTTTATCCCCAGTTGTTTCCAGTGATGTATAAGTCCTAAAATTTGTATATAACTTTCTCTGGTAAAATGATTTTGTAGGTGTAATTAAGGTAAGGATTAGTTAGAAAATGCTTCCTGGATTATCTAGGTAGGCAGAATGTCAACAGTGTGTCTTCGTGAGAGGAAGAAATGGGGTCAGGGCTGGGGAGATGCTGGAAGAAGCTAAAACAGTTGCAGTTGTTAGAAGGTCAAGAACCAAAGGAAAGCAATAGTGCCTAGAAGCAGGATAAGGATAGGGTGGCTCCTGCTCTGGAGAATTCAGCAGGTGTAAGTTGGACTCTGACCCCCAACACTGCAGAAGATACGTGTGTGTCGTTCCCAACAGATGTGGCCATGCTTCTTTGTTTCAAAAAGCCAGAGGAACTTCACGAATCAGCCAAAACTTCTAGGTCAGCAGTGCAAGGAGGACTCAGAAATGCCACAGCCAAAGGGAAAAGTGTGAAACAGCCAGTGACCCCTCTGAGTGGCAGTCACCTCTTCACAGCGAAGCAAGTTATGTGTCAATAAAGTGAGTCAGAAGAGGCATTCCAGAGGACTCCAGGGAAGAGATGTCAAGGCATGAATGACGGGAGGGCACTCGGAAGAGCAGTGCAGGGCTCAGCCCTCAAACATGTTAAAGCCAGGCACTGAGAGGAGAGGAAATGCTCACACACTGGCAATCAGCAGAGAGAAGAAACTAAATTCTTCCAGAAAATACAAAACATAAAAAAGAATACAAAGGAAAAAAAAAGCCAGGAAGTTGCATTGAAACCTTTGACCCAGACAGCAATTATCATAATAAGTAAAGCTAAAGCCTTCACCTGTGATAACCTGAAATTTACAACATCAGATCTTCACAAGCGCTCCATTGTGAGCTCCCATGGGAGCACAGTGATGTTAAGTGAGGACACAAGGTCCTCTGCTAGGCTTTAGTCACATTCATGATGTAAGAGTGGTATAGGAACACAAGGCAGCTGTTCAAAGGAGGCCCAGGAAAGGACCCTGCGACCTCCCTGCTGGATTGAGAACACGCGTAGCACCTGATGCCTTTCATCTTTCTTATTACCTGTGTGCCACATTTCCTTCTATTTCCACATCTGCCTGCTCTACCCTGAGCCTCACTTCAGGATTCTCAGGCGAATGATGTCACATGTAACATTCAGAGAGCTAATTAAACACCACATCTCAATTTCCTTGATTGGCTTAAATAGCAGCTAATTGATCAGAGGTTTCTGGAGATTAAAGAAAACTACCCATTAGTCACAAGGAAAAAGCCCCATGATCAGCCTGATGACAGGAGGCTTACTAAATGTACGGCATGACAGGATCCCTTGACAGTTCTCCTGTCAGGTGCCAACCAATTCCAGTCTGTTCCCTCAGCAGACCCCTCTTAAGTCCTGACTTTGGCTGACAGCTCTAAGTGAGAAACAGAATGAACAGAGAGGGTTCCCTTGGGTGTCATTTAAAGGGAAAAGCCTCTATTTCCATCAGACATGGTGTCACCACTGAAAATTAAGGAAACTTTCTTCCTACTATTGTCATTGCCATTGACCTCCTTCTCCTCTTCCTCTTTTTCTACTTCTATTATTTTTATTTTATTAGGCCATTTCAGCATCTATAATATATTTCTGACTTACATAATGTAAATTCTACACAGAAAGTGACCAGGATCTCTGATACTGATCAGGGTCTGATACTGATGGTCTAAAGTCACAATGAAAGGATTATTCATAAATGTCCCAAAGAGGAACTCAAAAGTATGGTTAACAAAAAAAGTGACAAACAGACTTGGAGGAGAAACCTATATTAAGAGAAACCCAATAGCATCAAGCAGAATAATCTATCTGTCCTATGTCTCCCTATTAACTTAAAAAGGAATTAAGCACTGAACAAAGCTAGTGTGTGCTGATCCCTGAACTAGATTTGCACACGCTGAATTTTATTTAAGTTTGCCTAACCCTGACAAGTGCTAACTTCTTAGGAAGCCCATGATCATTATCCTGGGAAAAGCTAAGTCATATCCCTGATGAGAAGCAGGTTTTGAAACTCTCACTTTGAGATACTGGAGTCTGGCTCTTCCCACAGAGCCACTGGGTGAGTTTAATGCAGAGGTCTCCAGAAATGTCAGGGAAGAAGGTAACCACCCAGACAGGAAGTGGGGGATAAAGCCAAGCCCTTCTTGCATAAGCTGCAAAATTCTTCCCAGAACATCTAGATGACAAAGACATCCATCTTGTCTTGGGTTGTCACATACCTAGACTCAGAACTGACCTCATTTTGAAGCAAATAGGGTACCAGGGAATGCCGAGGTTCACCATGCCCCTAAAGCAATCTTTCCCACTTCTTTACTTTTTACATCACAAACTGTCTAATGCACAACTAAACATCCTGAATATTTGATTCAATTACTTTAGACACTGTTTCCTTACTTGCATCAGATGTTCCTGTCATCTGGATGTACCAGTATAAAAACATGTGAATTCTAGAGTATGAGGACCTTAACCAAGTCACTGAGTCCAGGCTCCTCTACATGCTAGACTTTTCCTAAATCAAACAAGGCACAGAGTTATCTCCTTTATACCAGGCCCTCCTCTGCTCCCCGGAGTCCCTCTGCTCCCCATCCAAATATAATCCAATATTGCATCTTCAGTCATTACTTTTCCAGGAAATTTTGCCAGTCTTTCTGGTTTTGGTCTTTAATTTTCATTTTCTGGTAGACAATGCTGGTTATTAATATGGTATGTGCCTCACTCTCTTCTACACTAGCAGAACCCTATTGGTCCTAGTATATTATTAAGGGGAAAAAATCCCATTCCCTGCCTTCCTAGCTGCTACAGGTAGTCATGTGATATCATTCTGTCCCTTGGGGACCCAAGTGGCAGACTTCTGCTAGATTCCAGGAAGTAATTGTTTCTCAGACCTACAAATTTTGTTTCTGCATTCCCCTCTACATTCTGAATGGAGTGTTCAATGTCAGGTGATGGGGGTAGATATTCTATAAGCCCAAAGGTAAGATGATAAAGATACTGGATCAGAAATCTAGAAGACTCTGGATTCCCCTGGACTCATGAGGCAACTGCACAAATCCAGAACTAGTTCAGAAACTGAAGTTTCATTTCTCCTCACATTGAAAGCTAAAGAAAGGGGTATAAACAGACCATGACCCCAAGGGTTTGGGAGCCTCAGCATTAACCTTTAAGAATCCTACATAATTTGACAAGTTAATTTTCTGTCACACTCATCATTGCAGGTGGTACCACAATTTTAAATTGGCTTGCATATTACCAAATTAGCTAGCTTTGTTATCTATACACAAGCAGTGAGCTACTTTCCCCAGATTTCTTTTCGTGTGTTTTTCAATTAGCATGGGCTATGAGAAAGGGTCTTCAGAACTCTAGAGCATAAAAGAAAAACAATTGTAGAGCTTTTGGTAAACAACCTGATGACTCACTTAATTGACATAAGCAGCACCTGGATCTTCAATTTCTTCATTATCTGTGAGCCCCTCCTTCCATTTGTCTGACTCCTCCTAGTTAGATTCAGATGTATGCTTAGCTCCTCCAAACCTTCTCGCAGTTTCTGAAAAATACACTTGCTACCCCCTTCAAAGCAATAAAAATGGAAATGGAGTTCAGTGTGTGCTACATGGGGTTTTGTCTTATGCTTTTGGATTCCAAGTTGCTCATAACCTCCCTTTCTCAATGCCTCTCTGAGGAGAATAGCCAGCCTCACACACTCTCTGAAGTGTGTAACATGCTTCACAATCACAGGCCATTTGCCTGTAACACACCCTGATACATCTGTTTATCCCTGTATATATCTTTATAGCCTCCAGATTCCGCATGATTGATTCCAGACTGATACTGTCATTATTTGATTGTGAAAAATTAAACATAGTTCATTGGTTAAAATGCCTGATACATTTTAGGTAATTTCCTAAATGCACTGTACCCATGAATACTTATGATTGCCCCTGGAAATTAGAGACTGTCATTTTCTCCATTCCAATGGCAAGGAAAGGGAAGTTACATACCTTACTAAGATATACAGTTGACAAGCGGCAGGGCTGGACTCATATATAGAAGAATGAGTTCCAGAAAATACATGCTATTATCTAGAATCAAACTTACATAAAGTTGACTGCTATGGTTCATCATTCCACAGCTCCTAGACCTGTAAGCTAGTCAGAAACCAAGGCAAACCAAACCACAGCTCCCATAGGTGGTTCAGTATATAAAAAAGAAAAGTGGAACTGAACTAAAATTTTATCAAATGCATGTAGGGTGTTTTCATTTAATTGATGGATGACAAGAAATCAAGTCTCTTGTATAATTCTCTGGCCTTGAACTTACTATGTAGCCAAGGAAGACCTTGAATTTCTGATACTACTCCCTCTGCTAACTTGCATAATAGCAATACAGAGATATGTTTCTCTGTCTGTTTAAACTGAGCTGTTTAAAAAGCCAGGCACATATTTCATACGTTGCCTGAATGTGTTTTTTGCACATACCTCATACTTTGGTTGATGTGCCTTTAAATAACCCAACGTGTTTCTGCTCTTTTATTTATATGCCTCTTGTGAGGTACCAGTAATGACTTAATGCAAAGGCAAAACTGGACTCTGATCCTTGGGAAAGTAGGCAGCTGAAAACCACAGGGTTCTGAAATATTGCCTAGGTGACTATGGAGAATCAAGCACTGTACTTGATTGGAGGGAAAAAGACAGGTGCAGTTTTGTTATCACTTATTTTTCATTGTCCCAGTTTTTAAAGAAAATTTGAAAGTTTTTATCACCATCCCTTTGATCAGCTTTCTGTTTTCCTGGAAAGCCTACAAGTCATGGTGACATAGTAGCATGGTTAGGTAGATAAAGCTGTGGGCCAGAAGTCAGGAGCACAGAGTCCTCTTCCTTCTTTCATCTCTGATGCCCAGAGTGACCTTGGGCAAGTCCCTTAAACGATCTGGACTTTCCTTCCTGCCCATGGTTAAGGACGGGCCTTCTGCCTATGTTACAAGCAGAGTGAAGGGAGATAAAGCTGTAACAAGCACAGGTTCAGCCAGGAAAATGTTCCTCAGGAAAACATTACCATGCTCCCTCAAATGTAATTTACTGTAAAGACTGAGAAAACCAGGGAAAGTCTTACTTGATGTTATGCACACAAAAGCATGTAGGGGCAGTCCTGACCCACCTAAAGAATTTTCTTACTTTTAGATTTAGGTTTTAGCTAAAATGTAATTAATATGTGTTTTTAGTCACCCTATACAAGAACTCAACCACAAAAGCTAGAGAATGGAAATCTCTTCTTCCTTATTAGGGAGCTAAGAGTTGTGGAGATCTGAATAGACTTTCAGAAGTAGGTTCTGAAAAGCTGACGTGGGATACTTTGGGATGCTTGTGTTTCTTCTTCCCCTGTCTCTGGATCCATTTGAGTAATATATACAATCTTGGAAATATATCACCAGGTGGGGAGGGGCACAGAGCATGGATACTCACAGACCCACAGTGTTATCATTCATATATTCATATATATATATATATATATATATATATATATATATATATATATAAAGAAACATCAACTAGAACTCACATGTTAATATGCTTTTTATTCAGGTGGTTTGACCAGATGTTTAAAACATAATTCTGAAGTCAAATAAATTCAAGTCTTGTGGAGAATTTTCTAACTTATTATATGAACTTGAAAATGCCTTTAACTTTATAAGCCTAAATTGACTTGTTTGGAAAACTAGAATAACAACATTGTCCATTGTCCCCTTGTTCATTCTAAGGATTCAAGAGAGCTTGTCACACATGACTCCTTTTATGGCTCATTCCTCAATGTTATCAACTCTGTTGTTTTGTTATTATTATTATTATATCACTGTAGTTTTATGACAGACTAATATTTTCACACAGGTGTAGATAGATATATGTCTGTCAGCCTGTTTTGAGAACTGTGAACCTTTATGTTCTAGATCCTTCCAACACAAGATCAGGAGTTGGATAGATACATAGGTAACTATGAACAGAGTATTCAGTTATTCCCCTTTCTCCACATTCTCTCCAGCATAAACTACTCTTTGGTGTTTTTGATTTTAACCATTCTGACAGGAATAAGATGGTATCTCAGAGTTGTTTTGATTTGCATTTCTCTGATGGCTAAGGATGTTGAGCACTTTCTGAAGTATCTTTCAACCATTTTAGATTCCTCTATTGAGAATTCTCTATTTAGTTCTGTAGCCCAATTTTGAATTAGACTCTTTGGTGTTTCAGTAACTAGGTTCTTGAGCTCTTTATATATATTGGAAATCAGCCCTCTGTCTGATGTGGGGCCCTGACTTTTTATGGCACTCATATTACTGAAAACAAAACCTTGGAATGGCCTGCTGCATCACCATGTCTTGGATCCTTGTCACCACACAGTATCCCCATTGTTTTTTCTCCACACAGAAGCTGGACAGGTTGGCTTTGTCAACATACAAAATAAATAACCTTGATGAACTCATAACCACAGGATTCTCTTACATTGTCTTTCAAGTCTCTTCATGACGTGACACAGTGTATCTTGTGATCTTCATCTTCGATGATTTTTCTCCTTTCCATACTAACTTTCTTCCTGCCATTTGGAAGATTGGGTACCAGGAAAAATTATATTGTTTTGTATCAAGTGAGCATCTTTTGGGAGTATTTTCACTCAGTTTGTCACTCAACCACCTTTTCATAATTTCAGGTACATAAATGTCACCTCAGTCCTTCTACCTCCAGCAAAGCAAGAGCCTCAGTCACTTTAACACATATACACTAATGACTAACTTATCCACCACCATGGAGCCCTCATCTAGTACCTGTTGGAAACAGAAGCAATCACCCACAACTAGCCGAACTAGACTGAGCTGAACTAGAATCCAGATGCAGAGAGGGAAGACAAGACCACGCTGCAGAAACACACAAAGACAGCTGACCTGAACAAGGAGGAACTAACAGGCTCCAGACTGATAGCTGGGAATCCAGTATGGGTCTGACGCAGACCTCCTGAACATGGGTCTCAGCTAGAAGGCCTGAGCAGTCTAAGGAACCTCAGACAATGAAAGCAGGATATATTCCGGGTGCACAAAAAGGACCTTGTGGGCACATCCCCCATGGAGGGATACTCCCTTAACCTAGAGACAGGAGAGAAGTCCTAGTCCCTACTTCAAATGACTTAACAGATTTAGATGACCCCTCCTGGATGGCATCACCATAAATGTGGAGTGGGGGGGACTGGAGGGGAGGGTGATCAGGGTGCATGTTACAGGGGAAGAGAGGGAAGGAGGGAGGGGGGAGGGAGAAAGGGAGGAAGGGAGAGGGAACTGGGATCAATATGTAAAATAAAAATAAAAAAAATTTAGCAACAAACACACACACACACACACACACACACACACACACACACACACACTACACACACACACACACACCCTAATTTTTTTTTCCTATCTCTATATCATATGTTATTTTCCCCATAATCTTTTTTTGTTACATGTTAATTTCTGCCTCACTTAGAATGTAAACTATTTGTGGGCAATAATGTATGTATCTTCTATTTGCAACATACCTATAATAGTGTCACCCATCAAGTGATACAGTTATTTGCCCATGAACAGGGGAGATGTCCTAAGACTATATAAGTGGGAATCTGAAAATACAGACAGCTCCTATATAAACTGATTTATCTCTTCCTGTACATATCTCCATGGGAACACATTGTATACCTGTGTGTACTTCATACCGGTTTACCTCTCCATGGAAACACATTGGCTCCCTATGCTCATGTGACATTTGACACCTATGGGTTCACCCTCTACTTTGGTTTTTCTCTTAGACCCTCAAACCAAATCTGACTTGTGTACACAATTTCTTCTATGAGCAGGGTTTGTTCTTGATTTGTAGAGTGTGACCAGTGGATCTCCTTTTTCATTTACAGGCTAAGCCAACTGCATTTATCTCTCTTAGGTTTGAAAGCAGCTGACTGACATGCATGGCTAACTTCAGCTGTTTGATGGTGACAGGGACACTCTGCCCTTTCCTGGACAGAAACTAAATGTTCTATGCGTGATTGAAAATATGAAGATGAATATTTTGTGTACAAGCATCAGTTGTTCATTCCTTTAAGACATAATATTAAAAGAAAAATGATTTTCACAAAACTATGTTATATCTAAAAATAGATTTTTACAAGTTCAAGAATTCTGGAGTTCAACTCAATTTTTTTTTACATCCTTCTGGATCTTCAACTTGCATCTCTCCATGTAGGATGATCATACACTTAAGTTAGCTCAAGACAATCTCTGCCCTAGCTCGTCACCGTGCCTTCAGAATCTTTTTCTCTCCCACTCTGTAGACACTCTGTCACCACATATGTTATTCTCCCCATCTCACTGCTACCATAGCCTGCAGAGTAAGGAATCACTTGTCCATGGAGAAGGACAATTGACAAGTAACCACTTATCTTTTCTCAAAAGGGATTTGAGTTGTTTCCATGCTTACAGAGCCAGAAAACCTTGGAATGAACGAATCATATCCATTTAACAAGCACAGAGTAAAGATGTTAAAGAGGGGTATCTTAAAATAAGATGGGGAAAAGATAAACATCAGTAGCAAGGAGAACAGCAAACAGCAGATCAAACATAGCTTATATAGCCTCAGTTATTACACCAGTTGAGTGTGTATTCCTTAAACAATCCTTTCTGAGTATATATGATTAGAGAAACTGATGTCCTCTATACACCAGCCTTGTATTTGATTACCCTTTCATCTGAACCATTTTTATACTTACCATTGTTTACCTTGAAAAAGAAACAGACCTGAAACAATCAACCTCAAGTTCAGAAAACATTTTTTTCTCTCCCCTTTAAATGTATCAGCCCAGTGATAGAGGGGCAGTGAATTAGCTCCATGAATGTCGGTCCATTGAATAGCTTACCTCACCCTTCATATGCCATATAGTGAAGGGTGCAAGGGAGAGATGGCCCCGCTCCCTTTCCAGCCCCTTGTTCCTTGAGGTGGGTGGGAAAGCTGGCCCTGAGGTCCTGAGGATGAGAGAATTGGAACTATCCTCCACAGACAGCAGCACTAGAGATAGCAGGCCCTGTATCTAGCCTGGGTAGCACAATGCAGCTGACCCTGTTGGCAGGGAAGGTGGGGGTTAATCATTGGTGGGTGCAGGGGTAGTAAGGATCCACAGAGGCATGAGAGTGGGTGGGAGAACTGACCCTAACTCCTCATCTGCCATGTGGTAGTATGGTGAGGAAAAAAATGCCCTCCCTCCCCTCACTAGAGTATCAGGGCTGTGGGTCTTGGCAAAGGTGGGATTCACTGGATATTCCTCCCAGTGTGATGGAAACTGCTGGCATATTTCACTGCATGGTGATTCACAATGATTTTTAAGCAAGAGGCAGTGGCTGGAGAGACAGTAGCTTGAAGCAAACACTACAATAGCAGATGATCACAGTAAGACAAGAGCCCACAACCAGGGGTTGTAAATCTCAAAGACAACTTTTCCTTAGAGAAGGCATGAAGTTCCAGTTTACAGATCTGGACAAGACACATGGAGCTGTTACTAGTGAGGTCTGCCCAGATGAGTACAGTTGTTTTTTAAGTGAATACTTTCTAGCTGGGCACCTTG
The DNA here is from genome assembly GCA_030556225.1 of Cricetiscus sungorus. Lineage (NCBI taxonomy): Eukaryota > Metazoa > Chordata > Mammalia > Rodentia > Cricetidae > Cricetiscus > Cricetiscus sungorus. The sequence goes on along the minus strand of JANBXA010000007.1, from coordinate 8,766,268 downwards.
TGTGAGAGGAAGACAAATGTGATGAAATTCATGGGGTGGGTCCTTCATAAACAATCTTTTAAGTCTCCCAAGAGCCTTGTCGAAGAGACCACAATTTCCACTTTCGAATAGGAAATTCAGCTAGAAAGAGGAAATGTTTTGGCCACCATCATGGGTAGGACTCATTGGTTCCAAGACAGGGATGCAGTTTTTACCTACAGAACCACAAATGATGTTAAGGACCTTCAGAAGAGTGTTCTAATGTCCATAACAAACAATCGCTCACAAGTGTACTGGCTTTTGCAGTTCACCCAGCTCTTTCACACTCGTTATCTTGTGCCTCCTGTGAACTGGTTCACACCCTCCCCACCTTTTATTTTCACAGGCCTGGCAGGTACAGGCTGTGATAAATACCCTGAACAAGAAAACATTTAGCCAAAGCTAACTATTATTGGCAGCATCTGTGACGAATGGCTTAATATACTCCCCCCCCCCAAAGGCCCAATGAGTTGACTAATCTGTGGTTAAAGGGGGATGGAAATTTACTTTGTAAAACATTCTATGGAAGTAACTTGATTAACTTTGGCAGAGAGAGAGGAAAAAAACTAACAAAAAATACACATGCAATGATTGACTCCTTGGAAGGGAGGCAATAAAGATAAGAATTACAGCCCCAAGAGTAGTTAGAGAGAGAAGGAACAAGTTTCACAGTTGCATACTGAAATGCAGAAAGTGGATTGGAGCAAGAAACAGAAATAGGAAAGTGCTGGGGCTCCAAGTACCCCCACAAAGCCAGTGCTTCAGACTATAAACTATTCCTCAGCTGTCCAGTTCAATTGCCTCAAGTAGCTGGTGACAAAACTGAGGCTATTCATTTGGTGTCCATCGAAGGAGAATCTTGGGGCACAGAGGAAAAATATACAGGATAGCAGAGGTTGCAAGTATTGGGGTCCTGCTGGCCTTGACCAATGGGCTTTGTTTAAGGTAATAGATCTTTTTTCAGACTGAGATTAGTGTTTTATATGAAATGTAGGGATTTTAATAGAAACTTCTTATATAAGTTCCTTGAAGCAGCCTCTAAAATACCCGTTTTCCCTGACACACAATGGGTATTTACTATTAGTGCTATCCTCCAGGGAATCCAGGAAAAGTCAAATGGAGTCTTTCCTAGGCTCTACACCTCCCACGAAGAAAATCAAACCATCGAGAGTCACCTCACAGACAAAAACAAAGCACAGCATTTATGGTACTAAATCTGAAAATAAATAAAGTCCTGGGATCCGGTGCTCAGTGGCTTACTTCCTCCCAATTTACTACCACTTTTCTCAAGTGTAGTTTTGTGTATGTCTTTACAAGAGGACTCTGCTTGGGTGGGGCTGGACTAAGGGACCTAAAAGGCCACTGAGTGAAAACCAAGGATGAAACACTTATGTGTGGAAGGTAGAAATCTCACTCATGCTGGGGGAGTCTGCCTTTTCTCTGCACTTCCTGCTAGCTCCAGACACTAGGAGTGCAAACATCTGACTCTCCAAGCTTGACCTAGAGACTTTGCAAAAGTCCCCTCCCCCTTCTTTCTTCCTCCTGCTCTCTGCAATAAGGAGCAACATCTGCCCTCCTGCCTTCTGGTCACCAGCCTCCTGCAGCCTGTGACCTCCCCAGGAACTCTGTTTTTTTTTTTTTTTTTTTTTTCCAGCTTTTCTCCCTGTCTTCTAAACACATTGTACTCTTCCACATCTTAGGGTAGTGCTGTCATGTATATGTCTTTCCCCACCACAACATTACCTCCCAGAGCATCAACTGGGAGCACCTCCTTCCTGATAGTGCATCCCCCCTCTCAGCAGCTTTCCTCATGCCACTCCCCCAGCACTCACACTTTCCAGAGTCCTCCACCTACAATGCTATTCATTTATGAACTTCGCTCCCTCTCTTACTGGCATATGAACTAAGAGGGTGCATTTGTTTCCCAGGCTACTGTAACCACTATCCACATGCTTGGAGGCCTGAAACAATACAGCTGTCCTGTCTCAGTTCTGGGGAACTGAGTCTGAAACCACAGGCCAACAAGCTGGTTTCTTATGGGCATTTCTGGGGACAGTCTGTCCTATGCCTTTCTCCAGGCTTCTGGTTGTTCTTGGTAGTCCTTGATGTTCTTGGCTTGTAGATACATCCTGACAAGTTCTGCTCTTATTATCACCATGGTGCTTGCCCAGACTTCTCTCTCTTTCTTTAATAGTGTCACCAGTTACTGCATTTAGAATCCATCTTAAATTGATAATGTCATCCTGCAATATTTGAATGCATTTTATTGGCAAACACCTATTTTTAAATTAAGCTTATATTCTCAGTTCCCAAGGTTAGCATTTAAAAGTAATCATTGGAAAGGTATGTACTGCAGCCCACTAGATATAGCAAACAAATTTTATCTGCAGACCATCTAGAGTCCTTGTGGTGTTTGCATCCTAACAAGTTTTTATTACCTAGGCATGGAGTGAATTAGCTCCATCTTCCTTTGTCAGATGACCTCTCTCCAAGAGCTGAAGTTTCTGAAGGTTTAAACATCTCAAATTGTCTACTGTTATCCAAGCCCCACAGCAAACTATATTCTGACATTAATACCCCAAATGCTATGGGGCTGTCCTCATACAGACTGTATGGCATGTTTTTCATGTGGTCAGAGAGGCAAAATAGGAAATATTTACACTGGGCTCTTTGGTGACACATGTCAGTGCACTTGCTGATAGCTCAGATGACCCTGGATGGAGACGTTGTGTTGAGGCTCGGCAGTCTGTGGACCCTGCCTCTGAGGGGCAGGACGCCTATGGGCTGGGCAGTCTGGACCCCGCCTCTGGGCGGGACGCCTAGGCCTTACTAGCTGCCCAAGCTACCTGGCCTCAGAGACTGGGTTACGCATGCGCAAGCCCCCTTTTTAAAGCAAGCGCGCCAAGTGCGCCTCTCTTGCTCCTCTCTCTTGCTTCTCTCTCTCTCTCTCCCTCCTCCCCCCCCCCCCGCTCCCCCGCTTTCGATTGGTCACCAGCTACCCCCTTCTTTCCTCTCCCCTCTCTCAATAAACTCTGCATGGGCGCTGAATCTCGTGTTTGTGTTTCTTAGGCCATAATAGATGCAGCAAAAAGAATAACACATTGGGCATAGCAGATTCAATACTGCAAAGGTCCCTTCCATGTACATCCTGAATTTTTTTTCTGTCTCTCTTGTGGATCTCTTATCTGAACCATGACATCAACCCCACACAAAAATCATTCCTTCATACTAACTTCCTAAAAGGTCCAACATACTACTTTGTGTAAATATATCCTTCCATAAAGCTTATAATTTGCCTTAATCAGACACAGAACAACATGATTTGTATTGAATGCATAGCACACAGAGTTCATAAAAAATTTCTATACTCCATGAAGGCAGGCTCCATGTCTAAATGTGACAAGGTGACAACCATGTACAAATTTTACTTCAAACATGTTGGTTTTAGTTTTTTGACTTGACACATAGTATACTCACCTGAAAAATAAAAGATCAGTTTGGCCTATGGACCTAGGCTCTGGGGTTAGTCTTGATTATACTAATTGACACAAATAAATTTCAGTCTAAAAATGGGCAGCACCACCCCAGGGCTTTGAGTCCTAGTTTGTATAATAGGATGCACTCTTTGCTCTTGATGGAGAATGTGATGAGTTTCTTCCATTTCCTGCCTTGAAATCCCAACAGCGATGAACTATAACCAGAAATTGCAAGCTGAATAAAGCCTTTCTGCTTTAAAGTTGACATTGTAAGCATACTTTATCAAAGCAGTGAGAATGAAACTACAAGAGTCACCACTCTATCGTAATAAACTCCCACCCATCCTTCCTGCAACCCAGCTGTGGTGGCTTGAGTTCATGTTCATGTGGAAGTTCATTTGATCCATGTACATAATCAATATTACCACACATAAATGGCATTTTTTGAGTACCCGCTTAATCACCATCAAGCCTTACTCACATAGCCTAGTTAATATTTATTGTCTTCTTCCAAATATCTTCATGTTGGTTTATTCATTCTAGTAGGGGGATTCCTACATGTATATATTTTCTTGGGATGTCATACCAAATAGCCACAAACTGGAAATTGACAACATCATTATTTTCTGAAAATTCTAGACACCAAGTTGGAGATCAGGGTGTGGTTTCTTCAAATCTTTTCTTGGCTCACTGGTGAAGTCATTTTACCCTGTTATAACATCTTCCCTGTATGTGTTACTGTATCTTAATCTCTTCTCCTAACCAACTCATTTGACCAGGAACCACCTTATTGGCCATACTTTAATTTAGTTAGAGGCACTACCTCAAAATAAACTCATATTCTGAGATTCTGGGGTTTGGACTCTATGAATTTTCAAGATTAACTAAGAAGAAAAAATCAGTAGCCCTCCTATATAGACTATAAATGGGCTGAGAAAGAATTCAGAGAAACATCTCTTTTTCACAACAGCCACAAACAACATAAAATATCTTGGGGTAACTCTAACCAAACAAAGGGAAGACCTGTATGACAAGAAATGCAAATCAAAACATCTCTGAGATACTATCTTGCACCTGTCAGAATGGCTAAAATCAAAAACATCAATGACAGTTTATACTGAAGAGGATGTAGAGAAAGTAGAACACTCTTCCACTGTTGGTGGGAGTGCAAACTTGTACAGCCACTTTGGAAATCAGTATGGTGGTTCCTAAGAAAAATGGGAATCAGTCTACCTCGAGATTTACCAATTCCACTCTTAGGCATATACCCAAAAGATGCACATTCATACAACAAGACATCAGCTCAACTATGTTCATAGTAGCATTGTTTGTCTTAGCCAGAACCTGGAAGAATCCTAGATGCCCCTCAACTGAAGAATAGGTAAAGAAAATGTGGTACATTTACACAATGGAATACTACTTAGACGGAAAAAAAACCACAAAAGCAAAAAACAATGGAATCTTGAAATTTGCATGCAAATGGAACTAGAAGAAACCATCCTGAGTGAGGTAACCCAGTCACAGAAAGACAAGCATGCTCTATTAGACATAGAACAAAGGATTACCAGGCTACATCCACACCTCCAGAGAAGCTAAGAAACAAGGAGGACCCTAAGAGAGACATACATGTTCCACCAGAGAAAAGGAAAGGGACACGATCTCCTGAGCAAATTGTGAGCATGGGTGGAGAGAAGTAGCTAGGAGAAACAGAAGGAGAAAAGAGGAGGAGCAAGAAGGACATGAGAGAGCAGGATGATTGAATTGGGGGAAGAATAGAGAACAACAACAACAAAAAAAAAAAGATACCTTAAGACAGAGCCATTATAGGTTTAAAGAGAAATATGGCACTAGGGAAATGTCCATAGATCCACAATGACATCAACTCAGAATCTAAGCAATAGTGGGGAGGCTACCTTAAATGCCTTTCCCCTATAATGAAATTGATAACTACCTTAAATGCCATCCCAAAGCCTTCATCCAGGAGCTGATGGAAGCAGAAGCAGACACTCACAGATAAGCACTGAGCTTTACTCCTAAAATCCAGTTGTAGAGAAGGAGGAGGGATGAGCAAATGGGTTCAGACTATTCTAGAGAAACCCACAGAAACAGCTGACCTGACCAAGTGAGAGTACACAGACCCCAGTTGTAAAACTGGGGAAACAGTGTTGGACTGAACCAAGCCCTCTTAATGTGGCTGCCAGTTAGGAGGCCTGAGCAGTCTATGGGACCTCTGACAGTAGAACCAGTATTTACCCTTAGTGCACAAATGAACGTTGGGAGCCCATTCCCCATGGAGGGATACTTTAGCCCAAATACACAGAGGATGTCCTAGGCCCTCTCCCAATGATGTGACAGAAATTGATGATCCATGGAAGGCCTCACCTCCTTGGGGAGTGGATGGGGTGTCTGATGGAGGGGGGAATTGGTGGGGAGTATATGAGAAGGGAAGGGGGAGGGGCCGGGACTGATAATTAAAGTAAGATTGTTTCTAAATTAAATACATTTTTTAAAAAGCACAAAAAAGAACACATCTTGCAAATATATTTTATAAATACACTAAATTAAGTCGATCTTTCCCATTATGATCATTCATAAGATCCCAATTTGTATCCATGACATTTGTCACAGCAACAGTAAGTCATGTGCGATTATTTTATTTACATTTGTCTCTCTACTAATCTGAAGTCAATAGATGGCTCTTGTGTTGCTAATCATTTAGGATTCAGGGACCATGTGTTTTCACTCTACCCTACTTATTTTCTTTTAATTGCTAAGTTACTATCAGTTCATTCTTTTCCTACTTCTTCTGTTTCTTGTTGCTTCAGGGTCCTTCGCTGCTCCTTAATTTATTTTTGTTTTGTTTTGTTTGTTTGATTGGTTAGTGTGTGTTTGTTTGTTTGTTTGTTTGTTTGTTTGAAGATAGGGTATCTGTGAGGCTTTGAAGGCTGTCATGGAACTAGCTCTTATAGACTAGGCTTGTCTCAAACTCACAGAGATCTGTACTCCTCCTTAATATTCCTCCTTAATTCTTGGTGCATCTCTTATATATTATTTCCATGCTATTCTTTTTTGTTCACCTTCTCATCTTGCTCAGTGAGCTTTTTACAGAGATAGCTCAATATTGTTAAGGCTTTAGTGAACATCATGTTCTGTCAATGATACCCTAAGTCTATTTCCCTTCTAGTTCCTCTCCTATTTCTTCATTCCTTATTTATTATAAGTTATTTCAAGGTTTACCAACACTTTACAAAACATGCTCATAGAAGCTGGCTTAGCAGTTAAGAACATTCACTGCTCTTGCAGAGAACTCAAGCTACATCCCCAGCACCCATTTCAGGTGGCAAACAACTGCCTATAATTTCAACCTTCAGGTAACCTGGAGAACCTTGTAGGTTCTGAGGGCAGCTGAAATCACACAAAGATAGGACCTTCATCTTGATATCTATTCCACCTCCATCTCTTAGCTTCACGAGTGCGAACCAATGAAATATACCACAGAAGCCCATTATATCACATTGAAAAACATATTTTATCTTTGAATATAGCTCCTCACATCCCAAACCCAATTCTTCTAAAATAATAATTTTCCATTCTATTACTTGTTCATCAGATCCAAAATCCATTCTCTCTATATAACATTTAGTCATCTCAAATACAATTAACCTTTCTGTTTGTGGCCCATTCTAACATAAGTCCTTCTGGTTGGTTTGACACACAGGGTGATAGATGAATAGGAGTTGTTCCTTCCCTTTGAATTAATTTCTTTCAATCTTTCCTATATTTTTCTGTCCTTCCTCTTGCTTGGGTAGGCATAATATTCCACCTGCCTTTGCATAGTCCACATATGCTTCTCAGAACCCATTTCAGAACAGAACCTGAGCTCTGAGTCTTATTGATACTAGACTCAGATACAGAACACTGCCTTAGCTGAGATTGCATATCCATATTTGAGAAATCCACTGATAACAAGAGTGTTAAATCTCAGTTGTCTTACCTAAATTAAAACATCTCTAACAGGCTCTTACAGCACCAGAGATCTGTTAGGAGTAGTTTTCCACCAGCCCGGTCCCACTGCTGTGCCAGGCCCAAATAACAAAGGGATGCTGTATTAGATATAATTCTGTTGGCCTGTTACTGGTATTTCTTATTGGCTAACTCTGTCTTAAATATTAACCCATTTTTATTAATCTAAATGTTTCCACATGATTTTGGCTTACGGGAGAGAGGGTCTGGAGTTTTGCTCTCTCTGTCCTCAAAGTTGAATCGCCTCCTCCCTCTCCCAGAAACCTCCTTGTCTCCTAGTCCTGTCTATCTATTGGCCAATAGTGCTTTATTCATTAACCAATGAGAGAAACATATTTACAGTTATTGTATCAATGTCTGCTTTGCAGAAAACTGAAACATTGGCATCTATAGGTATAGTGACTTCTGCCTGGGAAGTTTCTGCTCTGTCTTTCCCAACTAAAGTTATATGCACTTTTCATACTCCATGTCATGTATGACTCGATGTCCAAAAGGGAGGCACAAACTATTCTGTCCTTTCACAGAAATTTCCAGATTTCTTGATGACACATCATCACACTGCACTATAATTGCTCCATAGATATTTTCCTTTTATTCTAAAATAACTATCTTCTGCAAGAATGTAGAATTTGTTAACTATAGAAGTGTAAAAAATCCACAAAATGCAGTGACTTAAAATAACACAAACAACACTGTTTGTTACCTCACAACTCTGTGAATACAGAGTGCAAGTGAGCCCAACCAAATTCCTTGCTTAGTGTCTCAGCTGTGGATAGAACATGGTCTCAAGTTCTGTCTGTGAGACCTTATCTTCATTGAACCTATTATAGGTGAGTCCTTTAGCTGGTGATTGGGTGGTAAGGATTCTCTCTTGATGAATAAAATTAGTGGATTAGAATTGTTACAGAGGACTTGTTCTAAAAGCAAACTGTAGACCTGTTGAAATAGCTCAGCAGGTAAAGGTGCTTTCTGCTATGCCTGATGAACCAGGTCTGATAACTGAGAATCATACTGCAGAATGAGAGAAGAAACTCCTGTAGGTCTTCCCTAGACATCCACACACAAGTATTGAGATATATGTTCCTGTGCATATGAACATGTGTACATACACATTCAAACATGTACACACACTCAAATAAATAACTAAATGTAATAATTTATTTGAAACAAAGCAAACTCTTTCTAGAGTACTTGTTTTATCTTAAAATCTTGAGTATATGGTGGATAGACACTTACACCATGCTGTTGGGCTTCCTACCTCCAAAACCATGAATAAAGCAAGCCTGGATAAATTACTTGGCAACAGGCCTTCAATTTTAGCAACATCAGTGTAATTAGAAAGTTTCCAAATACAGTAACCAAGCTGTTATCCAGCCTGGATCTTTATTCAAGGTGTTAGAGAAAAGTCCTATGGTGACTTGTACAAGAATGTCCCTCAAAGGCTTAGGTATTTGAACACTTGGTCTACAGTTGATACTGCTGTTTTGGGGAGGCCTTAGAACTTTTGGTAGCTTTGATGGAAGAGGAACTTCTGGAGGGCTTGACAGTTTATTATCTAACCCTGCTTCCAGTTCACTATTTCTACTTTGTGTTTGCTTTTGAAGACAAGCTACCAGATTCCTGTTCCTACTGCTGTGCCTGACACTTGTTGTTCTGCCTTCCCAATATGTGCTCTTATCTCTCTGGGATTGTAAGCCCAAATAAGCTGCTTCCCTAAGTTTCTTTTGGTCTTAAAAAAAAAATGGAAAAAGTACTAATACAAATTCCCCTGACTCATCCATATTTTTGCCAGAATCAGCCCATCATGTTTGTGGGACTGTGGTCAGGGTTTCCTTTCTGGATGTTAGATGAAGGTAACTATCTCTTCCTGGAAGCTATTTAGGTGCCACAAGTCATTCCAACAGCCTCAAAGCCAACAGTGCGCCTTAACTTCTTTGTCTTCATTTAAATTTTCTGATTTCCAAAATGGCTTTCTTTGTTTTTATTTTTTGCTTATTTAATTATACTTAGTCCATTAAAATACTGTTCTTTTTCTAAGGCCCGTTGTTTCACACACTGCAAATTTGACACAGAACCTCATCTTCATAATCACAGGCTGTAACAGCAAGTGCAACATAAATTTCCTGCAACTATGCATATAAGTCTGCCTTTTTCAGATAGAGAGATCATCTTATTCCTTGGGTAAGTCAATCCCAATGAGATGTTCAATGTACAAGAAAATTAATATTTATATTAGTTTTCAAGTTGGACTGAATTTAGTTTCAGAGATCAGAGATCTGTTCCTGGGTGTGTGGAAATACTAAAATGCAACTAGCATAACTAAGCCACCAACCAAACCACCCAAACAACAAAAATTAGTAAAACACAGTGTGTTGTAAACTTTCATAATGAGCCTTGATCCTTTGGAGAAGAGAAAAGTCACAAAATGGAAAGAATAATTATCTTGAACAACCTATGTGTAATTTTGTTGCTGTGAGTATTTTATACCTGAAATGATCAAACCTCTAAGCTCAAGAAATGAAATACTGTTCTCAGCAACCAGGGATATTTAGTACTACAGTGCCTTGATTCCATTGTTTTCTCTGTTTTGTTGTGTTTAAGTAAATCACTGCAGTGTTTCCACCCATGTCTCAATGAGCTTCCTACCTCTTGTGGATTCAGTCTCCCTCCTTCTTACACAGTGCAGCCTGTACTCCAGGGTGTGCTTAGGAATCCAGAATGATGACAGAGGTAGACAACTATTTAGGACTGCAGCTCAGGCTTCAGTGATTCAGAGGATTGGTGTCAGCCCAGACCCTAAGTCCCTTGACACCATCTATACCAGTGAATATTAAATCATTGTATTTTCCTAATAGACCCCTTTCCCTCTGGCTTCCTCATGTCTTCTACCATTAGTCATGCTGAACCAGTTTACCTCCTGTCACTTAGCATACTTCTGCATAGACTTCAGTAGATAAAATTTCACCAAAGATGGGGACACACATGTGTTTACCTGATTCTGAAATCCACCAGCTGTAATCTTTTTAAAAGTATACTTGGCTGTTTGTATATATCACAGTCTGCTCTCTCTTGATATGACTTTTTCACACATCTCCACACAAAACTTTTTCATCCATGTTAAATCAATATACAATTTCTGAACAAAATACTTAATTAGATAAATACTTAGTAGTCTTGTAAGGAAGGCTGATATTACCAGATGAACTTGAGTATAACTTTTATTACACAGTTCCTTTTCTTTAATTTTCAGAACATAGATAATGGAGAGAAATCCCACTCTAAAGAGAAGCAAGTCACTTCTATGTTTCTCCTAAGTGAAATGTCTTTCAAACTAAGGAATGATTGTAAAGTCCATAATTCCATCTTATATACCTGACTTGTTCTTTCTCATACTACTCTACCCTTTCTATTCACTCCATCATCCAAGAAACCCTATTATGAACTAATTACTGAGATAACCACAAAAGATGTATACAGAGATATAGTCCTGTCCCACTGATGTTCACAGACTTCTTTAATGAATGTCCATACAAATAAATGACTATAAAGTAGGATTTTTCAAGCATTATAATGGAGACCAATCTTAATACAGGTCAATTTAGAGCTTTTCTCTTCATACAATAGCTATAACTCATGTAGAGTTATATAGAATTTAAATTCACAATTGTTAAAATTATTTTGTAAATAAAACTCTAAATTCAGTTCCTCAGTCAAAATGATCACAATTTTCAAGTTCCATAGTTTTATGTGCCTAGGGGTCCTGGATTAAATGGCTTGGGTAATCACATTTTCATTCTTGTATGACATGCTGCTGGATAGTACTGGTCTAGAAGACCCAGCTTTTACAGAGAAAGTATTCCTTGATTTGAGACTTGTGGAATACATAATATTTTCTTGGCTAAGCAACAAAAACAGGAGGTTCCAGGCAGAAGATATCAACTGAGCCAAAGCAAGAAAATGGTGCAAGAATTCAGAGATTGCCTAAGGAACAGAAAGTAAACAGATCCGTTTTCAATATGTGAAGGGTGAATTGGAGTTAAGAGTGTGGCAAAGAGCTACTGAGAAGAAAAAGCCATTAGTATCTTTTTATGACCTCTTATGTCATATAATGACGTATCTTATGATAAAAAAAGATTTTCCTCCTTGAATCAATATGTATTTTTAATGTTTTCAGGAATGAAGCCCATTTCATGTTTCAATAGAAAATTGTCCAATAATTTCATAGGAGGTAGACATAAGCAGAACTATTCATTTCGAAGCATGGTGATGTCCCTTTTGTGAACAACTAAACTCTTAATACTCCATCTACACTGGTCCCAGGAACTCTGAGGAGCTGATGAGGCTCCAGTAATTAACAAGTGAATTTTGATCTTACTGCAGATGACCCAGAATACTACTTAGAGTATCTCCCACTCCAGTGTGGAAGACTGACAGGTGGAGGTAAGATACAGCTAGGTCAGGTAACTGAGAAGGCATGAAATAGATGAATAAAATTATGTGAGTGGCATTTTTAACCAGACAGGCGAAGCTCAATCGGGGGATTTTTAAAGCATCTGGAAGACAAGGAAAAGAAGAAACAGCTTCACTTTCCAGCCTTTTCATGGGCAATCTGGAGACTGGTAATATCATTTTTCATGATGTGAAATTCTGGAGGGACATTTTACTTATTAGATGATTGGCTTAAATTCTCTACATTTCAAAAAATAGCAGGATAGGGAGGGTGATGGCTTACATTTAGACTTTGAGTTATGGCTCTGCCATCCTGTCAAAGCCCAGGGGAATATCACAAAAATCCTTCTACTCACATCAATGAATAATGTATGTCTCATTTCTTTATTCTTCCCCATAGAAAACACAAATCAGAAGCGTCTGAAACAAACAGACCACAAAAAAACTTGAGTCGAAACTGGTATTTTGTCAACTGATTAGATAGCAGTTAGTTTAATGCTAGCATTAATCAAGGTCTGATTGCTCCATTGTGAGGAACAAGAACTCTGTGCAGAGATTAATACACAAGATACAGCGCAGCCCATCTCTGCAGCAAACCCCACACAGTAATTAAGAAGAACACAAAGCGAAGGTTATTGATCTGTTGTTATTGAGAAACAACATAATTGATATTTCAAATAGTAATTGTTGGTTCCAAAGTAGAAGAGATGGGTTTGTACAGATCATTAGCAACAAGGTTTGGCTTTGGTTGTTTTGTTTTATTATTATTATTATTATTTAAGCAAAAATAATTAGCTCAAATGTTACTGTGCTGCAAACAAACATTGATTTAGTTGTGGAGAACTCCTCATTTTTAAGCCTTTAAAGTAATCATTTTCTGTAGAAGTATGGTGATATGGTACAGAATAATGGCTCTGAAGTCTGGGCTATTCCACTTATGAGTTTGGGGAATTAGGTTTGTCATTTATTCCATCAGAATTTCCCTCTGTTAAGTGCCAGTGAGGATGTCCACTCCAGGGATTCATCAAAAAGATCAGAGAGGAAGCTTTATGGCCTAGCATCACAGATACTAAGTCAAAAGTGCTGTGTTTCCAAATTGTCACTACCATTATTAGCTTTGCATCCACACATACCTGACTTAACCACTCCGTGTCCCAGTTTTCCTAGAGCTAAAAAGGGATGAGTGTACTAGCCCCTTTGTTGTGAAGAGTAACTGACCATATAAGCAGTTCTTCCAAGAGGGACAGAACAAGTAAGAATTTTATCAGTTCTCACAGTTGCTGATGTTATTCTTTGAAAATTTTTAAGAACATAACCTTAATAAATATGAACTGCACATTTCTTTTCTGTGTAACTAGATAGGAAATAGCCTGTGCCAGAGTCCTGACCTTTGTTTCATATGAAGCAAGATCAGGAATGTGCACAACAAAAGAAAGGCCTGCTGGTATGTGTGCCTCAGTGCTGGCATTCAGAGCTTCCTGAAAGCATGTTTTTAGCTCATTCCTGAGGAAACAAGAAAGTAGCACCTGAAACATAAGGAAAGATGGATGGATAGACATAAAAGCAAATGACTGACAATTACAGACTCAAGGAAAAATAGGCCATCATCACCAAAAAACAGGTTCTCATTAATATACTGATGAAAATCTGAGGACACAATGCTATACAAAAATAAGAATCAGATTGTATTAAAAAAAAGCACAAAATAATGAGAAAGAGCTCTTGACAGATTAAAAGTGAAGGGGTAGAAAGATTATGAGCTGAAGATAAAGTCAAAGATACAACAGAGAACACAGAGCTGAGAGGGGGGGGAGAGAGAAGAGAGAATTTGGTGGATACAACAAATTCTAGAAAAGAAGGAATTCCAGGAAGAAGGAACCAAGGATACTTCTAAACATGGTTAAGTGGCAGATACAATGTGAATCTTCAAAAAACATGGCCATGATCACAGTGAGACATCTCCATTCATGCACTAGGATGGATTATAGCGAAATAATTCTGTAGGTAAAAATGGAAAAAAAAAGTTAAGAACTAATGGGCTTCAGAGACCTGCTCCTCTGAGAAATGATTTGTCAAGGGCTTTTAGAGTTAAACAGGTAATCATTGTGTGACTTAGCAATCTTTCTTATTCTTAGTGAGTCATTCCCCAAAAGGTAAAAACCCACATGATATCCTGTGTATAAATATTGAAGGCAGCTTCACCTGTGCATTCAAAAATCAACACAAGTTGGAATCATCCCAGCAATCAGTGATTAGTTAAACATACTGTAGGAATTAAAAGTGGTGGAATATTACAACTATACACAGGAGAAACTTTGAATGTAGCCCCTAAAACAGAAGTACTATGAGAATAAAAAGGGGTCACAAAAACACAAACAATATTTCCATTCTGTTGAGGAGGAAGCATCCGTAGAAATGGATGAGATCTGTTGTTTCTAAGGATTGGTGATGAGGAATTTGAGGCTCAATCAGATCAGAACACTGTGATGTACTCAGTGGTAGAGCTTTTTCCTATAGGGCTCTGAATTCAGTCTTTCATACCAACAAAGAGAGAGAGAGAGTGAGAGAAGTGTGAAGAAAGAAATGGGTTGGGTAATTATCCACTTAATGAGATCCTGTACTTTAAGAGCTGCAGAGATAGCTCAGAGATTAAGAGCTCTTTCTGCTCTTTTGGAGAACCTAGGTTCAGGTTCAAACACCCATATGGTGGTTCACAGATTTGTATAACTCCAGATCCAAGGTATTAATGCACTCTTCTGGTATCCATGGGCAGCAGGCACATATAGTGCACATGTGGACATGTAGACACAACATTAATATGAATAACAAAAAGTGTGGGACAAGGAAACTTTTCTAATGCATAAATATTAAGTCCTTTAACCTTGTGATAAATATATGTTCTATATTTTATGAAAATGTATCATGTGCTTCAAAACAATAGATTCAATTGATTATTAAGTTCTATTTACTGTACCCGAACTGAATAAAAGCACATTTTAAAAAAGAGGGTTTTGAAATACATATGTTAGATATATCACTAAGACATTTTTAAACCAATGAGTGAATGATGAAGTCTTAAGAGGAAAAACAATATTACCTACAAATGTATCAATGTCAGAAACTCTTTTCTGCTACTGAATACCAGCAAACAATAGAAAAAATATTTAAAGATTGTGAGGGGAGAGTAACATTCTAATATGGAGCCCTATACAGGACCAAACTGGCAAGCTAGGTGAGAATAATTGAACTTTTTAAACCCCACATGCACATGTTAGGACATTACACTGAGATGTCTTCAAGTAAAAAATTAAAGTATCTTCAGGAATATCTGTGTGGTTTCAAGGACATCTCTCTATATACACACATACATGTGTATGTGTGTGTATGCATGTATGCATGTATATATCAATGAAGCAAGATGTAAAGTCTTCCCTCCAACAGACAGATGAATAATAAGACAAATCACATAAAGCAGCTCTCAAACTCATTGACAAAACTCATTGGAAGGGGAAATAAAACACAGCATAACTACAATCTAGTGGAACAAATCTCTGATCTGGTCACTTGGTACTGAAAATTGATTTGATGTGTGTGACGGTTTTCTGTCAATTTCGAACTTGTAAATGAGGAACACATAATGGGATGGAAGGGTGGTTGGGGGTCATGGGAGGGAGGGAGGAAGTAAATGAGGAAGGAAGGGAGAGAGAAGAAACTGGGATCAATATATAAAATAAGAAAAGTAAATAAATAAATAAATTAATAAATTAAATAAATAAATAAAAGAAAATACATAGAGTTAAGTTTTGTGTGAATATGATCTCTACTGACTTATGCATTTATAGTTGCTCTACTCGGCCAATTTTTTATTTTCAATGAAATCATTACAGCGGAAGGTCTGGCTTAGCCTGTTATGATCTTCACCCATTCTTACTTCTACACACCACACCCATCATACCAGTTGGTGAACGAGTTTGTGAAATTCATCTAAGGGTCATGCGTAGCACCTGATCTTACTCATGGCCAGTTGGCACTGAATTATGTCAGCAATAAGCTCTTAAAAACCATTCCTAGCTAGGTTTTGAAGCAATGCATTATTAGCCAATCCGAATAAAGGTTATTTTTAAAGCCAGGCTGAATTTCTTCTGCATTATCAATTTCTCCATGAGAAACGTATTTTTGTTGAGTTGTCTTATCTAGTTGCTGCTTCTGCATCCCATTTTAGGTTTGAAAATTTATTCAAAACCCAGTCACACTTTGTCACCTTTGGTGTAATTGAAACTTTACATGTAACTGTGATGTGTTTCATTTGTTGTTCATCCCACCAGACACACCACAAGGCTGCAGCCTACACACAGTAAAATTTTACTGTCAAAGTCACAATCACACAAACTAGTTATCTGCTTTATATGGGAATTTTTAGTATACCCTTTTCATATCCTTATAGTAACTCCAAGCATGGCTGCCCTTCATTCCCTCTACCCCAGAAATGTTCACCACCACACAGTGGCAGCATTTTATCCTCTCAGACACCTGTGAGTAATATTTTCCCATTTTATATATGTTATGATTTCATTTTCTCCTTGCAACACGTAACTCACCTAGTTTTCTCTCCCACAAAACTAGGGGAAAAAAAACATAAAATAGAAATCCTAACATTTTTCTACTGGAAAATGGAATTCTTGCTGAGCTAAGCAACATATCTAGCCTGTAGAACTTTTCACCTGCATTTAGATCACATGGATTTTGTTCCCTAGTCTACCTGAGAACCTGAATCTCAATATCCATTTTGCATGAGGAAAATGATGGTAAGAGTTGTTTGAAACTACTAAGTCCATGTATTCTGCTAAACACTTGTCATGCAGTGATGAGTTACTGAGCATCGAGTAGGTTCTATGTATAAGACAATACAATAGCAGTACAATAGTGAGAAATTAGATTTGTGTTTGGTAATATAGTGGTTTGTTAGAAAATTTGTAGTTTCCTTTCTGTTGCTGTGATAAGACTACTTAAGACCAAAAGCAATGTATGGCTTACTTAAGCTCACATGTTATAACCATGCTTGAGGAATGGCAGAGCTAAAAGTTGCTGGCTCAACTGTAGGCACATTAACTAGCTCTTTGATATAGCCTAGGAATGCCTGCCTAGCTATAGAGATGCCCAAAATAGGCTGGGTGGGTCTTGTTATATCAATTGGCAATCATACACTGGCTGCAGTCCAATTTGGTCCAGAATATTCCTTACTTGAGACTCTTCCTCTCAGATGACTCTAGACTGTGTCAAGTTGTCACTTAAAGCTAACCAGGTCAAAAGGTAGTGTGGTTGATAGGATGAGGCAACTGGATATCTAATTAAGGGATAATGAAAGTGTGTAGTATCCTCAGAACTACTTGACACTGAAAGGAAGGAGGCATCAAGGATGCCTCCCAGGGATCTAAATTGTTAAGAGGATGGATTTCTAAAGAGAGCACCTAGCAATTATGTTGGGAGACTGAAGAAAATTTAGTTTCAGGATTCACTAAAAAGCCTCTCATTAGATGGGGTATTGCCACAGGCACTTGGCTTATCTTGAGAGTTTACATGCTTATAAATGCATTCAACTTCAATACTCACTAATTATACACCCTCATATTTTAAGTTTATTATGGAAGAAATTCAAACCACGTGGGTATTTGTCTGTAAGCCAAAATTTACTCAAGATAAGGCAATAGTAATGACTTAACTTCAAGCCTAGTGTCTCTTGAATACATTGAAACCACAGTGACTTAGGAGTTAGAGGGTTGGCTAACAAATGTCTCTGATTTTCAGGTGAGAAACAAAATTTCACCTTAATTTCGTCATAATTTTGTCATTATTTAGCTGAAATGATCAAAATAAATCTGCCATACATCAAAGGAAATAGCACATATGAGACAAGATAGTAATAACATGAATCCCTTGTCTCAACAGAAGTATGCTGTGAGTAGAAATGTTCAGAAAGAGGTTAGGCACTTGTGATAACATATTACATCATGTCCTTGACCCCAGTTCAAAACAAGGAAGAGAAGCAGAATGTACCACTCACCAGGCCATAAAATAAATCCTTCCTGATGGGCTCTGATCTATCACATGAGTTCTGTTTTTGACAAAAGATAAATAGTAGTATCTTCATTAGAATGTCAGCCATCCCATGTGACTTATACTTCTGTGCAAAAGAGGAGTGAGACTGGGGTATTTAAAATAAGAAAGCTTTTAAGTTTAATTTAACTTAGCTAATCCATCAGGCACATTTACTACACTCTTCCCACCTTCTGAAAGGATGAGAATGTGCAAAGTCCCAACCAGCCTCCATCATGATGACTTTGGATGCTTCCTTTTCTTGGTGTTCATAATTCCTTTCCCCATTAATAGACAAGGAAACCAAATGGCTGCAGGTTCAACTACCATGAGGATTTAGTAAAGCAAAGCAGTCTTAAGGATGACTTAAGCTTCTTTGTCATGAAAGCTATGCTTTCTCATTAATAGGTACTCTGCAAAACGCAGAAGAAAGGCACTGTCCTAGTGGTTCCATTGTGTGTGTGTGTGTGACTCTCCCTCCCCAGAAACTGTTAACCACCTGCATTAAAATTCTTCAGAAGAAAATGGGACTTTCTAGTCCCTTCCTCCATACATAATGAAATATTTAATAGAATTAGTCTTGTGCAGGAGGTCAGGCAACTCTCAGTACACACACACACACACACACACACACACACACACACACACACACAATGACATCACAAAGGCTGTAGGTTTTCTCATCACCTATTTTTGTTTTCAGTATGAC